>CM031601.1:47622167-47652167 GCA_018398815.1 Conus ventricosus
CTAAGAGCATTATGCAAACAGTATAAAATGTGGGGACAATCTTTGAGCCTATGCTTGGGGATCCATTCAAGGATGCAAGGGAGATCAAAAGATATGGAACAGTTTGAGTGGTCAGCTCTGCTGTTCTATAACCCAAACATTGTCAGTGGCTAAGAATTGTGCAGAACAACCTTTACTTGGATCTCCTAAGAGATGCAATCTCCCACTGATTGACCAAACAATATAATGCTGAACAATTAAGTAGTGAGGGAAAACAAGTGCAGGCTAACAATTCTTCAGTCATTATAGTAATGACTTGGCAAAGATTTGAAATTTAGAAAAAAAAGAAAAAAAAACAACTAAAAAGATGAAGAAAATGGGAACATATATTATAAAATATGAGAAACCCTTCACTAGCTGCCTGTGGGAACCATCGTAACCTCTCTCGAAGGCAGATTTATTTGTATTGCCTGCTCCTAGGCCTTTTGTCCGCTGGATCGGACTCATCAGGGAGACACGGCTGATTGTGTCTGTGCTCTTGGTGTCAAATAGAGACACACCACAGTCCATAATTCGGCTGTGTTCTCACTACCAAGGGTTCAAAAAAGAATCCAACAGCAGCCCCAAAGCAGCCAGCGAAGGGTAGTAAATGGAACAAAACGAAAATGCAGATAGGAAAAATGTTGCTGAAAAACTAAGAGCATTATGCAAACAGTATAAAATGTGGGGGACAATCTTGAGCCTATGCTTGGGGATCCATTCAAGGATGCAAGGGAGATCAAAAGATATGGAATAGTTTGAGTGGTCAGCTCTGCTGTTCTATAACCCAAACATTGTCAGTGGCTAAGAATTGTGCAGAACAACCTTTACTTGGATCTCCTAAGAGAGGCAATCTCCCACTGATTGACCAAACAATATAATGCTGAACAATTAAGTAGTGGGGGAAAACAAGTGCAGGCTAACAATTCTTCAGTCATTATAGTAATGACTTGGCAAAGATTTGAAATTTTAGAAAAAAAAAGAAAAAACAATTAAAGATGAAGAAAATGGGGAAAATATATTATAAAATATGAGAAACCTTCACTAGCTGCCTGTGGGAACCATCGTAACCTCTCTCGAAGGCAGATCTATTTGTATTGCCTGCTCCTAGGCCTTTCGTCTGCTGGATCGGGCTCATCAGGGAGACTCGGCTGATTGTGTCTGTGCTCTTGGTGTCATATAGAGACACACCACAGTCCATAATTCTGTGGTGTTCTCACGACCAAGGGTTCAAAAAAGAATCCAACAGCAGCCCAAAAGCAGCCAGCGAAGGGTAGTAAGTGGAACAAAACGAAAGTGCAGATAGGAAAAAAGTTGCTGAAAAACTAAGAGCATTATGCAAACAGTATAAAATGTGGGGGACAATCTTTGAGCCTATGCTTGGGGATCCATTCAAGGATGCAAGGGAGATCAAAAGATATGGAACAGTTTGAGTGGTCAGCTCTGCTGTTCTATAACCCAAACATTGTCAGTGGCTAAGAATTGTGCAGAACTACCTTTACTTGGATCTCCTAAGAGATGCAATCTCCCACTGATTGACCAAACAATATAATGCTGAACAATTAAGTAGTGAGGGAAAACAAGTGCAGGCTAACAATTCTTCAGTCATTATAGTAATGACTTGGCAAAGATTTGAAATTTTAGAAAAAAAGAAAAAAACAATTAAAGATGAAGAAAATGGGGAAAATATATTATAAAATATGAGAAACCCTTCACTAGCTGCCTGAGGGAACCATCATAACCTCTCTCGAAGGCAGATCTATTTGTATTGCCTGCTCCTAGGCCTTTCGTCCGCTGGATCGGACTCATCAGGGAGACACGGCTGATTGTGTCTGTGCTCTTGGTGTCAAATAGAGACACACCACAGTCCATAATTCTGTGGAGTTCTCACTACCAAGGGTTCAAAAAAGAATCCAACAGCAGCCCCAAAGCAGCCAGCGAAGGGTAGTAAATGGAACAAAACGAAAGTGCAGATAGGAAAAAAGTTGCTGAAAAACTAAGAGCATTATGCAAACAGTATAAAATGTGGGGGACAATCTTTGAGCCTATGCTTGGGGATCTATTCAAGCATGCAAGGGAGATCAAAAGATATGGAATAATTTGAGTGGTCAGCTCTGCTGTTCTATAACCCAAACATTGTCAGTGGCTAAGAATTGTGCAGAACAACCTTTACTTGGATCTCCTAAGAGGTGCAATCTCCCACTGATTGACCAAACAATATAATGCTGAACAATTAAGTAGTGGGGGAAAACAAGTACAGGCTAACACAATTCTTCAGTCATTATAGTTATGACTTGGCAAAGATTTGAAATTTTAGAGAAAAAAAAGAAAAAAACAATTAAAGATGAAGAAAATGGGGAAAATATATTATAAAATATGAGAAACCCTTCACTAGCTGTCTGAGGGAACCATCGTAACCTCTCTCGAAGGCAGATCTATTTGTATCGCCTGCTTCTAGGCCTTTCGTCCGCTGGATCGGACTCATCAGGGAGACACGGCTGATTGTGTCTGTGCTCTTGGTATCAAATAGAGACACACCACAGTCCATAATTCTGTGGTGTTCTCACTTTCCAAGGGTTCAAAAAAGAATCCAACAGCAGCCCCAAAGCAGCCAGCGAAGGGTAGTAAATGGAAAAAAACGAAAGTGCAGATAGGAAAAATGTTGCTGAAAAACTAAGAGCATTATGCAAACAGTATAAAATGTGGGGACAATCTTTGAGCCTATGCTTGGGGATCCATTCAAGGATGCAAGGGAGATCAAAAGATATGGAACAGTTTGAGTGGTCAGCTCTGCTGTCTATAACCCAAACATTGTCAGTGGCTAAGAATTGTATATATATATATATATATATATATATATATATATATATATATTGAATTATAAAGAAAGCTTACTCTTATGTCTTAGATTGAAGAAATAGTGGGAGATAAGCATTCATATCTGCAGTGGTAGATAATACTGCCTAACTAACAGTATGTGCTTGAGTGGGGGAAAATAACATAAATGCTTCTCAAAATGAGCCTTCAGCAAGCTTATAGTCTCCAAGGGGAGACAATCTCCAATAGGGAGGAAACTCACTAACGTATAACTGCTGGTCAGATACCGATATTTCGAAACCTGATTGTTTCTCCTCAGTGACCGCGGAAAGTGGTAATTTGACTCCTCTGCCTTTTCGGTTTTAAGAAGAATGCTATCCCAGCAAAGGCTGGTGTGCAATACCGTAGTATGTTTGTTCAGTTTTCAAAAAACCAACCAAAGGTGCCACCTAAGAAGCAAACGAAAATCATGAAAGAGCAAAACAAGCTACATGTTTTGGTGAAAAGTAGAAAATATAAAAAGATAACCTCTTAAGACACAAGTGCTGAGGGCCAGTTCTTGGAATGAATCCTCAAGGGACTAAATTACATCAAACTAATAAATTCCAAGGATAAGTGCCGAGCACCATTCCAGCAACTTACAGAGCAGCTTGGTGTTGCAATGACTGCAAGAAATATTGAATTATAAACAAAGCTTGGTCTTATGTCTTAGAGTGCCTCAGCACTTGTGTCTTAAGAGGTTATCTTTTTATATTTTCTACTTTTCACAAGAAAATGTAGCTTGTTTTGCTCTTTCATGATTTTCGTTTGCTTCTTAGGTCCACACACACACACACGCACACACACACACACACACACACACACACACACACACACACACACACACACACACACACACACACAACACACACGCACACACACACACACACACACACGCACGCGCGCACACACACGCACACACACACATCAGCGCGCGCGCGTGTGTGTGTGTGTGTGTGTGTGTGTGTGTGTGTGTGTGTGTGTGTGTGTGTGTGTGTGTGTGCGTGCGTGTGTGTGTGTGTGTGTGTGTGTGTGTGTGTGTGTGTGTGTGTGTGTGTGTGTGTGTGTGTGTGTGTGACCGTCTGATCCCCGGTGCCCTCTTACTGGCACCAATTCCACACTGCACATATTGGTTCATTTATACACAATCACTTCCAGGCAGGTCCTGTTGCAGTTCAGGCTCCAGCTGTACCCGGGAATCTATCAAGATCAGGACATCAGAAGCAATTCACTACAGAGGAGACACTGCATCTGCTCCTGAGGTCTGCTGGTCGAGTCCTGTGGTGCCTAGTTTGAACCTCCACAATCATTGTATTGAAGACAATCATAATTGCTTAGTTCATGCGGGCAGTGAAGGGGAGACAACATGAATAAACGGCCCTCTCCTGACAGGAGGGAGGCCGGCAACAAGTCCATCCATCAAAAGTTTCTAAGAATTAACTCACATTGAAGACTTCAGCACGACCATACAGGAGCATCAACAGGAATGTAAATCAACACTGAGCCTCCACTCCCCCCCCCCCCCCCCCTCTCCCAACATCAAGGTATGAAGGGCTAGTTCCACTGCTTTGATGGAACAAAGAGTTTAAATCTGGAGTATCTCCAGACGGTTTGATAGAATAGTGATGCAGTGTGTGGTTTGTGGGACTTCACGGAGTAATTCAAGACTGAGTTTGTTTCAAAGGTGACTTATCTATTGTTCTGTGCTGATCCAAAGCAACACTACTTCGGTCAGTTTGCCCTTTTGCCGACAACTGGGGGAGGGAGGTCGTTCCGTTGCACAGTTGTCACAAGAGCCAACTTGCCAGTTCTGAACTTTTACCCATTTGTGTCCTCTATTCTGACTTTTCATGTGACTGTTCATGCCTTCAGAGTGCTTTAACGGATCAGACATCAATCAACATGGCGGGAAAGAAACAGCCAGGCATGTCCAGCCTTTTCCTCTGCGCTGTTGTTTGGGTAGCTCATATTCAGTCATCGGTGGTGGCAAACGGCTGTGGCATGCTCACTGTAAATGAAACGGACCCTGTTGAAGATACCATCAGCTGGATAGACTCTGCTCAGTACTGCACGGAGCACTGGCACTGGATCTTCAAAGACAGATTTCCAAAAAGCATGGGTATTGTCATAGCCATCAATGATATTTTTCTCGCTGAGGAGGATTCGCTGACGATTTATGACAACACGGACATTCATGGCCGCAGAGCAGTAGAGACTTACTATTATTGGTCGGACGAAACTGCCCCACTTGTGCTCAGCAGTCACCAAGCTGTCATTGTGGCCAACGTCTCCAAGAGAAAATTCAGAGATGACTTTTCCCGATTCAACTTTACTCTGTATGCTCATCCCATTAATGCCATTCCACCAAGGGTAGAACTAAGTGGCCTCCTCCGCGATATCGGAAGCTATCACAAGTATAACTGTTCCTCCATTACAAACCTGCCCCTGGCTTTGCGTTGTGACATGGTGAAGCAGTGTGTTGGAGGGGAAGACGAGCAGCAGTGTGATTACCTGCAGTCTGGCTGTGGAGACTGGCTGCCCTACAAGGACCGCTGCCTCAGGTTTGTTTTCTACCGTCTCACAGCGGCAGTAGGCGTCTACAGAGTACATGAAAACGCCCCTTTTCTTGCTGAGAAGAACTGCAAGGTGAAGTACAACGCGTCTCTCGTGCACATCCTCGACGAAGACGACAAAACGTTTCTGAAGGAAGTGACGAAAAGGAGTGGGTTTCAATCCATCGTCGTGGGGTTGAAAAAAGTGAGGACCACTTCAAAAATGACCCGTCGTTTGTACAGGTTCATGTGGCAATGGGGAGGACCAGGAGGTCCCATAGCTTACAGAGAACAATGGATTCAGAGAGAAGCTTTAAATAGCGGTTGTGCTCGTTTGCAAGTCAGCCAGACAACAAAAACCCGTTTTGAAGATGGCCAGACCGCAAAACTCATAGGTACGTCATGTATAAGGGGAGGTGCTGACGGTTACGTCTGTTCTAAACGGAACCCGTTATCTAAACATCCCACGTCCAATCCCCGCAGAACGATCTCTCTGCCTTCAGCTGGCAAAACATTAAACGTCTTTTCAACAAAGCAATGCGCCGATCATTCAGTGGTGCCAACGTTCCTGTCCTGCCCAGACCTCGCTGTTATCACAAACAAAGACACGCCGCTGCAAAAGACAGAACGTAACCTGACATCGGCAAAAAGTGATCACAACCTGAAAATGATTCAGACCACTCCTTCCAATGCATCAGTCGTGAGACATTCTGCCCCAAGCTTTCCTCCCTTCCGGTGTCGTTATGGTGACGTTGTTCACTATTCCTTAACGTGTGATGGAATTGATGATTGTCCTGATGGTAGTGATGAACTGGACTGTGACCAGCCCCAAACCGCTCTCTTCCAAAACAAGTTCTTTGCTTGCAAGCAGACGCAAATCATTCCTAAATCTCTACAGTGCAATGGACTGCTTGAATGTCTTGATGAGAGTGATGAGCAGGAATGCTCGCTCTGTTTTGGTTTTGAGGCTGCCGGTCTTCACAGTCTGCCTTGTCCACATCTGGGCTGCGTGCCGAAGACTTACATGTTGTATGCTGAAAATTGCCGCGCATATACTAATTCGGAACGCTTATATGACCTGGAAGTAGCTGCAGTTAAACTGGATGGATATGGCATGTCCAAATTAGACCCACTCATTGATTTGAATGCTTGTCCTAACACACATTTCCCATGCCCAGGTGGATTTTGTATCCCAACATTTTTGATGAATAACGGAGAGCAAGATTGCCCACACGGCGAGGATGAGATGATTCCATCTGCTGATCTGATCTGTCCAGGATTCTATCGATGTCGTACAGTACAAAACTGCGTCCACCCTGACTACGTCTGTGACGGCGTTCCCCACTGTCCATTCCGTGACGATGAACTGTTCTGTCACTTCACATGCCCTGCTGACTGTCAGTGCCAAGGACTGGCCTTTGCATGCACAGCCATGTTCGACGTACATCTGCATCTTCAGGTTCGGTATCTCGATCTCGGTGGCGTTGTCAGTTCTTCTCTGGTTGACGTGAATGTTCTGGAATATCTCCATTTCCTGAACATTTCTTCCTGCCAGCTCCACAACGTCACACTCAAAGGTCTACACCATCTTCGGATTCTTGATGTGAGCAACAACATGTTCACCAGCCTGGCTTCTTTGGGCTTGGAGAACTTAGACCGACTTCAGTATCTGGATTTATCTGGCAATCCATTAGCACAGAGTCTAGACTGGAGCTTTCTCACTTTTCTCAACATCGCTGGCATGCTGCAGCTGGAGACGCTGGTTCTGATGAACACGGAAGTAGAACATGTGCAGGAAGGAGTCTTTGCTGTTCTTCCACAACTCATCACTCTGGACTTCAGAGGAAGTCCCCTAGACAGTTTTGACCTCCAGGTGTTCCGGGGCTTGACCAATCTGCGGGTGCTGAGGACGGACAACTCCAGGCTATGCTGTGTATTGCCGGAGTATGCAGCGTCCCGCTGCGAGGCCCCAGTGGATGAACTGTCTTCATGCCATGACTTGCTCAGATCGGACTTCTTCAGGGTGTTCCTGTGGGCTGTGTCAATCCTGGCCATCACAGGTACTGTGGAGAGAGAGAGAGAGAGAGAGAGAGAGAGAGAGAGAGAGAGAGAGAGAGAGAGAGAGAGAGAGAGAGAGACAGACAGACAGCCAGACAGACAGACAGACAGACAGACAGACAGACAGACAGAGACAGAGAGATGGGGGAGGGAGGGAGAGAAGAATGGAAAGAAAGAGAGATTAATAAGAATGCAGTAGACCTGAACGAACGATCAACATATAATATATGGAGAGTCATGTAGATGCACTGGGAGAGATGGGAGAGAGAAGAACAGCGCAGAGAATGAAAGCCAGTTAGGGGAAGACAAAGGGAGAGGAGATCTGTTAAAGGGTCGTCATGTAACCTAGCCGTTTGACGGTGAAATGGTTAGTGCTTTCGCTTTTCATTTTACAGCAAAAAAGACAAATCCCGTAACCGGTAGAATAGATGGGGAGGAAAGGGAAAGGGGTGTATTGCAGTCATGTAGGCGTTCAATTTCTGTCATCGAGTGTATTACAAAAACCGCTCTGATAAACGAGATTGGTCTCTCCGGAAACACGAACATACTAGTGGGACACGCTTCTGTCCTTTCCTTTATTGGCCCTTTCTGTGTTCTTAGGAGATATCCGTGAAATATGACATGTATCATCAGCAACTTGAGGTTAACTGTCCTCCAGTAGAAACCCTCTCTGGAAACTGATTCGTATACCTGGTTCCATCCCATTTTGTCCCACCCACCTTTCCCTCTTTACCCTCCTGTGACCAGTACTCATAAGGCGTCGACCACCTCTTTTCTTCTGTGTGCTATCATAGGCAACGTGGCGGTGTTCCTGTACCGACTGATCAGGGAGAGGGGGTCCCACAAGGGTCAGGCCTTTCCCCTGCTGGTGCAGAACCTGTGTGTGGCTGACTGTCTGATGGGAGTGTACCTGATGATCATCGGGGTGGCTGACACCTCCTACAGGGGCTTCTACTTCACGCGGGCGTCTGAATGGACATCAAGCCTGGCCTGTCGGGTGGCTGGCTTCTTGGCCCTCCTGTCCAGTGAGGTAAAGACATGGACATCTCTGGACTATGACCTCCACTGCTATCGAGGCGTTGTTTTCACTTGTGTCTGTTCGTTTTTCTGTCAGCAGGGTGACACAGAAGGTAGGGAACCGATTCTAACCAAACTTGGTAGAACAATGAAACATGTCCCAAGAACGACGCCATGACATTATGATGCTGATTCAGGTTGACTTTAGTCAATGTGTTCAAAACCTTTGGAACTCGTCTCTAGCCAGCTTGGTGTGTGTTACAAACAGGTCCACTTCGCCTGTTATCATCATCAATTGATTCAGATCTACATATCTTAGGTTTCACTTTGGTGCCTGTTAAGTTTGATGTGACGTTGTTTACCACATGGTGCTTGCACAAACTGCGTGATGGTTTGGGGGGAGGGGCGGGGAGGGGGTCTCTTTAGAGTACTAGAATAAGACAGACGGTGTCTGAAGCTTCTTGATTTTTTTTCTTGAATCCTTCGTGTAATTTTATTGGTTGTGCAATGTCCTAAATCTCATACCTCCTAGAATATATTCATGATTAATAATTGGCTGTCTCAACCTGTGTTTCTTGAACTTTCGTATTTGATGATGATGATAACGATGATAATGGTGATGATGATGATGATGATGATGATGATGATGATGATGATGGTGATGATGATGATGATGATGATGATGATGATCATCATCATCATCATCATCATCATCATCATCATCATCATCATCATCATCATCATCGTCGTCGTTGTCGTCGTCGTCATCGTCGTCGTCGTTATCATCTTCAACAGCAGCAGCAGCATCATGATCATCATCATCATCTTTATCATCATCTTCATCATCATGATTTCCTCATCATTATCATCATGATTATGTTGATGACGTTTCCCCACAAATGAAGTATGGTAGAATCCTGCCACACAAATAACAACCACGACAGTGGTGATGATGGTGGTGGTGATTGAAGTGGTGGTGGTGATGGTGGTGGTGGTGGTGGTGGTGGTGGTGGTGGTGATCGTCGTCGTATTAGGCTCATCAAAAAGACGTAGTGTGGTACATTTTCACTTGCAGACGCATGTTGTTATAAGCGCTGTGGGTGGATGTATTTCATGTTGTGACAATCATGATCACACATAAATCCTGCATCTCTTACTCTACTCTACTCTCTCTCTCTCTCTCTCTCTCTCTCTCTCTCTCTCTCTCTCTCTCTCTCTCTCTCTCTCTCTCTGCTGATGTTGCAGGTCTCCGCCTTCTTCCTCTGTCTTGTCACCATCGACCGACTGCTGGTCGTCTGCCTCCCCCTCCACAAACACCTCCACCTCACCCCGACCCGCGCCCTCCTCGCCGCTCTCACCCTCTGGGGGGTGGGCTTTCTCCTGGCCCTCGTCCCCCTCCTCCCGCCAATGGCAGACTGGCACTTCTACAGCCAGACAGGAATCTGCCTGCCCCTGCCCATCACACGGCACATCTTCCCGGGTCACAGTTACTCGTTCGGCGTCTTCATCGTCCTCAACTTTCTCCTCTTCCTTGTCGTCGGTGTGGGTCAGATGGTCATTTTCCGCGTTGTACGCACCGCGCGACGCGCCGCGACGTCCGGGGCGGCGAGTCTGAAGCGTCAGGAGGAAGAGATGGCGCTCGCGCGGCGTCTGTTCCTCGTGGCATTGTCCGACTTCTGTTGCTGGTGAGTGTGGGTGTACCAACAGGCTGAAAATGTAATGAGTGCAGGCATTCTCTCTCTCTCTCCCACTGCCTCTGTCTCTCTCTATGTCTGTCTCTGTCTCTGTCTCTGTCTGTCTGTCTGTCTGTCTCTCTCTCTCTCTCTCTCTCTCTCTCTCTCCTCTCTCTCTCTCTCTCTCTCTCTCTCTCCCCACTGTGCATGCGAACACGTGTGTGTGTGTGTGTGTGTGTGTGTGTGTGTGTGTGTGTGTGTGTGTGTGTATGCGTGTGTGTGTTGTTGTTGTTGTTATTGTTTTATTTTCTAACCTTTCCTGCGTTTTACTACTCTTCAGTGCTTTCTTCGAATTCATGTTTTGCCAGTATTTTATAACTATAATGCCTGGCTATCATTTTTCTCTCATATCCAAATTTTATTTCATTTCATTTTCGCTGGGGGGGGGGGGGTCTCTCTTTTTACTTGTTTTCCCTTCCTGTTCACTTTGTTTAACTACTTAACATATTTTTGTCCAAACCTTCTTTCCATTCATTTTTATCTCCTACTTTTTTCAACACGTTTCTTCTTGTCACTTTCTGCGACTTTTTTCCATTCTTCTATGACATGTGCTCTTTTCTCTTTTTTTTATTTCTTTTTCACTTTTCTTAATCTCTATGGTGTAATTTTAACTTCTATTCTTCCTCTTTACAGCCCCCCCCCCCCCCCCCCCCCCCCCGCCCCCTGTCTATTTTCACTTCTTTGCATCTTTTACTGCTCGTTTCTCATTTTTCACAACTATTTTTCCCTTTGGACAACACAAGAGATGCCCAAGGTGTATGACTGTTAGAAAACGGAGAAGAAAAAAATATGTACATACATACATATATGTAACATATATATATATATATATATATATATATATATATATATATAAAATATATATATATATATATATATATACAGAGAGAGGGGGGATGGCACTGGAAGGAGTCATAGTTAGGAGCGTGCACTCTCCTGGCAGATCAGTCCGTTTGTGCTTTCCCTTGGAAGAGCGGCCCGATCGTTCCCAGCAAGACATTGTTTGGGCTGAAAGAAAGCGATGGAACACACCTCAACGTGTTGCAGGTTTCCCATCGGCTTGCTGGGGTTGCTGGCTGAGGGTGGGGTGGCCATTCCAGGCCAGGTGAACGTGTGGCAGCCGTCTTCGTGCTACCCGTCAACTCGGCCCTCAACCCCTTCCTCTACACGCTCAACGCCCTCCTCCAAACGCTCCGCACTCGTCGTCAGCAGGAGAAAATCCAGCGCATGATGACCAGTCTGCACTCTGAGATAGACAGGTGTGTGGGGGATGTGCATTTGGGCGTCCATCTGGGTCGTCTATACGTTCTTTCACTCCATTTCAAAAATTAATTTCTGTGCTTTTAGCTTGTGCCTCTATGTTTTGTTTTGGTGTGTGTGTGTGTGTGTGTGTGTGTGTGTGTGTGTGTGTGTGTGTGTGTGTGTGTGTGTGTGTTGCACGTGCCTGGTGTGTGTGTGTGTGTGTGTGCTTTTAGTAAAGGTGCGCTCAAGGAGGAGAAATGAAGGAACGGGGAAATGGGAGGGGCGGGGGGTAACGGCAGGTGGGAGTGGGTCGGTGTGTCCTCTTGGGGAAGGACTTATAGGGTTTTCTCTGTTAGAGTTATATTAAATTTATAGATATATATATATATATATATATATATATATATATATATATATATATATATATATAAAGCAAAGGATATTTAAGTAAATAAGTATACAAATAAATAAATAAATAAATAGAAAAGAAAAAGAAGGAATCTTTGATGTACCATGAAGATTTTGATGAATTATTAAAACTTCATTGAGGATAATATAGACATTGTCACAATAATACCACTAGAGCATTTAATGAACAAAACGGAAGAAGAAAGACAAAAAGAAAGAAAGAAAGAAAGGAAGGAAACAAGGAAGGAAGGAAGAAGGGAGGAAGGAAAAGACCCCAAAAAGCAAG
Organism: Conus ventricosus; assembly: GCA_018398815.1. Classification (NCBI taxonomy): domain Eukaryota; kingdom Metazoa; phylum Mollusca; class Gastropoda; order Neogastropoda; family Conidae; genus Conus; species Conus ventricosus. The sequence continues at coordinate 47,634,338 of CM031601.1, forward strand.
AGAGATAAACAAAAGGGAAAACAAAACCCCGAAGTCTGCATGGTGGATAAGTGAAAAAAGAATTGATTCATTACTTAATTAGTTAGTTAGTTAGTTAGTTAGTTCCATTATTCTGAATTTATAATCATCTTCTCATAGCGTCTTAATGGCATATCAATCCTCCCTGTCTTACATTTCGTTCTTATTTCTTTCTTTATCTTCCTATCATCTCTTTTTTTTTTTGTACTCTATTCATTTTTTTTATTTTTTATGTACATTTTTTTTCCTCTTTATAAAAGACAATTCCAAAGTTCGAGACAGACAAAAAGAGACTCTGTACTACTTGTAGTCTGGTAGAAGCCAAAAAAACAAAAGATAAAACATATTCTAATTAACTAACTAATTAAATAGCTAACTACCTAACTAACTGACTACCTTACTTACTACTTTACTAACTAACCATTCTTCTCTTTTTTTTTTTCTTTTTTTTTTTTCGGCCGGGATTCGAACCCGCAGCTTTCGGTTGGGTGGGCGTCTGAAGGCGTGCCTTTTCAGACAGATGTCTTACCCCACTGCTAACAGACACCTACTGTACATTGAGACATTTATGCCATATGAAGTTCACTTTTATTCCTCCTAACCAGCAGCAACTTCAAATATTCAGTTGTTTCCAACACAAGTCTGTTGGTATGCCTGTTAGGAGTCTCCCGGCAACTTTAGAAAGTATGCTGAACTCAACACTGCAGAACATGACCCTATTCCCGTTCAAAACTGAAGTCAAAGGAAACCACATTGTCGTCGTCCTGAGGTTCAATACTATAACCCATTTATTGCCTGTCACGTTACTACCACAGCGTCCATGCTGTGTGTCGCAGAAAGTGCCCCCTCCAGGTAAACAGGGATAACACTGTGAAACACAGAAGAAGCCAAGGGTAGGCAAGGCAGCCTTTTCATCTCCATCTGGCTTATTTTTGCCAACTCTGCCCAGTTTGTTCTATGGTGCTGATTCTGACAATGAAAAAACAATGTTTATACTGATAAACATGTAGCTGACAATGATCATCGTTTGCCTGCTTCTGTTTCCCAGTCTTTGCATGACACTCACACAAATGAACGGCAAATCAACATGAAAGTGTGTGGCGCCAATACACAGTTACTGATAGTGTGCCATGACTGAGAAAAAGTGCGTAGCAGAAACAGATTTGCATATGACTGTTAGCTTAAATAGTACTGAAGGCTATGAGCAGGAAAAAAATACAACCGAACGTGATTCAAAAGCAATGAGAACATCAAGCACATGTGGCACAGACAGCGCCTAGCTTACTACAGAAGCTGGTGTGCAGCAGCACACATAATCTTGTCAATAAAACATTCACACACAAATAATGACAGCTATTGTGGAAAGAGGAAAGACCTTGGTCAATCTCCTCCATGTTTGTGGCCAAGTTCAACACATCACTTCTACCTGGAGCAAAGATGTTGTGAAAGGAAATCCTTACTAGGACCCATCGTGACTGTTATGTTGTAAAGTTGTGAAGTGGACTATTACTATGTGTGATTGACAGTCCAACTATTAGTTACAAATATGTTTACTACCACGATGTGTGATCCATGTCACGATGAACGTTTGTAAAGGCCAATTGTACAACGTTGTTTCCACATAAGTTTCATATAACTGCCTCCCTCCTCACTCCATTTCCCCGAGCCCTCACACCTACCGTGTTCCACCATCCCACTTCTCCATAGTCCGTTTTTTATCCATGGGCCTTAATAGCCTAAACCACATTAAAGTATTGGCATTCGTCGTATTCTCTCTCTCTCCTCTCTCTCTCTCTCTCTCTCTCTCTCTCTCTCTCTCTCTCCTCTCTCTCCACCTCTCTCTCTCTCACTCTCTCTCTCCCTCTCCCACTCTATCTCTCTCACTCGCTCTCCCTCTCTCTCTCTCTCTGTCTGAAAAATCACAGATTGAATACATATGCAAATTAATACCTACATACCTAAATAAATGCCTTAATAAAGAAGGAAATAATATATATATATATAATATATATATATATATATATATATAATATATACATATACATATATATATATATATATAAGAGAGAGAGAGAAGAGAGAGAGAGAGAGAGAGAGAGAGAGAGAGAGAGATATTAGTGTGGTTAAAATACCCAAAATGATTTTGATAGTGCTCGACCCCTTGGGGAGCAACATTTGTTAAAATAGGTTTTTAAAAATAGAATCTACAAATTTTTTTCGAGCGCAAAGGATATTTTAGTAAATAAGTATACAAATAAGTAAATAAATAGAAAAAAAAAGAAGGAATCTTTGATGTACCATGAAGATTTTGATGAATTATTAAAACTTCATTGAGGATAATATAGACATTGTCACAATAATACCACTAGAGCATTTAATGAAAAAAACGGAAGAAGAAAGACAAAAAGAAAGAAAGAAAAAAAGGAAGGAAACAAGGAAGGAAGGAAGAAGGGAGGAAGGAAAAGACCCCCAAAAGCAAGAGAGATAAACAAAAGGGAAAACAAAACCCCGAAGTCTGCATGGTGGATAAGTGAAAAAAGAATTGATTCATTACTTAATTAGTTAGTTAGTTAGTTCCATTATTCTGAATTTATAATCATCTTCTCATAGCGTCTTAATGGCACATCAATCCTCCCTGTCTTACCTTTCGTTCTTATTTCTTTCTTTATCTTCCTATCATCTCTTTTTTTTTGGTACTCTATTCATTTTTTTTTTATGTATGCATGTACATTTTTTTTCCTCTTTATAAAAGACAATTCCAAAGTTCGAGACAGACAAAAAGAGACTCTTTACTACTTGTAGTCTGGTAGAAGCCAAAAAACAAAAAGATAAAACATATTCTAATTAACTAACTAAATAGCTAACTACCTAGCTAACTGACTACCTTACGTACTACTTTACTAACTAACTAATTATCTATTCTTTTCTCTTTTTTTTTCTTAATTTTTTTTTTTTTTCGTTGCTCGGCCGGGATTCGAACCCGCAGCTTTTGGTTGGGTGGGCGTCTGAAGGCGTGCCTTTTCAGACAGATGTCTTACCCCACTGCTAACAGACACCTACTATACATTAAGACATTTATGCCATATGAAGTTCACTTTTGTTCCTCCTAACCAGCAGCAACTTCAAATATTCAGTTGTTTCCTACACAGGTCTGTTGGTATGCCTGTTAGGAGTCTCCCGGCGACTTTAGAAAGTATGCTGAACTCAACACTGCAGAACATGACGCTATTCCCGTTCAAAACTGAAGTCAAAGGAAACCACATTGTCGTCGTCCTGAGGTTCAATACTATAACCCATTATAGCCTGTCACGTTACTACCACGGCGTCCATGCTGTGTGTCGCAGAAAGTGCCCACTCCAGGTAAACAGTGTGAGGTGAGGTGCAGAAGATTCGATAACACTCTGTCTTAGAAGTTGGCGTTGATTTTATTTAGCCTTCATGCTTATTGACAAAGTATAGTTTAACATAATTGCATCGTTCACGGGTGGAATGCACGCACGATTGCTATGGTGGATGGTGAAAAGGAAAGGAAGAGAGAGAGCATGATCCCTTGTCTCAACCAGAGATGGTCACCTGAGCATGAGATAAGCGAGGGGGGGGGGGGGGGGGGGAGGTAAGGAGGAAGGAAGACAGAGAGGGAGGGAAACGGCCTACTTGCTCCAAAGAGACGCAATCTTTATCTGTGTCATTGTTGCCAAAGCCAGACTGTCCGCTGGGTTCAGAAGGAGCTCCCAACAGACTGCTGGGAGAGTGGGGCTGTGGGTGGGGGGCTAGGGGGTTGTGAGGGGGAGAGCCTAGCAGTTGATATAGACCAGTAATCTTGATTGCCGTTTGTGAGGCAAAGAGAGAGAGAAAGAGAGAGGGGGTAGAAGGGGTTGTAGTGGATGGTGTGGCTGTCAATTGTCATGTCACAGAGAGTGGGGGAGGATATTGCAGGTGGTGGGAAGTGGGGAGACAGGAGGGGATAGGTTCATAGCTGTTTCAGAGAACAAGTTTGATGATGCAGGCAATACTTTTAGGAATCTTTGTCCATTCGTTTCCATCATCTTGAATTTCTATCGTACAGTCTATCTTTTTACCGTTTTTTTTTAAAAACTTTTTCTTTTTAATTTCTCCTTTCTCTGTCAGTTTTTTTTTCAGACTTTGGGGTATTGTTATCATGTCATGTAATCAACTATATCAGTGTCATTTTTGTGTCATGTAATCAACTATATCAGTGTCATTTTTGTCTAATTTCCACCTTCGTTTTATTTAGTTTGGTTGCATGTTTTTACTTCATCTCCTCTTCCTCCCTCATTTCCCATCACTCCATGCCCATCCTGCCCCCAAGTCGTCCTCATCTGGCTATTCTTGGACTTGTAACATGGAGGACAGCATTTGGACAATATACCATGGGTGCTGCTTGCAGAAAATATAGAGGAACAAATTCTATGACACTAAACTGGTGCCAATCACATTGTTTAAAGCAAATGGATTCTTTTCCTCCTCCTCCTCCTCTTCTTCTTTTTGTTTTTCTTCTTCTTCTTCTTCTTCTTCTTCTTCTGCTGCTGCTGCTGCTGCTGCTGCTGCTGCTGCTGCTGTTGCTGCTGCTCCTTGTTTTTCTTCTTCTGCTTCTTTTTCTTCTTCTGCTTCTTTTTCTTCTTCTTCTTCTCTTTTTTTAATCCTTAGCAAGAGTTCCGAAGTTCAACATAAATGATAATAATGTTTGTATATGTGTGTGTTTCCAATCTTGCTTTTTCAGTTAGTATTCAGATTCACTCCTCGGGAATGATGTCTAAACATGACACCACCGCGGCTTTTTTGTTAAAACCTAACTGGTTGCTTGGCTAATGAATTAGTTTTCGAAATCCATCTTTTCGGCAGTTAAACTCTTCTAAAGAGGATGGAATGGGAATTAGCATGTTTTTAAGGAGTCTTTGGTTGTTTTCTGTGTAGGATGGTGCTGTATATGCCTTGTTTTTATAGTTGTTGTTGTTGTTGCGTACTGTTGTTGTTGTTGTTGCTCTTCTTTTCTTGTCATTGTTTTTACTGCATGTTCCACGCACGTGCGCTCGATTTAAAATCACAATCGAAGAACCCAGGAGAGAGAGAGAGAGAGAGAGAGAGAGAGAGAGAGAGAGAGAGAGAGAGAGAGAGAGAGAGAGAGAGAGAGAGACAGACAGACAGACAGACAGAGAGACAGACACACAGAGACAGAGAGACAGAGTCAACACAGACACCGACTAAGAGGAGCAAATCTTCACCAACCTGCCTGCTTCAAACGTGAATCGAACTGAGATCCCCGTGACCAAGAATGAGAAGTTGTATCAACTGGGTTTACCACACTACGACAAACGTAAAAAAGGATAACCGCCAAGTCTTATAAATCGGCCACAACGAACGTGGAAGCAAGAAGTGTTTCTGCTTTTTCACTGTTCGTGCTGGGTCGATGGGCTGCGCTTGTGTACCTTGTTCACGTTTGTATGTGTGTCATTGTCTTATGCAGAAAGCCGGTCGAAAACGGAGGTGAAGCTGTTGAGAAGTTAGGCCACTGTGCTATGTTTGGTTCAATGGCGTCGTCTAACTTTTATGTGCCAGTCAAAACGTATTCTGTCTGTTTAGGCCGGAGGGTCCAGTAAAGTCGTAATACACGTGTTTTCGATGTGCCCGTCTCCTTTCTGCTGGTCCCCCTGATGTGGGTTGAGGGGCTCGGTGGGCTTTGAACACAATGTAAAATCTGAAAAGCGTCTGCGTTTCTGTATAGGTGAAGGTGGAGTCCGACAGATAGATAGATAGATAGACTGACGGACGGACCGACGGACGGATTGTTAAATAGATAGACAGGTGGACGGACAGACAGACGGATAGATTGATAGTTAGATAGATAGATCGATAAATAATAATAATGTGTGTGTGTGTGTGTGTGTGTGTGTGTGTGTGTGTGTGTGTGTGTGTGTGTGTGTGTGTGTGCAGATGGCCAGCCGACAGAGTGGAAGCCCATGTCCAGTACTGTCTGGATAAAAAGCTACCAGGGAGGGAGATAACCCTCAAAACAAAGGTGACAACCACTGACGAGGAACCGCTGGACTCACCGCCTTGCACATCTACTACCGTCTGATGGTGGTGCAGTCTCGAGGTGACGCGTTTCTGAAGGTGGCGCATTTCCGGCGATGACGCATTTCCTGAAGTGATGCATTTCCCCCGGAGGTGACGCGACGCGATTTCCGTCATCGAAACTACTTACCGGGAGAGAGCATCTCTCGTTTTTCTGTGCTCACTGTGACTCTCTGTGTGTCTTGCGGAGTAGAAGCTCTTGGCAGTCTATGTCGTTCCGTGTTAAGTCATCTGGTGCCTATTATACTTGTCTCGTCTGTTGAAGGTAGAAACGCATAAGCTGTCCGTGCTAGTTTATCAAAAATGTTTCATGTTCGCCCCCCAAAAAAAAAAACACACACACACACACATAAAGAAAAAATGCAATAAAACACCAAATACGAAAGATATAAATGGCTTTGGACACTTACACACACACACACACACACACACACACACACACACCAAAATACACATTGAAAGAACATAAAGCTTATTAGTACCAAAAACGAAAGATAGAAGTCGCTTTGGACACTAGCACACACACATACACACACGCGCGCGCGCGCAGCACGTGAAACTTAAAATACCAAATACGAAAGATAGAAGGGGCTTTGGACACTTACAAATAGGTCTCTGTCTGACGTCACAAATCACAGACGTAAAATGCACGAAGCAATACTCCCCAGGTGTGGTATCTGCGATCCCTATGGCAAGTATTGTATACTTTTTTTTTTAGTCTGTTTTCTGTTACGATTGAAGAAGACACATTTTTTAAAGTCGCTTGCTCGTTTCATATTGTGTATGAAATAAACGTTACTCTGTGCTGTGTTTGGGGTGCTAATTTGTATTTTAGTTCGATTTTAGTAACGCCGTGGCCAATTTTCGTCTCTTTTTTAGTTTGTTTCTTTGTTTATTTGTTGTTTTTGTTGTTGTTGGGTTTTTTTTTTTTTGTTGATTACTTGGTAGGTTGTGTCTTGCCTGTTCAAGACTTCCAGGTCGAGATTCGTAGCTTACTTTAAAACATCTCTCTCTCTCTCTCTCTCTCTCTCCTCTCTCTCTCTCTCTCTCTCTCTCTTTTCTCTCTTTTCTCTCTCTCTCTCTCTCTCTCTCTCTCTCTCTCTCTCTCTCTCTCCTCTCTCTCTCTCTCTCTCTCTCTCTCTCTCTCTCTCTCTCTCTCTCTCTCTCTCTCTCTCTCTCTGTGTTGAAGACACTTGGTTCAGATGTGTACCTTTCTGTATGTACTCTTTGGTCAGGCAGCGCGATGTCTTTTTGCGTTTGTGTTGCCTGAGCCATCAGAGTCCAAATTAATGGCCGTCTTGTGCTGAATCCTCTTTGGTCAGGTGGCGCCATGTGCCTGTATCCCTTGCCTGTTGAAGCGCTAGGGGTCGAAACTTGCGGCGAATTGTGTTATTGCCCATACGGTCATCTGGTGCCTTTCTTTTCGTGTCCTGTCTGTTAGAGCACAAAATTGAAACCCGTGACTTTCTGCATTGTTTCCTGTTCGGTCATCTAGCGCCTTTTTGTGTTTGTTTGACTGTGGAATACCCTAGGGTTGATACTCGTCGCGTGCTACGTTGTTCCCTGGTGATCGTCGTGTGTGTGTGTGTGTTTTTGTGTGTGTGTGTGTGTGTGTGTGTGTGTGTGTGTGTGTGTGTGTGTGTGTGTGTGTGCTCATGACCTCATTATGTATACCTAAACTGATATTTTTGCTCCTTCTCGTCGTGCTGTCCTTGTTTCTGCCCTTATGGTTGCAGTTATGTGTAATTTCATCATTGCTGTGATTATGACTATTGTGGTCGAAGAGAGGACGATTACATGCCTTTGTTTTCCTCTCAATAATTGTGTGTTCTATTCATTTGTTATCAATCATTAAATGATTATCCTTATGACATGAAGATGAGAATGCCATTGAATTTCAGGTGGCATATTTGTATAAACAGTGGTAATAATAATGTCGAAAGTTGTACAAATGTACACCATATAATCACACAGTTATATTTAGAAAGAGAGGGGTTGGTTATCGCCAAGGACATTGACAAACAAAGCACAGGACAAGACACGATGCATTTCGACCTCTTGGGTCTTCTTCAGGCAAAAAAGAACAAAAAAAAAAACAGATCACATTAAACATTTAGGACAGTACAAACAAAGAACGAAGAGAGACTTATCTGTCTATGTGGTAGGGAAAATGGCAGCCAGACGGAAACGACAGAGGGGATTATGGGAGAGGAAAAGGAGGGGGGTGCATGGGGGGAGGGGGGAGGGGAGAGTGAAACGATGGGGTTGAGTAGCTGGTTTACTGGGGTGGTGTGATATATTTGTGACGGTTGTGGTTGAAGTGGATTGATAATAATGCTAAGTAGATAGGGGGGGGGGGGGGGGGGGGGGGGGTTATATATATATTTTTTTTTTTAATTATATATAGAAGGGATAGTAACGATAATAATGATAAAGGTAGTAATTATAATAGATAAGTAGATGAATAAAATGAAAGTTACTGTAATTTAAAAAAAAAAGTGAATAAAATAGCTAAATGATTTCGCTGGGTGATGAAGGAGGTGGTAGTAGTTATGCGTGGGCAGTTGTGAAAGGTGTGTGGGTAATGTCAATAAGGAGGGAAGGGGATGGAAGATTAATGGGTGATAAGGTATAATTGGGGGGGGGGGGTGTTAGAAAAAAAGGGGGGTGAAGTGGGTGGGGAGGAGGGTAATGTGTGGGGGGGGGGGTCAAGAGAAGGACAGCTCATATCTCTCCATCCACTATGGGGTGGGGGGGTATGGGTGTGGGAGGTTGGGAGGTTCATACAAATAGTGTTGTTGAAAAAGTAAACAATGCTGTGGGATGATGTTCATTGTAACAGGTGAAATAATGTGTTGGCATTAATATGCTGATGTTGGTTGAGAAAAGATAGCAATGATCAATGAAAAACAGGGTATCATGTGTTACACACACACATATACACACTCGAAATGCATCGTGTCTTGTCCTGTGCTTTGTTTGTCACTGTCCTTAGCGGTAACTAACCCCCTCTCTTTCTAAATTTTGCTTCGTTCTCCGCCATCAGTCACTCCATTTTGAAACCACACAGTTATAATTTTTGTCACACACTGTGTAATACATATGGTGGTGATTGTAACATCCTTGTGCAAACAGCACAACTAAACATACACGTTAGTTATAGTCGGCGACCAGGCACATTTTACACACACCCACACTAATGCCCCGCCACACACACATACGCCCACTCAGCGCCGTGTCTACACACCGAATAACAACCTCCACCCCACCCCACCCCACCCCCAACCTCTCCAACATCCAGTACTCCAACTCGCAGAGAAAACAGGCACATTGTCAAGGGAAAGGACAGAGAAAACAGGCACATTGTCAAGGGAAAGGACAGAGAAAACAGGCACATTGTCAAGGGAAAGGACAGAGAAAACAGGCACATTGTCAAGGGAAAGGACAGAGAAAACAGGCACATTGTCAAGGGAAAGGACAGAGAAAACAGGCACATTGTCAAGGGAAAGGACAGAGGAAACAGGCACATTGTCAAGGGAAAGGACAGAGAAAACAGGCACATTGTCAAGGGAAAGGACAGAGAAAACAGGCACATTGTCAAGGAGAAACAGGCACATTGTCAAGGGAAAGGACAGAGAAAACAGGCACATTGTCAAGGGAAAGGACAGAGAAAACAGGCACATTGTCAAGGGAAAGGACAGAGAAAACAGGCACATTGTCAAGGGAAAGGACAGAGAAAACAGGCACATTGTCAAGGGAAAGGAGAGACGTGGATGTTTTGAAATAAATATAGGAACATGGTAATCACTTCGTAATCACTTAGGTGCCATGTCTAGAACCATGGCCTTTGCCAGGGCTACAGGTAGTGCCTCAGGTGGGAGACAGGAAGTGACAGGAGCCAGACACACTAAGTGGTTGCCTCCAGAAGAGAATTCAGTTCATCTGTTCTCTGCTGTCAACGTCATGTTTCAGATTTCACTTCAGCCCCCTGATTTGTTTCGGTAAAACCTGTGCATTATCAATCTTTGATGACAAAAGAGTTCATATCTCTGTTTACAATATTCTTATTATTTTTGTTTCTTTTCATAGTTGTTATTGTGTTCATTGTTACCTAATATTGTCAACGCTGTTGAAAACGGTTATTGCTGGTGTCATTGTAGTTTTCATGATTCGTGTTTGTCAGTACTGTCGTTGTCGTTGTAGCTGGTGTTACTGTTATTGGTGTTATCATGATATTGATGTTTCCGGCATTATCAATGTTTTGATAGGTGTTTAGAGGCTCTTACTATATGACAGTTGTACAATTATTGTAATCGGAATATTTGCACCTTTAAGCTCAATGTAAACTTTTTCATTGTTGTCAAAAGCTGTCTTACGATGATCACCGTGCTTCAAGTGCATTATTTCTGCACTCTGCTGTCAGTTTTTTTCCACTTTTCAAATTTACTGTTGACAGTCTTTCTCCGTACAGCATTAATAAACGTGATCACAAAATAGTGGAGTGGTCAGTATTGTCTGCATGCATGAGACGCTATGACGGGTGTTAAAGCAACGTGCAGCCACCGGCTGAAAAAGTTGACACGCATCTCTCGCTCACACTGGTACCAAGGAAATAAGCGAGCGACATAGTCGTTGTGATGCAGTGGTTAGCTTTGCGGATTCGCGGCTGGGAGGCGATGGGTCTGATTCCCATCCGAACCATATATTTTTCGGATTTTTCTGCCCTGACTGACTCTTGCTCAGAGTTGAGTTTGCCCTGGGTTCAGCTGGGAAGACTCAAGTTTCATTCATTTCATGCATGCATCTTTGAGGCTGTCGCTCAAATTCCCCCCAACAACTTTGACGATGTCCGCATCTCTCGGATCGGGTTGACGCCAGAATATGTCACAAAAGTAAGCATAGAGTGTGGCCTTGTCATGCAGAATCAGACCAGAATGCAACCCCATAGCACCATCTTCATTATCCTCATCGAGCTGCAGAAAGAACAGGTCTCATCTTCTCTGACTCTTCATGCCCTGCCCTCATGGTGACTTCAGAATCGATTTCCTCTCCATGTCTGCGTCCTTGGTGAGTTTGTGTGAAAGTCGCCGGTATCGAAAACTTCGAGAGGGCCGTTGTTGAATGGATGTGGTGGCGCCCTCTGAAGGAGGATGCTCACACTGTGACAAGACAATTCTTGTCGAAAAAGGACAAGAATGGATACATGTGTATGTTCGATCAAAACGGGAACTGCTTAACACCACCGAAGTGACTCGGCAACAGTGCAGAGCCTTCTCCGGTGATTTGCCTCAAATCTGCTTTGCATGGACTGCTTCATGTGGACTGCCACTTCCGGGGCTGCGGCGGATGGAGAAACGGAATGAGGCAGCGTGGAGTGGGGGGGGTGGAGGGGTAAGGTCACTGAAGTAGCACAGAAGATGGAACAGAAAGAAAAACAAAAAAAACAAGCATATTCGCTAGTTGGTATGACAAGTAGAGCAAGAAGCGTGAGAAACCCAGCGTGTCATGCGCACGTCTGTAAACGCTTCATTCTCCACCTTTACAATGAAGCTGTGGTCACGCATAACACTTACGGGTGAATCTCTCTCTCTCTCTCTCTCTCTCCTCTCTCTCTCTCTCTCTCTCTCTCTCTCTCTCTCTCTCTCTCTCTCTCTGTGTGTGTGTGTGTGTGTGTGTGTGTGTGTGTGTGTGTGTGTGTCTGTCTGTCTGTCTGTCTGTCTGTCTGACTGTCTGACTCTCTCTCTCTCTCTCTCTCTCTCTCTCTCTCTCTCTCTCGCTCATAAACACACACACCGAGACCACATAAACACACACATACACACACACACACACACACACACACACACACACACACACACACACACACATACGCGCGCGCGCACGCACGCACACACACACACACACACACACACACACACACACACACGCGCGCGCGCGCGCGCGCGCGCGCGCACGCACGCACGCACGCACGCACGCACGCACGCACGCACGCACGGTCTAAAAATGAGAGAGAATAAAAGAGAGGTTCTGAGAAACAGAGAAAGAAGAAGAGAAATGAGAGGAGGAGGAAGGTGGGGACAGACAGTTTTCCTAACACACTTCTGGGCATCATCTTTTTAACAGCGGTGGTCTTACCTACATGATAACAATGAATCCTAATCCAAAGTATTGAACCATTGATATAATAAAGATCAAACGAAAATACACACCTGTATTACCAGTACTTATTGATGTTCAAGGACACCTGGTGTATCTATGTGAACTTAAAACGACAAACTGCGGGCGCATCATTCTACCCACCGATGACAAGCAAATTGAATTCCTTCAATGAAAAAGAATTAGCTGTTTCGTTTGTTTTAATGTTCTTAGAGGCTACAAACAATCCACAAGAACTTGGATGGTGGTGATCATTATTTCACATTTTTGTGACTTGGTTACTTGCGATAGTTCTGTATTCTGAGTCAGCGATGTGGAACCAAATATAGAGCGCGATGGTGCAGATAGGCAAGGAAACAAGGCACCTTTCAACTCAAAACGCTGGTTCCTGGCAACGGCGAGTCCACATAACTAGGAGAGAAAGAGAGAGAAAGAGAAGAGAAGTGCGGGTGTATATTAGATAGACAGACAGATGGACAGACAGACGGGGAGACAGAAAGACGAAAGAAAGAGAGGAAAGGCGACAGACAGAGGGTGGATTGACAGACAGATAAATAGACATGCAGGAGAGAGAGAGAGAGAGAGAGAGAGAGAAAAGAGAGAGAGAGAGAGAGAGAAGGAGAGAGAAAGATAGATAGATATAGATGGGTAAATTGATTAATAGATTGTCATGCTTCCCGGAGTCGTGCCACACACGCACGCACCACCGCCAAAGCAAACTCCGCAAACGCGCGCAATCACTCCTTTCACCCAAGGCGCGTTAAAATAAATACACAACACCGAAAAGTTGGTTTTTTTCCTCCCCCTCCTCCTACGACAGAACAAATATGATTAGTACATACAATACTCAGATCAACTTATCCACACCTCCTCCCCAATGGGAGGCAACGCAAAATAAATACAAATACACCTCCTCTCCATCAAGTCGGTAACACCAACACACCTCCTCTCCACCAAGGAGGTAACACCAGGAACTGTTTCCCCTTCAATTGAAACGTTCATAAAACATGGGAAATATGTCACTATCCATCATCGCCGTATTTTTTACCATAAACCATTATCTTATAACCTCAACACAGGAGATCAATCAAATCACAATTCACAACAGTTGAGGTTATATAGTAGAGTCATAACGTTATGGGGGAATGCGCCAGAGTCATTCTTCATCCACATGGGGAAATGCGCCAGTCATTCTTCATCCACATGGGGAAATGCGCCAGTCATTCTTCATCCACATGGGGAAATGCGCCAGTCATTCTTCATCCACATGGGGAAATGCGCCAGTCATTCTTCATCCACATGGGGAAATGCGCCAGTCATTCTTCATCAACAGGGATTGTTGCTTTTGATACCGATTCAGGAGGTATCCACTCCTCTCTCAATTAGTCCAATTATGAGGTCTCAATTCCCCTCGACATCTTCTTACCAAGTTTCTTCAGTACCCCATAAATACCACCAAAACAGCCCTCTCCAGCCCAAAGGGCGCTGCCTGGCTGGAATCCTCCTCCGTGAGAAAGGGTACTGCGGGCGAGGTCCGCCACCCGTCCCTGGCTGGGGTCAGCTCCGGCACCTCCACCACCTTCAAACACGCCCACCGGTGGCCCGGCGTGAGACAGGCAACCTGTCAACACACTCGGAACCACGTGCAGTTCTACAATAACTAAGGAGACTCACTTCAACATGAAGATGTAAACAGTAACCTTTTCTTATAAGTTTTTACAAAAAATATTACTTTTCCTTTCTTTTCCCCATTCTTTTATAAAGAAATGTCACAGGTGTAAACACACTGTTTCTTATTCTTTTTTTCTTTTGAATACAAATGTTTTCTTTAATTTTTCCCCAAAGATTTCACTTCTCTCCAGTTAAACATTAATGACAAAAATACCTCAACGATGCATCAGCCTTGCATCGGTCTTCAATCGCCGTAATCAAACAGACCATGCGACTCCCAGGCTGGCGTAGAGCAAGTGATTATAAAATTTTCTAGCTAAGTTAAATAACGCGCTCCTAAGCAGTACTCACCCGGGCCACTGCCAACAGAACGACGCCATACGATCACATGATCTCTTTTCTCTCAATACCCCAATACCGCTGACGTTCAATCTTAAGACTGCTACTATACACAAAACAACATGTGCACACGACACCTTCACACATCCTCTGCACATGACATAGATAGATAGATAGATAGATAGACAGGCAGACAGATAGACAAACGGACGCAGAGACAGAACGGGAGAGAGAGAGAGAGAAACCGACGCGGTGTGTTCTGCCAGTGTTGTCAGAAGTAGGCCTGTTGCTGTAGCTTTGCCGCTAGGAAGCCGAGTCAAGCGGTCAACGCTGCCAAGTGCTACGCAATGAGTCTCTCCCTTCACCCACCCTCCACTTTCATGTACTCCCTCAATAACACTACACCCACCCTCTACTTTCATGCACTCCCTCAATAACACTATCTTGAAATCAGTATCCTCAAACCCATACCTAGGAATCCAATTCTTTGACAACCTCAAATGGAGCAACCACATCAGCGGCATCACCAAAAAAGCGAATAGCACCCTTGGATTCTTCCGGAGAAACCTCCACCACTGCCCATCAACCTGCAAACGTAACGCCTACCTGGCCCTAGTCCGTCCTCTCCTTGAGTACGGGGCGTTGGTCTGGGACCCGTATCAGAGACAGGATATCAATAAGACTGAACGCATTCAGCGCACTGCGGTACGCTTCATCGCAAGCAACTATCGCTCTACCACCCTGGCTTTGTTATGGGCCTCATGACACGACACAACCTCCCGACTCTCCAGGAACGACGTGAACAACTCCGCCTGACCTTCTTTTACAAGGTGGTTGAGGGGCTGGTGCCGGCAATACCTCCTCATCAGTTCCTGACACCTTAAAGAGCTGGCCGCATGATCAGACCCAGACGTAACACAGCAGACTATATAACCAACAACCCTGTTGAAAACTATATTAGGAACAACGATCGGTGTTTCTTCGTACCACGTTGTCAATCAGATCAATATAGGCAGTCCTTTCCACGCACCATAATAGCGTGGAACCACTTGGACAATTCGGTGGTCCACTCGCCATCCACTGATTCATTCAAGAGGGCGCTGACCACCAAGCGCCATTAACAACCTTCGCTGCGTACCCCCATCCGTCGCGCCAAAGCCAGATCACTGGATGTCAAGCGACGTACAGATACCGATAGAGAGAGATAGGCCTACAGGTCATTGATGCAGACCGAGAAACTAGGCTAGCCTAGTCCACCAATGCTGTTTCTCTTCATATGACGTCAAAATATTTTGGTACTGTCATAACATGTCTGACGTCATCTCTTTCTATCGATAATGCAGCGGGCGGCCCGAACGAACGTTTGATGGTGTTCGGCGAAAGTTAGCAGTGTCATCTTCAACACGAATTTAACGCAAAGTCTCATCCTATATCTTTTTTTTAAAAAAACGATGTCATAAACTGATATCACCTAGGTTTATTTGAAGGGAAAAGGAAAAGCTAATGAAAGATGTTCTCAGGAAGCAAGAGCGTAGCCATCGCGCCATCGATGTCTTTTGCAGAAGGAAGCATGAAGATAGGAATCAGGCGCATATGATACAAAAAGCAAGGCGCGTAACCAATCGATTATTAAGACTGACTTTGTGTTGGCATCTTCTCGACAGAGCAGGTTCTCTGTGGCTTTTCCAGAAGCATATGCAAATGACAACACGTGTCAGCTGAGTTCAACTGTTCAAGTTCCCAGGCTTCCGCTTCGCAAATGCACGCGACCTCTCTCTCTCTCTCTCTCTCTCTCTCTCTCTCTCTCTCTGTTTATGTGTATGCGTGCGTGTGTGTGCGCGCGCGCACACACGCGCCCGCGTTTCTGTGTGCATTTGTTTTTCTGTTTGTGTGATTCAGTGCACTATGATGAGTTTGTGTGTGTGTGTGTGTGTGTGTGTGTGTGTGGATGCGACATATCGTCTATACTTTCTCCCCTGGGATATTCAGCAAACTAACACCAAAATCACAGGGAAAACAAGGACCTTTACTGATGATGAAATATTCAGCGTGATGAAGCCTGACAACGCTCTCCACTATTCACGCCCCTCACCCTCCCTCTCCTCGCCCTTTCCTCTCCAGCCTCCCCCTTCTCCATCCCCATCCTGCTTATCCCTCTCCCCTCCCATTACGACATTAAGTGGCCCGTCTCTCATCAGCCCATGTTGTGTGTGTGTGTGTGGGGGGGGGGGGGGGGGGGGGGGGGGGGGGTAGCGAGGGGAGGGGGTAAGATTAAGATCAGAGACTGACAGCGACGACGATACTAAATTATTTGTTTGGTGGTGTTAACGATTTGTCGGGACTTCGTTTGGCCCTTTTCCAAATTGCCCTGTCCCATTTCGAGTGGGAGCGTTTCGCCCAGTCAGCACTTG
This sequence comes from Conus ventricosus, assembly GCA_018398815.1. Taxonomy (NCBI): domain Eukaryota; kingdom Metazoa; phylum Mollusca; class Gastropoda; order Neogastropoda; family Conidae; genus Conus; species Conus ventricosus. The sequence continues at coordinate 47,651,026 of CM031601.1, forward strand.
AAATGTCACGCGTGCGCGCGCGCACACACACACACTGACTGACTGAAACCAATTTATTGTCAGATTAACTCACGGTTGTACTGACATTTAAGAAAACATTATGAACAGAATATGAACGTTTTTCATTCAAAGCAAAGAAGCATAATTAACACACAAAAATACGTGCGCGCAACACACACACACACACACACACACACACACACACACACACACACACACACACACGTACACACATACACACACACACACACACACACACACACACACACACACACACACACACACACACACACACACACACACACAAACACACGCACTTACATAAATACACAAACACACACATCTCAAAACAAACACACCCATACCCTCACATATACTCAAACCTTCACACTCGCACACACAGACATACACACGCCCACACACACACGCTCACACACACCCGCGCGCCCACACTCACACAACACACACACACACACACACACACACACACACACACACACACACACACACACACACACACACACACACCACACACACATTCATACTCGAGCACTCGTACACACATGCATTCACTCTCACAAACACTCTTTCACGCACACATACACGCGCGCACGCACATACACACCCACGCTCACACACACACACACACACACACACACACACACACACACACACACACACACACACACACACACAGAGAGAAAAAAAATATAAAAATAGAATTCTGCCCATTATATACAATCTTGTACCCCTTTGCACCCCCCCCCCCCCCCCCCCCTCCCCAGCCAGTAGCGACGGGATCAAGAGAGATCGAAGCAGCAGAACGGACGACATGAACAGGTTGGAGCTGGTCTCGGTACCACTTGTGTCGCGAATAAACTGGCCGTACCTAACACCGAATTGGATGAACATAGTACACAACACAGGAGGAACACATCAAGTCGATTCGAGATGATGATGACACGTCGCATATTCAGAATACGCTTCGGTGTTTGCATTCCGATCTGTAGGAGTGTAACAGCAGGGGCCCAGAAATCCACCCGTCGGACATCGACACAAGTCTGGAGCAAGCTATAGACAAAATTATCGCTGGTTTTTGACACGGGAATGGTTAAGGGTTATGCCGTTACTCTTACAGAGCG
>CM031601.1:47657167-47667167 GCA_018398815.1 Conus ventricosus
GAAAGGAATAAAATGAGAAGGGAGAAGAAAAAGAAAAACAAGAAAAAAAAAACCCATAGGCCTGAAAAGACTCCTGATGACAACTGCCACCGCTGACAGTCAGTGCCACTGCAGACAGAGACGGCAGGGAGAAGAGGAAATATGGAGGGGGGGGGGGGGGGGGGGGGTTAGATTCAAATAAATGACGAGATGAAAAGCTGGGTAAGAGGAATTGTGGATAGAGGGGATGGGGAGGGATATAAAGAAGGGGAGGGTGGGATGGCATCAGAAGGGAGACACGGATGGGTCGGAGGAAGTATTGGGGGGGCGGGGGGGGGGGGGGGGGGGGGAGGGCGAGCGGGAGGGGAGTATCGGGCCAGAACAAAAAGAAACGATAAAGCAGGGAGGAACTGTGGCACCGACACGGGAAAACAGTTATTGTGATGTCAACACTCTTCCGCTCCTCTTTCTCCGACCCTCCGCGCGCGCGCGCGCGCGCGCGTGTGTGTGTGTGTGTGTGTGTGTGTGTGTGTGTGTGTGTGTGTGTGTGTGTGTGTGTGTGTGTGTGTGTGCCACTCTTACTCCATTTCTGTCCCAAATATGCCCCCTCTCTCTGCCGGCTTCTCTGTCCCTTTTTGTCTGTCTGTCTGTCTGTCTGTCTGTCTGTCTGTCTGTCTGTGTGTGCTTGCATGCGTGCGTTTGTGTGCTTGCATGCGTGCGTGTGTGTGTGTGTGTGTGTGTGCGTGCGTGCGTGCGTGCGTGCGTGCGTGCGTGCGTGCGTGCGTGCGTGCGTGCGTGCGTGCGTGTGTGTGTGTGTGTGTGTGTGTGTGTGTGTGTGTGTGTGTGTGTTGTGGTCGTCGTTGTTTTTGTTTTTGTTTGTTTTGTTCTTTGGTCATCAAGCAGAGTTCATGTTTCATCGTAAAGAATCATGCTTCATCAAGTAGTCTTGTTTCATCACGAAGAGTGCGGTTTTCATTGTGCGGAATTCTATTTCATTAAGCACAGTCCTGTTTCACGTTAAAGAGTCGTCGTTCATTAAAAGGAGACTAGTTTCATCAAGTAAAATCGTGTTTCATCAAGTACAATCTTGTTTCATCAAGTACAATCTTGTTTCATCAAGTACAATCTTGTTTCATCAAGTACAATCTTGTTTCATCATGCAGTCCTACACTCTCAAGTAGAGTCTTGGTTATCAAGTCAAGTTCTGTTGGAGTACTTTTTCAGGTAGTAGAGACCTGTTTCAACGAGAAAGTGACGTGTTTTATCACCTAGAGTCTTGTTCCATCAAGTATCAATTTGTTTCATCACGCAGTCCTGTTTCATCGAGTAGACTCTGTTGTTGTTGTTTTTTTAATCAGGCGTAGTCCTGTTTCATCAAATAGAGTCTTGTTTCATCAAACAGACACTTGTGTGAATAGAGTTTTGCTTCATCAAGTAGAATCTTGTGCCAACAGGTAGAGTCTTGTTTCATTAAGTAGAGTAACACGTATTCAAGTTGAGTCTTCGTTTATCAAGTAGAGATCGGTTTCACCAACCAGAGTCTTGTTTCAGTAAGTAAAGTCTTGGTTTATCAATCAGAATCTTGGCTTACAAAGCAAATTCTTGTTAACAGAGTCAAGTATATCTTTCATTAAGCAAGGTTATGTGTATTCAAACACAGTCCTGGGTTGTTGTTGTTTTTCAAAGTACACTGTTTCATCAAGTAGAATCTTATTAAATTTTAAGTAGGTCTTAGTTTATAAACAAGTTTCTCTGTGTTAAGCGGTTTTTTGTTTCTTAAGGAAAAGTCTTGTTTCACTGGGGGTTATCCGGTTTTTTAAAAAGAGGTAGCGTATTAAATAGATTGGGGGTTTTTTAAGTACAGTTTTTTTCCCCAAAAATGGGGACACCCCTATAGATTTTGGGTTCATCGGTACGTTTTATTTCAAAAGTAAGTTGTTTCATTAAGTGATTTTGTTTCATTACGAAAGTCTTTTTTTATTAAGAATGTATGTTTAGTCAGTAGAGAGATTTTCCCGGGGGAAAAAACCCTTTCTCGAAAAAAAGTCCGTTTCAAAAAAAATTCTTTTCTTCATTAAGGTTCTGTTTCATCGTTAAGTCTTTTTTCCCAAACAAAGAACATCTTTTTTCTTAATGCAGTCATGTTTTTATCGGAAAAGTACCGTTTTTTTCAATGAGTAGGTTTTATCATTTGGGGTCCGTTTCATTAAACAGAGACATTTTTCATCAAAACTGCCCTTTTTCTTCAAGTAAGTTTTTTTTGTCGTGAAAAGCCCCAATTATTAAGAAAGGTCCTATTTCAAACATAGTCTTGCTCCATAATTTAAAAAAAAAAAACCGTTCATTAAATACAGTTAGTTTAATCGAATTTTTTTCAAAAAAAAATCCTATTTCATTAAAAAACCCCATTTTTTATCAACTACAGTTTGTTCAAAAGGCGGGTTCCCCGTTTTTTCAATAGACTTTGTTTCCCTCAAACAGACCCCCTGTTATAAACAAACAAAAACAACTTGGTTTTTTTTATCAAAAGAACGAAATTTCGTCACCCCCTTTCCGTTCTTCACGTCTTGTGTTTTCAGAAGTGACTTGTGTTTGGTATGTAACCCCCTGTAGCGTGGAAGATTGTTGCTTCTCAAGTGGTATTCTTCTGTCTCATCAAGAACAGTCCTGTTTTCATAAAGGTTTTTGCATCATAAAATAGAGTCATGTTTCATTAACCCCGCCCTGTTTCATGGGGGAGACTTCTTGATTTTGAAAAGGAAAAACCCCTTTCAATCATAAAAGGGGTCGGGTTCTTTAAACAGAGTCGTGTTTCCGAAATAAGAGCCCCTGTTTCAAATGCAGAAGCATGGAACGTCAGTGGAAATTTTTTCACATGTATGTTTCATCTTTTGGTATTTTTCATCAAGTATGTCCCGTTTTTCGCTATAGTATTTTTTTAAAAAGGGGGTGCTGATTCTTTTAATAAGAAATATTTCAATATGGTAGTCAGTTTCTCAGTAACGTACGGGGGTTGGGGGGGGAGGGGGTCGGGGAAAAGACGTTCCATCAGTTTGCAGTTTTCATCGCAAAGCCCTTGTTTCTTCAGAAGAATCCGTTTCCTCGCAGAATTTTTCCATGAAATAGAGCCTGTTTCTGGTAAAGTGTTTCCTTCTAAAGTAAATCCTGCTTCATCAAAAAAGTCCCTATGGCTAATGACTCCTTTTTTGAGTACATTTTTTGTTTCATCAAACAAGTGTTTTTCTGTCATTAAGGGAGTCTTTTGTCACGATTTTGTCACGGGCTAGACGTTCGACCCCCTGGGTGGCGGAATTACTTTTTTTTTTGTCTTTGGTTGCGTGTATCCGCCCCTTGATGTGGCTTGTGGTGGGGTTTGCACCTTGGTGTAGTTCAGTCAATTTGGGTTTTGCTTTCTCTCTCCTCTCTCAAATTTCCCCCGCCGGCTTTTTCTGCAAGTTCACGGGGGGCCCGGTCCCTTTTCTCTCGAATTTCTGTCTTTGGGTCTCCCCCTTTTTTTTACCTGTCGCCGTGCTTCATTTTTTTTAGTTTGAAGTTCCACTCTGTGACGTAGGGTGGTGTTCGCCCCCCATTGCTGAGGGGGGGTTACTCTTCACTCGAGCGGAAGATTTCGGGGGCCCTGCCCAGTCTTGGTTCTTTACCGTACATCGAGAGTCATCGTACTTTCAATTCCTGCGTGGGCCCTGTAGGAGGGGGGAATCATTTTTTCTTTTTTCCGCATCTTCGCCTCTGTCCTTCGACTGGACAGAGGGTAGAGAGAGTCGTTTGACCCCCCTTTGGGGGTCACCCACGGGTCTGGTAAGATCTTTCGTGGTTTGTTTGTTTTGGGGTTTGTTGTTGTTAGTCGACTTATTCCTTTTTGGGCGCAAATTTTCTTTTGTTTTCAAATTTTGTAAGAGAAATATTGTGTGAGACCTTTTTTCTGGTTTAAATTCAATCTTTAACCGGCCTTTTAAATTATTTCCAAAATTCTTTTTTGTTTATCATTGGTGAGGGGGGTTTGTGGGGGGGGACGGGAGAGGGGAAACCTGGTGATTCAGGGTTGGCTTGCTTTGTCTGTCGCCCGCCCCTGTCCGTTCGCCGGACTCTTACCCTTCGGCCCCCCGTTGTTTGTGTGTCAAGGAGAACGAGATTTATGTTCGCGAGGTCTACGCAGATTTGTCGTTGGTGCATGGTTGGAGTTTGTGTTTGTTGAGGGTTTAAAAAATGTGCAATTATCCCCATTAATTATTATTTGAAAATGTGGTGCAGTTATTAAGCGATGGTCGCTGTGTTGGTTTTTTTCCCAAAGGGGGAAAAAAATGTTAAACGTGAGTGAGAGAAGGGTGAAGATAATTCATATTTGTTTTATAAACTTGTTGGTTTTAAATGCAGCTTTTCCCTGTCGTGTGGGGGGGACCCTAATGAAAAATTATTCGATGGGTTTACTGTGTGGTTTAGTAATTTCCCCCTCCCCCCATCAGCGGGGCTTTTAAAGATTTGACGCATGGGCAGACTTAGCGGAGGGTTTCATCCCCTTTTCCTTCCTCCTTCCTTCTTCCTTCCCCCCCTTTCCCCTCCCCCAGCTAGCCTCCCCCCCCCGGGGGTTCACCTGGAGCAGGGCGGGATGGTCCCAAGTGCTGGTTGGGGCCCACTTTGGGCTGAGACTAAAACGGGGAACTGGGGAAGGTGCCACGGGGTTTTGAGGCCACGTTCCCGGGCGGGAGAACCCCCGGTTTTGAGGGGGCCCGCCCCGTCAGGACCCCGGCGGCCTGGGGCCTTTTCCCCCCCCCCCCCCCCCCCCCCCCCCCCCCCCCCCCCCCCCCCCCCCCCCCCCCCCCCCCCCCCCCCCCCCCCCCCCCCCCCCCCCCCCCCCCTCCGGGACGCGCTTTACTGCCGGCTTGTGAGTCGAGGGTGTCGGCTTTGAGCATCCTGCGAAAAACCGCCCCGGTCGGAGCCCCAGTGGACCAGGGTGCTCCCAGCAGCCCTACAGGGGCGGGGGTGTGGCGCACCCCAGGGTGTTAGAAAGGAAATCGAGCTAAAATTTCTTTTTTTTTTATATGTTAATGTCGGGAAGCTGTAATTGTGATTGTGTCTCGTATGGTGAAATATTTATTATAATCGTGATTTTTGTGGGGTGTTGGGGTGTTGTTGTGATTGTGGTGTTATGTGCGTGGAGTGTTGATTGTGTTTGTGCTGTTGTGAATTTTGGGGAATGTTTATTTTGCTGGTGTAAAAAAAATGGGGGGTTGTTGTATTTTTTGTGGGGGGTTCTTGGGGGGTTGGGGGCATCACCCCCTTTCACTCCCCCCTAGACCGATCCTGTGGGGGCAGCCCTCCAGAGGTCGGTCGTGAAAAATTGTGGGCCTCGCCGGGATGGGGAAGGGCTCTGCGTCTTCTCTTTTCGCGAGTACCTGTTTGGGTTTTGTCTTTTTGTTTTTGTGTTTTTCAGTTTTCGTGTTTGTTCGGGGGGTGGTTGGCGGGTGCCTTGCGTGAAGGGAGTCTTGGGGGCCCTGAAGGAACATCCGGTGGACTGGGGGGTCGAGGTAGACCGAGGGGAGTCCCGCGTCCAGCCCTCCTTCCCCCGGGTACCCAGCAGGTAGGGCCGTAAGTTTGCCTTTCTTTTGCCGCTCTCTTCTTTCCCTGTTTTTTTATTTAGCCAGTTCTTTTTTTTTTTTTTTCTCTACCGGGTTATTGAGAAAGGGGGGGTTGTATCGGACGTTAGGTCCCTTTTTTTTTCCTCTTTTCCGGATTCGTCTCCCATTTTTTTTTTTTTTTTTTTTCGGCCAGCCCCACCGCACTGTTGCTCGTGCTGTGGAGCGGGGTGTTGCCAGAGGGGGGGGCACCCGGACATATTTTTTGTTTTGTTTTTTTTTCGGTGACCCCCACCGCCGTTGCTGGTTTTTGTAGAGCGCGGGTTTGCCAAGGGGAAGCCGGAATTTTTCCGCACCAAGCACAAACCCCAATACCACATTAACACGCCCTAAAATATTTTTTTTTTTTTTAAGGGAATGTTTTTCCCCCCTGTTTTTGAAAACTGTAGGATATAGTTGTCATGGCAACCCCGGCGTGGTGGTATGGCGACGCGGCGTGAAGAAAAAAGGTATTAAAATGTTACGTAGTCCCTACTAATCCCAGTTTTCGACCCCCGGAAAACTTTCCCTATTCCAGTGCTGTACAGTAGTCAGTGAGTACTTTTCTATCTTCCTGGGGGGTCTTCCTGTCGAGACCCCCGACTGGCACTTCCGCTCGGGGGCCCCAGAGCAAGCGAAAACAAAATGTGGGTTCTGTTGGGTCGCGAGACCGAAACCTTTTCCTCTCCAGGCTTCCCCCCGAAAAGGGGCAGCCCAAAGATTTCCTTATGGGAAAAATCGAGACCCCAAAGGGGGGGTCAGACGGGTCATCCCCCCCTGTGGGTGGTGAAAACCCCCCCTCAGGAATCGCCTCCGTCCCTTTGTTTCTGGGAGCAGCGCGTAGGGAAGAGGGCAAGGGGGAAGCCCCCGTGGGAAGGACTGTAGGCAGGGGCCCTCCGTAGGGAGAGCGCAGAGAGGGGTGCTCTGCGCAGAGAGGAGGCTGCCAGACGGAGGCTCACGAGGGGGAGGGTTTCCAGACAGGAGGGCAGCGTAGGGGGGAGGGTGCCTCCCTAGGGAAGAACTGACAGGATGGGGCTCTGGTAGGGGGGGGGGATGGAACAACTTCTTTCGCGGGCTCCCCCCACCTGTAATCAGGGGGTTAAACACCAGGGAGGTTAAAAGTTAGAGGCCCCAAATTAAAGCTTTCCGGGGTCAGACCTGTGGGACATTGAAAGTTCCGGAAAAAATTTTTTTACAAGGTTGCAGTTCATAAACAATTGTCGAGGAACAGAAGGAATGCACCCTTTTTTTGGGTTTTCGGGCTGCAAGGGTGTGTGCTCACCTAAATGAAGGTGCGTCTTATGCAGAAGCTTTTGGGTCTGCGTAAGCGTTTTTCCCCTTTTCCCCAAGACGTACAGGGGGAAGTTCAGGGCCCTGAAGAAGAAAAAACGAGAGCTTCGTGCAGTTTGGTGATAGGGTGCGCAAAACGCTGGGTACTGGGTTTAGTTGGCTAAGTTGGAGCTGGGGGTCTGTCCCCATTGAAAAAGCTCACCAACACTGTGTCCCAGAGTTGAGGATCCGGATAGCGAGACGACCCCAGGATTTCGCGGCTGGTTTACACCGCTGAGGTGGTTGCTGAAACTCGCAGGGGTTATGGGGATCGCCCGATACGGAGAGGAAGCCCTCCACAGGATTTAGTGCAATAAGGCGCCGAAAACTGCAGGGGGGTGAACAAAGGGAGGCAGTCCCTCGGGGACCCCAGCACCTCGATTTTTTTTTCTTTGTGGGCGCCCCGGCCCCACAGGAAAGATTGCCCAAGGCCACTGGTAGTCATGGGGGTAGTCCTTTTCCGCACCTCGTGCCCGGCTAAGTGGGTTCCATCCCCGTTCTGGGGGATTTCGGTGCCCAGTGTTTTCTCCTTTGTTGGTTCCTCCTTTGGGGACACCTCAGGGATTCGGGGCATCAACCCTTGTGGATAAGGATTTAGTTTCCCCCAAAGGGCCCCGGGGGGGCGCAGTTACGAGGTGGCGGGGTTTGGGGGCTGGCTTTACCTCCCCCTCCTTTAGACTCGTTTTATTCCCCCCCCCTACTTCTGTGGGGAAGTATGGGCCATCGCGGGGAGGACTCGTATTCCCTTATCATAGGGAAAACATACCTTCGCGGCGGGGTAGTCCGTGTTTACGGATTTGCCCCTCGGGGGTGTGTGGGAGTACCCCACGCGCCAAAACTAAAAGCGGAAAAGGAATTGCGTCCCCCTTTTTCAGCCCATCTCAAGGGGGTTTCTGGCAAGGGCCGATCCTGCTGCATTTTCCGTCTTCAGGCCGGGACTTTTGGGTGTCCAAGCCCACGAAAATTGTGGACGCCCCCTCAGTCGGCCCGACACGCCAAGGTAGCTTCAAGTCACAAGGGGATCCCCTTTAGGGTTTCCACTCAGGCAGATCGGTGGCAAGCAGCTTGTCGTTCCCCAAAGCTTGAGAGATTGTTTTCTCCGGCAGGCCCACGATTCCCCCATGGCAGGTCTTGGGCTCCAAGCGGACTCTCGGCGAGTAAGACAAGATTCTTTTGGGCCGGGGTGAACTCACGGTTAGGCGTACTGCCGCAGTTGCGATGTCTGCCCGCGGACAACGTAAGGGTCGCTTGAAGCGTGTTTCCCCCAGGGTCAGTGCCATGGTTGGGGGGGCATTCAGCAAGGTTGGGGGTTTTACCCGGTGGACCCATTAACCCCCCATCCGATCGCGGGCACCCTAATTCGGTAGTGGTAGAATCTGCGGTCGATACCCCGAGGTGTCCCCCCCTTGGTATGATGCCCCCACGTTGCTGAACTCTCAAGCAGATTTGGCAGCACTGGCGTGCCCCAAAAAAAGTACGGCCGGAAATTTGTACTGGAGAGCGATCTATCCTCTCCAGGCTTGGACCCGGGCCGGCCAGTATGTCGATCAGAGTTAGGCGTGGAGCTGCAGAGCATGGTTCACTTTCCGTTTTTAAACAAGGGGTTCCTGTAAACGGATCGCTATTTAGCCGGCTCCGTTTGTATTGGAAAATCAGTCAGAGGCCCCTTCCCCTCAACCCGGGTTACATCCCCCTTTTTGGGCTTGTATCAGGGGTAGTGACAGTTTTCCCTTCGTGTGTTAAGGAGGGGAAACCCATGGTTGTTTGTTACTTTTTATGGTTGGAAGGTTCGCTTGTGGTTTGATAAAAGTGATTTGTATTTTTTCGGCGTGATTAACGGGGAATTTTGAATTTGGGTTTATCGTACTCTGTCGATCACAGGGTTGGGGTTCGGCCCCTTGTTTTGAATTTTACATGCGCAAGGTTCAAAGGGGCATGTATTCAGAGAAACAGATGCTTTTTGAAGGGGGGGTTGTCACGAGTTTTTCACGAGGGGGCCCAGACTTCGACCCCCCTGGGTGGGGGAATTTTTTTTTTTTTATTGTCGTTTCTGTTTTTGTGTATCCCTCCCCTTTAGTGGTTGTGGGGCGGTTTTCACCCTTTGGTGTAGTTCAGTCAACTTGGTTTTTTCTTTCTCTCTTTCCCCTTTAATTCACCCCTGCTTTTCTGCAAGTTCAGGGGGGCGGTACCTTTCTCTCGAAACTTTTGTTATCGGCCCCTCGCCTGTTTTTTTTACCTTCCACGTGCTTTATTTTTTATTTGAAGTATGCTCCTCTGTGCGTAGGTGGGGTTCGCCGCCCTTGCTGAGGGAGGTTAGCTCTTATCGAGCGGAAAATGTCTCTGGGGGCGCCCCGTCGTCTTGGTTCTTTCCGATCATCGAGAGTACAGTCAGTACTTTCAATTCTGCAGTCGGCCTTTAGGGGGAGGGAAACTTTCTTTTTTCCGTTTTTGCCCTGTCCTCTCGACGGAAGAGGGTAGAGAGAGCGTTTGACCCCCCTCTTCGGGGTCCCCACGGGTAGCTGGGAAACATCAGTTTCGTGGTTTTTTTTGTTTGGTTTTTTGGGTTTTAGTCGACTTTTCTCCCCCTTTTGCGCAACTTTCTTTTGTTTTCGAAATTGTAAGGAAAAATTTTGGGACCTTTTTCGGGTTAAATTTAATCTTTAACCTGGATTTAATTATTTCCCAAAAATTTTTTTCTGTTTTAAATCGGTGATGCGGTAGTCGGGTTTGGGGGCGGGGGAGAAACCCGGTGATCGGGGTTTGGGAAATTGCTTTGTCTCCTCGTCCGCCCCCTTTCCCTTTGCCCGGGTCTTATCTTCGGCCCCCGTCTGTTTGTGTGTGCAAGGGAAGGTTTTATGTTCGCGAGCGTGCTACGCATGATTTTTTCGTTCGGTGCATGGTTGAGATTTGGTTTTGTTTTAGTGTTTATAAAATGTGACAAAAGCCATTGAATTATTATTTGCAAATGTGGTGACAGTTATTTGCGAGGCGCTGTGTTGGTTTATTTCCTAAGAGGGGAAAAGTTAAAGGAGTGAGAGAAAGGGGAATAATTTATATTTGTT
>CM031601.1:47677167-47692167 GCA_018398815.1 Conus ventricosus
CTGTGTTTTTCCTGGTCATTTTCAATAACATCATTTTCGCGCAAACATTCTTCAAATGAGTCTCGTCTTTCATGTGAAAAACACTACAGTCTTTACTGTTCTCTAAGTCTTTTAAAACTGAGTTATATTTTTGGCATAAAATCCACACACTTATTCCAGCATGTCTTCACTGAAAGCAAGTTTGATAAAGTGTTCTCTTTTTTAACTATGTCTCTTTCTGCTGAACAGTCATCTATAATAAATGTGTCTGCTTTTCCTTCAAACAGTCTATAAAACTGTTTCTAAAAAACTCACTCAGTTTATTGCTAGGATCAACTAAATAAAATTCATCATCTGTCCATATAAACCTTCTATTATGATATGCTTTGTTCCATTTAAGTGTTGGACAAAAACCACAATATGATTAAAATTATAACGATAAATGTTTGTAATAGGTCTAGGACAAATATTGTTTTTCCCCCAACCAGTCTGCCCACAAATCAATGAGCAATGAGGAGTTTTTGTCAAAAAGTTTAACTGCTCCATAGTTTTATAACAGAACTTAATCTAATCCGGTTATTGTTTTTATCATGCTCTCTGTTAAAACTTGTTCAGTATAATAAATCCTAAAAGGGGTCTAAATGTGTAAGATTAATCCAATTCAGTGCTGTAAGATTGTTTCATATTTAGACTAATATTGATTTTGTTGCTTGTTGTTATGACCTTAATATCCTCACCATTGTGAAGAATGACAACAGTAACTTAAGACTGTCAACGTCTAAGTTTTGCCAGCTAATTAAAATTTCCTTTAAAAAGGACGCCCACTAACGCCAAAACCCCCATCCCTCTCCTTATCTTTTAAGACAGAATTTCAAATATTATTGTGAACGTGTCTCCTAATTTCCATTTGGGGAAATGAACTGTAATTTTGTAGAAGCATTTTTCAAAACTGATTCTCTTCTGTGGAGGATGTACTGTTTATTCCCATACGGCTTTATTTCAATCTCTTTCTGACTATTGTCCTCTGGCATAAGACTTACATGTAAAGGGGCCAGAGTTGAATGTTTTTTCTGAAATTTTTTTGGACGGCTAAAATATGTAAATGGGCTTATGAATTCAAATTTTATGTCCCATTCTAAATATGGTTCTAAGTGCCATTTGAGGTCAGGTTTTCGAACTATTTTATATTCATACTGGCCAACATTATTTGCCTCTAGATTGCGCAGTTGTTCTAGTTTAGGAAACTTTTTGCTGTCGCCAACCTTTTTGCGTTTATAATCACCATCTTTAGTGTACTAAAAAACATACAAAGCGCCTATCTCACCGTTCTTTTCCCAAAGTTCGCAACATCTGCAAGGTCTTTTAATTCTAAGGTTTAACCTTCAGGCGCCTAATGTAACTCCGGATTCTTCTGGCCCACGCGACATTTTTTAGTACAACTTATTATTTTATTTCCAAAACAATGTGCAGGTATCACATTTTACGACTTTCCCCGTTTTGTCTGTGATCTTTATATTAAATGATCCGACCCCCCCACAAAAATCTTTTAACTGTAAATTAGGGAATTGTATAATTTCATAATCGCAATAGGGCAGTTTTTCCCTGAGGGAAGAGGCTCTTAAAACAGTTGAGGGCCCTCCATCATATAAGTTTTCATCAGTGCTTACCCTCATCTAAATGAACATAGAGTAATGAATATAATGCAAGATTGAGGGACTTTCTCCCTCATAAGTATTTTTCGTCTGGTGTAACTCTAAAACTATTATTGTTAGCTGCAAAGCCTAACATTTTAGCTAGCTCTATATTAAAAAGGTAATGTGCTTCTTTTTCAGGTTTGAATGTTAACATTGTTGTAAAATTTGCATTGTTAAGTTGAGAGTAATGTTGAAGTTACTCATTGCTTCTTTTAGTGAGCAAAACCCGTTTTAACCATCAGGATTGTTAACTGGCTAACTAATTTTCCTTCATTATTAAAATTTTTTAATCTTTTTATTCTTCTTGGATTCAGTTTATATTAACCATACGACTTTGTAGAATATTTCATGGAGCCCCAACCATTCTTTTCCGCAATTGTTATCAATAGCATGTTTAAAAACGAAGGGCGGTCTTGAGTTGTTATTGTTACAAACATTTTTTAAACAAATTAAAAATGAGTGCATTCAAATATACTAATGCAAAATATTCTGTTGGGCCGCACTACAATCTTAAAAATATAACAACTGATACTCTTGTCATTTCTGTGACCCAGACTGACACCTTTCAATTAAAGGTAGTACGCCATTAAACAGATATCTTAACCCCCTATTAAAAAAGACTACATCGCGAAAGTGTGGCTCAGTCATCCGATGCAGTTTTATCAGAACCAGTTAAACTTTGCTGTGTTTTGTGCATCAATGGGTGTGGAGTGTCGTATGCTGATCACTTAAATCATCCTAATCCTTTGGTTAGGTCAGTGTACAGATTCATTTCTATTACACCTTCAGACTATTTTGACTGAACTCCCAGCACCATTACCAAATGACAAACCGTTTAATCCATTTAGCAACAAATAAACATGAAGGCTTTTGAAAGAATTGGTAACGAATTCAATATTAACATCAAGACAGATTTTAGGCAAAAGTTGACCGCAATCATGTTTTAGGCACCCTTATTATTGGGGCGTGCACAGAAAATATAACTATGACTGGAATCCTCCTTACACATCTTTCTCTTCAGGCACAGCTGTTCACCTCGGGTCCATAGAGCAAGAGCATAAACCGCATGGACAACATTTATCTTAGACACTTCAAAGGGGCCTAACTAAAGCAGGAATAGAACAAATTTAAACGACTCTGTTCGCACTTACGTTTGGTGTTTGCTAGGTTCACAAGCACGACAGATCGAACATAACAGATCTTCTACTGGCTTTGACGCACAAAAACAATACTTAGCAAATTTAGAGGACGCCATTAATTCTACTGTTGATTTGCCTTCAAGTATTAAAAGGTCCCAAAAATGTTTTTACAATACGCAAGATCAAAAGTAGACTTTGCTGTTGGCACTGGTTTATTACATGCTACCTTCTGACCTCAGACCCCAGAAGGAACAATAATAAACTACAACAATGAAATTCTCGTTGCAGGAAATGAACAGAAGGTCGGACAAAACGACATAAATTTGAGCCAGTAATATTGCAAGCAGTAAAAAACACCCAAGAATAAGTCATCCAACCCCCTTTGGCCCAAAGCCCGAAGGCCATTGAAGACTCAGCAAAGCTGCGGACTCTGTTCGCGATGACCATGAATATGAAAAGACAGCGTTTGTTCTTGGATTAACAGCCTAGGATTACTTGGTCTTTATCTTACTAAAAATTAACCCAACTATTAAGAGAATAATGTCCATAAGTGCTCGGCCATAAAGCCAACTACTTTGCTTGCAGTAGACAAAAGCCAGCTAACAATACCTCCTAATATACCTGGTAAAGAGTCTATAGCTTTACTGGCTAATTTTTTTAATAAACTCGCAAGATGTCAAGCTGTTTTTTTACCCATGATTTATCGGGTGGAGGGGATGGTGGTGGAGGCACTGGGCTTTGACCACCGCCGCCTGTAATAGCCATCACCAGTGTACTTATTGCAATCCTAAGGCCGTTTATAACGCTTGCTAATGTGACTCCTTGCTCTCTAAAACAGTGTTCTTATTCTTTCTGTTTGCGTTGTGTCTTCATATAAAATTTTTCGGATAGTTTCTCTTATTCTATTCACTTGAGTTCGTAATTGGTCTCGGTTTTAGTAGTTAGCACTTCTAGTCTTGCTGATCTTTCTTGTTCAAGATCTTTTAGTCTTTGGGTTATTCTTCTTTATTATCAGGCCCTACGATGCGGTCATCAGCCTCAACGAGTTTTTCTTTTCTCTTTTTATATGCTCATCTAGTTCACCTAGTTTTGCTAAATTGTTTGTTAATTCGCCTTTGATGGTTTTTAAAGTACGATCAGGGTAATAAATTCTCGATGGGTAGCGGTGAGTCGTGTATAGTCTTTAACCTGTTTCTCTGAAAAACTGGATTCTGCTTCTATTACATTTATTAATTCACCTGCTGATTGATTTAATTCTTTAAGTTCCATGTTTTGCATTTGGTTATCTTTTTGGGAGTTCTTGCAGTGTGTTTTGAAGTTTAGAAACTCCCTCCGCCCTTAATTTTGGCCTAACAAGGCCAAGGCGATTTTGATCTTTCACACTGAGTCTATTTCTAATTTGAACCCACGGCTAAAAACTTTGATGGGTCTTTTTTAGTTGTAAGCTGAACAAGTTGTCCTTGGTCGCTCCTCACAAACCCAAAGGTCTTTTTTTACTTTTAAAATCATTGGGGGCTATAAATTCGGGAGGGTTTTTGGCCTAAACTTTGGTAAAAATGATCTGACCTTACTTTCTGTTAAAATTTATACCGACTTGTTGGTAATGTACTCCCGATTTCTGCTAAATTCATCATGCAATGAGAGCCCCGAGCGATGCCGCCCCAAGGGAATCACTCAGTCGTCTCCACGATCAAAAACATCATAATCTTCATCTTTAATGCTGCCATGTTTCTTTAATAATTAATTTTTTTTTTTTGTTTTATAAAAAAATGTTTTCATGCATATGGCTCGATTCTTGACCCGCATAGAAGACTGAAAGAACCCTTTGGCGTGAAGGGAAATAAACGGAATATTACTGTTCCAATAATCCATCTACTATTTATGCAGATCAAATTCTTACTGTCAAATTTCCAGACCTAGGAGCGGATGAAGTGATTGTGCCCCGGCTCTGCACGACTTACTTTCAAAATAGAACTCGCATCAGAAACCGACCCAAACAGGACAGTTGTACAGAATCTGGGGCGGGCAATTTGTTAAGAAAATTTCTGTAAAACTTGAGGGGCAAGAAGTATTTTCTTTACACAATGCAGACATATTTTTAACCTATTCTGATCTATGGCTAAACCCAGAATGAAAGGGCTGATCTTGCGTTTCAAGGAATTGAAAAGATGATGGACTAAAACACAGAATAGACGCCGCAGATGTTTAAAAACAACAAAAAGCATGCAGCTGTAAATTTTGCGTATTTGGGAAAACGCTTTTCCCTTCCCTTAGATTTTGAGTTGTTAAAAGCGCATGCGCCATACTTTCAAGGAGCATTTAAAGACAGATTGTCATATGAACAACTTTTAATGAATACAAACGCGTTATCAGATCATTTAGACACCGGGAAACAAAGTACAGCATTTCTGACATTCGTTAGAGTTTGACGTTGTTTTGCAACCCTAATTTAGCAAGGCTGATTGAGCAACAATATCAGTCAAAATTAGCAATATTTTACGAAAGAGTGATTCATCATACAAAATCCTAGAAGCAGGGCAGACACTATATGGAATTTTTGTTTTAGCGTCTCAGCAAGATCGCTTTTAAAAGGGATTTTATTGCTGTGTGAAGATGAAGAACCATTCAAAGAGGAAGTGAAAAGTTTTTTAATCCAAAAATAACGAAAGTACAATGTTCGATTGAGGGCAGTCCAACCAAATCTATGCTAGCGGGCTTAAACCTTATCAGCAATTTGATGAAATAAGAAAAAATGTTTGGAGGGGGGAGGTGTAGAAATCAACATTGACCTTGTGTCTAAAGATTTACATCTTCACAATGTTTGGGTTGATGATTATTAACAACAAAATACGGTTTATGGATTGACCTAAGGTCAACAGAGGATAATCAGTTGCATGGAAGCGGGAGAGCTGTGAGGACGTAATAAACATTCAAATTGATAAAGAAGAAGAAGCCCAAATAAACCGCTTAATGTACATTTGTTTTTAATATATGAGCGCAGCTGAATATGAAAATAACAGATAAAAAATATACAATACTAAAATTTTTTTTTATTTTATAAAAGCATGTCCGTTCCAGTTTATCCAAATGTGCCTACAGCGCCGCCAAAAGAAGAGATAGTAAAACCCCTAACATAAAACCTTAGATTAACAAACATTACGCAAATGCAGCAAGTACTAGAGCAAAAAACTTTCAAATACAGCAAAACAAAACCCAAGGTATTCTGCTGCCTTTATGCTGTTACATATGTTAATACTGGGGCATCAACTATAAGTGCTCTATCAGCAGGAACGAGTGTTGGCTCCCTTTGCAACGGGCATAGGCGCACCCGCAGCTTTACCTCTAGGAGGTTTGTCTTTAGCCTCGGGCTGTGTTTATTAGCTGTAGGTGCTGCTAGCAAAAAAATTTAAAAAATAAACTCCAAAAGCACACAGCTATGGTTTAACTAATAACAGCTAAACTTAGTTCGTTTAAACTGCAATAAATAAAGCGCTTGTTGACTCAAACATCACGGATGAAGAATTTAATCGTTTACAGGCCGATTTTGATGACTACAAAAGACAAAAGTTTGATCTTCAAAGAAAGGCGAGGACAATTTTTCTCAACAGCCAGACCCCGAGCAGAAAAAAAAAGGAATGCTTAAAAAAAGTAAACGAGACATTAAAACCCCTGTTTTTAAACAGCTCACATTAACAACGCCAAAAGGTGTTTATACTTTAGTTTATGAGTCCAAGCGCAAAAAGACCGTCGATATTGATTTTGATTAAGCCGTTGTATTTTTTTTTAAATTTTTAAAAAATTGTTGGGTTAAAAAAAGAAAGACGCATGGCTAAGAATATGAAGGACAAGACGATTGTTTGAAGGGAAAGCTCGAGAGAGAGCGTTTATCAAGACACTGAATGATATTGAATTTAGAAGTCATTGACCCAACAACGTACAGGCAAGTGTTGTTCATGCAATTTCTCAAGTTCCAAAATAAACTAACAATAGACCGCCAGTTAAGTAATGTTAGCTGTTTTAATCGACTATATAACAATAAATGAAGAAAATCTAGAAGTCTGGGTCTCAACTAAACAGCAGACTATTCTTTCTCTAATGACTTAACACCCGGTTGGGCAACGAACTGCTTGCACAGTTTGACGCTGCCGCTGAAGAAGCTAAATAAGGGGGCTCTGGTTGGTCAGAGGCGAAGTCTTAAAAGGGTTTGATTAAAACAGGCTAAGTATGCACCGATTGTAGGCAAGGCTTACATTCCGCTACCTCGGGAGTGGTTTTAAAGAGAGCAGTTTTAAAACATAAAGAATTCAGACGATAAATGTTTCAAGTGGTGCGTTTCTTGCAAGGCTGCAAACGTGTTCGCGAACACGAGAGAGAGTGACTAACTATCGGCAATACGCCCCCAAAAATCTTAACTTCAATGGAATATCCTTTCCTGTTAGTGTAGACCAAATTGATCAGTTTTGAAGAACAAAAACCCCCAAAAACCGTCAATATCTACACATGGGATGAGGAAACAAATCTACAGCCGATTAAAGTGTCCAAGAACAGTCCAACAATTGGGGAGCCAGACAAAAATCATGTTGACTTTCTACTAATGTTTTTCACCAGCGGGGCTGCCACATTACACATTGATACGAACAAAGAGTAAACTAATGCAGCATACTCAAAGATGGGGACAAACAAGAATTCTGCAGCAATGTTTAACAAGAATGCCATCTGTGCAACCCCGAGTGAAATTAAAAATTTTTAAAAGTTCTGTAGACTGTAATACAGAACTAATTAGCCCCCACCTGGATCTAAAGTTAGTTTTAAGAACTGGAAAAAACTGCCAAATTCACCATATGTTGTTTTTCGCAGACTTTGAATCACTTTATTGTTCCTTATGAAGGGCCAGCGCCACAAAACTTCGAAAAACAGTCTTAATGATAATCATCAGATTTGTTCAATTTTCCTTTATTATTGTTGGTCAGATGGCGTTCATTCAGAGCCAGATTATATAGAGGACCAGATGCTGCAGAAAAAATTCTTAAAACGCATGCAGCAAGTGCGTAACGCCTGTTCTAATAATCTAAACTTATCTGAAATCATAATTCGCCTGAAGACCAACAACAGTATGACTCAGCCATCACTGTTGGATTTTTTTGGTTAGGCCTCTCATCGGCGCAGCGAATCCAACAGTAAGAGAAACCCTGATCACATTTGTGGAAAGTTCAGAGGAGCGGCGCATAACAAATGCAATCTTCACTAAAGTTTGATCCCAAAACATGGAAGCTGCCTGTATTCTTTTATAACTTGCGAGGTTACGACTCTCACCTTATAATGAAAGCAGTAGACGATGCCTTTAGGGGGTCATGCATTGCACAGTCATCAGAAAAGTACATGTGCTTTAATCTGAATAACATGTCTTTTTATGACTCTATGCAACACATGATGGGTTCATTAGAGTCACTGGCTATGTCCTTAAAGTCCTGCCCATAACGGAAGAATATTTTGACCCAACTCTCGTTAGAAAGGGCGTTTACCCTTATGAGTACATGAACAGTTGGGAAAGGTTTGATGAAGACACTTCCTCCTAAAGGCGCGTTCTTTTCTAGTCTCAGAGGAAAGGACATTAGTGATTCTGATTACCAGCAAGCTCAAGATGCGTGGCAGAAGTTAGATTGTAAAACGATGGGAGACTATCATGACTCCTATTTAATGGCAGATGTATGTTTGTTGGCGGACGTCTTTGAAAATTATAGAAAGACCTGCATGAAACATTACAGTTTGGATCCTGCGCATTACATTTCTGCGCCCGGGATGAGTTGGGGACGCTTTCTTAAAGTTTACTGGAGTACAGATTGATTTATTGTCAGATTTACCAATGATTCAGATGATTGAAAACGGATTGCGTGGAGGAATTAGTATGGCGTCGCATCATTACTGTAAAGCAAACAACAAAATACTTGGACGACTATGATCCAAGTAAAAGGTCTAACTATCTCATGTATTTAGATGCAAACAATCTGTATGGATGGGCAATGGCGCAATCACTTCCATTACGTAACTTCAAGATGTACACAGGTACGAATAATATTCAAAAGGCATTAAAGTGGTTGAACAGTTTAACGCCTGATCAGCAGCGTGGCTTCATTCTAGAAGTTGACTTAGAATATCCTCATGAACTCCATGACCTGCATAATGACTATCCATTAGCAGCAGAAAGTCTAAAGATGGATCCAAGAGAACCACCTAAACTTGTGCCTAATCTTCGAGGCAAAAAAAAATATGTCTGTCATTACAGACTTCTGCAATTTTATTTAAGACATGGGTTGAAGTTGACAGCAGTTCATCGCATAATTGCTTTTGATCAAGAACAGTTCATGAAACCATACATCATGAAGAACACTGATCTTAGAACTAAATCCACAGATGCTTCAGAAAAAGACTTTTTCAAGCTGATGAACAACAGCTGTTTTGGAAAGACTATGGAGAATCCGCACAAGCGTAAAGATGTTAGATTGGTCACCAAAGAGAACGAAGCAATTAAGCTGACTTCAAAACCTAATTATCAGGACTTTAGAAGATTTCATGATCAGCTTTTTGGCATAATGATGAAAAAAAAGAAAGTCAAATTAGACAAACCTGTATTTATTGGTTTACTGTTTTAGAATTATCAAAGCTTTTGATGTTAGAGTTTCTTTATGACTACTTTAAGCCCTCGTATCCCGAGTCCAGAGTACTTTACACAGATACAGATAGTTTTGTTATAGATATCCCTACTGAAGACATCTATAAAGACATGGAATTAGAAGTAGCTAAAGGAGCGAGCGGATGGTACGACACATCCGATTACCCTAAAGATTCGCCTTTACATTCAATTACTAACAAGAAGGTTTTAGGAAAGATGAAGGATGAATTATCTGGAAAGGTAATCAAGGAGTATGTGGGGGTTAAGGTCAAAAATGTACAGTATTTCGAGCCAGGAGAAAATCATTAAGAAAGCAAAGGGAATATCTCGCAGCGTTGTGCAGTCAACATATCACATGACAACTACAAAGAAGCATTGTTTGGCAATAAGACTTTTCATCATGACAACGTAAAACTGCGATTAATCTACATGAGATCAACACAACAGTTGTAACAAAGAAGTCATTAGATAGAACAAACACAAAACGGGTGTTTGTTAATCCAGAGTTTTCATATGCAATTGGGCACTGGAGAACCGTAAATTAATTAAAGCGGAACTGTGTCTGGAGGAATTATCTGCAGTTCTTCTTTCACAAAAGATCTTTGAGGAGCTGGTTGTTTTGTTGTGTCAGTTTCTCGTAAATAATACACGGGCGGATTCATTTTTACAATTCTTTTTATTTCGTACGGGTCAACACTCCAAACTGGATCGGTTGCCTGATGCGAGTGTCCCCTTCTGCTTCTCCCGGTAAATAAAGGTACCTTACTTTCAATCCAAATGGTAATAGTTTGCCGGATGAAGACTCTCCTTCAACAACATTTATTGTTTTTCTTTTGATTGCTTGTACTGGTTTTAGCCCTTTAAATTCTTCATTATTCATTGCGCGCAAACTGAGGGCAGTCTTTTAACCCATTCTGTGTTGCGAGAGTTGTCAATAAGCTCTCTGTGATACTGGTAGGAGAAAAGTCTTTCGGCTAACTGTTTGTTAAAGTTTTCAACTAAAGCCTGTGATCTGTGAACTCCCGGAATGCCTCTTCTAATAGTAACTCTGTGTTTTAACAATAATTGATTCACTTGGCCTTTAAATTCTTTTCCATCATCGACTTGAATCATGCGAGGGAAAGTTAAGGGGCCTCGTTGGTATATCAGTTGTATGGCAACAGCAACAGCAGAAGCACTCTTTTGTGTTATGGTTCTGCATCTTTGTATCTTGAAGCCATGTCAATGACTGTGAGTGCGTACTTAAATCTTTTTCGTCTAATCCTATCAGAGGGTAAATATAAAAGGTCCATTTGATGGGTGTCGTTCGGTATTGTGTTCACAAAGTGTGGTCTCTGTATTCGCCTAGGCGCAGGTAAATAAATTTGCCAAATCGCTTGTTTAGATAACCATTCTTTTGCTGTTTGTTCACTGACTCCAGCTGCTTTCGCTTAGCTTTTTGATTGCTGTGATCCCCTTCCAATATCCTTTTGGCGAATAATAGATTTTGTTCATTTTTTATTCAGCCAATATTATGCGCAACAAAATCACGACGGTCATACCAAAGGCAATAAACGCGATTTCTTGCATCTTTTGTTTTTCTGATGGATGATAAAAGTCGCTAAATTTTGGTGGGGGTAATGTCTCGATTGGTTTGCCTGTTACAAGATAATATTCTTTTATTGCTTGATCAACATCTTTAAATGTGTAAGCTGCATGCCCCTGTTTTTCAGTGTGTTATTAATAAAATCTAACTGCTCAATTCTCTGCTTTTCATAGCGATCTTGTGCTGCTGCTAGTTGCTCCACAGCTTTGTTATGTCTTTTTCTCTCGCCTTCATCTCGCAGTTTACTAAATGCGTAATTACTTCCACTAAAAGCGAGCGCATTAACCACAGCGCCGCCTATCATCATTACGAGCGAAGCCATTTTTATAAATGTATTTTTTTCTTACATATTTATATTTTCCGGAATTATTCTTGCTTGACTAGAAAATCTTTCGTGGCAAACGAAGCTGCAATGATAGCAATCAGCTTTGCTGAATCCTCAAAGTCTAGTTTGCCAAGATCTGCCGGTTTAATTCTTAACAAGCTTTTACAAGCATTGAGTATCCTACACTTAGGCCTCCAATAACAGCAGAATGGTATACAAGGTTAGCAACAGTTTTTTCGGTGCTCATTTTTATAAATAAAATAATTATAATTATTAAAAAACATGAACAGTGATGATCTCCTACAGCTACAAGGCAGCCTAAACCTTCCTGAACTTATGAATGACCAGTTGATGATCAAGCTATTATGCCCAAAAAGGAGAGGCTGTATTCTTTGGCAGCATGTGGGAAAAACAAAACAGTTCCTCGGAACTGAATTCAGCATAGAACAGATTCAACAGATGTCACCGCAAGACATTTTAAAGTATCATAACAGGTATGAAGCGCAGCTGGGGTCTAGAATGGTGAAAAGTGTGGGGCAAACGGTTCTTAGTTTGTACACTAAACTAGTCAGTAGATTTGCTCCTATTGATTCTGAACAAGATCTTACGTATGATTTAACGCAAGATCCAGTTTTAACAAAGTCATTAGAGTCTCTGGGGTGTGATCTATACTACAAATTTGGAACATTGTTATCGCCAGTAATCATGGGATTAATTACTTTTAATCATATAGATTTTGTTTCCCTTCAAAATGAACGAGCTGGAAAATCAGCAGAATCAGAAAACACTGAATCAGGTGGAGAAAGTAACCAAGCCAGAAAATCAGCAGAAAACGCTGAATCAGGTGGAGACCATAAAAATCCTGGGCGTGTTGAAGCAGGAAAAAAATTAGCAGAGTGGAACAGACAAAAAAAATTAATGTTACAGAATATGACTCATCATGAAAACATAACACCGCCAACGCCAGAACAAGTTGATTCAATGCCAGCTATAAAAACTCCATGTGATAAGGGCCCCAAAGTCTTCATGGAATATTGAACTTAAAACTGTTGTCATTTTTGGTGCTCTTGCTGCTGCTGGGGGCGGTTATTACGGTTATAAAAATATAAACAACGCTGGCAAAAACAAGAGCCCAAACAATCTCCACCGCTAAATACAGAAGCCGAACACAACTGCACGCCAAAACCGCCAATAACAAAGCATCATTTTGATCCATTTATAATGGAATAATATTTTAAGAACTTAATTTTAATTTTTATAAAAATAGATCATGGCGTATTATAAAATGATGGTGTCAATAATAAAGACATGGAGTCTATAAAAGACATTTCCATAGACCCGAATTGTAATCAATGCGGTTGCTTCGGATGTAAGACCTTCATTAAGATCTATGCAGAGAACGCTGAGCAAGACATCCTCAACGATGACGCGTTTTTTGAGGCGTGTGTGTACTATATTAGGCATTTACTATTTAAGATAAAAACATAGATTGTATTTTTTGATAATTATAAGATAACTTAATAAGAACTTGGTTGTACTTAAAGGATGACTTAGTTATGATCTTGAGGTGACTAATCAAGAACTTAATTAAAAACTTAATCAAGAACTTATTAAGAACTTGAAGTATTAATTAAAAACTTAATTAAAAACTTAATTAAGAACTTGGGGTGACTTGAAGTGACTTAAGTTAAGAACTTAAGTGTGTGCATGCGTGGGGTGGGGGTGGGAGGAGGAGGTGTGCATGCGTGGGGTGGGGGCGGGAGGAGGAGGTGTGCATGCGTGGGGTGGGGGTGGGAGGAGGAGGTGTGCATGCGTGGGGTGGGGGTGGGAGGAGGAGGTGTGCATGCGTGGGGTGGGGGTGGGGCACATCTGTCCAGTTACAAGCACCACTACATCCTGTTAGACTCATGCTGCTAAATATAGCCGTTCATATATAAACGGTTATTTATAGCAAGGCGGATTTCCCCACAGGCCTCTTGCTGCTAAATATAGCCGTTCATATATAAACGGTTATTTATTAGCAAGGCGGATTTCCCCACAGGCCTCTTGCTGCACTTCACAATAACACTGTTAGCAGCTCCCAACGGCACACCACCACCTCTGGCGTAGGCAGCGAGCAAAGTCGACAGGTGGGAGGTTGTGACGTCAGCAGAGGCGCTGTCTGCCGCGAGCTGGCTTGGCGAGGAAGTGAAACGGTGGTGGCGGACAGAAAGAAAGGAAAAAAAGAAGAAAGCTAGGGGGTGCTGTGTGGGCGACAGAGTGAAACACACCACCACTGCCTCCACCCTCACCACCACCGCACACACACACACACAGCGCGGAGCAGAGCACTCACTCCTCTACACTAAAAATAGCCGTTCATGTATAAACGGCTATTTATAGCAAGGCCGCCACCCAGCTACGCACTACTCTCCATACTGGTAGATGTTACTAAGGTCTGCCTAGCCCTATCTAGTTTGTTTGCCAGAACATTCGAAAATCGCCATTCAGTTGCATAAGGGCACACTTGAAGGCAGATGAACTGGTTAGAATTAGAAAAGTAGAAAAGTATACACATCTTAATACACAGATCAGCTTGCTACATGAACACTGAATCTGTAGTTAACAATCAATCAAGTCTGATACGAATCAGCCGTGTTTACCTCCGCCTTAAGAAATGAACGCCATGTTTTTTAAACATGGCTTTAGCTGTCTCAAGCCAGCTCCCAACAATCAACGCGTGATGGTTTTGTTTTGCTTCGGCCGACTTTCGAACAATGCAGCGCCATTTATTAGATAAGGAACCATCTCATCGATAGCCAAACACGTATTAAAACTAGCTACATCTTGTTTCATTTCCTTGAACCAACAAACCTTTAAGATAGCCGTTCATTTCCAAAGCAGTTAGTTCACTTTTTCGTTTCTAAAAAACATCTCTCCGGTTTCACAACATGCAGTTAAAGTAAAACTTATGGCCTCGAATAACAAACCTGTTCTTCAGTAACGTTTTAGCCATTTTAAAATAACACAAGTAAAAACACAGTGGTCACACAGAGCGCAAACAAAACACAGCCTTCTTGTTCAAAGCAACAATGGCAACCCCAGTCGTGTCACGCGACAGCCTCGATTCGGTGTGTCGACGTGGCAATCATTTTCTGATGCAATGGGTTGCAACCCGGCCAAGTGTGCTTCGTGTGAGCGGCCGGGCTGTGACAGCGCCGCCACGCGAGCAGTGTTGGCGTAGGAAGGCTGATGTCATGCTAGGCAGGAAGGAGGGGGGAAGAGGGGTAAAGGAGGTGCAGCAGTATTGATTTTTTGGCCTGTGTGTGAGTGTTTCTCTGTGTGTGCATGTGTCCGTGTTAGTTTGTGTGTGTGTGTATGTGTGTGTGTGTGTGTGTGTGTGTGTGTGTGTGTTTATGTGTGTGAGTGTGAGTGAGTGGGTGCATTTTTGTGTGTTTGTGCATGTGTGTGTGTGTTAGTTTGAAGTCTTACTTGTCAGAGAACGTAGATATACCAATCCTGGGTTACTTTCGCCCGAACTGGGTGAGGGCGGAAGTGGCCCAGGATTGGTATATCTACGTTCTCTAAGGCAGATATGCTCATTCCATTATTCTAATTAATGAAATCAT
>CM031601.1:47697167-47699667 GCA_018398815.1 Conus ventricosus
TGTATCAGGCTGTCTAAAGTCCCTGACCCATGAAGACGTGCCTGGCCTTACTCATCATACCTTGTTCCAAAGCTTCTTCTCTTCACGCTAGATCGCTTTGCGTCTGGAGGATCAAGCGTCGAAGACGTGGCCGTCGAGTCCAGTGTGCTCCGGAGTACAATCAGTCCCTTGCTGGTCCTGTACCACATTCATAACCCAGCTGGACTGTGTGAAATCAACAGCAGGCATCTTTCCAGACGATCGCTTGCTCTTCCGAACGATCCACACCTTTCAGGATCCATTCGCCTTCTCGAAGATCCTGGAAGAGTGAGCTGATTCATGTAGGAGGAGGGGGGAGGGGGTGCGGGGGTTGGAAATGCAGGATTCAAAGTACAGAAGCGCTACGTTCTTTTTGAGAAGCCCAAATCCCACTTCTTCTCCATCTTTGTGTTTCAGTTCAACATGATACTAATCGTTGTCTATCATTGACTAATTGCTGACCGCCAAAGGAGTAAAGATATCATCAACTGTTGGCTAAATCTGTTTTAGCTTACATTACTAATTACACGTTGTCTCATCTTTCATTGGATTGTTTCTAATCGGTAGCAAATCAGTGAACTGTAAAGTTTAACACATTTATTGATAATATATCGCTGGACCATTTGGATTGTTTACTTATCCTTTTTCTGTGCAATGTACAAAATGACGATGGTGTCAGCTTACTGCTCCAGGTGTACCCCTTCATTAAGCAGTCTTGATCCCAACGTTCTTAAAAATTACAGACCCATCTCAAATCTTCCTTTCCTATCCAAAATTCTTGAGAAAGTCATTCTTCAACAGCTCTCTGACCATCTGGCCTCAAACAACCTCCTCACACCACATCAGTCAGCCTATCGCCCTGGGCACAGCACGGAGACCACCATCCTTCGCATTCTCAATGATATTCTAAATTCCTTAGACGAAAACAAAATTTCTGTCCTTCTTTTGCTAGATCTTTCGGCAGCCTTTGACACCATAGACCATGAAATCCTTCTCTCTCGTTTGAAATACACATGTGGCATCAGGGAAACAGCTTTAAATTGGTTTCGTTCTTATCTTCTAGATAGGAAACAGTTCATCCAAGTAGGTGACCACCGTTCTGATGAATCTAACCTCCAGTTTGGCGTGCCTCAGGGATCCGTGCTGGGACCTGTCCTCTTTATTTTGTACACCACTCCATTGTCTAATGTCATCCACGGCCATTCCGTTTCACACGAAATGTTTGCGGATGATACTCAGCTGCTCCATTCCTCTGTCATCGATGACTACTCACCCCTTGTTTCTACTCTTCAATCTTGTACTTCTGATATTGAGACCTGGATGTCAGCAAATAAGCTTAAATTAAACTGTGAGAAGACTGAAGCCATCCGTTTTTCAAAGCGGTCACATCATGGCCCTGATCCGCTCCCTTCTTCTTTGACATTAGGTTCCAGCACTATTGAATTTTCAAACACTGTTCGTGACCTTGGTGTTCTCCTTGATAGTGACCTCTCAATGAAACAGCATGTCACAAAAACTTGTCAGTTAGCTTACATGGAACTTAAACGAATTGCTGCTATTCGACCCTATCTCACTGAAGACGCCACAAAAACTCTCGTTTCATCATACATCCTTTCAAGGCTAGATTACTGCAACTGTGTTCTCCTTGGCTGTCCCTCAACTGTCATCCAACCCCTCCAACGTGTACAGAACTCTGCAGCCCGTCTCATTTGCAAATCTCCTAGGACCCAACCCTGCAGCCCTCTCCTGAAAAAGTTGCACTGGCTCCCCGTTGAAGAAAGAATTAAATACAAATGTTGTTGTCTCTGCTTCAAGATTTTCACTGGCGATGCCCCTGCCTATCTTACCGATCTCCTTCAAGTATATGTCCCATCACGAACGCTCCGCTCCTCCACCGACACCAGGACCTTCCGCTTTCCCAGTTACCGTCCCCATCGTAAACAGCATGGCGAACGAGCTTTCTCATACGCAGCTCCCAAACTCTGGAATAAACTCCCCTATGACTTAAGACATTCTCAAACCTTTTCTTCCTTCAAAACCTCCCTGAAAACCCACCTTTTCAAACAATACTAAGAAGACAGTCATTACCAGATAGTTGATTGACTCTTGTTGTTTTTGTGGATCGCTTAGTAGTTTGTGTTTGTTGCGGCTGTTGTGTATTGTGTGTCTGTGCGTGAGAGTGTGTGTGCGCGTGGGAGAGAATGGGAGAGAGCCTTTGTTTTTCATTTCTGAGCCGTTTTTCAATGCATTTTCTTTACATTTAGCAATTGTATTTTTTCTGCCTTTGTAAAGCGCCTTGTGCCGTGGAAGGCGCTATATAAATCCCCATTATTATTATTATTATTATTAAACAAGATATGAAGTAACTTTATTTGACACTACAACACAATAATATCATTAGAATTTTTTTAACTCGCTTTTAAAACCATCAGGTTTTAATAAGTATGAATGACTGCTTCATTCTTTCATGCACAAATTATTT
>CM031601.1:47707167-47714667 GCA_018398815.1 Conus ventricosus
GGACTATTATCGCCCCTTCTTCTCCATTTGAGCGTTCCCTTGATCTCACGGACTTGACTTTTCTTCGGCCGCACAGTTAAGATGGATGTGCACTGTCCTTCGGACTTGTCCGGATGTCATGCGGACCCCGTTATGGTTAATACCGCACCGGTGAAGCGGTTTATTCTAAACTGAACGAGCTTGAAAAAAATATCAATATTATATGATATATATATATATATATATATATATATATATATATATATATATATATATATATATATATGTGTGTGTGTGTGTGTGTGTGTGTGTGTGTGTGTGTGTGTGTGTTATACAAAGTTACTGTAGGTAGAGGGATATGTGTGAAGGGGACTTAGATTACACAATATTATTACACAATATTTACCTTTGTGGATCGAATCTATCTGTCTGTCTGTCTGTCTGTCTGTCTGTCCGTCTGTCTGTCACTCCCTCTCACTCTCTCTCTCTCTCTCTCTCTCTCTCTCTCTCTCTCTCTCTCTCTCTCTCTCTCTCTCTCTCTTTCTCTTCCCTCATTCCTTCCCCTCTCTCTCTCTCTCTCTCTCTCTCTCTCTCCTCTCTCTCTCTCTCTCTCTCTCCTCTCTCTCTCTCTCCTTCATACATATCCCTGTTAGAGCCTGTCCTGTGATCTATGTTATTTTTTTTCTGAAATGTAGATCAGATTTAAACCTACCTCAAGCCACAGGAAAGAGTCGTATCTGCCCTTTTCTCCATCACACACCAAGGAATTCATGGAAGAAGGAGGGAGGGAGGGAGGTAGGGGATACTTGCACTGCATTTCTCATCGCATTAGAAAAAAAGTGCTTCGTTTTCATTTAATATGTGTATGTGTTTGTGTCTATTTGCGTGCGCTTGGCGTGTGTGGTGTGTGTGTGTGTGTGTGTGTGCGTGCGTGCGTGCGTGCGTGCGTGCGTGCGTGCGTGCGTGCGTGCGTGCGTGTGTGTGTGTGTGTGTGTGTGTGTGTGTGTGTGTGTGTGTGTGTGTGTGTGTGTGTGTGTGTGTGTGTGCGTGAGTGTGTATGTGTGTGTGTGTGTGCGTGAGTGCGTATGTGGGTGTATGCCTATGCGTGCGTGCGTGCGTGCGCGTTTAGTGTGTGTGTGTGTGTGTGTGTGTGTGTGTGTGTGTGTGTGTGTGTGTGTGTGTCTGTCTGTCTGTCTGTCTGTCCTATCTGTCTGTCTGTCTGTGTCTGTGTTCGGTGGTGCTGTCTCGCGCTATGTGTCTAGCCCGGCGAGGGAACCTTTCTCACGACTAAAGCCCCCATTGCTATTGACCACTTGTCCAGTATCGACACTAAGTGGGACAGAAATGTCCAACAGACTAACAGGCAAACAGACAGAGAAGGCGAGCCCCGGCCAGCCAAATGCTGACAGGAAGTCCATAGGAAGGGAGGTAAGGCTGTGGCCACAGGCAACAGGTTGAGAAGGAAAAGGGGACACATCGTCCACACCTTTCTCTAAGAAATGAAAAGGGGTGAGGACACACACACACACACACACACACCCTACGCATGCACATACACAAGCACGTACATACGCACGCACGCCAAAACGCACACGCGCGCGCGCGCACGCCCACGCACACACATTCAGTCACTTACGCGGTGCAGAGAGAGAGAGAGAGAGAGAGAAAGAAAGAGAGACAGAGAGACACAGAGACAGACAGAGAGAGAGCTGCCTTTACTTTCTTTAGGCCCGAATGCATTCCAGTGATGTCCAACAGAACATTCTTCACAGAACAGAAAGCACAATCTGTTCCTGCCGTGCGTGGCTGCCCAAGATTCCAGCCAACCAACCTCAAAAGTAAAATGCCATTTTCCGTCCACATGGACCCCCTGGAGTAATCAGGCACTGAGAATGGATGTGTGTTAAGGAGGGCCCTTTCTGATGGCCTGTAATTGATGGGCAAAGAGGGGAGCCCTGCAGTACATCAACACCAAATGGCTCCCCGTGCTGATCCCTGAAGTTACCCGGAGAGACGTAAAAAAAATAATAATAAAAAGCATAAAAAAATCGTGGGAACAAGAGAAGCAATGCCTCTTCAGACTCACGAGTGAGAGGGGAGTGTGGGTGTAGCTGGTTGAGGGAATGGGACAGGGTAAATAGCTAGAACATGGACCAAGTGGTTTTAGAGGCAGCATAGACCGATTTCTAAAGCACTTTAGTTCTCCAGACGCGGATCAGAACCGTGACGTGCTCATTACGCAAGAATGCAAACGCAGGATAAGGTGGGTGTGGTGTGTGTGTGTGTGTGTGTGTGTGTGTGTGTGTGTGTGTGTGTGTGTGTGTTGCGTGCGTGCGTGCGTGCGTGCGTGCGTGCGTGCGTGCGTGCGTGCGTGCGTGCGTGTGTGCGTGCGTGCGTGCGTGCGTGCGTGCGTGCGTGCGTGCGTGCGTGCGTGCGTGCGCCTGCGTACGTACGTGCGTGCGTGTGTGTATGTTGCGCTCTTTTTTATTCTTCATTGGCAAGTCCACTCCAGTCTACATCAGAGATAAAATGCCTGTGAAAGCAGGGAATTTAAGGTTTTGGTTTTGAAATGCTTTTGGCAGAAAAACGCCGACTGTTGGCTCGAAAGTGCAACGAACAGGATAAATGGTAAGTACACTCTTGATTCATCGACTGGCAGGGGACAATTCAGACTTATGTGAAAGTGATTGGTCTTGTGAATCCGATTCAACGTGTATGCAGGATAGTTGCTTGCTTTTCTTTCCATTCATTTTGTGTTTTTTTCGTTTTTTTCAAAATGCTGTGAGAGGTGGAAAAAGGTGGACTTGAATGGGTATTTAAAAACATGGATATTGCTAACATGAAAACAATAATCTAAAATAAGTGATGAAAAAAAATTCGGGAGGGGAAGTGGGGACACACAAATTGATTGGATGATCCTCACAAGGTAGTTAACAACATCCAGCTACGGGTTTCTATTATCTAAAGTGGACAGCAAAATATGAGAGAGAGAATTATCAACCATTTGTTTAAGTGCAACTAAAGTTTCAGTTTCATCGAGGTGATGTCACTGCGTGTGGACTAGTCCATAAACGCTGCACCACATTCGCTAAGTTTTGAGACCACACTACGCATGATTTAAAGCTGATAGATAAATGAATTAATGACTAAGATGAGAGAATTTAAGAAGAGGGTCTCGTGACTACGACTTAGCATATGCCTGACCTAGTATTAGCGCATTGCGCTGGTCAGACTTTGGGTACCTACCTAACATTGGCTGTGCCACTGTTATCATTGGATGTACCTATGGTGAGTGTACATGTGTGTGTGTGTGTGTGTGTGTGTGTGTGTGTGTGTGTGTGTGTGTGTGTGTGTGTGTGTGTGTGTGTGTGTGTGTGTGTGTGTGTGTGTGTGTGTGTACGCGTGTTCGTGCGTGCGTGCGTGCGTGTATGCGTAAGTGCATGCGTGCGTGCGTACGTGCATGCGTGTTTGGGTGTATAACATTGCATGTGTACGTCTGTGTGCGTGGACGTGCGCAGTGTGAAGAGAGAGAGAGAGACTTTGACACTTTGACACTTTGATATTTTATTGTCATTACCAAAGAGGTCTTTTGACAAGGGGAAGGGGGTAACAGAACAATAACATTCATCTCTTCCTTCCGTTGCAAACAAACAGTACACATTTATTCCCTGTGAGTATCAAATCAAAGGTTAACAAAAACAAATAAAATCGTAACATCTCCGTATGTCCTCGCACACAGGAGTAATACAGTAACGTTAAAAAAAACAACAGAAATTGTAAGACTGACTCGACTATTCACTCAATCAAATGATGATATTGTATTTTACTAATCTCTTCCACATGCGATGGATGATATTCTTCATTCATATATCTCTTATAATGCATATCTTCCATCTGACTGTCCTTCATCTGTCTGATTTTCAATGCTTCCGCGGTCAATTTCACAACTGCTTTAACAACAAGTGCGTCATCTGATAATAACACAACAGCGAATTCTTGTCTTTTAGCAATATCAGACTCTTAAAATGAACAATTTGAGAGAGAGAGAGAGAGAGAGAGAGAGAGAAGAGAGAGAGAGAGAGAGAAGAGAGAGAGAGAGAGAGAGAGAAACCCCTCCCTCAGACTATGCTGTTGTAGCTGCTGGCTGATCTCCGGTACTTGCAGTAACTAAGGGGCTTTCCGCTCATCACCTTGATAACTTCGTCAGGGACCTCATCCCGTCCTTAACACGATATCGGCTTTCCCCTTCAGACCTGTCTGCTGCCCCAGTGGAACCCAAAGAGCGAGCCCTGTCTCCTGGGAACAGGCATGGACTGTGTCCAACCTCTGACTCCCCACTCACCCCCCCCCCCCTCCCTCTCCCTTCCTCTCCACCCTTCCTCCAGCCTTATCCCCATCCTCCCTGCCCTGTCCCTCGCTTCCCTTCTGTTAGATTGTAAATTGCTGGTCAGTTACAGTACAGCAAAGATGGAGATCCTAGGTGTGGTCTGCAAACACCACGTACAAAGACGCTCTAAACCCAGTTTTCTGAATGACTCTGCAAACACCACGTACAAAGACGCTCTAAAACCCAGTTTTCTGAATGACTCTGCAAACACCACTTTACAAAGACGCTCTAAACCCAGTTTTCTGAATGACTTCACATTTACACAGAACACGAGTGGAAGATGAAGAATGAATGATTTTTTTAAGTGGTGATTAACTCTGATGATGTGTTCTCTTTTAGATAGAACACGCAGAACATTCAGGAGAAGAAAATAAAAGAGAGAGAGAGAGAGAGAGAGAGAGAGAGAGAGAGAGAGAGAGAGAGAGAGAGAGAGAGAGAGAGAGAGAGAGAGACTTTGATATTGTGACAGCAGAACTGATCACATTAAGTTTTGATTGAAGTGAACTGGTTTTCAGAGAGAACTCTTTTCTGATATTAGATATTACAGGACAACATAAAACAAAGCGCACTTCATCTTTTACATTTCATTACTAGGTGGATACAACAACTGACAACTGAGAGATAATGATTTCTATGACAAAAATAATGTACTGCTAAATATGATTCCCATCATAAATTTTGAATGACCACCCGTATCAATTAACAAATAAGTTTGTACACAATGTGGATAATGACAAAATGTGCGATACATACCCAATCTGTCGCTGAATATAGTGGTTTCATATTCCCGTCATCTACAGTCTCTAAGTCTTTGTTTAAAAACATTCAGAAAGCTTTCTACTACCAAACAAACCCCCAACCATATTCAAACAGATAAATACGAACATTCGACACTCACACGTTCGATCCTTTCTGGTCTAAATTGCTCAACATGACATAGGCTTTCCGGGGTAGCATATGTGCACCTATACCTTTCAACTTTGACCAGTAACGAACACAATCCACAACAGCATTATTATGTGCAGGATATCTTTTCAAATCACAGACTGCGCGTCCTCTTTCACACCATCAAGCACACCGTTGATGGGGGTGTCCATCTGTGTCAGTTCAGCCATAATCTCGCCCAAAGTTGGTTCAGGTAATGACTTAGTACAAGACATGGAGTTCGCTTTAATGTTGTCATCAATCATGCCACCTACAGCCAGAGAGAGAAAGGGGGACGGAGGAAGAGAGAGAGGGGGGGAAAAGAGAGAGAGAGAGAGAGAGAGAGAGAGAGAGAGAGAGAGAGAGAGAGAGAGAGAGAGAGAACGGGGTCGAAGGGAGGAGGGGAGGGAAGGAAAGAGAGAGCCAAACGGACAGACAGACAGATAGATGGAGGGACGGACAGACAAACAGACAGACAAACAGGCAGGAAGGGAGAGAGGGGGAAGATAGACAGACCGGCCGGCCGACAGACAGATAGACGTACGGACGGAGGCAGAGAGAGAGAGACAGACTGGCAGACAGACAGACAGACAGACAGACAGACAGACAGACAGACAGACAGGCAGGCAGGCAGAGCAAAAAAAAACAAATGGGCTTTTAGAATTAAAAGCAGAAAGAGAAAATCACGCTGCCCAAGGATCTGTATACATTCTTCACACGGAGACCAAGTTTGTTGTCGTTGAACAAATCGATCCTGAAGAAAGAAACCATGTAAACTGATGATTCCAGGCTGAGGTGCCTGCCAGCCTCCTCCCTTAGTGAAAGGCATCAGCTAAGGTGGGTTGCTTGTGCTGCTTCCAGAATACCTGGCGCTATCCCTGATACCTTGGGAGACTGTGTGTGTGTGTGTGTGTGTGTGTGTGTGTGTGTGTGTGTGTGTGTGTGTGTGTGTGTGTGTGTGTGTGTGTGTGTGTGTGTGTGTGCGTGAGCCTGTCGGTCTGTCTGTCTCTCTGCATTTATGTGCATATGTGTATTATTCATTCATGATCGGAAAATCACTTGAAACTTCTGCCATGCAAAGCCGTCAAGACAGAAAAAGAAAGAGATTTTTTTTTAACTTTTAATCCCATGTAAACTTTTTTGAAAAATATTTCAATTTGCTATTTTCGGAAAGGCTGAGGCCTATTTTCATGTTTCAGTTTACAAACTGTCGTGAATATGTTCATATTTTTGAAACCCGATTCTATTAAATTCCCTTGCCTCTTATACAAACTTACCAATACATGTAAAATACAAAATTCGTTAAACATACAAAAAGATCCCTCCTCAGACACGTAAAATCCTATTCAATTGGCAAACCAGATTCCCATGAGAATCAAATAAAATTGTCGTCTGCCAGCTGATGTGTCCACAATGATCTAACCCATTGCTTCTGTCCATGTGTTCGTAGGCCTGGAATTGGACAGCGTTTTGCCGCTAAAAGCTTCTTAATGCTAAAGACAAACCTTCCTGCTTCCATGGGCATTGAAGCTTTGGTCTGGACTTGCATGGACTTGCTGAGAAACTAAAACAAATTCACATTACATTGGGCTTGTATTCTTGGGCAGTGACCATGTCACCGGTCTGCCCAGAGCTCGGAGGAGAAGAAGCAAGTGCTTTGCAAGTCGGTCATTGCCGCCTAAATGTGTAACCCATACTAACTCCGTAGTTAGAAATCAGTCAATGACCTAAACACTTACTTCCTCTCCTAATTCCTCATTCAGCCGCGCGTCACAGTGCTACTCACATTCACGGTTCCCTTCCCGCTCATGTCAGTCTGAACAGGCACCGAGTCTCTTGTTTTCTCCATGTTTTGCCTTCCCCCGGCCATATTGAGTGATCAGGGATCCTGTGGGTGTACTATTTCCCTCATTCCCCCTCCATTTCAAGAAATCAGAACAGGTCCTCCCTTAATAGATACGAAGCCTGAGTGCTTGATTACCCGGAGGTGTCTGCAGACTAAAACAGAAATTTACTGCTTTGGTTGGTTGGTTGGTTGGTTGGTTGGAGTGTTCGGCAACTGTGGACAGGGTTCTGTGTTCTTAGTTATTAATTCGTTTATCCATCAGTTTTAAATCCTGCGAAGTATGGTCTTAAAAGTTAGCGGATGAGATGTAGCATATATGGACTGCTCCGTACGCAACGACACCTCCTTGATGACACTGAAGCTG
>CM031601.1:47724667-47737167 GCA_018398815.1 Conus ventricosus
GCCTATCCATGCGTTCGCATATGTATAACATAACCAAATTTGGTAACATGATTAATATAGGGCCTTTACAGTCATCCCCTGCTTGAAGATGTCACCTGTGGTACAGGTCCTAAATCTGTGATGAACGTTTTCAGCATTTTCAGAATTACAGGTTTGTCGTTTTCATGTCAAGTGTGACGAGTTGCAGCAAAAACTAGAAAGGGGGAAAAAAATGACAGCATGGGGCATAGAAGTAGATTGGTTAGGAAATGTGTAGGTATAAGGTAAGGAGTGAGGGAGAGTGGGTGTGTGATAGAGGTGTTCGTTGAGGGAAAGATAAAGGGAGGGGGTTAACTGGCAGGGGACCTTCTTCGGGGAGAGGGAGGAGCAGGGAAGTAATGGATAGGGAGGCAGGTGACGGGGAGAGAGGAGGGTGAAGGACGAATGATGACTTGGCAAGACTGGTTTGACATTGGTCTTTTCTTGCTGCAGGTGTCCACTGCGTAACCAGAGCTGACCATTGATAAACATTCGGACTCCTCGTCCACAGCCCCGGCCCGGCCCGATCCGACACAGCCCCGACCCGGCCCGATCCGACACAGCCCCAGCCCGGCCCGATCCGACACAGCCCCAGCCCGGCCCGATCCGACACAGCCCCAGCCCGGCCCGATCCGACACAGCCCCGGCACGGGCAATCCTCAGGGAACAGTCAATGTCAAGTCATCAAGGTAACCCACCAGCGGAGTCACTTGAGTGACGTCCAGTGGTGCCCGTGCGTGGCGATCCAACTTACTGGTCCCGGAAGTTGACTGGAGAGAGGCAAACTGTCGCAGGAACAATAGGAGCAAAGTGTCTTCAGAACCCACACATTGGAAGGGTGGATGGGTATGACTAGTGCTGTGAGGGGAGGGGATTTGGATGGGAACACTGAAAAAAAAAGGAGAATAAAAAACAATACCAAACTCAACGAATCAGCTGCATGTTACATACCTTTAAAAGCCTTTCACAGGTAAATGGCTAAAAGTTTAATGCATGCCTACGCGAATGACATTAGCACCGTCAGTCTCGACGGAACGTTGCACGATGCATTTAAATGGTGTCGACTGATTTCTAAGTCAAATTAACAAAAAGGTTAAAGTCGCATAGCCTAAAGACCATATTATGGGCAATGAGAGGGTAAACATTTAAATCACAGAACGTTTGGTAACCACGTGGTCAGTCCGATTTACATATTTAGACAGCACAGACCAATTTGCAAAGCGTTTGTCCTGATGTTAACCAAACCCATGACAGGTTCATTGACCGTGAAAGCAAACCAAACTTAAGGTGATTTTGTTTTATCCTTCGGCAATTCCATGCTAACCCAGATCATAGATTCAAGACTGATGGAAGCGGGGAAATGTGACGTCGGTGTCAAAGGGCAGTACGCCATGGATAGAACGGATGGTCAGTATTTTCATGACTCAGCAGCTGGCACTGGACAAACGAGTCTTCACCCTAACTGGAGCCTGGCTGGATTCGTGGACGGTGCTTTAATGAGTGCAGGTGGTTTGTTGTTATTGTTATTGCTGCTGCTGCTGCTGCTGCTGCTGGTTTGGGTTTTCTTTGTATTCTTTTTTCTTTTTTTTTCTTTTTTTAGAATTGTCTACTTTAAGTATCTTGATAATGCTGTGAGAGAG
Organism: Conus ventricosus; assembly: GCA_018398815.1. Lineage (NCBI taxonomy): Eukaryota > Metazoa > Mollusca > Gastropoda > Neogastropoda > Conidae > Conus > Conus ventricosus. Next base: position 47,726,326 of record CM031601.1, read on the forward strand.
AAATTCACGTAACATACTAATGGGGATTCTGAAACACGGATGCATGGTAGTAATAGTCTACTAACTTATCGAAAATAAAATCAAAATGATTACTGGGAAGGAAAAACTAACCCCCAAACCGTCTTTCTCCTCGTCACCACTGGCAACAGTGTGCACGCGTGCGTGCGAGCGTGCGAGCGTGTGTGCGTGCATGTGCGCGTGCGTGGATGTGTGTATGTGTGTGTGTGTGTGTGTGTGTGTGTGTGTGTGTGTGTGTGTGTGTGTGTGTGTGTGTGTGTGTGTGTGTGTGTGTGTGTGCGCGCGCGCCCCTCTGTGCGTGCGTGTGTGTGTGTGTGTGTGTGTGTGTGTGTGTGTGTGTGTGTGTGTGTGTGTGTGTGTGTGTTCGCGTGCTTGTGTGTGTGTGTGTGTGTGTGTGTGTGTGGTCCAGTGGGGAAGGAAAACTTCAGTTTCAAATCAACTTATGATTTCTAAGTGCATTACACGGGGTTTTATGTTGTTAATGGTATGACCTTGTCGATGATGGGAACTGGTCAACGTACATGTCCGGCTGAGATTAATTATTCAAAAATCCGATCGTAGTTTGATAACAAATCTAACTAAAAACTATGTCCGAAGACCCTCTGTCAAAACAATTCTGTGGATGATTAATTTCAGATATAATGATAGACAGAGACACGCACAGGCAGGCAAACAAAACGAGGGGCGCTAACCCCTGGTGACGCGCGCTTTCTTTCAGGGGAATACAAGATGAAGGATGGGAAGACGCAGATCATCTCGTGTTGTGACAGAACCGATCACATAAACAATGTGATTGAAGACCTTTGGGAGAACAGGACGGAGCGGTGGGATAGGGAGAGGGTGGGGGCGTGGGGGCGGGGGGAGGGGCGGGGGGGGGGCGGGGGACAGAGACAAAGAAACAAAGACAGAAAAAATCCATCCATTACTGATGTACAGAATTGGATAAGAATTCCCAGCGTTATGAATGAACAAAAGACGAAAAAAAAAAACTGTGTCAATAACGTGAGATACACAATTCGATAAGAATTCCGAGCATTATAAATCAACAAACAACTGAAACAAGAAGAAGAAGAAGAAGTCCAACTATTGCAGAATGTAGCTTTATTACATGTGCATCATAACCGTACTTTCGCCATCCGATTCGATGCTGATCATGTGGATTACAAATGTATTCTTTCTTTGTCTCATTCTGTGATGTCATTGTCATATATCAAGTTGAGCTGAATAAGATCTGACCATGAATGTATAAATGAAAGCTAGTTTTTCATTTCAGATATGGAATACATCTCTCTCTCTCTCTCCTCTCTCTCTCTCTCTCTCTCTCTCTCTCTCTCTCTCTCTCTCTCTCTCTCTCTCTCTCTCTCCCTCCCTCATCAGTCTGGTTCCATTTTTAATTCATGCACACATAAAATGACAGCGAGCGAACCAGCATGAGAGAGACAGACAGACAGTCAGTCAGATAGGCAGATAGACCGAACGACCGACCGGCAGACAGATTGACAGACAGAGAGGCATAGGAGGGAGGGAAAGATGAAAAAAATAGTGGATTGGAGAATGAGAAGTGCAAAGAAAAATCCAACCCTGTCCAAGAACCCATTACTATTCTTCATACAGAAAATTGATTTGGTTTTGTTTAAGAAAGAAACCACCATAGAATTAAAACTAGGGTGAGGTGCCTGTGGGTCTCCTCTCGCGGTGAATAAAGGTCCGAGTCCACGGTTACAGTTCAGGCCCAAAACGCTATATGTTCTCTATTACACTCTAGCTGCATCTGGCTCTTGTCAGATGATCGGTCAGTACCAAAACATATTCATCGCACAGTCCAGCCCTTGACCCATACTGTGTCTGAATCGGAGACAGATGTAGTGTCCGCTTCTTTTACTATGCAAGCATGATCCACATGACCCTTCATTTTTCTGACTTTTCACTCCCAAATCCCAATGCTCTACAACTGGCGTAAAAACACAAGACGTCCCACAAGCCATGCATAATTCTGCTGTCCTTGCTGACATATATGCTGGCATATGGCATATGGCATTGAACTATTTTGCTGACCCAAAAGTCCAGGATTAAATCGTCTTTTTCATATCAGATTTTTTTTTCACAGAGCCAGGGCGATTTTCATCTATTCAGACTGTGTTGTCACTACTTGACCTTTGCTATGACCCCGAACTTTGACCTGTACGAAAGGACTCAGCGAGGATTGTGCCTCCTTCATCCTGAATCTCTCACGCTGTCGTTCAGTAAGGGGAGGAAGGGAGGTTGGGGAAAGGGGGGGGGGTGCCGAGGGCTTCGGACACCGTTCTTCTTGCTCCTGTCAGTGACTATGACATTAGCCCTCTAATACTGTGGCGCAGAGGCAAACTCTTTCCTGCTGAAAAGGTCCAGGTGACAGCTTACAACAGCTAACAGCAGATTTCAATGTGTTCGCATCAGGAGCTTGAGTGTCTAACAGGAGAAAGCGTTGAAATATATCCGAGTCCGCAAATTAAAAAAAAAAAGACAAAACGTAAATGAATCCGCAAATTTATGTTAGATAAAATAAAGAATTAAAAAAACATCAAAACGTAACTGATTCTTTATATCAGAAAAGCTTCGTTCATCTCTATTTTTCTTTTTCATTTTTTTCTTTCTTTTTTTTCTTTTTTTTTTCCTTTCTTTTATTTATTTTCTGTGAAACATCGACTGTAGAATCGTGTTTGTATAATCAGCACACAGATGTGGGCATGGTGCCAAGACTTCGCTGCCACACTGTGCCGTAAGATCGTGACAGACTGTGTAGATTCTTGCCCCAGACACAGGATAGGCGGTATGAATGGCGTGGATGAGATCATGGCTGAAAGAGTAGGTAAAGTTACTTCCCCTGACATTCCAGATTAAGATGGTCATAGAACAGAATTAAATGTTGATGGACTTGACCCGTTCGGAGACCGATAGTAGTTGCAGTGAGACAGTGAGCTGAATGTTTGCCTTTTTTCACACACGTGTTCTTGGATCTCATCAACCACGTCACACTGGCGTCGGTCTCGGATCAACTTGTTACGAAGAGCTTCAAGATAATGGGACGTCAATCACACCGTTCACATGAGTCCCAGCAGTGTAGTCCTGGTGCTTCCTGGCAGACAGAAGAAGAAAGACGTGGAGTTCACCATCAGGAGTGGACAGGGCCTGTCCTTCGTGAGCTCCTAGAGGGCCATAGACAATGACAACAGATGGTAAGGACTCAGTCTGAGAAACATCAATGGACCTCAACAATTCTCTCTCTCTCTCTCTCTCTTCTCTCTCTCTCTCTCTCTCTCTCTCTCTCTCTCTCTCTCTCTCTCTCTCTCTCTGACCTCTTTCTCTCTTGACCTCTCTCTCTCTCTCTCATCAGTCCGGTTCCATCTTTAATTCAATCACACATTAAATGAGAGCGAGCGAGCCAGCGTGAGAAAGACAGATAGACAGACAGACAGACATATAGGCAGACAGACCGATCGACCGACCAACCGACAGACAGACAGAGACAGAAAGAGACAGACAGAGAGACAGACAGATAGATAGACAGAGAGACATACAGACAGACACAGAGCGAGAGACAGGCAGAATTGAATAGACCAACTTATCGCCCAAGAATGCCAAGCCCGAATTAAGGTAAATGTGTTCACCAGAAACTCCATGCTGATCCATTTAGAGGCTGAATACTTTCAGAAGCAGTGAGGTTTGTTTTTAGTATTAAGGGATAGTTAGCAGGCAGATTGCTGTCTAACCTGAGACCAGGAAAAACCAGGAAAAGAATCAATGATAAGCACATTTTGTGACTAAACTCTGGCACCGGACGATTGGGCCCTAATTCTCATTGCGGAAAGCTAGTTGGCCACGTGAATCGGATTTAATGTGTATGCTGGGTTGTAGCTTTAAGTGAGGAATCATTTATTTCGTGTGTCTGATAATGCCATGAGGGAAAAGAAAACGTAGGATAGAATGGACCTTCAAAAATAGCGATGCATCCTATCAACAATTTAGAAGCTGAAATGAAAAACAAAAACTTAAAAACCAGGTTTGTTCACGTTTTAACTGCGTTGATATATACAGTTCGATAGGTAGAAACCTTGAAACGAGTATACAGGTGATAGTGCATTCATCTTTTTTTTTCTTCTGTCTTGACGTTTTCTATAACAGAACTTTCGATTGTTTACCCGGTTATACGCGAATTACCATTAATCTACACTGAAAAAAAATATGTAACAACTTAATAAAAACTAAATTACTGTAAGAACCTGTAATGAACGGGGCAGCGAGTAACGATCGGGGATAGGGATATGCATGGTGACGCGGAGACAAGATGATACATTACATGGTGATCTATAGACATGATGATACAAATACACTGTGATATATGGACAAGATGATGTATATAGACGGCGACGCACGGACATGATGATACATACACACGATGACGCAGAGACATAATGATACAATTACCTTTGACGTAGACAAGATGATACATACACACGGTGATGTGTAGACATGATGATACATATACACGGTGATGTGTAGACATGATTTATACGCACGGTGACACAGAGACATGGTGACACATGTATACTGTGAGGCACAGACGTGATGATACATATACAGGTGATGTCTAGACATGTTGATACACATATACAGTGACATACGGACATGGTGATACACACACACACACACACACACACACACACACATAATATATATATATATATATATATATATATATATATATATATATATATATATATATATATATATATATATATATATATATTTGTTAAAATAAGGTTTTAAAATGAGTAATCTACAAATTTGTTTCGAGCGTATCGCTGTCGTCAGGATGATTTTGGTTTGCCCACCGCGGTGTCGTATATAATACTGTCGCCATGGAATTGTATCGCAGCGACAGCATTTCACGTGAAATACTGTTGCAGCGACAATATTTGCTGGAAAAAATTGTCGCGCGACAACTTTTCACGAAAAATGTCCTATAGAATATTGTAGCTGTCCATAAAATGCAGTATTTCCCGGGAAATACTGTCGCTGCGACACGATTTTATGAGCGACAGTATTATATACGACACCTGTTATATGGCGTGTGGGCTCCCGTTTGCGGTAGTTTGCACGTGCGGGTTGGCCGCACGTGTTTTTAAATCACATTGATAGATATATATAGATATATAATATATATATATAATATATATATATATATATATATATATATATATATATATATATATATATATATATATATATATATATATAACTGACTTTTATATCTTGTGAAACGCTATTGAAAGGCACAGATTGAAGATGTAAGTTGTCATTTTACCTGAAAACATAAAGAACTCAAACAGTAGTAAAGTGTTCAAAATACGTGGGAAGAACGTCGTGGGCAAAGAGCTCACTGGTCAAAGAATAAGAATCAACCAGTGAAGAGAGAAGTTTTCTATAAACAACAAAGAGGACAAGAGTAAAAAAAAAAAAAAAAAAAAAAAAAAAAAAAAGAAAGGAAAGAAAGAAAGAGAGAGGGGGAGGGGGAGACAGAGAGAGACAGAGAGAGAGAGAGAGAGAGAGAGAGAGAGAGCCCTGGGGTACACACACACAACACAGGCAGAACATTGTCCAAGCTAACGGTCGTAGTTCTGTCAGAAAAGCATGACTAGAGCCACAACAGAGGAGCACCAGACTCGTCATTCAGAGACTCGCGTCGTCAAGTTCAATGACGTGGTCAGCGGTATCATATGCAGCAGCTGGGTCAAGGAGATTCATGTCAGAGACATCACCATTATCAAATAGGAAAATTTGAATAATTTTTTCTTCAGTACTTAAGACAAGAAAACATGCCTACATAAGACAGAAAATCATGTGAGTTCAGATAAGTAAGAACTTGCCGTTAAACTGTTGTTGTTGTTGTTGTTGTTGTTGTTGTTGTTGTTGTTGTTGTTTTTTGGGGGGGTTGTGTGTGTGTTTTGTTTTTGTCCTAAAATATCAAATTGGTTTGAAATGGAAAACTACAGACTGAGCGGATGTCCTTCAAGACGGATCTTCATTTGAGCAGTGATGGAAAAGAGACAATTGTACGGCTCTCGTTTACACCATAGTGGATTTTTTTTTTTTTGCGTTTCGTCTTGCTTTTGAAGACCGGACATATCCTCAAGAACGATGGGAATATCTGTTTCCGCATCAGTCAAAGCGACTGCTTTTCATTTCCATTTTATGAGGGCGTGAAGGAAAGGTAAGTCTTTCGGCAGACTGAAGCTCTTTCTTACATGCAAAATATAAAGAAATAAACCCCCAAAAAAAGCTTTGGATTGGATTGCCATTTAAAGCCCCCAGTTGGTTTGCATGGATGCCTCCCGGTCCCACCCACCCACACTCACCCCCACCCCCACCCCCACCCCCACCCTTATTCCTCTCCATCCTCAGATTCCTCTGCAAGAAAAGGAAAAGAAAAAAAAAGACAGAAAAATAAATAATATAATAAAATCTTTAGGTGTTTTTTTTTCCTTCTGAAATAGGATCACCTCTCTTTAATCCGACCTTCTCTACCCTTCTGTCTGTCTGTCTGTCTGTCTGTCTGTCTATCTGTCTGTCTGTCTGTCACTCACACACACACACACACACACACACACACACACACACACACACACACACACACACACACAAGCGAAGATACACAAACACGTATGCACACACAGACAAAGCTAGAGAGACACACATAGTGAGAGACAGAGAGAAAGAGCAAGAAAGGCAGACAGACCGATTGAGAGAGAGAGAGAGAGAGAGAGAGAGAGAGAGGAGAGAGAGAGAGAGAGAGAGAGCATGATTTTAGTTCAATCTGTGTATGTGTGAATGGTAGGAAACAAAACGATTCTGTTCTGTTGTTTTTTGACACACTCTGAAAGAGAATGGGAAAGATTTCCTGGTAAACAAATAAGCTGTTTTGCGTCTTATTCCTCTCTGTTAGGCCTAAATCACACATGAGCAGAATCTGGCATTTTTGAACTATGATTGCTGACTTACCACTGCACTGCTGGTAGGTTTTCTTATCAACCGTCTTTTTTTACTGAGGCAGGGCAAAAGACGTTTGGAAGAACAGGTATATTTTCATCAACTTGGCCCCCTCAGGACAACTTAAATTTACCCGGGAATTTCTAGCCCTGTTGGAATACTCCAGTTGACACTTGAATGTCGATCATATACCTATAATTATTAATTTTGAAACAGTGATACCTAAACTAAGTGACCGTCCACAAGAAACAATTCCCAAGTATAATTATAAACTTGCTAATTCAAATAATTTTTTCTTCAGATTGATCAAGAACATTTCACGTAGACTCACAAGATTTTAACGCTGAAGCTGTTGATGAATTGTTTGAGTCAGAATGTCGCTGCTGTTCACTGCCTATCTAGTTTTCCCAAATTCCCAACCGGGAATCCGCAATGCTAACATTCTTTCACAGTGTTGGGACTTGAACGATGTGAGACATAAACACTTTACAGCAGACTCCATGAAAACCTTGTTCAGAGATGTCCCACCTGACGTGATCCATGAATTTCTGAAAGAGATTAACATTTTCCATCTGATCTAAGATTTTACGAAAGAAAGATTTTTAACGAAGATTCTGGTGCGTTTTCAGAAGGTGTATTTTAAAGAGATGTGTGAATGTTTTGTTTTTATAACTTGTGAGTTGACTTCAACATTGTGACAGCCCTGATATGGCCCTTTGCGGTCAGTTGGGCTATAAGCAACATCTACCTACCAACCACTTTACCATGGTAGCTGGTGAATAGTTTAGTCTGCCCATGTTGATTGGCTAAGCAGGCTCACAAAAAGCTGCTTTGGGATTCTCCATGTGGGTGGCATGAGCCCTTCTCAGGTTCTTCCCAAACCATGGTCAGTGGGACAGCAAAGCCTATGGTAGCACAGTGTTGTCTTGAGCCTTTTCTAGATATTGTTGGATGAATATGTACTTGGTTGGTTGGCAGAATGGTCTTTGGTTGACTGGTTGCCTGGTCGTTGTTGTTGGTGGTGGTTTCTTTTAACAAGTGGATCTGGATCTGGACATGGACAGTGGATTCCTCGAAAAATGCAGATTGAATAGGTCAACTCAAAAAAACAAGTTTTTCGACTACCCCACAAGACGTGGCGACTGATTTAGCACACTATGTTACTTTAAACACCAGAAGAACAGGTCCTATCCCCACCTACTCCCGACATTCCCTCGTTTGAGCCCTTTACTTATCTTTACTCCATCTTCCCTTGCTCAGTAGTCGTCGTGCAGAAGTTTTAACCAATCAGGTGGCGGAAGAAGGTCTCGTCGATCTTTGAAGTGAGGCGTGATGGTGGGTGTTGATTGGAAGACAACGAGAACAGAGAGAGCGGCTGGTTGTCTTAATGGAGGCCAGGTGTGGATCTTTTTTCTCTCCATATCCTGGACAGTTTGTTTTTCTTTTTTATTTTGTTCGTTTTTTTTTTTTTTTGTTTTTTTTTTTGTTTTGTTTTTTTTTTGGGGGGGGCTTTTTGTTGTTGTTTTGTTTTTTGACAATTATTGCAGGTGATAATGGTGGTTGTGGTGGTGGTGTCTAGTTCCTTGGCTGAATGGTTGGTTGGGGGGTACTTGGTGATTATTTGGTTGATTGACTAAACCAAATCGTCATGCTCTTCGTCTACCAGCCAACCACAAAGGCCGTTGTTTGTTTGTTCAGATAGTAGGTTAGAGGCTGCCTTGTTTAGCACAGAGAGAGAGAGAGAGACAGACAGACATACGGACGGACGGACGGACTAACAAATAGACAGACAGACTGACTGAGATAAAGATGATTACAAGGGTAGTCCTTGAAAAATGTTCTGGATAATTCTTTTATTTCATTAATCACTAGAGTCAAAATAATTTTGTTTGTGTGGAGTGAAACAAAAACATTCTCCTCTTAAATTTTCATAAAATGCAGCTTGCATCCAAGAGTTGATAATCTAACTAATCTAAATATAGTCTGACGCTAACTCTTATTAAATTCTGAGGTTGTGTCTCTTTCCTCATTGAACCGTTAGAATGTATATTACAGATTTGTGCGGTGATGAAAAAAAAAAAGTCAAATTTGAAATATTTTTTTTTGTTGTATGTTTGGTGTACGTTTCTTAAAAGTCAATCCACCGTACGACATAAATCAACGTTACAAGGACCATAACAATCGTTTTGGGGGTTAATTTTTCATTTGTTGAATAAAAAATGAGAGAAACAAAGAGCTTCAACAGAGTCTGTTCAATAGCTTTCATGTTGGCGTCATTGCTTTTGCTGCAGTGGTGGTTGGGAGGATAATGGTTGAACATAACTGGAAAAGATTCCCTTTTTCGTGTCCAGCAAATACACTTACAGACAACATTGTTTGTTTCCAACGAAAACGAAGTAGATTTTAAACACAAAAGACGGTGAACGAAACTAAACGATCTGACATTTGTATCAGTTCTTCATCCCCGTCATCTTTTTATACATGTTCATGTATCATTGTGCCGGGTTATATCATTCAGCAAATTATGTCAACTTCTTCTTCTTCTTCTTCTTCTAGATATAGATCGCTAGTGTCAACGAATTCTGTAAACTTCTTCTTCTTCTTCTTCTTCTTCTTCTTCTTCTACTACTACTACTACTACTACTACTACTACTACTACTACTAACTACTATTGCTACTACTATTATTACTACTACTACTACTACTACTACTACTACTACTTACTACTTCTTCTTCTTCTTCTTCTTCTGGAATATAGGCCGTCAACATCAACATTTTGACGAATTCGGAAGCTTGTAGTTGTTGTTGTTGACGTTGTTGTTGCTGTTGCTGCTGCTGTTGTTGTTATTGTTGTTGTTGTTTTTCTTCTTCTTCTTCTCTTCTTCTTCTTCTTCTTGTTCTTCTTCTTCTTCTTCTTCTCCTCCTCCTCCTCCTCCTCCTCCTCCTTCTTTTCCTTCTTCTTCTTCTTCTTCTTTTTTTTTTTGAATAGGCTGTCAACATCAACGTCAACATACTGACGAATTCTGTAAGGTGCTTGTTCTCCTTCTTCAGGTGTGTTAAAATAAGTCACTGTAAGTGAAAGCAAAAAGACACAAAAACAAAATAGTAAGGTTAAAAAAGAGTGTGACTAACTGCACAAATACACATAGCCAGTCATTTAATCTATTTGATGGCTGGATGTTGTCTTAGTTGGTTGATTCGTTAGCTGAACTGACATAGTATTGCGTCGATGACTGCTCAAGTGACTCTTACCCCCCTCCCTCCTCCATCCTCGTCATCCTTTGCACGCACGCACACACACACACACACACACACACACACACACACACACACACACACACACACACACACACACACACACACACACGCACGCACGCACGCACGCACGCACGCACACACCAAACCTGACTGCTTCTCCCCTTCTCCATCCCATGTCTCTTTCCACCCCAACCTTCCCTCTTTCACTTCCACCTACCCACTTCGGGGGAACTGCTACTGGACTCAGACACAGAGAGAGAGAGAGAGAGAGAGAGAGAGAGAGAGAGAGAGAGAGAGAGAGAGAGAGAGAGAGAGAGAGAGAGAGAGAGGAGGACGGAGGGAGGGAGGGAGGGAGGAAGGTGGAGGTAAACAGGGGTGCGAAGGGGAGGTGGGGTGAAGGGGCCCACATGGTCGAGAAAGTTAGGCATTGTCAGGCTTTGGTTTTTTGTTGTTGTTGTTGTTTTTCTGCATTAGTTCGCTCCTCTGTTGAGCTGTCGAAAAGAGTTCTGACCTTGTTCAGACTGTCGTCCATAATTTGAT
>CM031601.1:47744667-47790652 GCA_018398815.1 Conus ventricosus
CGCGCGCGCACGCACGCACGCATGCACGCACCCACGCACACACTCACAATCTTCCTTTCATATAACTACCCTTGTTGCCTGTAATGGCGGGGGTTGTGGCGGTGGTAATAAGGGTGACGGTTGTTGTGGTGGTAGAGGTGCCGTGATGATGATGGTGTTGATTGTGATGATTTAAACAAGCATGTAGACAAGTGGGAGCACGTCCTACCAAACTTGACACAGACAGACATCATCATTGACAACAAACTGTTCTTCATAGTGTTGTTCTTGTTGCTATGACTCTGGATGTGTTCGAGGCAAGTTTTCATCGACCTTTCCTAATTCATGGGCTTCTCCCTGCTCGTTTGGTTACTTCTGTCACCGCTCACAGGACGATTTATCGTTCTTGACCCTCGACTGACCGTAGTTATCTTGCCTGTCGCTTGGCAAATGAAGACGGAGAGAATGACACACAGGAGGGATAAACCAGTGAACATTTAGACGAGGAAATGATCAGACGACCTGCTAATGCCTGCTCTGGCGATAGGCTGGGGATCCAACAGCATGACTCACTGATGGAGGTTTCTGTCATTGGTCCCGAAGCAGACCATCGTAGCCGTGGGAGAGGGGGGGGGGAGGTTGAAGAGGGGAGGTGGGAGAGTTGCCATGACAAACACTGCACCAGCTGTCTCTATCTCTGGCGATTGTGGGCAAGTGCCGGAGTTGCGGAGAATCTCTTCCCTGCCCACTCAACGAGGTCGTCTGTCCCCCTCTTTCTCTCCCTGCCATCTCCCATTCCCCTGCACTTTCCTTTGTCTAATATCAGTAAGGCAAATGAAACAAACTGCAGCGTTACCGGAACCAGACGAAAAAGCGGAAGAGCACACAAAACAAAGTGTGAAGCAACGCGGTTTTAATGAACGACACAAAACAGGACAAGAAATTTTCGGCAATATGCCTTCGTCAGCGAAAACATTAACGGACATTAACATGCACAATACTCCCCTTGTGAAGTCACTTTGGCTTCACAAGGGGAGTATTGCGCATGTTAATGTCTGTACTGTTTTATTTTTTGTCGCTGAGGAAGGCATATTGCCGAAAATTTCTTGTCCTGTTTTTTGTGTCGTTCATTAAAACCGCGTTACTTCACACTTTGTTTTGTGTGCTCTTCCGCTTTTTCGTCTAATATCAGTAAATCTGGAATGACAATGAATAGTGTGGAAATACCGCTTAATCCCGCCCCATGTCCATACTACTGGGGCGTTCTTTTCCTAACTGCGGACACCAAGTCTTCATAGTGACTCCCATACCGCCTGATGGTTCTGAAGATTTCGTTCTTTGTGGCATACTCAGTTTGCAAAATCCCAGACACAGAGGTGCTGGACCAATCAGATCTGCTTAACATCTACACCACCCTGACGCTGTCTCAGCTTCGAAGGGTAGGTCATGCTGCTCGTATGCCAGACACCGGCTACCCAAGAGGCTCTTCTAGGGTGAGCTGCAACAAGGAGTGCGTTCCCATGGAGCTCAGAAGAAACGCTTCAAAGACATACTCAAATCCTCCATGAAAGCGTTTTTCATCAACCCTGACACATGGGAACAAACTGCTGTGGATCGAGGTAGATGGCGCTACTCTCTCCACAAAGGCGCCAGTTTGTGTGAAGAAAGGAGGACAGCTGCAGTGCTACGAAAGAGACAGGTAAGAAAAGCCCGTGCTTGCAAGTAAGACCAGGTCGCCCACATACCCTGCCCAGGCTGTCACAGCACATTTCGTGCACGCATCGGCTTGATCAGCTACCTGCGTATCCACAAATTATCCCAACCCCCTCAACCCCTAGATGTCTGAAGTCTCGATGATTCGACGGACGAACAACGGAGGAAATACCTAGTTCTCTTCTGAAGTATATCATCCCCACCGCATCGATCTTGATCTGACAACTCTGCTGCCCAAGCCCATGGTTCGTTCTCATGCCTGCAGAAACATCATGGATAGCGTAGGGACATGCAAAAATTGTCATTGCGGGTCTGAGAGCGATGTTATTAGTGTTTCATCACACTGGTTTGGATTCAGCCAATGCAACCAACTGCTGTTCGTATGGTTCCACAGATAACGCCTGCCTTGTCTTCTGCAGCAGTCATGAGAAATTCAACCACGTTTTTCTTTATCTGGAGGGCAGGTTTGGGGGGAGGGACTAAGGGTGCAGGAAGACTGGTTCTTTTCCATGTCTCTTTTTATCTCAGTGTCCCCTCCCTCCACCTTCTCATTCCCCTTTTCGACCCCCCCCCCCCCCCCCCCCTCTTTCCCTCGTCTCTTCCTTCCCTCCCCTCGCCGTCAATGCCCTCCCTTTCACCCCGCTCCCCCAACAAAATACGGCGTTGGCCGGGTTTCTGGCAGTGTTCATACCGTTGGATTCCTGCTCCTTCTCCTTATCCTTTGATTGGAAGGTTCATTTGCTTGTTGACAGACCGCGCTCTTCACCCCCACCCCTTCTAACTCCCATGCCCCCTCTCCACCCTCACCCCCGCCCCCTTCTTTTTCCCCCAGCCCCAGTCCTTATTGATCCGCCAACGCAGATAATCCGTGTCTCTGGAATTTCCTCCTCCCCCCTCTCCATTCTCTCTCCTCCCGTCTTATCCTCGCCACTTCCCACCCTCACCCCGCCTCCCTAGACGCTCATCTCTTCCCGGTCATCCTTGATTTGACTGTTCCATCATGGTGGAGTTGAAAATCATCTTAAAACTCCTTCTCTTCTCTCCTTACAAACTGTTTCTACCCCCAGTCTCAACCCCACCCCACCTCTCACAGTGAGGAAAATAAGTACTCAGACTATTCTGTTTCATCTAAGCACGCACACACACGCGCGCGCGCACGCACGCACGCACACACACACACACACACACACACACACACACACACACACACACACACACGCGTGCGCGCGCCCGCGCGCGCACGCGCACACACACAGCATTATCATGTGTACATGAGTGTTTATGCATTGAAAGAAAGAAAAAGAGGGACCTGCTTATAAAAGTGTCAATGTTATCCAGTGAGCACGTTTCTGCGATTTCCATGGTGTAGCCACTTGACAGGAAAACTTGTTCACTGGCATTATCATATTTCATCGGTTGATCACACAATGAAATGACCAGGCAGAGCAAGCAGTGAAAGTGAACCATTTTTCCTGTCTGTCAGCTTTTTTCTTCATTATTATTCATTTCCCATGCAGTCCTTCGAATCAGACTATAAACCGAGGTTCCGTGTGTGAACGCACGCATAACATCTTGCACACACGTAAAATCCCATCACCGACTTTCGGAAGAGAAGGCCAGTTTGGCCGTTGATATGGATGACAAGTTACACATAGCATGCACCTTCACCGAAGGTGGAGTATGGCTGCCTTAATGGCGGGATAAAAAAAAAACCGGTCATACACACAAAACTCCACTCCCTTTGTTGGGTAGATGTCTACACAGGGAGTGTCCGCAGGAGTATCAGCCTGCGTACGCAGACAGAAAGAAAGAATTAGTGTTATTATCATATTATTATTATCATAATTGTTGTTGTTAATGTTCTTGTTATTATCATCATTATCATTATTATTATCATTATTATTGTTGTTGTTGCTGCTGCTGCTGTCACGAGTAGCATTCAGAATATTTCATGTGGCTTAACAAGTAAACGCCCTCGACGTTAATACATAACATAACTGAACCCATAGCAAGCTCAGCTCTGTGTAGAAGTCGGTCGCGCCCGAAAAATCCCAGACATAAAAGTAGCCTTGATGGGAAATGTGTGTGTGTGTGTGTGTGTGTGTGTGTGTGTGTGTGCGCGCGCGCTTGTGTGCGTGTGTGTGTGAGAGCGCGCGCGCGTGTGTGTGTGTGTGTGTGTGTGTGTGTGTGTGTGTGTGTGTGTGTGTGTGTGTGTGTGTGTGCGTGTGTGTGTGTGACAGCGTGTGTGTGTGTGTGTGTGTGTGTGTGTGTGTGTGTGTGTGTGTGTGTGTGTGTGTGTGTGTGTGTGAACGCGCGCTCGCATGTGCACACAAGTGCGCGTGTTTGAGTGTCTGTCTGTCTAGGGACTAAAGAAGGGGGGAGATGTAGAGAGAGGTAGAGATGGTGGCACGTGGGACAAAAGACGGTTAGAAAAAAAATCAGCATGAAAAAGATCAGTGACATCAACTTCAAAGAGGTTTTTTTCTACATCACAGAATTGACTTTATCAACACCTTTTTCCATCAATATTTTCTTGACTAGAAAACAAAAACCCAAACATTGTCCCCCTGATGCACTTGTTTAAACCTTATATTTAAGACTGAGGACTCTTTTCAAACATATCTTTGTTATTCAGTTTAGAGAATATTGAGTGAAACTGATATCATCATCATCGTCATTATCATCATAATCATCATCATCGTCATCATCATAATCATCATCATCGTCTTCAACATTATTATTTTTTTTAAATGCTGATCGATGAGAATGATTAAGATGATGCTACGGATTTCCATTTCGATCTGAGACTACATGACAGGGCTGTACTCTACACTTCCTTTCGTAATATATCCCGGCGTCAACCAGGCCCGAGAGATACAGGCACCTGCAGCGTCGGTCAGGTAATGTGACCAACACTCTCAGAAACGCATCCATTAAATGGATGAAACTCGACTGTGTGGTCCCTGTCTCCCCAACTGAGTCCGCAGCAAACTCAACTCTGGGTAGAAGCCGGTCGGAGCAGAAAAACCCACATGACTCTGATGGGATTCGAACCCACGACCTCCCAACCGGGAGTCCGCGACGCTAACCACTTCGCCACGGCGGCTGGTCAACAACATTATCATATTCATTCATCCCCAATTATCATCTCTCTCTCTCTCCTCTCTCTCTCTCTCTCTCTCTTAACCAGAATTTCAAGGGGAAAATCCTTTCACATGGCCCAAATTCCCATTAGCAACCCCTCTCTCTCTCTTCTCTGTCTCTCTGTGTGTGTGTGTGTTCTCAATGCTGCCGATCGACATTCCTTGTCACACCTCACTTCAAAGATCGCAGCGACGTTTTTCCCGCCACCTGATTGGCTGAGGTTCCTGTGCAGGGACTTGCTGGGTGTGGGAAGAGAGAGATAAGTGAAGGGCTCACACAATGCGGTGTTGGGACCAGTTGGAGATCAGCAGATGTGCTCGTCTAGTGTTCCAATCAGCCGGATGTGTTAAACCAGTTTTCACTTCTTGTCGGTCAGAATGGGAAAACTGTTTTTGAGCTAACCTGTTTACCCTGCATTTCAATTCATCATGTCTTTTCATTTCATTTCAGAGGAGTCCAACAGCTATTTTGTGCTGCCCTATTCACAAAACAAAAGAATACCACAAATTTGAACCAGTGCATCTGTCCAATATGAAAATAAACGCTCTCTCTCTCTCTCTCTCTCTCTCTCTCCTCTCTCTCTCTCTCTCTCTCTCTCTCTCTCTCTCTCTGCACCTATCCAATATAAAAGAAATCGTGTGCTCTCTCTCTCTCTCTCTCTCTCTCTCTCTCTCTCTCTCTCTCTCTCTCTCTCTCTCTCTCTCTCTGTGCACGTGTTCAGTATAAAAATCGTATGCTCTCTCTCTCCTCTCTCTCTCTCTCTCTCTTCTCTCTCTCTCTCTCTCTCTCTCTCTGCTGTGGCCCCTTCGATTTACCTCTTTTACTTTCCTATTACATGCAAACCTTTAACATACTTTTTTGAAGTTCCTGCTCTCTTTTGTTTCCATATGTCAAAACAGACACTAGTATTATTATCTGTATATTCGTCGTCTTAGACACATACGTTCGGTATGGTCAATGTTACTGTCAATATTTACATTGTTTTCAATGGGCTGTTTTCCTCTCTGTAGGAGATGGTCTCAATGTTGGTATACATTGCACTATCAAAGAATTCCACCCAACCACATCATGCCCACCCCTCCCATAAGTTAACCAAGACTCCCCGTCTCCACTCTGCAAATCAGTGTCCATCGGAATCAAGGCCGTTGAGTCCCAAAGGATAAACTGTCTTTAGTTTATTCTTCCAGAAATCTTCTCTCTCTGTCTTGCGGGTTTGTTCAGGCTGTGGACCTTTTCCACCACAATGCATCTCATGTTCTCAGAGAGTGTTCAGGTAAGTTGAAATGATTGTTGACATGAACACATGCACCTTTGTTCAACTTGATGTTAGACCTGTGCAGATAGAAGCGATCTTTCAGTGTCAGCATAGTTTCACCCATGTACTGTGTACTCTGACAGTTGGTGCAGTACAGCATGTAGACAATATTGCTGCTGTCACAGGACAGTCGATGACGGATGGTAAATGTCTCTCCTGTCTGCATACTACTAAATGTTCTGCTCTCAACTAGATGGTTTTCACAAACCACACAGTGTTCAGCTGTACATTTGAAGCATCCAGCATAGATGTCATCTGGAATCGGGAGAGCTGATGGCATGAGCAGATTTCTCAAGGACCGCGATTTTCTTTCGGCTAGTATGGGTGGGGAAGGCATAGCCTTCCGCATTTTCTGGCTCATGTGGAGAAGAGGTTGGAGTTCTGCAAACCAAGAACGGAATGGGGGATTAGAGGGGTTGTGGGTGATGATGAATGGAACTCGGTTGTGTTGCCTGTCTTCCGTCTTATAGCTGAGAGTCTCGTGTCGGGGAACATGGCTGGCTTTGGTTTTTGCCTCCTGGATGGTCACAGGGCTGTATCCTCGCTGGAGAAAATCACGTTCCATATCCTGGCAACGAGACTGGAAGGTTGGCATGTCAGAACAGAGGCGGCGGAGGCGCAGGAACTGGGCATAAGGAATGTTTTTGATGGTATGGTAAGGGTGGCAGGATGAATGGGCCAAGTATGTACGAGCATCTGTAGGTTTGGAATACAGGTCTGTGTACAGATAACCTCGCTTCAGATGGATGAAGATGTCCAAGAATGGCAGTGATTTCTTAGAATAGTTCATAGTGAACTTGATGGTAGGGTGGAACTGGTTCAAAAACTCAAGGAACTGGTGAAGTTCTTCTGTTGATCGAGACCACAGAAGAAAGATGTCGTCTATAAACCGTTTCCACAGTTCTCGGATGATAGGAAAGGGGCTGTTGTCCAGTATCTGTGCCTCCAACCAGCCCATGAAGAGGCAAGCCACCGTAGGTGCCATAGGTGTGCCCATGGCAGTGCCCAGTTTTTGTTTGTAGGAATGCCCATCAAAGTGGAATACATTGTTGGAACATGGTTCATCAGTTCCAGAAGACGCTCTATGGGCATGTTGATGCAATCATTTGGTGCCACCGAGTTCCGTCTGCTTTGTCTTTTGCGGGGCGCGTACTGCCAAGTGTGAGCAATGTACGTCATAATCAAAATGATGCAAAGTCACATTACGTATTTAAAAAACAAAAAAAAACACGTAGGCCTTGGTATGTTGCACATTCTAGGAAACGTCATACTGACAGAGGATCAAGTATTTCTAATGAGCTATGCTATATAGTACACGCGCACGGGCCCGCGCGTGTGTGTGTGTATTGGTAAAACATTAGAAATACTTGATCCTCTGTCAGTATGACGTTTCCTAGAATGTGCAACATACCAAGGCCTACGTGGTTTTTTTTTGTTTTTGTTTTTTAAATACGTAATGTGACTTTGCATCATTTTGATTATGACGTACATTGCTCACACTTGGCAGTACGCGCCCCGCAAAAGACAAAGCAGACAGAACTCGGTGGCACCAAATCGTGGGCAGGAAGGAATTTCTTACCAACGCGACTCTTATCTCTCTGTAGCAAGCACGCGTGACGTCACATCCATAGCGTGTGGCGCGCAAGCTTTGTAAGTATGGGTGGCCCCACACCCACGGCGTACGGCGTGCAAGGTTTATTCTTTGGTAGTATGGGTGTTCTCACACCCACGACGTACTGGGACATTAATTGTTTAATTATTTCTTTGTTTATGTATAAAACAAAATAATTTTCAGTTGATATGTAGTATAATATATTAGGGACAAAGTCATGAAATTAAGTGGAAGTGGCTTCAAAATTACTAGAGTTACAGAGCCAAAAACACGTGTCTGGGTGATTTCACACCCACGGAGTACGGGAAAGGTTAATTCAAAACGGTCAACCTTCGTTTTAAATGTGTGCGTTTTGCTTTTACATGCCCTGGTGAATCTTTGCCTTGAACGCAGGTGAGTGTGTGTGTGTGAGTGTGTGTGTGTGTGTGTGTGTGTGTGTGTGTGTGTGTGTGTGTGTGTGTGTGTGTGTGTGTGTGTTTGTTCGCATGCGTGCATGTGTGTGTGTGTGCATGCGTGCATGTGTGCGTGTGCGTGTGTGTGTATGGGGGGGGGGGGGGGTGCCGCGCGCACGTACGTATGTGCGTGCGTTCATGTATGTGTGTGTGTGTGCATATGTGTGTGGATGTATGCATGCATGCATGTAAATGTGCATGTGAGGTGTGTGTGTGTGCGTGTGTGTGTGTGTGTGTGTGTGTGTGTGTGTGTGTGTGTGTGTGTGTGTGTGTGTGTGTGTGTGTGTGTGTGATAAAGACAGAAAAAGAGAGAGGGAGAGAGAGAGTGTGTGTGTGTGTGTGTGTGTGTGTGTGTGTGTGTGTGTGTGTGTGTGTGTGTGTGTCTGTGTGTCTGTGTCTGTTTTTGTGTCTGTGTGTCTGTGTCTATGTATGCGTCTGTGTATCTATGTATTTGTGTCTGTGAGTGTTTGCATAAGTGCATATGTTTGTGCATGTGTGCGTGTGCATATGTGCGTGTGTTCATATGTGTATGTATTTGTATGCATATGTGTGTGGATGTGTGCATGCATGCATGTAAATGTACATGTGAGTTGTGTATGTGCATGCGTTTGTGTGTGTGTCTATGTGTCTGTGTGAGAAAGAGAGTATGTGCACGAGAAAGAGAAAGAGAGAAAGTATGTGTGTGTGTGATTGCGCGCGCGCGCGTGCGTGCGTGTGCGTAAGTGCGTGTGTAGATCCTTGTGTAAGTATGTGTGTTTTTTACGTAAAATGGGGTGGTGAGGCTACATTTAGTTTGAGCGTCCACATCCACCCAAGATGGTTTAGTAATGATAGACAAACATAACCCGCAGGGGATACGTCTGAACCTGTATCATTATTGCCAGAACGACTACATGTACAAACGGACATCCATGAAGCGACTTTATGTCTATTAGGCGCCAGCAGAATTTGAAGTCAGTGTCCAGCTGTCCCAGTGGTAAAATGCTGGGTTAGTGGTCACATAGTAATAAAGAGAGTGATTTTGATCAGATACGACTTTTAACGCATAAAATATAAACATTTCTGCTAAAGAAAACGTGTACAAAAGTCAGAAATCCCCATCATGAAGACAAAGTTGTAAGACTTTTACATTTTTGTTCCCACTTTTTTGGTTCACTTTCTACAACAGTTATAGCAGATCGCATAATTTGAAAGAGGAGAGGAAAGGTTTCGTTTTCGACGAAAGTCAGTTCAATTTTCATGTCACAAACAGTCATAAACATTCATGTTTACTCGCTAGCATTTTCACTGCCGTGTCTAGCGTTTTAATTAAACAATGTTCAAACCTACAACCGGATCTAACGAAACCGCTGGATGATGACCTAGTTGGCTGATTCGATAGCTGAAACAATACAGGGATAGCGTAGCTGATTTTTTTTTCAGGGAGGTAACTTTTCTCTCATTCCGCCCGTACTTCCTTCCCTTTCCTCATTCCCGCTTCTGGGGAATTGAAACGAGATTCAGACACCGCAAACAGAGAGGTGGGAAAGCGAACAGGGTAAAATGGGGTGCGGTAGTATCAGAAGCATTTTTTCCGTTTTGAGGTGTAGCACATTCTGCTACTTCGAACTGTCGTCCATAATCTGATGCGTGCATGTGCAGCTTTTTGGACTGCAAAGCCTCTTCTTCTTACTCCCTACTCTTCTACTCTGTGCGGCCAAGTAAATTCTGATAAGCGCATATGTGGGCGGATTTTCGTGCTTTTCTTCTACTGTTCCTCATCAACACCCTCCCGTCCTTCACCTCTCCCTCTCCTCTTCCCTCTCTTGGCTATTCACTTCCGTTTTTTTTTGTTTTTTCTCACTGTCAAGCTCTCTTGTCCTTCTCTCTCCTCCTCTTCTACCTTCTCTCTCTTCCTTTCACGTTCTTTCTCTTCTCTCTGCTTCCTCCTTTCCTCCTCTCTCCTGATCGTTCCTCATATTTCTTATCCATCATTTTCTTCTTCTCTCCCTCCTTCTTTTTCCCTTCTTTGCTCTTCTCTTCTTCTTCATCATTTCTCTTCTTTTCTTCTCCTTCTCTTTTTCTTCTTCTTCTTCTTCTTCTTCTTCTCCTTCTTCTTCTTCTTCTTCTTCCTTCTTCTTTTCTTCTTCTCTCTTTTTCTTCTTTTCTTCTTCTCTCTTCTCTTTTCTTTCCTCTTTTCTTCTTTCTCTCCTCCTTCTTACTTTGCTCGTCTCCTTCATTTCTCTCCTCCCTTCCTATTCTACTCGCATTCCCCCTCTACTTACTCCCCCACCCCACCCCACCTTACCTCACTCTTGTTTTACCTCTCTTCGTTCTTACTTTACTACTACTCCTTTTACTGGCCTTGTTACTCCCTTTCCTTCGCTTCCTCGTACTCCTCCTTTTCCTCCTTTCCCTCTTTATATACTCATTTAACTCTCCTTCTTTTCTTCTTCTTCTTCTTCTTCTCTTTATAACTCGCATCTAATAGAGGTTTTATGCCTTTAGTTAGTTAGTTAGTTAGTTAGTTAGTTAGTTAGTTAGTTAGTTAGTTGTTTGGTTGCTTGGTTAGATGGTGGTTCAATCGTTTGTTCTTTCGATAGTCAGTCAGTCAGTCAGTCAGTCAGTCGGTCGGTTAGTTAGTTAGTTAGTTAGTTAGTTAGTTAGTTAGTTAGTTAGTTAGTTAGTTAGTTCATTCGTTCGTTTGTTTGTTCGTTTGTTCGCCCGTTCGTTCTTTCGATAGTCAGTCAGTCAGTCAGTCAGTTTGTTAGTTAGTTGCTTGCTTGCTTGCTTGCTTGCTTGCTTGCTTGCTTGCTTGGTTCGTTCGTTCGTTAGTAACTTACTTACTTACTTACTTACTTACTTACTTAGTCAATCCTTTTTTTTTCAAATCATAAATGTATTCATTCGTTACTGTATACATCTATTGTTTGTGTGGTTTGTTTGTTTTCGGTATTTTTCTCTTTCATCCCTGGCCAGATGGAGTTATCTTTTCTTTCGCCCGAATGGTTAGGGGTTATCTTTCCAGCCGTTTGTCAAATCAAGACAGAGTGATCGCCGTATGGGAAAAGGTGAACAAATACAGAATTAGACAATTCAGCGATCTGACATGCCGTTGATGTAAACTCTCTCTCTCTCTCTCTCTCTCTTCTCTCTCTCTCTCTCTCAATAAATATTTAGGAACATTTAGGAATTTATTGTTTAACCAAATATAGTTTTAAATGTGCTTGCAAAGATCTAGCAAGTAAAGCAAAGCATGTTGTTTTGTGTATACAAAGGAAATTGTGAAATTTGGGAAATCGGTCATTAGAAGTATTTGTAAAACTATTAGACTCCCAAATCCAACCCATTGTGCAATATGGTGCTGAAATCTGGGGTCTGGATAAAGCTGCAGTCACTTTTGAGAAAGTCCATTTATTTGCCCTAGAGAGGTTTCTTAGGGTGTCATTACTAACTTCCAATGATTTGGTTTATGGGGAAACTAATAGATAGCCAATATACGGATGATATATTCATACACACACGTACGCACGCACACATGCGTGCGCGCGCGCACACACACACACACGCGCGCGCGCGCGCTAGCAGATACGAGTTTGTGCTGAGAGAGAGACAGGCCGACAGACAGACATACAGAGAGCACGTGAGTTTGTTAGTCTCTAACTTGTGTTGATGGTGATGCGATAGCGACAAGGAAGAACCTACGTCTGCGGCTGCTGCTGTTGATGATGACAATGATAGTGGTGATGACGACGGTTTTGAAATGGCTGAGTCTGAAACACGTGATGGAGAACAGGAGAAGAACGATGATGATGATGATGATGATAATGACGATGAAACGCAGGAGTCTCAGTCATACGTTTATCCAGTGTTGGGAACTACCAGACATTTGAGGTCTGTGAGAAAAAAGACTCGTGCCCGACAAATTACCTTTGCATATATTCTTATACATAAGATGCCCTGAATTTACATGATTCGATTTCAACTCTGCAAGACGGTTTAACTTTTTTTGTTCCTTCAGTACCGTCTGTGCATATCCCTTCTTCCCCGCGTTCTCTCTCTGGCCTCTCCCAAACCACCATCCCCTCTCTCTCTCTCTCTCTCTCTCTCTCTCTCTCTCTCTCTCTCTCTCTCTCTCTCTCTCTCTCTCTGTCTGCCTTCAAATTTTTTTTGTAGTGTCGGAGAATATTTTGATGAAGGATTCTTTTTTTCGTCTGTGCTCCAATAAGAACATTTAACTTAATAATATTAATTCTAACATAATGTTTGTAATTGTTATGCTGCTTTAACTATTTTTTCATGTCACACAAAGACAAAATCGTGAATCCTAAATCTTAAAGTATGACATAAACTAATCAACAAAATGGTGAATCTTGAATCTGGTAATCTAACATAAACTAATCGATCATTTAATCAGTCTAACATTCGGTCAGTTAACTGATTCTCTTCATCCGTCGTTTTCTCTCTAATTTGAGTTTGTCAGTTTATATTGCTTCTTTGCTTACTGATTTGCTTTTTGCAGTGTGGATATGTTAGGGTACAGCATTTGCCAGGGGGTGGAAAGGATGATTACTGCACAGAGTTTAGGCTCGCACTGCTGATCGGCTGCACAGGTTAGCAACGAACTGTTTTGGGAATCTCAGTGTTCTTCCAGTTCCTCTAATTTCTGGGGTTAATATCATGCATTGAGCTCAACGATCTTCACGCAGACCATTATCATCACACGGGGTGTTTGTTATATGTATATGTGTCATCCATCACCACTGGCCTACGGGGAAAAAGCCCCCTGTACCGAAACGACCGATTCGAAACCGCAATCCCAGGATCACTAGAATTACGAGTCCGACATCCGACCAGCTGAGTTATTCCAGCCCCCGGTGTTACTGACATGGGTTCATTTCAGACGCCTAAAAGACAAACAAACAAACAAACTCACATTTTGTCAAGGGGGTAGCGCACAGCAGCTAAACATATGATGACGCGGTGTAACCTAATGGCTTTTCTAGAAACTACTGCAAAATCACACATGTTTGGTTTGCTGGGTTTAGAAAGGACCAAACAAATAGGCGTGTTGAAATACAGTTTTTCTATTCAATCGTTAGTTGACTAGGGCAGCACAAAGTGTCCATTGGACACCTCCGAAATGCAGGTCAGCTCAGAAAGTATGGCGGGATAAAAAAGGGTCATACACACAAAACTCCACTGCCTGGCTATACAGGGAGTGTCCGCAGGAGTATCAGCCTGCGTACGCAGAAAGAAAGAAAGAAAGCTCAGAAAGTTTTGTGACTCAGCCACACAAGAAGTGGGAACTGGTCTAGCTATACCGTGTTGATTTGGACACCGAACGTGCACCCCTTATCTCCGACTGATGCCAACACCCCATTGTCTGAGCCCCCTCACTTATCTCCCTTTTCCATGCCCAGCAGTCCTCGCGCGGAAACCTTAACCAATCAGGTGGCGGGAGAAACGTCTCTGCGATCTTTGAAGTGAGGCGTGATGGTGGGTGTTGATTGGCGACAAGAAGAACAGAGGGGGCGGCTGGTGATGTTAATTGGGGCCAGGGGAGGGTAGTTGCCCTGTGATTCCTGGACAGCGCTTTCTTCTGCTTGACGATTGTTGCCAAGGATAGTGGAGATGTAAGGTGTTAAGTACTTTGGCTGCTTGGTTGGTTGGATGTGCTATATCAAGTCATGAGAGGGGATGGAGAGAGAGAGAGAGAGAGAGAGAGAGAGAGAGGAGGGGGGAGGGAGGGAGAGGAGAGACAGACAAACAGACAGAAAGAGAGAGAGACAGACAGACAGAGAGAGAAGGGGCATATTAGTCATACAGAAGCCAGGAAAGGGGTGTCAAGATGAATCTAAGTCCACACAAAGTGGAAAAGTGAACTCAGGGATAAACAGATGGAGCAGAGAGGAAAGGGAGACCGGAGATGAGGGGGTGAGGCGAATGGGGGGGTGTATGCCGGACAAGAAGGAGGAGGATGGAAAGCGAGCGAATTCCAAACCCAACAAACTTCACAACAAAGCTAAATGAACAGTAACGACTGGGGAAGAGATAAAATTTATTTGGCAGAAGGACGAAGGCAGGAGGGGAGGGGGGGGAGGGAAAGAGAGTTCTGCCAACAGGCAAAACAACCATCCCATCAAAAGATAGGGGAAAGGAGCTGGAATCCACTGACAAACAAAACTGTCTTTTTGTTTGTCGATGGGGAAGGAGAGGGCGGGGGGGGGGAGGAATGGGAAGGGTGAGATGGGGCGTAACCCACCCCACCCCCGCCCCTAAGGAGACAAGAATGATGTCCTATTCTCCGGTGACGGTGCTTCAGATTAGAAGGCAGGCGAGAAAGTGGACTCGTGCAGCTCGTGTCATTTGTGGAACGACACAAACAGCAGCAGCAACACTGACTGAATGAAAACCAGCGCGGGGAAACTAGAACATAGCTCTCAATTCCAAATGGAAGCTTTTGCATATTACTGTGCCATCTACCTTCCTGCAGGCATGACAGTCCTAGGTTTTGACAGCAGGACTGCGGATACATTTCAAAGCAAAGGAGGCGATATGCAGCAAATAAGGATCAGGCATCTTCTACACTGACCATGTCACCAACAACACACTCAGGCAGCGTGTAACTCACAGTGAAGCTACGGTGAGGGGGAAAAAAGATGAAGTGGAAGGTCTATGGACATGTGACGAGATCAAGAGGAATCCTCAAGATCATGCTCCTGGTGGTTTTTCGGTTGAACGTCTGTCCACATTCGGTGACGATAGACGAGAGGAGAAAGGGCAGACGTAGAAAGAGGTGAACAGACATCATCGCCAGGGGGAGCAGAAAGAGCTTTCTGCTGTGACCCAGAATCCTGCTTACGACCATCAGAGGTCTAGACAGCTGATTCAGCATCCATCGGGGGGGGGGGGGGGGGGTAGGAGGGAGGAGTGGACAACCAGATCCTGGTGGATTCTGGGACATGTGGCCACGCGCCACATTAAGGATTTTGCGCTAAAACACTATGTACTCCATATAAGCGTTTTGAGGCCTACCAATCATTTGAGCCAGCATTTAATGTTAAACTAATGATTGATCAAAAGAACAATTCCCAACTGATTATTTCCCTTGTTTTCGGGGATCTTCACCCATGAAATCACAATCTTCAAATACACTACCTTCCCCTCAGCTGACACACATTTCAGGCTTTTGCACTCATCCGTTATCCTATCTTTGCACCAGCTCCAAGCGCCCAAAATAATCCCATTCCTTTGATTTTGATATGTCTGCTTGGAACCACCTGGCTTGTACCTTGATGGCCTTATGAAAGAAAAAGAGGAGAATCAACTTTCAGACACAATAAAAATTCTCAAAACAATCTGATTGCGCTAGTCTAAAACTACTTGACTCCTTAAGCAAGGCCTTGCGCTTTTGTGCGTGTGTGTGTGTGTGTGTGTGCAGCCTGCGGCTATGATCGTCATCTGCTGCTACATACCCGCGCTATTGCAAAAACAGGCATGAGTAAGCTGTCAGGACATTGCCTGGGCTGAATATTCATTAGTTTGTCCCTCCTCTGGCAAACACTCTGTATTCAATTAGCGAGCGACTGGAAAGATAACTTGAATCAGTCGAGCGTAAAGAGAGATAACTCGCCCGGTTAAGGAAGGAAACACTCGAAAAACTAAAGGAGGGAGCAGGAGCAAGCAGACAAGACTAAAATAAAATGATTTTTTATTAATAAGTAAAGGAACTAACGAAAGTGGCGGCAAACAGAGCTAAAGATACAGCAACGACGACCCTAAGACTGCTAGGAATCAATGAAGGCATTTATCTGCATCAGGTTAGCTGGGACACGCTCACACTTGTCTCAATGGCCGGTTCACCCCTACCAACATCACCACCATCATCACCACACCACCACTGCCATCACCACCTCCACCACTACCACCACTGCCACCACCACTATCTCCATTACCACCGCCATCACCACCTCCACCACTGCACCACCACTATCTCCATTACCACCTCCACCACTACCACCACTGCCACCACCACTATCTCCATCACCACCTCCACCACTACCACCACTGCCACCACCACTATCTCCATTACCACCTCCACCACTACCACCACTGCCACCACCACTATCTCCATTACCACCGCCATCATTATCATGAAAAAAAAAAAACTGTGAGCAATGATGGTATCCATATTAAGAGTACTGATGATGTCAGGAGAAAATGTGACTACCGTGCCATAATAAAAAAAAGGAACTCTATAAGGTTTTATAATAAGGGAATAATGCGCTAGTGCTATCCTTCTTGGTGCCTTTTTGTCTGTTGAGTTCTTTCCCTGTCTCTCCTCCCTTTAATTCAGGTTTACTTTAAGTCATGAAAGTAACTTACTAGAAGCCCAGAGGTTCCGCACTGGTGATGGTCCTTGAGAAATTGAGGTAATACATAGCAGAAAAAAAATCATAAATAGAAGAAAGAGGAGCATGAGGAGTGGAAGGAGGAGGACCAGGACGAGGAGGAGGTGGAGGAGGAGGAGGAGGAGGAGGAGAAAGACGGGGAGGAGGAAAAAGTAGAGGAAACAAGAGAAGAGGAAAAGAGGTGACGACGTTTGAAGGAGGAAGGGGACGGGTGGGGCAGAAGGAGTAGGAGGAAAGGGAGGAGAGGAGATGCAAGGGAGGCGTTAGTTGGGAGGGAGGGGGAAGGGAGGAGTTGGAGCAGATGAAGAAAAGAAAGAGGAGAACAAAAGCTTGCTTCTACTCCTTGAGAGAGAGGGGGGGGGGGGGGGGGTCAGTGGCGAGAGAAGGGGTTCAGAAATGAATCTGCATCCACACATGGTGGAACGTTGAAATTAGGAAAGACCAGGTCGTGGAGAGAGGAAGTGGAATCCAGGGGGGAGGAAGGTAGGGGTTGTGTGACTGGGAGGTGGGGAAGACGATGACGATGATGATGATGATGATGATGATGATGATGATGTGTGGTGTGTGTGTGTGTGTGTGTGTGTGTGCAAATTCTAAACACACCAACCTCATAACGGCACTGATTGGAGAGGGGAAAGAAGAGGAGCTGGACAAGCATTGGAGGTGGCGATAGATAGGAGGTGATGAGAGGAGGGCTAGTGGTGGTGGTAGGTTGTCAACAAGCGAATGAGCCTTCAGTCAAAAGGTCAGACGTTGGAGCTGAAACTGAGTAGCACAAAACTGCCAGAGACATTGTGTGTGCGCGCGCGCGCGCGCGCGCGCGTGTGTGTGTGTGTGTGTGTGTGTGTGTGTGTGTGTGTGTGTGTGTGTGTGTGTGTGTGTGTGTGTGTGTGTGTGTGTGTGTGTGTTGATGGGGAAGGAGGACAATGGTGGGGAGGAGGTAGGGGCATGGAGATGGGGGGTGGGGCACGGAACGGATCCGGAGCTCTGCGCCTCTTGGCCACACCGGGTCTGCCCTCAGACAAAGAAAAGAGTTGTCTAGTTTCTGGTGACGGTGCTTCAGACAACGAGGCAGGTAAGAAGGTCATCTGTTGAACGGCACAAACAGCATCGACACTGGCTGAATGAAAACCAGTCTGCAGAAAGACAACCGTCGCTTCTCAGATGCAGGAGGATGCTTTTGCTACGCAGTTATGTCATTTATCTTCCTGCAGGCTTACGCAGTTATGTCATCTATCTTCCTGCAGGCTTACGCAGTTATGTTATCTATCTTCCTGCAGGCTTACGCAGTTATGTCATTTATCTTCCTGCAGGCTTACGCAGTTATGTTATCTATCTTCCTGCAGGCTTACGCAGTTATGTCATTTATCTTCCTGCAGGCTTACGCAATTATGTCATCTATCTTCCTGCAGGCTTACGCAATTATGTCATCTATCTTCCTGCAGGCTTACGCAATTATGTCATCTATCTTCCTGCCTGCAGGCTTGAGAATCGTGGATTTTTGACAGTAGAACTGCAGATGAGCTTCTTCAGCAGAGTCCTTGGCATCTCCTACACTGATCTTGTGACAAACAACACAATCTGCAGCAGTATCATGAGGAAGCTTGACTGTCACTATGATGACCTGGTAGTGACCACAGCAAGGAAAGGAAAACGGAATGGCATTGACCTGGGACAAGACAGAGTGGATTCTCCAAGACCATGCTCTTGGTGTTCTGTTCAAATGTGTGTCTATCCATATTAACTGAGATATTACACTCAGAACAACAGAGGGGGGAGAGAGAGAGAGAGAGAGAAAGAGGAGAGAGAGAGAGAGAGAGAGAGAGAGAGAGAGAGAGAGAGAGAGAGAGAGACAGACAGAGAGACAGAGAGACAGAGAGAGACAGAGACAGAGACAGAGAGAGAGAGACAGAGAGGGAGACAGAGAGAGAGACAGACAGATTTGACCGGACCAGCTGGCCTGGCGAAGCGGTGAGTGTCGCCGACTCCCGGCCGGGATTTTTCGGCCCCGACCGGCTCCTACGCCAAGTTGAATTTGTTGTGGGCTCGGCTGGAAAGACTGGGACCACACAGTTGAGTTCCATCCACTTAACGGATGCGTCTCTGAGTGTTGCTCGAATTTCCTGACCAACACTGCAGGTGTTTGTATTTCTCAGACCGGGATATATCACGAAGGTAAGCGTAGAGTACAGCTCTGTCAAGCTGTCTCAGACCTGAATGGAAATGTGTCGCGTCATCGCCATCTTCATCCTTATCGATCAGCAAAAATAAATAAATAAATAAATAAACAAGCAAACGACAACAAAATAATTTCAAATGCTGTGATCTGGCATACCTCAGCTGTCATGGTGACCTCAGTTTCGATGGCCTTTCCATGTCTATAGTTTTGGATTGATTCTGTCGAGGTCACCCGTATCTGCCAATTCATGGGAACTGTCGTTGGACGGACGTGTTTGCCTCCTCTGCAAGGAGAGCTCACTCACGCCGACTCTGCGACTATTGTCATTAGGGTGTCGGAGTGGGGTGGAGGGCTCAGTTGGTAATGTCCTGCCCATGTTGGGTCAAGAACAGACACCACTTGAACACATCCGAACTTACTCAACAGCAGCGCAGAGTCTCCTCTGGTGGGTTGTTCTCAGAACAGTCAGGACGATTGACGTTGACTGCGCGCTGCAGACTACTCTGTGGCGGGACAGACCAGGCTGTGGCTGGGGACGTAGATTCGGAAGGAGCGGCATGGGTGCAGTGCTTCTGAGACGGCACCAAAAATGCACACACACACACACACACACACACACACACACACACACACACACACACACACATACATGCGCGCGCACACACACACACACACACACACACACACACACACACACACACACGCACGCACGCACGCACGCACGCACGCACGCACGCACGCACGCACGCACGCACGCGCGCGCGCACGCACGCACGCACGCACGCACGCAACGCACACACACACACACACACACAACACACACACACACACACACACACACACACACACACACACACACACACACCGTAGTTCTGGGGAGCTCTCACACTCGTGCTGACTGACCCCAATCCCATTTAGAAACCAGGCATCAGCAAGCTGTCCTACCACTGCGTT
Organism: Conus ventricosus; assembly: GCA_018398815.1. Classification (NCBI taxonomy): domain Eukaryota; kingdom Metazoa; phylum Mollusca; class Gastropoda; order Neogastropoda; family Conidae; genus Conus; species Conus ventricosus. The sequence goes on from CM031601.1 coordinate 47,764,409, forward strand.
GTCTTGATTTTCATTGCTTTGTCCTTCCTCTGACAATCATTCCATCTTCATTTGGCGAGTGACTGAGCAGATCATTCTGGTCAGTTGAGCGCAGGGAAAGATAACTCGTCTGGCAGCGGGGAAAACAACTAAACAAGCACATAAACAAAATAAAAGAACAAAGAAAGCTTGGAGCAAACAGAGCCAGAGACATAAAAAGAAGAACAATAACGCCAACATGAAGACTGTGATCAATAATGTCGGTAACAAGTCTGTTTGTTAAGGGCTTGTTCTGCACCACCACCAACACCACCGCTACCACCACTACCACCACCGCTGCCACCACCAACGACACCACAACTACAATCACCACCACCACCACCACCACCGCCATCATCACCACCATCACTAGTATCTTCACCACTGCCATCACAACAACTATAGCAAAGCCATGTCATGTGACAATTGTTAATGTATGGCTAATGTTTCGAAAAAAAGAAATATGAAAACGGTGGCTTAGAAAAATAAAAATTTTGTAAACTATATACTGCGAGTGAATTGTGCGTTTGTGTTAATATTATTTCCAGCTTTCGTCGTTCTGTCAATTTTGCAGCAGCAGCATCAGTAGCAGCAGTAGTAGTGGCGGCAATAGTAGTAGTCCAGAAGATTTGTTAGTATATTAGTTTCTGAAGGACAGTTTGCTAAACAGGATGTGTATTCCATGCTGTTCAAATTCTGTCAGCATGTGAGGTTTTTTCCCCGTAAATGAATATCGGTGTGTTCCATACGGATGTTTTTATCAGAGTTTTGTGTTTTATCATAATCTATAAATTGAAAAATCTTGTTAATTTTGTGTCATTTAGACAATTGAAAACACTGTAAGTCTCCATTAGATCGCCTGTTAATCTTCCGCCTGTTAATCAGTGTAGGTTAAGACTACAACTTTGGATTCTCTCTTGAGGGCACATAAGACCGTATGGCGAAAGCTTGGCTGTGTCTGGAGTGGCACTGTCTTCATCTGTCCGTGGGCAGGGGTGGTTGGGTCTGTTGGGTGTGCTCGACAGCTGGAGGGGGTGTTTTTCGCCGGTGGGCTCTGCAGTCATGAAATACGGGCTGGTACACCCATGGGGATGCTACTTAAAGGCTGTTATGAATTGCATCCTGTAGTCTGATTTACCTCTGTTCAGGAGCAGTTATGGCCCTTGATATCTTAATGGCGTGTCCTGCGCGTGCCTGTACCAATCGTCAACACAGTGCAGGCCTCCAAGGGTGGTACAGAACTGCTCTAAAGGCGGGTAAAGACAGTGCTTCTCTGGGTCCTCCCCAGCACCTTCGGGTGTTTCTTTTTCTTCTTTTTCATAACAATTCATTTCAATACATTATTTCAGCGGTCCGGTAGCTCTTCTTTAAACCCTTTTAAATAAAACCTATCAATGACTGTTGAGTTTTTATTCCAACCGTGACTGAACTTCCCATCTTGTTCTCTGGGCAAGACTCTCAAACCCACAGAAGGTTTTGGTTCTTGCTTAGTGCTTCAAACACATTGAAACATTCTGTTTGATAATGGACCACACTTGAAGCATTCAGTCAAGGGAACTAAATCATTCCCATCCTCGCATGGTTCATCACACATAAGATAGCGCCAGCGAGTCAAATGTGAAAAAAGACGCATATGTTGGCTGTCACTCTGGCATTACCCCAAATGCTTGTCGTTCTTGAACAAGAAGTACTTTTCCTGCCTCACTCATTCCTCATCATCATGCTTCAGTGTGTTGTCTGTGTACATCAATCACGTAGGAAGAATGACAAAAACTCGGTAAAGAGGAAGGAATAAGGATGTGAAAAATGGTGCATTGATAGTAGGAATAATGGTACGCTGAGAAGGAGGCAACACATGAAACACTACTGAACGAAACCGAAAGGGCCAGGACTAGCGTGGGTGAGCGTTAGTCAGTAACCAATCAAAATAATGTTGGTATTCTAAAATCTTCCAGCACAGTCTAACAGGCCCATGAGAACAATTCTTGTCCGCCTCTTAGTGCGTGGTATTTCCCTATCAAACGAAGCACTGGACCTTGAACTTGAATTTAATCCTTTCACCCCTTTTGGGTATAGGGGATAACACATAATAAATGAACCAGTGCAGCAACAGCAGAAACCTTTGTTCGTGTCGTAAACATGAACGTTTCTCTGTGGATATGCAAGTGTCTTTGTTTATGTCAAATACACAAAGTGCAGATCCAAAAGTGATCATGTGTTAAAGACACACAAGGGAGAAAGTCAGGCAAGTTTACTATTTCATAGAAATTTTGCATTTTACAATAGAACTTTTTTTTTCTCACCAGACAACAGTTTCCAGAAATGATATAGAGACTTTATATTATAATAATAAGCAGGCAGATGACTTTTTGGTAATGTATCATATCTAGGGCACTCGATTATAGACTTATAATTATCAGCAAGGATGTTCATATTTCTATCTTTACATAACCGTTCGTGTCGTACATTGTCCGTATTTTCTTCCTATTTCAGCCAGGAAGTTTGTGATCAAAGCATCTAAATTTCATGAGAGAGATTAACATTTTTCATCTGATTTAAGATTTTACGGCAGAAAGATTTTTAACAAAGTTTCTGGTGCGTTTCTAGACGATGTCATTTAACGAGATGTATGAAAGCTTTTTTTTTTTTTTTTTTTTTTATATGACTGGTGAGTTGATTTTAACGTGGTGACAGCCCTGATATGGCCCTTTGCGGTCGGCTGGGCTATAAGCAACATTATCTTATCTTATCTTATCTAAATTTCATAAGTTTGACAATATACATGTCAGCAAGGGTATTCATATATTTCATCTTTAAAAGGAATGTGTATAGTGTCTGTCATGATAACACTTACTAGTATTTTGTACAGCTTCCCACCGTAACCGTTTGCAATTATCTTGCAAGAATTCTGGAATTTCCCCCCAAAAACGTACTTCCCTATGAATAAAAAGTTGTTCAGATCAAACGCTAAAAACAAATCCCACGGCAATCCAACTCGTTTTATTTTTTTCCGCTAGCCCTGGGATGGAAGAGAAGTTCGCCAATAACGCTTCTGCTGCCTCATGCATCCTGCTTCTTTTGTGTTTTATCCCCTTTTCATCGAGTTTTATTTCTTTGTTGTCATGAAAATTCACCAGAGCCCCGTTAGCTCAACACCGGTGATGATCATTATCAAACTGAAGCAAACCAAACCAGAAAAGAAGTGAGAAAGAGGAGGAGAGGAGAGCAACGACGACGACGACGACGACGACAACGACAGGGAGGAGGAATAAGGGAGGTGGAGGAAGAAGAGAAGGAGGAGGAGGTGGGGTGGGGGGTAGGGAGAAGGACGAGAATGAAAAGGAGGTAAAGGAGATGAAAAAGAAAAGATGAAAGAAGAAGAGAAGAAGGAGGAGGAGGAAAGGAGGAGGTAAAGGAGGAGGAAGAGGAGGAGAAGGAGAAGGTGGTGGTGGTGGTTGTGGTGGTTGTGGAGGTGAAGGAAAAAGAGGAGGATGAAGAGGAGGAAGGGAAGAGGAAGAAGTATGAGAAACATAAGAAGAAAAACGAAGAGAAATACGAATACAAAGAGTAGAACCTGAGAAGGTCGGCAGAGGATGAAAAGGATGGAAGGACTAGGGGATGAGAGATAGGAGTTGAATCAGAAAAAAAACACTAAAAAAAGCATCTTAGAGACAGACAGACAGACAGACAGATAGAGATGTAGACAATGTAGGCCATGGCTCCTCATGCAGGGCGGCGCAAACAAACAATTTCAATGGCCTATTGAATGATGTAGACATATATAAACTGCAGGGAAAAAAGAACCAGCTGCTGAAAGAAATGGGACATTTTATCTGCAGTTAGAGAGAGAGACAGAGACAGAGAGAGACGCTTTGACACTCTGACTCTTTGAAACTGTATTGTCATTGCCAAAAGGTCTTGTGACAAGGGGGGGGGGTGGTATGACCACAATCAATGACAAAGCGAACAAAAAAAATGCATAAGGAATATAGAGTACACAAAAAAGAAAATATTATTGATATGAGACAATAATCCCACGCAAATGAAAGAAGAAAATGTATCCAAATATTTACAAACAAATCCAGATCAACACTAGAGGGTACATCTAGGAAATGCACATTTAAATCGGGGGGAGGGGGGGGGGGGGGGTTAAATCGGCTATCAAAATAATTCAGAACAGCTCAACCATCCAAAAACTGTACAGTAATTTAATTCAATCTTCCCTTCCGTTATGCCTCACAGTTTTAATTCTTTTTTGTCTAACACTCCAAGCCTCTGTGATAAATTGTGATGTAGATCGTATGATATTCACGTCTTTTCATGACAGTATAGCAGAGATGTCTTCTCTTTCAGCGACATCTAATCTAAAAAGCGAACACTGTGCTCTGATATCTTCAAAAACTGCTCAACGAAATAAAGAAAATGAATTCTATCGTCAACAGGATTTCCGCACACTGGGCAAGGCGATTCCGTGGATGTCCCAGGGTGAAACCACCTCTTATTTGTATTAAATCCAAAGGTTCTCGATCTGAATTTTGCCAAATGTAGTCTATGCCATTTATTCCCAATCACTTCAATGTATTCCTCTGCCAAAAAGACATTTTTAAATGACTAGAACCACTTATATTTTTCCTTGCTTTCCATGTCAGAACGCCAGTTCTGTTTCTAACACGCAATCAAACGATCTTTGAATTCTGAAATACAGCTCTGTTCGTGCCCTATTCCCTGGGACGGCCACACAATCTCAAATCCATTCTCAGATAAAACTGATTTTTACACGATATGCCCAGTTTTCTTTACCATGCTCTATCTGTCCTGGCATCATGTCATATGCTTGTCTACAAAGTCTAGTTGGAGAAAGCGTCATTTTTCTACGAATGTATACAGAGTTTTAAAAAAAAATAAAAAAATAAAAAATATGGTCCACAGTACTGTAGTTTGATCTGAAACCGGCTCACTCCTCAATTATCTTTTCCTCTCTCTCTCTCTCTCTCTCTCTCTCTCCTCTCTCTCTCTCTCTCTCTCTCTCTCTCTCTCTCTCTCTCTCTCTCTCTCTCTGTCCACTTTGTTAGTAGTTTATTTAGAATATGTGTATAAACTTTACTGAGTACTTGTCAGCGACCAACGTGGTGACAACCCTGATATGGCCCTCTGCGACCTTACCTTACCTTACCTTACCTTACCTTACCTTACCTTACCTTACCTTACCTTACCTTACCTTACCTTACCTTACCTTACCTTACCTTACCTTACTTGTCAGTGTTACTCCACGGTAATCGTCAGGGTTGTTAGCATCTACTCCATCTTCAAATAATCTGTTGAATAATACAACAAGAAAATCAACCACTTTTTCATTTGCATGCTTTAACATTTCTCCAACTATTTTATCAGGTCCCGCACTTTTTTACCGGGCTTTAGATTCTTAATACTTGCTGTTACTTATCTTCCCTTGTAACACAATCATTGAAAAGTGGGTCACACACGTTTTTAGCATCGGTTCCAGTTTCATCATCAGTTTCATCTGCAGTATTGTCAAATGTGTTGAAGACATGAAAGAAGTGATTATACCATTGCTGGGAGGTTATTTCATTGAAGATAAAAGATTTCCTGTTTATTGATCTAACTGTAGACCAGAAAAGCCTTGGATCGTTTAAAGCGTTCCGCAGTTGTGTTGGACTAGTTTCTTCAAATGTTCGTTCTTTTAGTCGTCTGAAATCAACATATTCTTTCCTTTCTGCAACATGAGTGCGTTTTCTTTCCTCTCTGTCCTCTTTTCTCTTGCATCTTTGGAACTGTTTTAACAACCTTTTCGGAGAGAGAGAGGGGGGGAGAGACAGAGACAGAGACAGAGAGACAGAGAGACAGAGTATTTGCTCATTGACATGCAGTAACAGTGCAATAAAAACAACGAAAATAAAGCAATAATGAGAACACCTACAGTAGTGCTAATGCTAATATTACTAATACACATTACAATAATATTAATAGTAATAATAATGTCATAATAACAACACTGATGATTACTACTGCTGCCGCTGCTGCTGCTGCTGCTGCTGCTGATGATGATGATGATGATGATGATGATGATGATGATGATGATACTAGTAAGAGTACACATGCACGCACACACACAAGCATACACTTCATAACAAATATCATCATAAGTAAAATAAAGAAGGTGGAGGAGAGAAAGAAAAAAAGAAGTAGTAGTGGCAGCAGCAGAAGCAGCAGCAGGAATTATCAGCAGAAGAAGGAGAAGAAGAAGTGGAGACATACAGACAGACAGAGAAAAGGAGAGAGAAGGCGTGAGATGAGGTGGGTAGTGGATGTTGTGGGAGGGGGAAGGGGGTGAAATGAAAGAGTTAATGGGACAGAGTTGGGAACTTTTACGATCGCTAGGGTATAAAACTGCGCTATGCAAAGTGCAGATCAAATTACGGAAGATAGTCTGACGCAGGTCTAAATCTGGATTTACTACCCAAAGGGGAAAAAACTAGTTCGCTTAAATGCAGACCAGACGGTCTAATTCTCCCAATTACCCTATCTCCGTCTGTCTGTCTGTCTGTCTGTCTCTCTCTCTCTCACTCTCTCTCTCTCTCTCTCTCTCTCTCTCTCTCTCTCTCTCTCTCTTAACCTTCCATATTCAAATTGTGCTTGTTAATGTTGACTTCCGCTAAACTTGCTCAAAATTTTTCCTTGTTTTTATGAACAGTACTATGCATTCTGATCAGGTTTGTAGTTTTCATTTCCGTAGTTGTTATACTGTCTTCATGTCATGTTTAATAGTGTATAAGCTGCCAAACAAACAGCCAGGTCGACCGCCAAGTTACGCTAGACTGTCTTAGAAGGAAGATGAAAAGCCCAGAATCACTGATCAAATTCGTAAGACATTCCAAAAAGCGGGTGTAAAATACTGGATGGAAGAAGAAGAAGAAGAAGAAGGAGAAAAAGAAGAAGAAGAACAACAACAACAAAGAAGAAGAAGAAGACTGACAACAACAACAACAAGCCAAAGACTGATACGTAATATCAGTCTCCCCGAGATGTCAGCATTTTGAAGGTTTTCAAAAAAAGGAAATTGTTCCTTTCGACAAGACTTGGTGAAGGAACTGGTTTCATAGTGGTATCCACGTCCTTTGGCGGGTTTTGTCCTTTACGTAAAGAATTTGTACATATTTTGGTCATTTGCCCAAATCTGCAGGGCGCAAACAGCACATCGTTAAACAAATATAGAAATACAGCGGATACGGCAGTTAGAAAAGTATTTTCCCTTTACAGTGTTGAAGTAACTTGTGTGTGTGTGTGTGTGTGTGTGTGTGTGTGTGTGTGTGGAGGGGGGGGGTACGACATTTTATAAGAATCCCTCTCTCTCTCTCTCTCTCTCTCTATATATATATATATATATATATATATATATTATATATATATATTATATATATATATATATAATATGCAGACATGCTTATACTTACTGGTAAAGAAGCAAATACACAAACTGACAAAAATCTCTCTCTCTCTCTCTCTCTCTCTCTCTCTCTCTCTGTTCTTTTTCTTCTTCTTCTTCTTGAGAGAGACAGAGACAGACAGACAGACAGAGACCGACAGAGAGTATGCATCAACTGCATGTCAGATCGTTGCATTGTCTAATTTTGGATGTGTTCCCTTTCTTCCCCACAGGGCGATCACTCTGTCTTGATTTGACAAACGGCTGGAAAGATGACCCCAACCATTCAGGCGAAAGAAAAGGTAACTCGTTCTGGTCAGGGACGAAAGACAAAAATACCTAAAACAAACCAACCACGCAAACATTAAATGAATAAAGAAACGAATTAATGAATTCATTGTTAATTTAACAGGGATTTTTAAAAGGAGGATCATCAAAGAAAGGGAAGGAGGCAAGATGGGATGGAAAATATCTATGAAAATGTAATTATAAAATCCTGACAGCCTATGGAAACCATTAAGTTCGCTGTTGTGAACAGAACTGTTTGAGCCCATTTAGAATCAGTTGTGCACGTCCAAAGTCGGCTTATGTCTAGTGGACACAATAAAACACGGCTGGTTATGGTTACGGTAGTGCATCCACAGTATCCACCTACAATTCTGGGGTATTCTCAACACCACAAAGTGAATATCACAATGCAACGTACTCCCAGAGGAATCAGGGAAGGGCAGAGAGGGAAAATAGAAGAACATGACGAAAAGAAAAAAGTCATAAAAACAACCAGAAATGAACATTTAAAACACAATAATAAATATCTAAGCCTCCCTCGGAGGACCAAGAAAGAATTAATGGCAAGTTGTTTGGGTCCGTAAAACTAAACAGAATACCAGAGAGGGTTATAGTCATTTTGAATAAAAGTAAGTTCAAGTTAAAACAAGAACATAGATGATGAGATATTGATAATCGAAATGATGGCAACGAGCACTAAAGTAACGAGCTTCAATTTATTGGTCTTTTTTTTTTTCAGACAGGACAAGAAAAAAAAAGAAAGAAGAATGGATAACTGAACTGCAGATAAACGGGGGGGAAAAGGCAATAGGTTGAGACTCGAATCAGCGGTTCTCTTATTTCAATATTTATTTTCATCTTTTAATCACCGCCTTGGTCATTACACTTTCTCGTGTTTGTATTGTAATATCAGCCGAACTTTGGTCGAATATTAAGTTTTGATGACATGAAACAGACGTGAATTCCAAGTGAAATATGCCTTCGCTGGGATTAGTTTTTGAAAGGAACCCTAGGGAATCAAGATATTAAGTTGAACCCACGCTCCATCATTTGTAATCCACAGTGGTCAGAATGATTCTCTGCTGGGAAATGTGGTAATCCTGTTCCGCAGGCGTAAATTGTAGAATGTCTGGGATTGTGTCAGTGTATCTGTCTATCTCACTGTTTGTTTTTCGGTCTCTCTGGCTATCTGTCTATCTGTCAGTCTATCGGTATAGCAACTTCAAAACTATGTCCAGGATATCTGAAAGAGGGTGTCACGTTGAGGTCTCTTAATGTAAAAAAAAAAAAATGAAGACATGCTTAAGGGATGAAACGGACGACATGGAACAATACTACTCAAAGTCATCCAACGACTGTGAATCTACCCTGGGTCAGTGGGGCATGAGATGCACCGAAGGTGCCAGTGGGACCCGGGGAAGTGCTGTCCTCAACTGCCAAACCAATCGGTCGGGGGCAATCCTGCACCACCCCTGGAAGCCTGCAGACCAGCGTTGAGTCAGTTAGGCGTGCATAACGCGTTTCAGCCAAGCAGAAAATGAAGACCCCAGAAACGATTTTTTTCAGATGTCTTTACTTGCGTACATCTGGAGAAGGAGGGAACAAAAAAATTAATATCAAGCTTCCGTTCAAAGAGTGGAAGCTATCTAATTCTAGCTTGTGAACAGAAGTGTTTGTTACACTCGTCCAGAGTCGACTTTCGCCTCATGGGTTAGAGTCATCAGCAGGATGGGGTGTGGCTGTACAAATCTCACCTCTACAGGGAAGTGGAATCACAATGCAGTGGCCTCTCGATGCATCCAGAGAATAGCAGAACAAAGAAAAAGAAAGAAAGTTCCATGTACCATTGTAGAAAATAACATATACTGTTCGTTCAGTTCCATGTACCAATGTAGAAAATAACATATACTGTTCGTTCAGTTCCATGTACCAATGTAGAAAATAACATATACTGTTCGTTCAGTTCCATGTACAATGTAAAATAAATATAGTTCGTTCAGTTCCATGTACCAATGTAGAAAATAACATATACTGTTCGTTCAGTTCCATGTACCAATGTAGAAAATAACATATACTGTTCGTTCAGTTCCGTGTACCAATGTAGAAAATAACATATACTGTTCGTTCAGTTCCGTGTACCAATGTAGAAAATAACATATACTGTTCGTTCAGTTCCGTGTACCAATGTAGAAAATAACATATACTGTTCGTTCAGTTCCGTGTACCAATGTAGAAAATAACTTTATACTGTTCGTTCAGTTCCGTGTACCAATGTAGAAAATAACATATACTGTTCGTTCAGTTCCGTGTACAATGTAGAAAATAACATATACTGTTCGTTCAGTTCCATGTACCAATGTAGAAAATAACATATACTGTTCGTTCAGTTCCATGTACCAATGTAGAAAATAACATATACTGTTCGTTCAGTTCCATGTACCAATGTAGAAAATAACATATACTGTTCGTTCAGTTCCATGTACCAATGTAGAAAATAACATATACTGTTCGTTCAGTTCCATGTACCAATGTAGAAAATAACATATACTGTTCGTTCAGTTCCATGTACCAATGTAGAAAATAACATATACTGTTCGTTCAGTTCCATGTACCAATGTAGAAAATAACATAAAACTGTTCGTTCAGTTCCATGTACCAATGTAGAAAATAACATATACTGTTCGTTCAGTTCCATGTACCAATGTAGAAAATAACTTATACTGTTCGTTCAGTTCCATGTACCAATGTAGAAAATAACATATACTGTTCGTTCAGTTCCATGTACCAATGTAGAAAATAACATATACTGTTCGTTCAGTTCCATGTACCAATGTAGAAAATAACATATACTGTTCGTTCAGTTCCATGTACCAATGTAGAAAATAACATATACTGTTCGTTCAGTTCCATGTACCAATGTAGAAAATATCATATACTGTTCGTTCAGTTCCATGTACCAATGTAGAAAATAACATATACTGTTCGTTCAGTTCCATGTACCAATGTAGAAAATAACATATACTGTTCTTTTCAGTTCCATGTACCAATGTAGAAAATAACATATACTGTTCGTTCAGTTCCATGTACCAATGTAGAAAATAACATATACTGTTCGTTCAGTTCCATGTACCAATGTAGAAAAAAACATATACTGTTCGTTCAGTTCCATGTACCAATGTAGAAAATAACTATACTGTTCGTTCAGTTCCATGTACCAATGTAGAAATAACATATACTGTTCGTTCAGTTCCATGTACCAATGTAGAAAATAACATATACTGTTCGTTCAGTTCCATGTACCAATGTAGAAAATTAACATATACTGTTCGTTCAGTTCCATGTACCAATGTAGAAAATAACATATACTGTTCGTTCAGTTCCATGTACCAATGTAGAAAATAACATATACTGTTCGTTCAGTTCCATTTTACCAATGTAGAAAATAACATATACTGTTCGTTCAGTTCCATGTACCAATGTAGAAAATAACATATACTGTTCGTTCAGTTCCGTGTACCAATGTAAAAAATAACATATACTGTTCGTTCAGTTCCGTGTACCAATGTAGAAAATAACATATACTGTTCGTTCAGTTCCGTGTACCAATGTAGAAAATAACATATACTGTTCGTTCAGTTCCGTTACCAATGTAGAAAATAACATATACTGTTCGTTCAGTTCCATGTACCAATGTAGAAAATAACATATACTGTTCGTTCAGTTCCATGTACCAATGTAGAAATAACATATACTGTTCGTTCAGTTCCATGTACCAATGTAAAAAAAACATATACTGTTCTTTTCAGTTCCATGTACCAATGTAGAAAATAAATATACTGTTCGTTCAGTTCCATGTACCAATGTAGAAAATAACATATACTGTTCGTTCAGTTCCATGTACCAATGTAGAAAATACATATACTGTTCGTTCAGTTCCATGTACCAATGTAGAAAATAACATATACTGTTCGTTCAGTTCCATGTACCAATGTAGAAAATAACATATACTGTTCGTTCAGTTCCATGTACCAATGTAGAAAATAACATATACTGTTCGTTCAGTTCCATGTACCAATGTAGAAAATAACCATATACTGTTCGTTCAGTTCCATGTACCAATGTAGAAAATAACATATACTGTTCGTTCAGTTCCATGTACCAATGTAGAAAATAACATATACTGTTCGTTCAGTTCCATGTACCAATGTAGAAAATAACATATACTGTTCGTTCAGTTCCATGTACCAATGTAGAAAATAACATATACTGTTCGTTCAGTTCCATGTACCAATGTAGAAAATAACATATACTGTTCGTTCAGTTCCATGTACCAATGTAGAAAAAAAACATATACTGTTCGTTCAGTTCCATGTACCAATGTAGAAAATAACATATACTGTTCGTTCAGTTCCATGTACCAATGTAGAAAATAACATATACTGTTCGTTCAGTTCCATGTACCAATGTAGAAAATAACATATACTGTTCGTTCAGTTCCATGTACCAATGTAAAAAAATAACATATACTGTTCGTTCAGTTCCATGTACCAATGTAGAAAATAACATATACTGTTCGTTCAGTTCCATGTACCAATGTAAAAAATAACATAACTGTTCGTTCAGTTCCATGTACCAATGTAGAAAATAACATATACTGTTCGTTCAGTTCCATGTACCAATGTAGAAAAATAACATATACTGTTCGTTCAGTTCCATGTACCAATGTAGAAAATAACATATACTGTTCGTTCAGTTCCATGTACCAATGTAGAAAATAACATATACTGTTCGTTCATTTCCCATGTACCAATGTAGAAAATAACATATACTGTTCGTTCAGTTTCCATGTACCAAGTGAAAAATAACATATACTGTTCGTTCAGTTCCATGTACCAATTAGAAAATAACATATACTGTTCGTTCAGTTCCATGTACCAATGTAGAAAATAACATATACTGTTCGTTCAGTTCCATGTACCAATGTAGAAAATAACATTACTGTTCGTTCAGTTCCATGTACCAATGTAGAAAATAACATATACTGTTCGTTCAGTTCCATGTACCAATGTAGAAAATAACATATACTGTTCGTTCAGTTCCATGTACCAATGTAGAAAAATAAATATACTGTTCGTTCAGTTCCATGTACCAATGTAGAAAATAACATTACTGTTCGTTCAGTTCCATGTACCAATGTAGAAAATAACATATACTGTTCGTTCAGTTCCATGTACCAATGTAGAAAATAACATATACTGTTCGTTCAGTTCCATGTACCAATGTAGAAAATAACATTTTACTGTTCGTTCAGTTCCATGTACCAATGTAGAAAATAACATATACTGTTCGTTCAGTTCCATGTACCAATGCAGAAAATAACATATACTGTTCGTTCAGTTCCATGTACCAATGCAGAAGAATAACATATACTGTTCGTTCAGTTCCATGTACCAATGTAGAAAATAACATATACTGTTCGTTCAGTTCCATGTACCAATGTAGAAAATAACATATACTGTTCGTTCAGTTCCATGTACCAATGTAGAAAATAACATATACTGTTCGTTCAGTTCCGTGTACCAATGTAGAAAATAACATATACTGTTCGTTCAGTTCCGTGTACCAATGTAGAAAATAACATATACTGTTCGTTCAGTTCCGTGTACCAATGTAGAAAATAACATATACTGTTCGTTCAGTTCCGTGTACCAATGTAGAAAATAACATATACTGTTCGTTCAGTTCGTGTACAATGTAGAAAATAACATATACTGTTCGTTCAGTTCCTGTACCAATGTAGAAAATAACATTTACTGTTCGTTCAGTTCCATGTACCAATGTAGAAAATAACATATACTGTTCGTTCAGTTCCATGTACCAATGTAGAAAATAACATATACTGTTCGTTCAGTTCCATGTACCAATGTAGAAAATAACATATACTGTTCGTTCAGTTCCATGTACCAATGTAGAAAATAACATATACTGTTCGTTCAGTTCCATGTACCAATGTAGAAAATAACATATACTGTTCGTTCAGTTCCATGTACCAATGTAGAAAATAAAAATATACTGTTCGTTCAGTTCCATGTACCAATGTAGAAAATAACATATACTGTTCGTTCAGTTCCCATGTACCAATGTAGAAAATAACATTATACTGTTCGTTCAGTTCCATGTACCAATTTTAGAAAATAACATATACTGTTCGTTCAGTTCCATGTACCAATGTAGAAAATAACATATACTGTTCGTTCAGTTCCATGTACCAATGTAGAAAATAACATAAAACTGTTCGTTCAGTTCCATGTACCAATGTAGAAAATAACTTACTGTTCGTTCAGTTCCATGTACCAATGTAGAAAATAACATATACTGTTCGTTCAGTTCCATGTACCAATGTAGAAATAACATATACTGTTCGTTCATGTTCCATGTACCAATGTAGAAAATAACATTACTGTTCGTTCAGTTCCATGTACCAATGTAGAAATAACATATACTGTTCGTTCAGTTCCATGTACCAATGTAGAAAATAACATATACTGTTCGTTCAGTTCCATGTACCAATGTAGAAAATAACATATACTGTTCGTTCAGTTCCATGTACCAATGTAGAAAATTAACATATACTGTTCGTTCATTTCCATGTACCAATGTAGAAAATAACATATTACTGTTCGTTCAGTTCCATGTACCAATGTAGAAAATAACATATACTGTTCGTTCAGTTCCCATGTACCAATGTAGAAAATAAACATATACTGTTCGTTCAGTTCCATGTACCAATGTAGAAAATAACATATACTGTTCGTTCAGTTCCATGTACCAATGTAGAAAATAACATATACTGTTCGTTCAGTTCCATGTACCAATGTAGAAAATAACATATACTGTTCGTTCATTTCCCATGTCCCAATGTAGAAAATAACATATACTGTTCGTTCAGTTCCATGTACCAATGTAGAAAATAACATATACTGTTCGTTCAGTTCCGTGTACCAATGTAGAAAATAACATATACTGTTCGTTCAGTTCCGTGTACCAATGTAGAAAATAACATATACTGTTCGTTCAGTTCCGTGTACCAATGTAGAAAATAACATATACTGTTCGTTCAGTTCCGTGTACCAATGTAGAAAATAACATATACTGTTCGTTCAGTTCCATGTACCAATGTAGAAAATAACATATACTGTTCGTTCAGTTCCATGTACCAATGTAGAAAATAACATATACTGTTCGTTCAGTTCCATGTACCAATGTAGAAAATAACATATACTGTTCGTTCAGTTCCATGTACCAATGTAGAAAATAACATATACTGTTCGTTCAGTTCCATGTACCAATGTAGAAAATAACATATACTGTTCGTTCAGTTCCATGTACCAATGTAGAAAAATACATTTTACTGTTCGTTCAGTTCCATGTACCAATGTAGAAAATAACATATACTGTTCGTTCAGTTCCATGTACCAATGTAGAAAATAACATATACTGTTCGTTCAGTTCCATGTACCAATGTAGAAAATAAAATTTATACTGTTCGTTTCAGTTCCATGTACCAATGTAGAAAATAACATATACTGTCGTTCAGTTCCATGTACCAATGTAGAAAATAACTATACTGTTCGTTCAGTTCCATGTACCAATGTAGAAAATAACATATACTGTTCGTTCAGTTCCATGTACCAATGTAGAAAATAACATATACTGTTCGTTCAGTTCCATGTACCAATGTAGAAAATAACATATACTGTTCGTTCAGTTCCATGTACCAATGTAGAAAATAACATATACTGTTCGTTCAGTTCCATGTACCAATGTAGAAAATAACATATACTGTTCGTTCAGTTCCATGTACCAATGTAGAAAATAACATATACTGTTCGTTCAGTTCCATGTACAATGTAGAAAATAACTTTATACTGTTCGTTCAGTTCCATGTACCAATGTAGAAAATAACATATATGTTCGTTCAGTTCCATGTACCAATGTAGAAAATTAACATATACTGTTCGTTCAGTTCCATGTTACCAATGTAGAAAATAACATATACTGTTCGTTCAGTTCCATGTACCAATGTAGAAAATAACATATACTGTTCGTTCAGTTCCATGTACCAATGTAGAAAATAACATATACTGTTCGTTCAGTTCCATGTACCAATGTAGAAAATAACATATACTGTTCGTTCAGTTCCATGTACCAATGTAGAAAATAACATATACTGTTCGTTCAGTTCCATGTACCAATGTAGAAAATAACATATACTGTTCGTTCAGTTCCATGTACCAATGTAGAAAATAACATATACTGTTCGTTCAGTTCCATGTACCAATGTAGAAAATAACATATACTGTTCGTTCATTTCCCATGTACCAATGTAGAAAATAACATATACTGTTCGTTCAGTTCCATGTACCAATGTAGAAAATAACATATACTGTTCGTTCAGTTCCATGTACCAATGTAGAAATAACATATACTGTTCGTTTCAGTTCCATGTACCAATGTAGAAAATAACATATACTGTTTCGTTCAGTTCCATGTACCAATGTAGAAAATAACATATACTGTTCGTTCAGTTCCATGTACCATGTAGAAAATAACATATACTGTTCGTTCAGTTCCATGTACCAATGTAGAAAATAACATATACTGTTCGTTCAGTTCCATGTACCAATGTAGAAAATAACATATACTGTTCGTTCAGTTCCATGTACCAATGTAGAAAATAACATATACTGTTCGTTCAGTTCCATGTACCAATGCAGAAAATAACATATACTGTTCGTTCAGTTCCATGTACCAATGCAGAAAATAAACATATACTGTTCGTTCAGTTCCATGTACCAATGCAGAAAATAACATATACTGTTCGTTCAGTTCATGTACCAATGTAGAAAATAACATATACTGTTCGTTCAGTTCCATGTACCAATGTAGAAAATAACATATACTGTTCGTTCAGTTCCATGTACCAATGTAGAAAATAACATTTTACTGTTCGTTCAGTTCCATGTACCAATGTAGAAAATAACATATACTGTTCGTTCAGTTCCATGTACCATGTAGAAAATAACATATACTGTTCGTTCAGTTCCATGTACCAATGTAGAAAATAAACATATACTGTTCGTTCAGTTCCATGTACCAATGTAGAAAATAACATATACTGTTCGTTCAGTTCCATGTACCAATGTAGAAAATAAACATATACTGTTCGTTCAGTTCCATGTACCAATGTAGAAAATAACATATACTGTTCGTCAGTTCCATGTACCAATGTAGAAAATAACATATACTGTTCGTTCAGTTCCATGTACCAATGTAGAAAATAACATATACTGTTCGTTCAGTTCCATGTAACCAATGTAGAAAATAACATATACTGTTCGTTCAGTTCCATGTACCAATGTAGAAAATAACATATACTGTTCGTTCAGTTCCATGTACCAATGTAGAAAATAACATATACTGTTCGTTCAGTTCCATGTACCAATGTAGAAAATAACATATACTGTTCGTTCAGTTCCATGTACCAATGTAGAAAATAACATATACTGTTTCGTTCAGTTCCATGTACCCAATGTAGAAAATAACATATACTGTTCGTTCAGTTCCATGTACCAATGTAGAAAATTAACATATACTGTTCGTTCAGTTCCATGTACCAATGTAGAAATAACATTACTGTCGTTCAGTTCCATGTACCAATGTAGAAAATAACATATACTGTTCGTTCCCAGTTCCATGTAACCAATGTAGAAAATAACATATACTGTTCGTTCAGTTCCATTACCAATGTAGAAAATAACAATACTGTTCGTTCAGTTCCATGTACCAATGTAGAAAATAACATATACTGTTCGTTCAGTTCCATGTACCAATGTAGAAAATAACATATACTGTTCGTTCAGTTCCATGTACCATGTAGAAAATAACATATACTGTTCGTTCAGTTCCATGTACCAATGTAGAAAATAACATACACTGTTCGTTAAAGTTCCTTTGTACCAATGTAGAAAATAACATACACTGTTCGTTCAGTTCCATGTCCCAATGTAGAAAATAACATACACTGTTCGTTCAGTTCCATGTACCAATGTAGAAAATAACATATACTGTTCGTTCAGTTCCGTGTACCAATGTAGAAAATAACATATACTGTTCGTTCAGTTCCGTGTACCAATGTAGAAAATAACATATACTGTTCGTTCAGTTCCGTGTCCAATGTAGAAAATAACATATACTGTTCGTTCAGTTCCGTGTACCAATGTAGAAAATAACATATACTGTTCGTTCAGTTCCGTTGTACCAATGTAGTAAATAACATATACTGTTCGTTCAGTTCCGTGTACCAATGTAGAAAATAACATATACTGTTCGTTCAGTTCCGTGTACCAATGTAGAAAATAACATATACTGTTCGTTCAGTTCCGTTGTACCAATGTAGAAAATAACATATACTGTTCGTTCAGTTCCAGTACCAATGTAGAAATAACATATACTGTTCGTTCAGTTCCATGTACCAATGTAGAAAATAACATATACTGTTCGTTCAGTTCCATGTACCAATGTAGAAAATAACATATACTGTTCGTTCAGTTCCATGTACCAATGTAGAAAATAACATATACTGTTCGTTCAGTTCCATGTACCAATGTAGAAAATAACATATACTGTTCGTTCAGTTCCATGTACCAATGTAGAAATAACATATACTGTTCGTTCAGTTCCATGTACCAATGTAGAAAATAACATATACCGTTCGTTCAGTTCCATGTACCAATGTAGAAAATAACATATACCGTTCGTTCAGTTCCATGTACCAATGTAGAAAATAACATATACTGTTCGTTCGTTCCATGTACCAATGTAGAAAAATAACATATACTGTTCGTTCAGTTCCATGTACCAATGTAGAAAATATACAATATACTGTTCGTTCAGTTCCATGTACCAATGTAGAAAATAACATATACTGTTCGTTCAGTTCCATGTACCAATGTAGAAAAAAAGCATATACTGTTCGTTCAGTTCCATGTACCAATGTAAAAAATAACATATACTGTTCGTTCAGTTCCATGTACCAATGTAGAAAAATAACATATACTGTTCGTTCAGTTCCATGTACCAATGTAGAAAATAACATTTTACTGTTCGTTCAGTTCCATGTACCAATGTAGAAAATAACATATACTGTTCGTTCAGTTCCATGTACCAATGTAGAAAATAACATATACTGTTCGTTCAGTTCCATGTACCAATGTAGAAAATAACATATACTGTTCGTTCAGTTCCTGTACCAATGTAGAAAATAACATATACTGTTCGTTCAGTTCCATGTACCAATGTAGAAAATAACATATACTGTTCGTTCAGTTCCATGTACCAATGTAGAAAATAACATATACTGTTCGTTCAGTTCCATGTACCAATGTAGAAAATAACATATACTGTTCGTTCAGTTCCATGTACCAATGTAGAAAAAAAACATATACTGTTCGTTCAGTTCCATGTACCAATGTAGAAAATAACATATACTGTTCGTTCAGTTCCATGTACCAATGTAGAAAATAACATATACTGTTCGTTCAGTTCCATGAAACCAATGTAGAAAATAACATATACTGTTCGTTCAGTTCCATGACCAATGTAGAAAATAACATATACTGTTCGTTCAGTTCCATGTACCAATGTAGAAATAAACATATACTGTTCGTTCAGTTCCATGTACCAATGTAGAAAATAACATATACTGTTCGTTCAGTTCCATGTACCAATGTAGAAAATAACATATACTGTTCGTTCATTCCATGTACCAATGTAGAAAATAACATATACTGTTCGTTCAGTTCCATGTACCAATGTAGAAAATAACATATACTGTTCGTTCAGTTCCATGTACCAATGTAGAAAATAACATATACTGTTCGTTCAGTTCCATGTACCAATGTAGAAAATAACATATACTGTTCGTTCAGTTCCATGTACCAATGTAGAAAATAACATATACTGTTCGTTCAGTTCCATGTACCAATGTAGAAAATAACATATACTGTTCGTTCAGTTCCATGTACCAATGTAGAAAATAACATATACTGTTCGTTCAGTTCCATGTACCAATGTAGAAAATAACATATACTGTTCGTTCAGTTCCATGTACCAATGCAGAAAATAACATATACTATTCGTTTCAGTTCATGTACCAATGTAGAAAATAACATATACTGTTCGTTCAGTTCCATGTACCAATGTAGAAAATAACATATACTGTTCGTTCAGTTCCATGTACCAATGTAGAAATAACATATACTGTTCGTTCAGTTCCATGTACCAATGTAGAAAATAACATATACTGTTCGTTCAGTTCCATGTACCAATGTAGAAAATATCATATACTGTTCGTTCAGTTCCATGTACCAATGTAGAAAATAACATATACTGTTCGTTCAGTTCCATGTACCAATGTAGAAAATAACATATACTGTTCGTTCAGTTCCATGTACCAATGTAGAAAATAACATATACTGTTCGTTCAGTTCCATGTACCAATTTGTAGAAAATAACATATACTGTTCGTTCAGTTCCATGTACCAATGTAGAAAATAACATATACTGTTCGTTCAGTTCCATGTACCAATGTAGAAAATAACATATACTGTTCGTTCAGTTCCATGTACCAATGTAGAAAATAACATATACTGTTCGTTCAGTTCCATGTACCAATGCAGAAAATAACATATACTGTTCGTTCAGTTCCATGTACCAATGTAGAAAATAAAATATATATTCGTTCAGTTCCATGTACCAATGTAGAAAATAACATATAGAGAACAGGAAAACCTTCATTCTGGGCCACTTTCGCCCTCAACCAGTTTTCGGGCGAAAGTGGCCCAGAATAAGGTTTTCCTGTTCTTGACAAGTAAGACTTCAATAACCAAAAAATAACGATTATCTACAAACAAACATACTGTGCAGGGTTATCCGTTTTAATACTAATTTACTAAAGTTTTCAGAGAGTAGCGTAGGGGAAAGTAGCCGGACTGAACACGCCCCATAGAGTAACGCAGGGGGAAAAGCAGTTGTGGATGAACGCGCCCCAGATAAAACGTCTAGCCTTTAATTGCTAGTTGACGGCCTACCTAAAGGGCTCTGCACTATCCGATTACTTACCGCGTGACTGGGCATGGCGATTTGAACCAACACCAGGCTTATTAAATTAAGTGCAGGGCTTACAACGCAGCTCTGCCTCGTCATTTCCATTGCTGGTGTTGAGTTGTGAAGTGGTATGTGTTTTCTGGAGACTTTAAAACTTTGGTTTGGATTGGGACAACTGTGTGTGTGGACATATTTTTGCTGTGTGCGTGTTAATATTTGATATTTTTGAAAAAAATAATGGCAGCACGCTACAAACATATATATTGTAGATAAATAAAAATACAATTTTTTTTAACATAAAAAATAGCAAAAACCCCCCCTCCCTGGCATGGCCGACTGTTGATTTAATTTTATTCGCAGGCGTCACTTGTGTCGACCATGCTTTCAGGGGGGAAACCCCAGGAGTATGTTTGCCCTGGGATTTTTGGGTGGTGGTGGCTGGCCTCTGGTCTGGAATGGCTGGCACGGTCTTCATTCTGGATGGGGTGAACTTGACCCCCAAGACTCTGGTCTCACTCGAAACTCGAAACTGTGTGACCAACTAATGAGGGAAGTGCAGCCCTGAACTCAGCAACTCAAACTCCGAAAGTGTGACGCCTGCGGTGGCCAACCGACCACCAATAGCGAGTAGTTGAATTCTTATATTTAAGCTTACTTTGGTGGTGGTGCAATCCCGTGTACAGGGAGACCACTCATTACTACTTTTCGTGATGCAATCGATAAAGCTGCGTGCGCGACCTCTAGACAGGTGGCCGGTGTGTGCGGTGCAAATGCTGCGTGTGTTCTGTTAGCAGGGCTGTGCGCGTAAGTATGTGTGTGTAAGTGTGGGGGTGCGTGTGTGTGTGGTGTGTGTGTGCATGCGTGCGCGTGTGTGTGCGTGTGTGTGTGTGTGTGTGCGCACGCGTACGTATGTGTGTGTGTGTGTGCAAGCAACGGCCAAGGCCTAACGCTCAACCTGCTTTCGTTCGTGGCTGTTTGATCTGCTTAAAGCTGAAAACACCAACACGGTACAATCAGCCGAAGGTAAGCCTATACACACCACCACACACACATACACCACACAGCGTTCGCTCGACGCTTGCCGCGTAATTATATGCTCCCTGTCAAACTACACGTCTCATTCTCACCTGTCGTTCTCTTTCTCTCTCTGGCGTGTGTGTGTGTGGGGGTCTGGCTCTGGCTGGCCCCATAGTAAGTAATCGGATAGTGCGCAGTCCTATCACATGATCCGCCCGGGGCCGCCGTACATGTTACATGGGTGGGCATGTGTGTGGGTGTGTGTGTGTAAGTGTGTGCGACGCAATGCCGCGTGTGTTCTGTTTAGCAGGCTGTGCGCGTTAAGTATGTGTGTGTGTGTGTGTGCATGCGCGCGCGTGTGTGTGTTGTTCTTTGATTTAACGTCTTTTCCACTTTAAAGTGATATTAGACAGTGTAACGCGCGTGTGTATGCGTGTGGGCGTGTGATGACACACTGTCACCCAGCGCGACAAAACACAGGGCTTACACATAATGAGACGCAGCCAAGTTCACAATAGGCCACTGAAAGTAACTCGTTCTAACATCCCAAGACTAGTTACAGCGCTTATTTCCCTTGGACCATTTTATGGAAGTGTATCCTGTTACCACTTTTGAACGACTTGGTTGGTAAAGGTTAATTAAGTAACCTTTAAGTTTTTAATTAAGTTACCTCTAAGTGAGAGATTTTAATTAAGCCCCCCCCAAGTTCTTAACCCAAGTCACTTCCAAGTTTTTAATTAAGTCACTCTAAATTCTTAATTAAGTCATCCTTAAGAACTTAATTAAGTTTTAATTAAGTTACTTCAAGTTCTTAATAAGTTCTTGATTAAGTTCTTGATTAAGTTACCTCAAGATCATAACTTAAGTCATCCTCTAAGTACAACCAAGGTCTTATTTAAGTTATCTTATAATTATCAAAAAAATACAATCTATGTTTTTATCTTAAATAGTAAATGCCTAATATAGTACACACACGCCTCAAAAAACGCGTCATCGTTGAGGATGTCTTGCTCAGCGTTCTCTGCATAGATCTTAATGAAGTTCTTACATCCTAAGCAACCGCATTGATTACAATTCTGGTCTATGGAAATGTCTTTTATAGACTCCATGTCTTTATTTATTGACACCATCATTTTATAATACGCCATGATCTATTTTTTATTAAAAAATTTAAAATTAAGTTCTTAAAATATTATTGCATTATAAATGGATCAAAATGATGCTTTGTTATTGGCGGTTTTGGCGTGCTGGTGTCTTTTTCTGCATTTAGTGGTTCAGATTTTTTTGATTGCTTTTGTTTTGGCTGCCATTGTGTATATATTTTATAGCCGTAATAACTGCCCCCAACAGCAGCAATGGCGCCAAAAATGGCAACAGTTTTAAGTTCAATATTCCATGAAGACTTTGGGGCCCTTGTATCACATGGAGTTTTTATAGCGGGCATTGAATCAACTTGTTCTGGCGCTGGCAGTGTTAGTTTTCATGATGAGTCATATTCTGTAACATTAATTTTTTTTGTCTGTTCCACCTGCTAATTTTTTTCCTGCTTCAACACGCCCAGGATTTTTAATGGTCTCCACCTGATTCAGCGTTTTCTGCTGATTTTCTGGCTTGGTTACTTTCTCCACCTGATTCAGTGTTTTCTGGTTCTGATGATTTTCCAGCTCGTTCATTTTGAAGGGAAACAAAATCTATATGATTAAAAGTTATTAATCCCATGATTAATGGCGATAACAATGTTCCAAATCTGTAGTATAGATCACACCCTAGAGACTCTAATGACTTTGTTAAAACTGGATCTTGCGTTAAATCATACGTAAGATCTTGTTCAGAATCAATGGGAGCAAATCTACTGACTAGTTTTAGTGTACAAACTAAGAACCGTTTGCCCCACACTTTTCACCATTCTAGACCCCAGCTGCGCTCATACCTGTTATGATACTTTAAAATGTCTTGCGGCGACATTTGTTGAATCTGTTCAATGCTGAATTCAGTTCCGAGGAACTGTTTTGTTTTCCCACATGCTGCCAAAGATACAGCCTTTCCTTTTTGGGCATAATAGCTTGATCATCAACTTGGTCATTCATAAGTTCAGGAAGGTTTAGGCCGCCCTGTAGCTGTAGTAGATCATCGCTGTTCATGTTTTTTATTAAATTATAATTATTTTCTCTTTTAAATGAGCACCGAAAAAACTGTTACCAACCTTGTATACCATTCTCTGTTGTTGGGGGCCTAAGTGTAGGATACTCAATGCTTGGTAAAGCTTGTTAAGAATTAAACCAGCAGATCTTGGTAAACTAGACTTTGAGGATTCAGCAAAGCTAATTGCTATCATTGCAGCTTCGTTTGCTACGAAAGATTTTCTAGTTAAGCAAGGAATAATTCCGGACAATATAAATATGTAAGAAAAAAATACATTTATAAAAAATGGCTTCACTCGCAATAATGATAGGCGGCGCTGTGGTGAATGCGCTTGCTTTTAGCGGAAGTAATTTCGCATTTAGTAAACTGCGGGATGACGGCGAGAGAAAAAGACATAACAAAGCTATGGAGCAACTAGCAGCTGCACAAGACGCCTATGAAAAGCAGAGACTTGAGCAGTTAGATTTTATAATGACACACTGAAAAACAGGGGCATGCAGCTTACACATTTAAAGATGTTGATCAGGCAATAAAACAATATTATCTAGTAACAGGGAAACCAGTCCAGACATTGCCCCCACCAAAATTCAGTGACTTTTATCAACCATCAGAAAAACAAAAGATGCAAGAAATCGGGTTTATTGTCGTTGGTATGACGTTGTGTATTTTGTTGCACATAATATTGGCTAAGTAAAAAATGAACAAAAACTATTATTCGCCCAAAGGATATTGGAAGGGTACCCCAGCAATACAAAAGCTAAGCCAAGCAGCTGGAGTCAGTGAACAAACAGCAAAAGAATGGTTATCTAAACAAGCAATTTGGCAAATTTATTTACCTGCCCCAGACGAATACAGAGACCACACTTTGTTAATACAACTCCAAACGACACCATCAAATGGATCTTCTATATTTACCCTCTGATACGATTAGACGAAAAAGATTTAAGTACCCCTTACAGTCATTGACATAGCTTCAAGATACAAAGATTGCGGAACCATTAACACAAAAGAGTGCTTCTGCTGTTGCTGTTGCCATACAACTGATATATCAACGAGGCCACTAACTTTCCCTCGCATGATTCAATCGAATGATGGAAAAGAATTTAAAGGCCAAGTGAATCAATTATTGTTAAAAATCGAGTTACCATTAGAAGAGGCATTCCGGGAGTTCACAGATCACAGGCTTTAGTTGAAAACTTTAACAAACAGTTAGCTGAAAGACTTTTTTCCTACCAGTATCACAGAGAGCTGATTGACAATTCTCGCAACACAGAATGGGTTAGAAGACTGCCCTCAGTTTTGCGCGCAATGAATAATGAAGAATTTAAAGGGCTAAAACCAGTACAAGCAATCAAAAGAAAAACAATAAATGTTGTTGAAGGAGAGTCTTCATCCGGCACACTATTACCGTTTGGTTTGAAAGTAAGGTACCTTTATTTACCGGGGAAGCAGAAGGGGACACTCGCATCAGGGCAACAGATCCAGTTTTTGGGGTGTTGATCCATATGAAATAAAAAGAATTGTAAAAATGAATCCGCCCGTGTTTTTATTTACGAGAAACTGACACAACAAAAACAACCAGCTCCTCAAAGATCTTTTGTGAAAGAAGAACTGCAGATAATTCCGCCAGACACAGTTCCGCTTTAATTAATTTACGGTTCTCCCAGTGCCCAATTGCATATGAAAACTCTGGATTAACAAATACTCGTTTTGTGTTTGTTCTATCTAATGACTTCTTTGTTACAACTGTTGTGTTGATCTCATGTAGATTAGATCGCAGTTTTACGTTGTCATGATGAAAAGTCTTATTGCCAAACAATGCTTCTTTGTAGTTGTCATGTGATATGTTTGACTGCACAACGCTGCGGGATATTCCCTTTGCTTTCTTAATGATTTTCTCCTGGCTCGAAATACTGTACATTTTTGATCTTAACCCACATACTCCTTGATCACCTTTCCAGATAATTCATCCTTCATCTTTCCTAAAACCTTCTTGTTAGTAATTGAATGCAAAGGCGAATCTTTAGGGTAATCAGATGTGTCGTACCACCTGCATGCCCTTTAGCTACTTCGGTTTCCATGTCTTTATAGATGTTTCGTAGGAATATCTATACAAACTGTCTGTACTGTGTAAAGACTCTGATAGGATACGAGGGCTTAAGTAAAAA
>CM031601.1:47795752-47805752 GCA_018398815.1 Conus ventricosus
GCGTTGTTGCTGGAGGTCCTGGACGGGGATCAGGACCGGCCAGTCAAGTCCACGGGCTTTTCCACCAGTACGTGGCCTCAACCAGTGCGTGGTCCCAACCAGTGCGTGATCCCAACCAGTGCGCGGTCCCAACCCGTGCGCGGCACCAACCAGTGCGCGGGCCCACCAGTGCGTGGCACCAACCAGTGCGTGGTCCCCACCAGTGCGTGACCCCAACCAGTGCGCGGTCCCAACCCGTGCGCGGCACCAACCAGGCGCGGGTCCCAACCAGCGCGTGGCGCCAACCAGTGCGTGGCCCCAACCAGTGCGTGGCACCAACCAGTCCAAGCTCCGGGTGAAGCCCCCGGGAGGAGGGAAAAGGTAATGGGAGGAAAGAAGAGAGGAGGGAAGGGACTGGAACCCCGCCGTCAGTACAGTCTGACCCATGCTGTTAAATCCTAACAGCCACTCGCATGATGGGCGAGGGGAGGTCTACTAAATACCCCAACAACACCAGCTCAACACAGACTGAGCATAACACAGCAAACCAACCAAATCAGGAATGTTCGTTAAAGTCTTCTCACACGAAGCAGGTAAGAGACTGTATTAAGTTAACAGGCTATAAAACAAATATGAATTATCTTCATCCTTTTCTCACTCACGTTTAACATTTTCCTTTCTTAGGAACTGAACTAATTGCTTTACATCTGCCACCACATTTGCAAATAATAATAATTCAATGGCACAATTATCCCCACATTTTATATCAATATTTAAAAAAAAATAGACAAATCTCAACCACACATCTAAACGACTAATCATGCGTACGCACGCTCGCGAACATAAAACTCGTTTCCTTGCACAACAAACAGACGGTGGCCCCGAAGAATAAGAGTCCGGCGAATGTGACAGGGGCGGACGAGCGAGACCAAGCAAGTACCAACCCTGAATCACCAGGTTCTCTCCATCCCCACGACTACCGCATCACCAGATGCATAAACAGGAGAAAGAATTTGAATATAATTTAGAATGGCCAGGTTAAAGATTGAATTAACCAGAGAAAAGGTCTCAAACAATATTTCTTTTACAATTTTGAAAACCAAAAGAAAATTGCGCAAAAGAGAAGAATAACCCGGCTAACAACAAAAAAACAAAACAAACAAACCACGAAACTGATGCTTCCCAGCTACCCGTGGGTGACCCAGAAGGGGCGGGTCAAACGACTCTATCTGCCTCTGTCCAGTCGAGAGGACAGCAGCGCAGATGCGGAAAAAAGATGAAGTGATGTCTCTCCCCTACAGGCCGACTGTAGGAAATGAAGGTACCGACTGTACCTTCGACGCAATGGTGAAGAACCAGGACCGGAGCAGGCGCTCCCAGAGACATCTTCCGCTCGAGTGAAGAGAAAACCTGCCTAAGCGATGGCGGCCAACATGCCACGCTACGTCACAGAGTGAGCATACCTCAAGCTAAAAGAAATGAAGCACGTGCGACAGGTAAAAAGACAGGCGAGAGGCCGATAGACAGCAAGTTCGAGAGAAAGGTACCAGCCACCCGTGAACCTGCAGGATGAATTGCACGGGCAGTGGAATTAGAGAGAGAGAGAGAGAGAGAGAGAGGAGAGAGAGAGAGAGAGAGAGAGAGAGGAGAGAGAGGAAGAGAGGAGGAGAGAGAGAGAAAGCAAACCGAACTTGAGCTGAACTACACCAAGGTGCAAAACGCACTACAAATCACATTAAGGGACGGATACACGACAACAGCAACGACAATAAATAAATGAATAATTCCGCCACCCCAGATGGGTCAAACGTCGTAGGCCTCGTGACAAACTCGTCACATCCCATATGTAAATCTCTCTGGGAAGAATGCGCATTTTCAACTCTTGTTTCAATAGTTCTACAGGAAAGAAAATCTTTTACAAACGAAAACATTCTCCCACAAATACCTGCTCTTTTCAGTTTAAATAACAATTGAGCGTGCCACACTTGATCGTAGGCTCGTTTAATGTGTGTGTGCATGTGTGTGTGTATATATATATGTGTGTTTGTATATATATTATATATATATATTATATATAATTGTGTGTTGTTGTGATTGTGTGTGTGTGTGTGTGTGTGTGTGTGTGTGTGTGTGTGTGTGTGTGTGTGTGTGTGTGTGTGTGTGTGTGTGTGTGTGTGAGTGAGTGAGTGAGTGAGTGAGTGTGCGAATTGAACGAAAAAATATGTTGATGAGAGAAATACTTGCATATCTATCTATCTATCTCTCTATCAATATATCCATTAATCTATTTATTTATCTATCTATGCAAACACATGCACACACCAACACACACACACGCACACACACAGATACACGCTTGCGACACACACAACACACACACAACACACACACACACACACACACACACACACACACACACACACACACACACATCGTATGTTAGCGCGTGTACAACATTTATGAGAAAAGGATATATTATATATATATATACACAGTTATAATATAGGATTTTTATATAATAATAGTGTAAAACACATAATAACTTTTTTCGAGCCAAGTGCTTCCTTATGGGTATGTATATCTGGCACGCCACCAGGTTATATAGTTTAGTTGTAGCTGTGAGCTATCGTGTGACGTGGCCTGTATATTTTTTTTTTTTTAGGGGCGCGTTCAGGGGGGGGGGGGGGGGCGTGCCAAGGAATGGTGCTTTTGACAAACTTTCCATTTTTTTCCCTGCAATTATTAATCATTTTACTTTAGAGTTCAGGGTGCTAGATGGGGTTTACATTATTTAGGCACTTTCTGTAGTACCATAAGTTGATTTTTTAGAATTTTGTTGTATGGTGCTGCCTTTTATAATTTCCAAAGATATGTTGTAAATCTATTTCTTATCCTTAAGTTCCAATATATTTACTTAAGTTCTGTTGGATTTATATTTTTCATTTTGAAGGACTGTTTATGGTTTGCATTCGGGTTTTAAAATGTTTCCCGTGATCCCTATGTATGTTTCTTTATCCATGTTGTTGTTTCTGTAGCTTGGTACACAATGTTGCTGTAGAGATATTTGTTATTCGAGGGCATGGTCTTTTTTTGTGCAATACAGATATCCTTTCGTCCCCTCTTTGGTTTTGTATTGTTTTTTTTTTTTATTGAAGAATCATTTTGTTTTAAGGTTGGGCATACACGAGTACGATAGCTTGAGGGGGTTTTTTTTGAAATTTTAGATAGTACTTTTCTTTTGGGGAAATTGATGTTTTAAGGATTTGAAGGAAATCTTTCCTACTTTGGGTTTTTTGGTTCTTCCATTCATAGGAGGGTTTTTACATATTAATTTTTTTTTACTGTTTTCTTTTGTGTTATGTTATTATCTGGGTTATTTTTTATTTGTAGTTGTAGCCATTTTTTCCCAGCGTCTTGGTTTCGGTTTGCTGCACTTTTAAATTCTTTCTCTTTTGCATGACAGTTTAGATAATCTTTTGTTTATGCATTAGGTATGGTTTTTAAAATGGAGGTGGATGGTTTATTTTGATGTTACGTGACAGGTGTGGTTTTTTACACTTCCATTTTAAAATCTATTTTTAAACTGTTATGTGTCCTATTTGGTTGAGCATTTTTAAAATCTGAGGGTTTTTAACTTATTTTATTAAAATTTTATATAATTTATTTTTTTTATTTTTTAGATTTTAAATTTTTCTGAGTGGTTTCTTTTTAATTCTCAATTTTATAAGATTTGAAAAAAAATATTAGATTTTAATATTAATAATATATTTTTTAATTTAAAAACAAAATTTAAAATGTAATTCATTTTTTTTAAAAAAAAATAATAATTTTAAATGACCGTTGTTTTTGCCCTATCAAAAAATCACCTTATTTGGAATTTTACAAAGAAATTTAAAAAATAAGGAATGTAATTGTCTATAATTTAAGGAAATTTATTTGGTAATTTTTAAAGAAGGCACAAAAAAATGTAACATTGAAAAACGTTCATTGTTAAATTCTTTGTTTTTTCACCCCTTTTCTTTGCACTTCAAAAATGGTGCCAAAACATTTGAAAAAATTCCCACTGCCCAGGAGATTTATCACGCATCTCCAAAATTTTGTGTTAAACTTAATTTTATTCGGTTCACCCAATTTTCTTCGGGAGAAAGGGAAGACAGAGAAAATTAGAGCCCCAACGAGATTAAGAGTCTAAAGCTGAAATAGACTGGAAAGATTCTAGGGAGAGAGAGAGAGAAGAGAGAGAGAGAGAGAGAGAAGAGAGGAGAGAGAGAGAGAGAGAGAGGAGAGAGAGAGAAGGGACAATGACGATGACAATGTTTTAATGTTAGACCTCCAGCCTGTAACATAGGTACACGTAAACATTGTAGTGGCTATCCAAACAGATGGATGATAGGAATCAACTTAAATTTGTAGCAATAAAAAAATTTTATGTTCTTCCCTCTGCCTCAGTGCATAAAAAAATATACATAGCTACATCACGAATGACTCATTTCCTCACTACACAAATAAAAATCGGCACTTTACCTCGGTTGACCCGTTAACCTTTTAAACGCTTTGATATCATATTCATCTCTAAGAAATGAGTAAGCTTCGCATCGAAAGAAAAAATGTGTTATCTTCCTATTTTACAAATGGGCACTGCATGTCCTCAAATCATTTTTCCTGTAGCGTCTATTTATCTTTTAAAACATTTACGCCTAATCCCAATCCGGTGAGTACAGATCTTTATTTGTTAATGATTATTATGATAAGTATTGCTCACGGTGTGGAAGTAATTTGAAAGAGCAATATAATGGAGAGAGAGAGAGAGAAAAGAGAGAGGGGGAGAGAGAGAGAGAGAGAGAGAGGAGAGAGAGGAGATTTATTAGAGGGAAAAGAAAGAAGGTTCTTTTTTTTAAATCCGAGTCCGGTCCCCGTACAACATGCAGTACAGCATTACAAAGAGAGGGGAAGAGAGGGGAGAAGAGAAGAGAGGGAAAAGGGAGGGGAAGAAGAGGAGAGGGGGAGAGAGAGGAGAGGAAGAGAAGCGAGAGAGAGAGGAGAGAGAGAGAGAGAGAGGGAAAATTATTTTGCATGAGGATTCCTCAACAACATAAACAGAAAATCGGATTTACACTGTCCTGACCTCGAGAAATCGATGACACATTAGACGGAGCTAAACTAGGTCTCATAGCGTCAATGCTTTTGCTCTGGCCGTACATTTAAGAACGACATGCAATGGGAATTTTGCATCGATTCAATTTTAAGGTGGTGGGAGTATGGGTACTTACAGTGTGTGTGTATGTGTTTTGTGTGTGTGTGTGGGGCGTGCGTGCGTGCTTCGTGCGTGCGTGCGTGGGGCGCCGGCGCCCCGCGCGCGGTGTGTGTGTGTGTGTGTGTGTGTGGTGTGTGTGTGTGTGTGTGTGTGTATGTGTGTGTGTGTTGTGGTGTGTGTGTGTGTGTGTGGGTGTGTGTGTGTGTGTGTTTTGTGTGTGTGTGTGCGTGTGTGCCTTCGTGAGTGCGTTGCTGCGTGCGTGCGTGTGGGGTGTGTGTGTGTGTGTGTGTGTGTGTGTGTGTGTGTGTGTGTGTGTGTGTGTGTGTGTTGGTGTGGTGTTGTGTGTTGGGGTGGTGTGTGTGGGGTTTTGTGTGGGGTGTGTGGTGTGGTGTGTGTGTGGTGTGTGTGCCTTCGTGCGTGCGGGTGGTGGTGTGTGTGTGTGTGTGTGTGTGTGTGTGTTGTGGTGTGTGTGTGTGTTTTGTCGTGGTGGGGGTGCTCGGTTTTGTGTGTGTGCGTGTGTGTGTGGTGGTTTGTGTGTGTGTGTGTGTGTGTGTGTGTGTGTGTGTGTGTGTGTGGGGGTGTGTGTGTGTGTGTGTGTGTGTGAGGGAGGTGTTCAGGCTGGTGAACGATGGGGGAAACCGTCACGCAGTAAAATTAACATGGGTTCCCAATTATATGCACTGGTACTAGTATATGCTTTTACGGAAACAAGCAAGGTGTTTTTGATGTTATGTTTTATTCAAAATAATTTACACACTGTTTTGTGCGCTTTGTATATGTTTCAATCCTGTTCGTTCTTGCACTTTGTTTGACTGGAAGAAAGACTTGTTGAACATTTTTCACCAAAGTGTTTACAAGCAAGCAACTTTTTTGTTCCCCACCCCTCCCCCCAGTTCGCAGTTTTTGAAGTTCCCTCAATCATTCCACGTTTACATTTTTTTGATTCATTTGTTCGAGTGTGGGTTTTTATGTGTTTGCTGAAGCAATCATTTCTGTTTTGTTTACCCATTTATTTGGGTTTTTGTCATTTTGAAGGTAAGGTCCTTGTACTGCACTAACCTGTCGTGTGCACTTTTTCCTGATCATTCTCTCTTCTCTCTCTCTCTCTCTCCTCTCTCTCTCCCCCTCTCTCTCTCCCCTCTCCTCTCTCTCTTCTCTCTCTCTCTCTCTCTCTCTCCTCTCTCTCTCCTCTCTCTTCTCTCTCTCTTCTCTCCTTCTCTCTTCTCTCCCCTCTCTCATACAAATGTTTAGTAATTTTAAGTCTGTTTTTGAAAAGAAAGATTCTTTTGATACGAATACGTACTGTTCGCGTTGCCATTACACGACCGGTTTAATTTGCTTCACCCGAATAACAATTTCTTCGAATAGTAAAACAGAAAAGGACAAAGCGTGCCCATTTTGCCATGATTTAAGTAGAGAATGAGCACATTTTTTATTTCAGTGCTCCCTCTATCAGACCCAGAGTAAATTTCTCAAGATTTCGCTAGTTGTCCTTTAATTTGCTTCCTTAAGGTATCCAGTGCTTCGCACAAGATAAAAGCGTATCAAGGTACATTTTTCTGCCCTAAACGAGGAATCAAGTCAATTCTTTAGTGGATAAATTACTGCGGACAATTACCACTACCTTGGTTTTCCTTGAAAATGACTGACTTCATTTGTATTGTAATTTCGTGTACTCTAAACGTATCTGAATAATGTATCATCTTTTTACACGAAGTTTTGGGTAATTATTATTGCAATGCTTTTTTTGTGCTGTTTGCAACAATATATGCTAACTCCTCCCCGTTTCCTACCCACTTCCCTCTCCCCCCCCCCCCCCCCCTCCTTTCCCTTTGTACCTTGTATTGTGGCCCAAGGCCGATGTACATTAAAGCGTTCGAGTTCTGAGTTCTCTCTCTCTTCTCTCTCTCCTCTCTCTCTCTCTCTCTCTCTCCTCTCTCTCTCTCCTCTCTCTCTTCTCTCTCTCTCCCTTGTCTGTCTGTCTTTGTCTGTCTGTCTGTCTGTCTGTCTGTCTTCTCTCTCTCTCTCTCTCTCTCTCTCTCTCTCTCTCTCTCTCTCTCTCTCTCTCTCTCTTCTCTCTCTCTCTCTTTCAGCTTCTACCACAGTCCCAAAGTTCCCACGCAGCGTGAGACTGTGTGATTATTCGGATGCAAACAGCGTCTTTCAAACGTTTTACACAACCAGTCAAGCCTGGTCAGTGATGAGTGGTGAAATGAATAACTGTAGTGTGGGTGACTGTGATGAATGCCCTGACGTGTCAGGAGAGAGAGAGAGAGAGAGAGATGAGAGAGGAAGAGAGAGAGGAGAGGAGAGAGAGAAGATGAGAGAGAGAGAGAGAGAGAGAGTGAGAGAGGAGAAAGAGAGAGAGAGAGGAGAGAGAGAGAGGAGAGAGAGGAGAGAGATGCATGGATATTGTTCGTGCGGGGTGAAGATTTAGAGTAAGTCAGAGGAGATAGATGAACGGAAGGATTTCTGATTCCCTGCGTGGTTGGTGTCATACAGCGTTTAGAACGTTAGTCAAGCCAAGACTTTCTCTTTAATCGGAAAGTATTTTACTTCAGAAAAAACAGTGGATGATGATGTTTAAGTACATGGAATGCGTTTTCATGAGATCATTTAGTTTCACCCAAAAGGATTATACCTTTTTCAGAAAAAATATTTTATTAGTGAAAAATTAGGATGTAGAAAAAGAAATCTAAAATGGATTGTCTTTCACGACATTTTTATTTGAGTATTAAAAAGATGTACTCTTCTGGAATACATTGACTGTGGGCTATACAACCGGTATGTTCCCATACATCTGAGCTCATGTCAGCTGAAATGGGGAACATCAATATTTGTGTACCAGACAATGAAGGAGATAGTTACCTGCAGAACAGACCTTTGAGTGAAATCTTTCTTCTCCAAAAGAGTTGGAGGGTTGGAAATATCTATTTTCACTAAGACAGCCCGTTATTCATGTTATCTGTCTCTCTGTCGAGCTCTTTGCCTCTGTCTATTTGTCTGTCTAACAAGCTGTCCGTCTATCTGTCTGCATGTCCCTGATCTCAACAACACAACCATCAAAATATCTGGCATAAAAAATGCCAAAGAATATGCTTATTATGTTGCCGTAGAGGGTTTTCGTTTGATGCTTGGACTGTGCCATAGAATGCTCACTTTGGAGTCGTAGACGTTGCATTTCCCTACTTCAAAGAAATGACTCATACTTTAATACAGAACAAACCACTTCATCATCTGAATAATTCCATCATTTTTGTTTCTTTTTTTCCCGAGGGGGCCATTCCCATGTAGTGACATCCAATTGTTATTTTCATGTAAACATAAAATGCATTCAAAATGTAAGCCAGGGACACGAAAACATGAATCAAGAAAAATAGTTGTTTTTTTATGGACAGGATACTGTTCTTTGCCAATACTAATGACGAGGTTATTGTTTTCCAGAGGAGCAAGGCGGGAATTCAACGCAGACATGTGTAGAGAGGGTATAAACATGAATGGTGGAAGCACGCTCGCTGCAAAGACTCGGATTGTTTATTCAAGACCCAGCGGAACGCCGCTGGAAGAGAAACTGGTCGGAAGCTCTATTCAGAATGCCCCACGGTGAATTAATTCGCAATGGGCGTTTCAGGGAGGCTTGGATTATACTGTAAATTATGTGGTTCTCTGGGGAAGCTGCGTGGCTATTAGCGATGCAGGCCTTTTTGTGTGTCCATTTTGTTCCTGCAATGGGTGCATGGTGTGTGTGTGTGTGCGCGCGCGCGCGCGCGCGCGTGTATGTGTGTATGTGTGTGTGTGTGTGTGTGTGTGTGTGTGTGTGTGTGTGTGTGTGTGTGTGTGTGTGTGTGTGTTGTGTGTGTGTGTGCGCGCGCGCGCGCGTATGAGAGAGAGAGAGAGAGAGAGAGAGGGAGAGAGAGAGGAGAGAGAGAGAGAGAGAGAGAGAGGAGAGAGAGAGAGAGAGAGAGAGAGAGGCAGAGACAGAGACAGAGAGATACAGAGAGACAAGACAGAGAGAGAAGAAGAAGAGAAGAGGAAGAAGAAGAGGAAGAAGAAGAAGAAGAAGAAGAAGAAGAAGAAAGAAGAAAGAGAAGAAGAAGAGAAGAAGAAGAGAGAAGAAGAAGAAGAAGAAGGAGGAGAGAGAAGAGAAGAAATTAAATTCTGTTGCTAATACCTTCATGTTTCCAGAAAGGAATGAGTGAAAACGTCACAAATCATTCTTGTGAAAACAATACATGTTTTTAAGTTTAAGGAAGCTGTTAAATCATCCTATTTTTAAATGACTGCTGTACTGTTTCAATCTGATAGAAGTTTAGTAAACTTGATTCTGCTTAGCTGTGAAAGAAAAGCACTTCCACGTAGGTAAAGTCCCCGAATCAGGCAAGCCCTCCTGCCCGCGAGAAATGTGTCTGAAAATAAAACAAACACACATCTGTACACTTGAATGTAAATTTCGTGTGCGTGCGTGTGTGCGTGCGTGCGTGCGTGCGTGCGTGCATACGTGAGTGTGTGTGTTGTGTTGTGTGCGTGTGTGTGTGGTGTTGTGTGTGTTGTGTATGTGCGTGTCGTGCGTGCGTGCGCATGCGTGCGTGGCGTGCGTGCGTGCGTGCTTGTGTGTGTGTGTGTGTGTGTGTGTTTGGATACGACAGGTTTGTAAGATGTTGTGCCGTTCTGCTTTGAAAGAAAAGGAAAGAAAGAAAAAAGAAAGAAAGAAAGAAAAGAAAAAGAAAGAAAGAAAGAAAGAAAGATACGAAAAGAAAAGAAAAGAAA
>CM031601.1:47813252-47815752 GCA_018398815.1 Conus ventricosus
GGATGTAACAGCAATGGATTCGTTGATTTTCAGTACACCAGTCATTCTTTAAACGGAGGCAGATGCTCACAAGACCTATCAGTTAATAACTATGGTAAATTGTTAATTAATCTGTGCACTACAATGGATTTATGTGTTCTCAACGGAATGTGTCATGGTGACCGCCAAGGTCACTACACGTTCGTGTCAGACAGCGGGTGTAGTGTGGTTGACTACTTTATGATGTCTTGTAATCTGTTTTCTTTATTATGTGATTGCTGTGAGTTAAGCGTATGCGAGAGAATTGAATCTGATCACATGCCTGTGTCTTTTCATATAAACTGTTCGAACGACGTGGAAGACAATGCGTCAAACGTTAATGACATGGTTGTAGAGAAGTATGTGTGGAAAGAAGATGTTGCTGATGTTTATTATAACAATATATCTAAATCAGAATTTGAGAGGAAAATGGTTTACGCCATTAGCCTAATTGAAACTGACATTAATGCTGCTTTAAGGATTTTTAATGAATGTATTAAGGAAGCTGCAGAAGGTATGAAAATACGAATACACAGTGAAAAAACAATATAAAGATAAAGACTGGTTCGATATGGAATGCAAAGTTCATAAAAAGAAAGTACGAAATTTATTAAGCAAATTTAAACGTACGCTAAAGGATGATGATCGTAACTGTTATCGTTGTGCAAGGCGTGAATACAAGCATTTACTAAAGAGGAAGGAAAAGGAATTTAACGATGCCTTGTTAAATGAACTACTGACATCTATGAAAAGTCAGAAACAGTTCTGGAACGCAGTGCATAAAATATCCGTAAAAAGAAAACAACCTCTAAATACGATTAGTATTGATAGTTGGTACGACCGCTTCAAAGCACTCTTAACAAGAGATATTAATACCGATGACGCACTTCAATGCGAAGATGATGTAGAGGAAGAAAGTAATTTAAACCGTCCAATCTCCATAGACGAAGTGATGTTTGCGATTCGGAAAAGTAAAAATCGTAAGGCTGCTGGGCCGGACGGTATTATTGGTGAGTTTTTAAAAGTTAGTTGTAAATCGGAAATCGTTTTGGATTTTCTTGTTAGATTTATGAATTCACTTTTTGACAGTGGCACTTACCCAGAGCAGTGGACCGAATCAATTGTTCTTCCCATCTATAAAAAGGGTAGCGTAAACAATCCTGACAACTATCGAGGTATTTCTCTTTGTGATGTAACTAGTAAGATATACAGTACTATTATAAATCGTCGACTGCAGGAATGGGTGGAAGAAAACAATCTTACAGGTGAATACCAGGCTGGTTTTAAACGTAATTATTCCACAGTAGATCACATGTTTACTCTAATGGCCTTTGTTCAAAAGCAGTTTTCTTTAAATCGCAAATTATATGTTGCTTTCATCGATTTTGAGAAAGCCTTTGATTCTATAAACAGAAGTATTTTATGGCCTATTCTACTAAAAAAACGGGGTCCGAGGGAAATTGTTCAGATGCATAATGAGCATGTATAATAGTGTGAAGGCCAAAGTCAGATGTGGAAGGAAATTAACAGATTATATCCAATGTACTAGCGGAGTAAAACAAGGAGATGTGTGCAGCCCAATACTATTTTCTCTGTTTATCAATGAATTAACTTCTGAAGTTGTTAATAATGGGAGGCATGGTGCACAGTTTAAAACAGAAATTCTACAGTTGTTTATCCTTCTTTTGGCAGATGATGTAGTTCTGATCTCTGAAACAGTGATTGGCCTTCAAACGCAATTAAATAGTCTAAATCGCTCTGCTACTTCACTTCAGTTACGGGTAAACATGTTGAAAAGTAATATAATCGTGTTCAGAAAGGGTGGATATTTAGGTGTTCGAGAACAGTGGACTTCGATGGAATCCGGATGCCAGTGGTTAACATCTATAAATACCTCGGAATATATTTTTTAACACGGTTAAGTTTTTCTGCCACTTGTAAAGATCTTTCGAGCAGAGCTAAACATGCTTTGTTGTGTATTATGCAAAGATTATCTAGGTTAGGAAATAATCTTTTCATGTATTCATCAAACTATTTGATTCCCAAATCCAACCTATTGCACAGTATGGTGCTGAAATATGGGGCTTAGAAAATGCTGCGCTACACTGTGAAAAAGTCCATTTATTTGCCCTGAAAAAAATTTCTAGGTGTGTCTGTGCAGACACCAAACGATTTGATTTATGGTGAAACAAGTAGATATCCAATTTATTTAAATTCTGTTATTAGATGTATTGCTTATTGGTTAAAGTTACTTGAAATGGAAGATGCAAGATTACCGAAGAAAGCCTATAAGATGTTATTTGGTTTAGATATGAGGGGCAAGGTGAACTGGGTGACAAAAGTCAAAATGAGATTATATGAATTAGGGCTGGGATATGCGTGGGTTTAACCAGTGTGTCGGAAACAAGACTGCATTTTTGAAAATGCTTCGTACCAGGCTTATCGTTGTAGATGGCAAGACTGGAATGCTCACATTCAAGAT
>CM031601.1:47823252-47838252 GCA_018398815.1 Conus ventricosus
TGGAGCTTTGAGAGCAGAGGATGAGATAGAAGCCTCTGAATGTTTTTTTCACTTTGCCTTGGGAGATTCTTTTCTCTTCTCCGCCGGAGTGACAGAGAGCCAGCCATTTTCTTTATTGCTAATGAGGGAAGAGTTTTCATGTGGTGTAAGGTGACTCGGAGACTGACATTCTGTACCTTGAGTAGATGGTCTGTTTTGCTTTTAACTGATGCTAGCCAAGAGATGTGAGCGTATTCCATGTAGGTTCAGACACTTGAGTAAGGATCTTCAGGGAGGCACCGTAGTTAATGCTGTACGGTTTCTTCATTAACTACTGTATAACACTATGATACGTAATCAGAAGAAGATCTGCTGGAATTAATCTGGACAATTCTAGGTTGCAAAGGCTCTTCGTATGAATAACGCAATATCAGATAAGCAGTAAATAATTGGACATGAGGCGATTTTTCTTGCTGTTGTTTTCTTTGCTGTGTTAGAGAGAGAGACAGAGACAGAGAGACAGAGACAGAGAGACAGAGAGACAGAGAGACAGAGAGACAGAGACAGAGAGACAGAGAGACAGAGCGACACAGAGACAGAGACATAGAGACAGAGACATAGAGACAGAGACAGAGAGAGACGGAGAGAGACAGAGAGACAGAGACAGAGAGATAGACGGACAGACAGACAACAGATAGAAAGAGACAGAGACAGAGAGACAGAGACAGAGAGACAGAGACAGAGAGAGAAGACAGAGATAGAGAGACAGACAGACTTAAAGACAGGCAAGCAGAAGAGAGAGAGAGAGAGAGAGAGAGAGAGAGAGAGAGAGAGAGAGAGAGAGAAGAGAGAGAGAGAGAGAGAGAGAAGAGAGAGAGAGAGAGAACAAGGTATTTCAAAAGTGGAGAAACTGTATTAAAAAGAAAAACAAAAAAACTTCTGGAACTTTGGACAAGTGATCAATCTGGCCTTTCATCTGCACATCCGGCGTGGTGCTGAAATGCCAATACCGAATCTGAAGTCCTTCCAGCACTAACTGCTGCCTGTTACACTGCACGTGTCTTTTCTGCTGACACTCACCTTTGCATTTTTCCGGTCCTTCTGTAACCCTATCCTTTCACAGGAACCCAAGGGGACGCTGCCCCCATTTCTTTCTTTATTATTTTCTGCCCCTGCTAGATTTGTCTGTAATAA
Source organism: Conus ventricosus (assembly GCA_018398815.1). Taxonomy (NCBI): domain Eukaryota; kingdom Metazoa; phylum Mollusca; class Gastropoda; order Neogastropoda; family Conidae; genus Conus; species Conus ventricosus. The sequence continues at coordinate 47,824,426 of CM031601.1, forward strand.
TTCTGATTTATCACATCTAGTGCTAAGATGTCATCACACAAACTGAAAAAAATAGGTAAGAGTAATAATAACGCCACAAAAGAAGAGGCCGGGGTGCATTGGGATGAAACATAATTGTGGAACACTGGCAGCAGAAGGTGAATAAGTGTATTGACAATGAAGATAGTTTACGCATAGAAAAAAGAAAGAAAAGAGTTGAACGCAGACTGATGTTGCCCTTACAATTGTTTCTCTGGTTTAGTATTTTTTGCTCTCTCTCTCTCTCTCTCTCTCCTCTCTCTCTCCCTCTCTCTCTCTCTCTCTCTCTCTCTCTCTCTCTCTCTCTCTCTCCACACACCACACACACACACACAGACACACACACACGCACACACACTCACGCACACGCACACAACACCACACACACACACACACACACACACACACACACACACACACACACACACACACACACACACACACACACACACCACCCTGCGACCTTCTGTTCAGAAAATGCATATATGCATTTATTAACCAGACAATCATGACTAAAGCAGACCATCCCTGCCCCAACCCCTCCATCCAGATAAAGAGAATGACATGACATGCTATGAAGGCCGAGCTAGCACCTAAGCTAATCAGATCGAGCCTTCCTGCCCCGGATCCTCTGTGGTAAGCCATTAGCTGATTCCACGAGGGTCAGACTAGCTCATCCACCAACGCCAGCAGCAGTAAAAAAAAACACACACACCCTAGATCATTGCAAGGGACGCTCCCGGGGGAACACTGGAACATAATGTAGGTAGAAGCGTTTGAAAACAAACAAATAAAAATGAGTGGTTAAAGACTGGCTCCAGCAATTCTAATTGAACGATCAAACAGAGTATGGGGAAAACGACAATTATTTCAAACAGAAATGGGGATAATGACAATTATTTCAAACAGAAATGGGGATACCGACAATTATTTCAAACAGAAATGGGGAAAATGACAATTATTACAAAGAGAAATGGGGATAATGACAACTATTTCAAACAGAAATGGGGATAACGACAATTATTTCAAACAGAAATGGGGAAAATGACAATTATTACAAACAGAAATGGGGATAATGACAACTATTTCAAACAGAAATGGGGATAATGACAATCATTTCAAACAGAAATGGGGTAATGACAACTATTTCAAACAGAAATGGGGATAATGACAACTATTTCAAACAGAAATGGGGGTAATGACAACTATTTCAAAAAGAAATGGGGATAATGACATCTATTTCAAACAGAAATGGGGATAATGACAACTATTTCAAACAGAAATGGGGATAATGACAACTACTCAGACAGAAATGGGTTATGACAATTATTTCAAAAGGGAAAATGGGATAGATTACAACTATTTCAAACAGAAATGGGGGTAATGAACAACTATTTCAAAAAGAAATGGGGGTATAGACAATTATTTCAAACAGAAATGGGGTAATGACAATTATAACAAACAGAAATGAGCAGAATGACAACTAATTCAAACAGAAACGGAGACTGACAATTATTTTTACTAACAGAAACGGGAATAATGACAATCATTTCAAACAGAAATGGGATGAAATGGAGAAAATGAACAATTAATTTCAAACAGAAAATGGGGGGAAATGACAATCATTTCAAACACAAATAGGGGTAATGATAAGCATTTTCAAACAGAAAATAGAATAATGATTGTTTGTTTCAAACAGAAATGGGGACAATGACAATTCTTCATACAGAAATTGCATAAAGATAATTATTTCAAACAAACAGAAATGGATGGGGACAATGATAATTATTTCAAAAAGAAATGAGGATTAACGGCAATTATTTCAAATCAAAAGGGATAACAAATATATTTGAAATAAAAATGGGATAATACAATTATTTCTCAACAGAGATGATGATAATGAGAATGATTTCAAACAGAAATGGGAGATAATGACAACTTAATTTTAAAAAAAATAAAAAAACATGGATAATGACAACTATTTCAAAATGAAAACGGGGATAATGAACATTAATTCTAGATTGGGGAGTAAAGTGGAAGAGGACAGCATGGCACGATGTTGTGGAGTTTGGAGAAAATACATGGTGGTTTAAGTTCAAAGCGAACGGGCTGGTTAGTGAAAGAGGAATGTTTGTTTTTTTTTAAGTCACTTTTCTTATTCTGTTCTGGCTAAAAACCTCAGTAACAGAATCATTAATACTCAAGAACCATCTGATCCTTAGAGAAACAAATAGATTTAAGAGCTTACTCTCTCCTCTCTCTCTCTCTCTTTCTCTCTCTCTCTCCTCACCTCCCTCTCTCTCTCTCTCACTCTCTCTCACGCCTCTCTCTCATCTCTCGTGATACATCCATCTCCCTCTCATCCACACTCAACCCTCCTCCCAGATGTCCTCTTGAGAATAGCAATCTCTCTCTCTCCTTTAGACAACACACACACACACCCACACACACACATTCACACACACACCCACACCACACACACACACACACAAACTCACACACACAACAACACACACACACACACACACACACACACACACATCGATATATATATATATATATATAATATATATATATAATATATATATATATAGTCTATAATATAGCTACACGCGCGCGCGCGCGCACAACACACACACACACACACACAACACACACACCGCCACTACAACACACAACACACACACAAACACACACACACAGCGACGCGCGCACGCGCGCAGCACACACACACCCACGCACAACACAAATGTGAAAGTTGGAGGGAAGAGCATGTGCCAATACAGATCATCGGTACCGAAGTGGACTTAAAATAATACTAACCGTTAGATCAAAATCGACAGTCTTTTATGCAGAAATAAAGAGCAGCCCATCTAAGCTGCTGAACCACAAAATAACCCAATACTTAAGTCTTCAGTCAATTGCATGAAATATAAAAACGCTTGTGATTCAGTGTGTGTGTGTGAGTGTGTGTGTGTAGAGAGTGTGTGTGTGTGTGTGTGTGTGTGAGTGTGTGTGTGTGTGTGTGAGTGTGTGTGTGTGTGTGTGGTGTGTGTGCGTGCGTGCGTCCTGCTGCGTGGCGTGCGTGCGTGCGTGGCGTGCGTGCGTGCGTGAGTGTGTGGTGTGTGTGTGTGTGTGTTATGTGTGTGTGTGTGTTGTGGGGTGCGTGTGTAGTGTGTGTGTGTGACGTGCAAGCGTGAGTACTCGGTGCGTGTGTGGTGTAATGGTGTGTGTGTGTGTGTGGTGTTGTGTGTGGTGTGTGTGTGGTGAGTGTGTGTGTGTGTGTGGTGTGTGACTGAGAAAAGAATGAAGAGACACAGAGGAGATAAGACAGACAGACCGATAGACAGACAGACAGACTAAAGGGGAGAGAGAGAGATAAGAGAGAGAGAGAGAGAGAAGAGTGAGAAGAGAGAGAGAGAGAGGAGAGAAGAGAGAACAGAGAGAGGAGAAGAGAAGAGAGAGAAGAGAGAAGAGAGAGAGAGAGAGAGAAGAGAGAGATGAAGGAGGACATTCCGCAAGAGGAAATCCTATCAACATAAACGCAAACGTGATTACACTGCTCCTGACCCCTGGAAACCAATTACGCAATCAGACTTCGCCAACTAGGTCTGGTAGCGTCCATGCCGAGTGATGGCTTATACCAGAGAATGACATGCAATGAATATGCAACGTGTGTGTGTATGTGTGTGTTGTGTGGGTGTGTGAGTGTGTGTGTGTTGTGTGTGTGTGTGTGTGTGTGTGTGTGTGTGTGTGTTGTGAGTGTGTGTGGGTGTGCGAGTGTGTGTGTGTGTGTGTGCGTGGTGTGCGCGCATGCGAGTGTGGATGTGGTGGAAGGGATGGCGATGGGGATAGGGGTGGAGTGGCGGAGGTAGGATGGAGGATTGGAGGGGGCTTAAGGAAATGGAGGTATTTCACGTTAACGCTTGATGTCAAACTGAAAGACTATGCATTGTTTTTAAATCCATGTTGTGAGAATTCTATCTACTCTACCCCCGCCAGCCCGCTCTCTCTCGTCCTCTCTCTCTCTCTCTCCTCCATCTCTCTCTCTCTCTCTCTTCCGCTCTCCTCTCTCTCTCTCATCCTTCATCTCTCTTCACTCTCGGTCTCTCGTCTCTCCTCTCTCTCTCTCTCTCTCTCTCTAGGACAGAATGGAAGAATAGGCTCTGCTAAAACCGCCAATCCTTGATCAAAAAAGAATGTCTTAGCTCTCTCTCTCCTCTCTCTCTCCTTCTCTATCTGTCTCTCTCTCTCTCGTCTCTCTCTCATCTCTCTCTCTCTCGCTCTCTCTCATCGCTCATCGCTCTCTCTCTCGTCTCTCTCTCGTCTCTCTCGCTCTCTCTCTCTCTCTCTCTTCTCTCGCTCTCCTCTCTCATGCTGTGACATCCAAACTAATGCCATACAAATCTCTGTTCATAGTGAAATCATCTTCCGCCAAGTTGACACACATGTTTAACTGTACCCCAAGTCCAATGTCCATGCTCAGTTTTATTTCTACAGCGTCTCAGTCCTTGTCATTTGTTCATTCACCTGACGACTTCTTCAAAACTGCCCATTAATATGACGTTTTTTCAACGTTCACCATGTGCCAGTAAAATTGCACTCTTACTGGTCCTGCCTGAGGCACAATGTGCAAAAGCATATGCACTCTTACTGGTCTGCCTAAGGTTCCACAATTGCCATACGCAGATGCCACTCTTACTGGTCAGCCTAAGGTTCACCATGTGCATAGCATATGCACTCTTGACCTGGTCTGCCTAAGGTTGCACCATGTGGCGCATAGCATATGCAGTCTTACTGGTCTGACTAGGTAATGTGCTGGCCGCATTCGCAGCAGACACCGTCAAAAATTGCATACTTACGTGTCCACTATCGACCATAAACCGCTCATTCCACTGTCTCTGTCTCTGTTCTGTCTGTCTGTCTGTCTGTCTGTCTGTCTGTCTGTCTCTCAATCCTCTAAACCGTTTCCTTTTCTCTCATAAAAAAACAAACGCGCTCGCACCACGCACACCAAACACACACACACACACACACACACACACACACACAACACACACACACACACACAACACACACACACACACACACACACACACACACACACACACACACACACACATTACACACCCGACACACTCTCTCTCTCTCTCTCTTCTCTTCATCTGCTCTCTCTCCCCACACACACACCACACACCACACACGCACACGCAACATGCGCACACACACACACACACACACACATCACACTCACACAACACATACACACACACACACACACACACACACCACACAACACATCACACACACACACACACACTAGTGGATAAGACGTTAAATGAAAGACACACACACACAACACACACACACACACACACACAACACACAACACACACACACACACACACACACAGCACACACACACACATCCTTTCCGATCGTCGATATCACTTTTAGTGATCATACGTTAAACAGAATAACAACAACAACAACAATAAACGGACTTCAGACACAGACATTGCCTTTTAAATGATCAAAGCAAGTAGCCAAAGGGCTGTTCAATAAGCGGTATGTGCAGAGACTCTCGTCAACTCCTTCGGTTGCAGACCAGTCCAAAACGTGAAACCGTGAAACAGAATCTCCTCTCTCTCGCTCTCATCTCTCTCTCTCTCACTCTCTCTCTCTCTCATCCTCCCTCCCCTCCTCCTCATTCTCTCTCTCTCTCTCTCTATCTCTCTCACCTCTCTCTCTCTGTCCTGTCTCACTCTCTCTGTCTGTCTCTCTCTCGTCTCTCATTCTCTCCGGAGCGGGGGGGGGGGGGGTATGTGCGTGTGGATGGTGTGGGTGTAGGAATGGGTGTGGTATAATAAGTCCACGTGTATGTTCTGGTGTGGACAGAGAGAGAGAGAGAAGAGAGAGGCGAGAGAGGAGAGAGAGAGGAGAGGAGAGATAGAGAGAGTGAAGAGAGCGAGAGAGAGAGAGAGAATGCTGCTTTTCAAAGAAATTGTGACTGATAGTCCATGGCATTGAAGACATAGATCATTAGGGAATTTTGCCATCAAACGATCTCTTTGATCTCATAAATAGTGATACGAGTTCTCTCACCCCGTGTGTGTGGAGAAGGAAAGAACTGCTGAATCTTAAAATGCAATCTTGATCTTAGCTATCTTATAACCCTGAATGTAAAGAAATAGTTGAGGTTCAGACGAGTTTTCCTAAACACATTTATTTGGTTATACTTCACATGAATGCCACTGCGCAGTAGTTTTGTTTAATACCTTGGTAGGCGCTGTTGAGAACGTATGAAAGTATCACAGTAACACACAGACAATTGTGCTCAATTTAGCCTGAATTACCAAAAAAATGCACAACGGGATATGTTTACTGCCATTATGATATTACCTACATCAGTTTGTCGTACCTCCCTTCCTCACCCATAATTATCTGTATGCACTTCACTACTCTCACTTTCTTTTTTCTTTCTTATGACACTTCACAATCCATCCAACATGTTTCTGCATGGTGAGGTGATCTGTCTTTTGCATGACACTTGATCCTATGGACGTCAGGTTATTTGGCAACGGTCAGACACACAAAATCAGTCAGGCTTACGGTGAAGGTTACTCAAACCTGATGTCTTTCCGCGGACATTTTAACGCATGTGTCATCTCCTTACGATTCCAGACAAGTTCAACCGTTCCCAGAATGTAGGAATCAGATGACATCACTGGTGAATATTTGAAGGGATACAGGCCAAATAGAAAGGTAAAGAGACTGGAACCAAAACACGAACAACGATCATCAGTGTTAACAGACTGCCAACGCTGTTTTGCCTTGTTCTTCTAAGTAATGGACCGTTTGGAAAAATTCTCTTAGGGATCGTTTTAATCGTGTATTCAACCGTCCACTGTTTTATTTAGAATTGATATTTCTCGACTTCCTATTACCATCGTCCCACACACGACAAACCTGTATCTTCCTTCATCGCTCTCTCGTCTTGCCTCTAAAAAACATCACTCTCTCTCTCACTCATTCCACTCACTCTCTCTTCTCACTCTCTCTCTCTCATCTCTCTCTCAAGTCTCATCTCTCTCCTCTTTCTCTCACCTCTCGCCCCTCGCGCCCTCCTCCCTCTCTCTCTCTTCTTCCTCTCACTCTCTCTCTTCTCTCTCGTCTCTCTCTCTCACTCCTCTCTCAGCCTCTCGTCTCTCTCTCTCCTCTCTCTCGAGTTGTTATCAAAAAGAAGAAAGAGCGAGTTTGGACTCTCTGCAATTGTTTGAATAATTGGACGAATTAGTGATTAATTAATATTTTTTACCTCTGCTTCTTCACGATTGGATATCTGATGTATGCGGATCATCGTTGTGTAAATTTTTGTGAGAAAAAGTGACAATGCCTTTCACAATTTGTGGTTCCGTGCTGTGTGTGGACCTTTTCCTCAGTGTTTACATCAGCTTCAGGAGCGTGTGCTTTTTTGTTGTGAACGTGCGCAAAGAGTTAATCGGGTACTGAACAAAGTGGAGGTACTGTTGTTTGTGTTTTGTAGTTAGCTATTTTTCTGTGCTGTGGTGATGTGGAACCTTTAACCTGGCCCCCCGAATGGTGATACCCCCGTTCACCAACACGACAACAAGTAAAGCAGCAGTGTGGAAGGATGATAGGAGCGACGCTGACAGTGGCCAGACTACCGTTTATTCCCCCTTCGGCTGGTCGCCCGACATGGCAAACACGATCCCTAGCATTGCTGACTTCGACACACAGAGGAATTTCAGTACAGATCGAAAGGCCCCATGAATGCCATGATAAAAACATCAGTGACATTAAGAACCGATTTAGACATGTCATGTCAAAGTGTGAAGAGATAAGAAAAAAGGGTGTGAATAGTCTGGAAGAAGAAATACGCCCCGCCTCTCCCTCTGCAATTAAAGAAAACTCATGATGATATGAACGAACCTGTTTGCTGCTTCAGACAAAACGAAGATAACGTGACGTCATTTATTTAACAGAAAGTGAGTGTGCCAGACTTGTGGTGAAGCTCTGAACAGTGCGAAAAGTCCAAAGATTGACCACTGATGACATTGCTCGGCACACAGAGTAGGGCAGGAGAGAAATAGACCACCTAAGCCAATGATCATCAAATTCTATCGTTGGAAAGATAAGATGGCTGTTCATTACAGACAAAGATTACAGGGCATGGTTAGGTGAAGCTGGAACAAGGTAGCTACGACTCACGAGGAAGCAAGCCAGTTTAGTGGCAGAGGGCGAGGAAGCAATGCAATGTTGCCTTCTCAAACGGGCGATACTTGTATACTGAGGAACGGAATGGAGCCACGGACCTAAGCGGCAGTAGCCACAGCAGCAGCAGCATCACAGAAAGACAACATACTGCCGCCGAGAACAACGCCTACATCACAACTGTCGCTGGAACTAAGCAAACTCAGCGCCTGTCAAGGTATAAGCGGATGAAAGACTCGGAAGAGCAACGGAAATCCCCGACTTCATCCTGCAGAGGAAGTGAGCTACCAAACCCACGAGCAAATCACGTGGAGATGCAGTGGCAGCGGTGGGGGTGGTGTTTGCCACAGAGCTGTGTTCATCCATGATCAGGGCAAGAGACAGTGGTGGGGATCACCAGCCAACGTTTCCGTGGAGACAGAGGGAGAGGATGGGGAAAGGGTGTTACTGACGTGTTCCACGTGGGGATACCAGCAGGAGGACAGGGGCCCGAGACATGTTCGCATGCTACTCTTAGTGACAACATGAATGGTGTCAGTGTGCAATTGATAACTCTAGTGGGGAGAGGAGTACTGGTGGTGAACAACGACGTGGTGGTTTAAACTCCATTGTTTACCAGGAGTAGTGGTAGTGCACGCGGACGTGGTGGTTCATCTCTCTGCTAGAGGTGGTGTCCCAGTGACAAAGGACGGGTCAGTGTCAGTGTGAACCACCCCAGGACCGCCGCCCTCCCCCTCCAGTCAACAAGAGTCCGCGTACTTAACCCTCCTCCCCAGAAGATCAACACGTAATTCGATAGACAGGCAGGTCATTTTGCTCATTTGAGTTTTCTGTCTATAATGTCGAAAATCTTTATTCTAAATTGGCGACTTATCTTTTATGAACTATGTATCTTATGTTGATTTTCATGCTAACTGAGACGTTTTGTGGATAACGCATTTGATGACAATGGAATTTTTACAGATCATGTTAAATTTTTACTGCTCCGAGCAAAAAAACTGTCCCGTCAAGGGAGAAATTCCTGGCGGCGTTTTGCTGCTTGTTGAGAAAAATCATTGGCAAAGTCATGTGTCATTCTTAATATAAATTGTGCAGATACTGGTTGAGGAAACTACATAAATCTGTTTCTCCAATGTGATAAAGATATCTTGAAAATTGCTGGCTATATTGTGCCCGAAAATGGTCCTTTGTACGATTCAGTTGCAAATTAAAGATGGAATTACTGGTTACAAGATACATTTTGGGGACTGTGCTTAGCTCGAAATCAAGATTTTTAATATCATGTTAAACGGTGATCTGAATGCTAGAACTGGAAACGAACAACCAAAAGAAGACAAATGACAAATTATTCTCCTTTTTGGATATGTATGAAATGTTTTATTGATGCCTGTTCAAATGCATACTGTTTACAAACGCAAATCGAAAGATGACTAAATCAATAACTTTGGTAAGTCCCGTTGTTAGATTTATGTTTACTGCTTAATTGTAATTATTGCTAATGGTTGTTGTTCCAACTATACCAGTGGGGACTTTACTTATATTTCCCCTCATGGGCTTAGTGATTAATGATTAGTGATATTTGTCTGAAGATTATTTCTAAAACTAAATGTGATTAAATGTTGGGTCAAGATAGAATTCATGGCACCTTACCTGTGAATTTAGTTGAATAACAGAGATCGAAATAGTAGCATTCCCAACTGTGATCGAAAACCGTTGCCTGAAGATCGAATTGTTTGGTCTGATGAACTTATAAATGAATATAAATAACAACAACAGCTAAGGAGTTTACACATGCATGCTAAAGTGCTCAGACAGAACTAGTTCTGACATCAATATTGTCGTATTGATATAATTTACTAAACACTAAGTAGTTTCTGCTGTATCATGAAAGAACTGTAGGAAACGGCCACAGAAATGACAAAGATGGTTGACGAAGAGTGTGCTCGAAAAAGAAAGAAAGTTAAACAAGCTGTAAGAACATTTAAACGTGAAAGAAGGGAGGGAAGAGAAAAAAAAGACGCTTACGTCACAGAAAGAAAAGATTATAAACTCATTCAACAAAAAAAAAAAGAGTTCGATATATTAAACTAGATAAACTCAAACAATCAATGAATGATCCAAAATTGTTTCTGAAACAGTCGATCATTAAGCAGAAAGCCGTTTATCTTATAACAACATCACAACAGAACAATGGCATGACACTTCCTTTAATTATTTAATAGAACCAAACAAAGACTGCATGGCAGAAGAGTCTAACTTTACCGGAGAATTCCGATGAGGAAAGTAATTGAGCTTCCTCATGAAGCCCTTATTTCTAGACCTGAGGTTTTTTATTTTACGCCAGTATTGGTAACCTCAAAGCTGAAAGAGTTCAGGCCCCGATAAATCATAGGTGAATTGTTAAAAAATGCAGATGTTTCGTTATTGATTTTCTTGTAATGTATTGCAATAAGATATTTGATCTCTGGGAGTTTTCCCCTTGAAGGTCAAAATCTATTATTATACCGATACATAAGAAAGGTGAAGCTGATCAGCCCAAATATTTAACAGAGGTATCGCGTTAACCAGTGTGTTGAGGCAAAGTTTAAAAAAAACATTTTGAAATAAAAGAGTAACTAAATGGGCGGAACAATAACAGATAATGATAGAAGAGCAAGCAGGCTTCGAGACAAGGATTTAGTACCGTTGACCATATTTTTACTCTAATGCAATAGTTATTAAATTTTTGGCTAGAGAACAAAAACTTTAATGTTTGCCGATTCGTCGACATACTTAAAAGGCTTTATTCTGTTGATAGAAATTATTGTGGTCGATTTGAGGAAAAAATGGTGTGAAAGGTAAACTGTACTGGGCACAGAAAGTATGTAATAAATGAGGAATTTGCTTGTGTGCGCAATCAGGTATTACACAGATTATTTTTAGTGCCCAAGAGGTGTAAAAACAAGGATGTCTTCTAAGTCCATTATTGTTTTCGTTATTTATCAACGAATTAGCTATTGAAGTGTCCAAAACAGGCAAACACGGTATCCAACTGATCCCTGTGCAGTAGAATTAATTCTTTTATTGTTTGCTGAGGATGTTGTCCTTATTGTCAGAGACTATTGTTGGACTTCCAGAACCCAGTTAAATGGCCTAAAAAAGAGATGCGACTTGATTACACTTGTCAGTTAAACCTTGAAAAAACAAATATATAGTGTTTAGATTGGGGGCTACTTAGCAACAAGATAAAGATGGTTCTATGAATGATCAAATTGCTTACTAATTCTATAAATACTATAGAATGTCTTTCACACTAAACTGAGTATACATCCGCCTTGGTCTGATGTTTTTAGGGAAAGGAAGAAGAGTACTGTAGAAATAATCATAACATGCAGAAACTAGGCGCAATAGAGCCGGGTCTGTTCTGGAAACTGTTCGATTTCTCAGATGAACCAATTCTAACATATGCTGCTGAAGTAGGGGATTAGAGGAAGAAGGGAAACGAACGAAGCATTACATACATTTGCTATTACAAGTGATTCCTTAAATGTCCCCCTACATGCCCATCCTCAAATAAAAAAGCAATAGGCAGGAGAAACAGTAGATTTCCACTTCATATAAGAATTCTTGGAAAATTATAAAATATTGATAAACGTTAATTATACCTATGACAAGACTATGCAGACAGGCCTAAAAATGCTTTTGTCATTGCCATGAATCGGGAACATTTCAACTGGGTGGGTATCTAATTATTCATTCACAAAATTTGACTATAAATGGATTTGGAATAAGTATGGTTAAACAAGGGGTGGTCATGAAAACAGCTTTATTTCATATTTAACGACCGATATCGCATGTAGTAAACAAAATGGCATTTCTGAGTTAGAAAATAATGATAGATATAGATGGTACCATTTCTATAAGATATATCAAACAGAGAAATACTTAAACATGTGTTAGGAACTATTGGCACAGAATTAATTTGACAAGATTTCGGTTTTAAGAAGTAATTGGTCTAAAAATTGTAAAAGATGGTTCCTAATCTGTCAAATTAATCAGAAGACAACCAGTTGTCCATGTTGCGACAATGAGTGTGAAGACGAGGTGCATTATTTTATTTCACTGTGAACTTATAATCAATTCGAAAGAACGTTCCCTGTTTATTCCTTTTTCGGAGTACCAAACGAAATTAGTGTCGCGAATATTTTCAAGTGATAATCCTAATAGGTTACAAAATTCGCAGATATATCGCTCTTCGACCTAAATCAGACAAAAAAAGATTAATGCTCCCTAAAAGATATGATAATTAATTTGCAAACAAAATGAACCTGAATTTGTGGTTTGTTATAAAACGTGCATATTATTTGAAATGGGAGGATTGCGGGAAGGAATAGGGAGGGGGGGGGGGGGAGTGCATAGGAGGAGAAAGGACTAGGAGAATGAGTAACGAATGTCCGGTAAATGTGAGTGTATGTGTACGTGCGATGAATAATGTGCATGTTATATTATGCTTTTGTATGTAAACAATATCGATCTGCAAAGGAAATATTTAGGCTTTATTCATTTTTACTGTTATATAAACCCCTACGAGTGAGGCCTGGCCTAAACTGAATAAAACTTTGTCATTGTCATTGTCATTGTCATTTGTCTCTCTCTCTCTCTCTATCATCTCTCGTCTGTCTCTCTCCTCTCGCTCTCTCTCTCTCTCTCTCTTCTCTCTGCAAGCTCTCTCTCTCTCTCTCTCTTTCTCTCTCTCTCTCTCTCATTTCTCCTCTCTCTTCTGGCTATCTATTTCATTTGGTACCTGCTTGCTATACATCCTCATTGTGTGTTAGTGTTCAGGTTGTGTGCGAATCAGGACCATATCCGTGTGTGTATGTGTGTGTGAGCGTGCGTGCGTGCGCGCTTGCGATTCGTGCGTGCGTGCGCGCGTGCGTTCGTCTGTGTGTGTGATGTGTGTGTGTGTTTGTGTGTGTCGTGTGTGTGTGTGTGTGTGTTGTGTGTGTGTACGGGCGCGCGGCGCTTCGCACTGTGGGCGTGCATGTGTGCATTCTGTTCCAGTGCGCATGTGCGCTCATGCGTACGTGTGTGGGTGCGGTGCATTCCTGCAATGAAGTGGATGCGCACATCGCTGTGTGTGTTACGTGTGTAAGTGTCTCTGTGTGTGTCGGTGTGTCTGTTATCTCGGTGTCTCGTGGAGCGTGTAAGTGTCTGCGTGCTATATGTTGTAGGTGTGCTGGCCTGCGTGCGTCGCGCGTGTGCGCGCGCGTGGTGCGTGCTGTGTGCGGGAGAATATAGTCTGAGATAGTCAACATCAACCTGTTTGGTTTTTATTGATAATGCAACAAGCTCTTAATTTCCTGTTCTTAATACATTGGATGACGATGAAATAATGGACATTGGTTCAAAATGAAACATAATCACCGTTTCTAAAATTAAAGAAAAATAAAAGAACATCATGGATTGAATCTTGCATAAGTAAATCATGCAAACTAATCTTATACAATCGTAGCAATGGGAGTTTGTGCTTCAATCAATTTCTGATGTATACGAAAACTGCTGTCCTTCATGTAACGATAAAACAAAGTTAAATTA
>CM031601.1:47853252-47860752 GCA_018398815.1 Conus ventricosus
CACTATGACTCTAGAGACAGGAAGAATATGGAGTCTCCACCTTATTCAAAAACTGGCACCAGAAATCCAGCTGGTATCATGAAAAAGCTAGCAATTCTGTGGTACTTTTTTTTTTTTCCCGAGACAATTCAGAAGAGGACAATTGACTTATGATTCCTTTACCTCTTTAGTACTTACCTGTGCTGGTTGGTCGCATCAGTGGCCTCTTCGTGACCGTAGAGCCTGGCGCCTACTGGAAAGATTGTTTGAGACCTAAATCTTTGCCAGGAGTTTCCTGAGTTCGGGTTTAGCTCCCCAGTCCCTCCTGTCTTTTTTTTCTATTTTCTTTATTATTCATGTTATTTTTTCTTCTCACTTATTTTTGTAATCTATCCTCTCCTCCTACCCTCCTTTTTGCCCCCACCTCACCCACCCCCCGTCCATTTTTTTTTCCCTTTCCACCCCCCCCCCTATTTTCACCCCCTACCCCCTCTCCCACCCCCTTACCCTTCTTCTCTCCCTCACCTCCTCCGTCCTTGTTCCTTTTCTATCGTCCTCTGAAGGTCTTCCTTCCCCCTTTCTTCCTTCTCTTTACTCTTTCCTTCTTACATCTTCTCTCTACTTACGACTCTACTATTCTCCCTCTCTCAACACCCCCCCCCCCACCTCCTCCCCCTCGCCCTCCCTCATACTTCCACCCTTCCTTTAGGCCCCTCTTTTTTGTCCTCATCATTATCTTCTCCTTCTTTCCCCCCGCCCCTCACCCTTTCCCCTCCCTCCCCTCCTTTATCCTTCCCCTTTTTTAATTTTTTGTCTATCTTATATATATATATATATATATATAAATATATATATAATATATAATATATCTATGCTATAAAATATAAGATAAGTATATATTTATATATATAAGTGTGTGTATATATATGTATGGATAATTTTTTTTTTTATTTATATTTTTTTTTTTGTCATTGGGAGTGTTGTTAGCGCCTCTCATCATGACCGCATATCTATCTTCTTGCGTTAATCTCTTATTTTTGCCCTTTTTTCTGTTGCGCCACCCATAGCACCACCTACTTCCCTAGTGCTACACCCAGAAGTCTTAATGTATGCCTTGTTTGGTACATTTACCCATTTATTCCCCATTGTTACCCCCCCCCCCCCCCCCAGTGAGTGCGCTTATTGGCGTGTTGGTATTGTGCGTGCGTGTGGTCGTGCGCTCGCGCGCACTTGTGTGGTGTGTGTGTGTGTGTGTGTGTGTGTGTGGTGTGTGTTGGTGTGTGGTGTGTGTGTGTGTGGTGGGTTTTATGCCCGCGGCAAGTGCTTTTTTTTTTTTTTTTTTTTTCGTGTGGTGTGTGTGTGAGGGGGGGGGGGGGGGGGGGGGGGGGGGGGGGGGGGGGGGGGTGAGCCTTGCAAGCTCTAAGCTGCGTCTGGCTAGTGGGTTTTTTTCTCGGGGGTTCTCCCTTTTCCTCTCACCCCTTGGTGCTTGAGTAGGGCAACCTACCCATTGGTCAGACTTGGTCGGATGCTTTTAGGCGCTGACCCCCCCTTCTTCTCTCCCCCCCGCCCCTCCCCTTGTCATTTAAAATGCTTTTTCGAGTATATTGTATCTTATTTATTGTGCTTTCTCTGTTCATTTCATTCATATGCAACACACCCCACTACATACCATCACACCCTCCCCTCCACTCCCTCTCCTTCCCCCCTCTTCTCTCACTCATTCCTCCACTTCCTCTACTTCCATTCTCTCTCTGTCTCTCCCCTCTCTTTTTCCTCCCCTCCCCCCCCCTCTCTCTCTCTCCCTCTCTCCCTCTCTCCTTTTCCTCCTCCTTCACTTTACTCTACCCCTTTCCCCTCGTGCCTATTTTGGGGGGGGGGGGGGGGGAACTCAACTCACCCTCCTCATCCACTGTCCCTCTGTCTACTTCATTCACCACTTTTGGCTTCACAAGGGGAGTATTGTGCATGTTTATGTCTGGTTTTTGTTTTGTCGCTGAGGAAGGCATTTTGCCGAAACTTCTTGTCCAGTTTGTGTCGTGCATTAAATCGTGTTACTTCACAGCTTTGTTTTGTGTGCTCTTTCTGCATTTTTGTCTCATTATTCTTGTCATCAGATGAATATATTCTTCGTGTCGATTCAGGCATCAAAAATCCGTTTATTATGTGTGAACCTTTGATCTACCTTCACTCCACAATTGTTTTCCTCAGAAAACAAATGTCAACGTTTTACCATGTCAGCTGACAGAAATGAAATAATTTGAGCTTGGTTTGAGCAATCAAAAGATAGATATAAAAACTGCATGACAGCACAGCCCAATATATTGTCCTATCACTTTAAACATCGAGTTTTGCTAAAATACTGTTTTCAAAACATCAACATCATCATCATAATCGTCGTCATCATCATCATCCATCATCATCATCATCAACATCATCATCGATCATCAATCATCATCATCGTCGTCGACGTCGACGTCGCGTCGTCGTCGTCGTCGTCGTCGTCCGTCGTTCTTTTGGAGGGATGATATGCAGACAGGTGTAGCAGACCAGTAAGGTGTTGTCTTTGTCTTATCCCGAGGACCCCATGCAGTCCCTGTTTGCACAGTCCAGCACTAATCCACAGACCCAATGGCTGTGTCCTGTTGCACACTCTGCTCTAACCCTCCTTGACCCCAATGCTGTTTCCCGTTGCACAGTGAGACTCTAACCTACCCTAAATGCTGTTCCTGTTGCACAGTCTGCTCTATCCCCCAACCCCTATGCTGTGTCCCAGTTGCACATCTGCTCTAAATCCCCAGACCCCTAGCTGTGTCCTTTTGCACAGTCCTGCTCTAATCCCCAGACGCCTAAGCAGTGTCACTGTTGCACAATCTCTCTATCCCATGACCCCTAGCTGGTCCCTGTTTCACAGACTGCTCTATAGGGGGGGGCTGGGGGGGGGGGGGGGGGGGGGGGGGCCAGACCCCTATGCTGTGTCCTGTCACAGTCTGTTCTATCCATAACCCCCTATGCTGCACCCCTGATGGCACAGTCGGCTCTATCCCAGACCTCTATGCTGTGTCCTGTTGCACAGTCTGCTCTATCCCTTGACCACTATGCTTGTCCGATGCCACAGTGTGCCTAGACCTCTAGACCCCTATGCTATGTCATGTTTGCACAGTCCTGCTCTAATCCCTTGACCCCTATGCTGTGTACGTTGCACAGTGTGCTCTATCCCTTCACCCCTATGCTGTGTCCTGTTGCACAGTCGCCTCTGTCCCTAGACCCTATGCTGTGTCCTTTTGCACAGTCTGCCTGCTATCCCCAGACCCCTATACTGGTCCCTGTTGCACATCTGCGCTGATCCCTTGACCCCTATGCAGTGTCCTTTTGCACAGTCCCCTGCTCTATCCCCAACCCCTATGCTGGTGTCCTGTTGCACGAGTGTGCTCTATCTCTAGACCCCTATGCTGTGTCCTGTTGCACAGTGTGCTCTATCCTTAGACCCATTAAGCTGTGTACCTGTTGCACAGTGGTGCTACTATCTCCAACCCCTATGCTGTGTCCTGTTTGCACAGTCTGCTCTATCCCCAACACCTATGCTGTGTCCTGTTGCCCAGTCTGGCTCTATCCACAGACGCCATATGCAGTTCCAGTTGCACAGTCCTGCTCTATCCCCAGACCCTATGCTGTGACCCTGTTGCACAGTGTGCTCTACTAAATCCCCAGACCCCCTATGCTGTGTCCTGTCACAGTGTGCTCTATCCCCAGACCCCTATCTGTGTCCTGTGCACATGACCCAATGGCTCAGCCTAGGGGTAGTCGTAGCCGCCGCAGACCCTATGTGTGGCTGTTCTGAGTTTTTGGGGAAGGGGGGGGGGGGGGGCCAGTCCTGCTCTATCCCCAAACCCCTAGCTGTGTCCTGTTTCAACATCCTGCTCTATCCCCAGACCCTATGCTGAGTCCTGTAGCACAGTGTGCTCAATCCCAGAACCCCTATGCTGTGTTCCTGTTGCACATCTGCTCTAACCCTAACCCCCTATTCTGTGTCCTGTTGCACAGTCTGCTCTATCCCCCAACCTACTAAGCTGTGTCCCAGTTTGCCATCTGCTCTATCCCTTTACCCCTATGCTTTGCCTCTGTTGCACAGTGTGCTCTAATCCCTACACCCCTAAGCTGTGTTCCTGTTGCACAGTACCTGCTCTATCCCTTGACCCTAATGCTGTGCCTGTTTCACAGTCTGCTCTATCCCCATACCCCATATGCGTGTCCTGTTGCACAGACTGCTCATCCCCCGACCCCTAAGCCAAAGTCCTGTTGCACAGTCTGCTCTATCCCCAGACCCCTAAGCTGTGTCCTGTTGCCACAGTCTGCTCTAACCCTAGAACCCTCTCTGATCCTGTGCACATCAGCTCTATCCCATCACCTCTATGCTAGTCCTTTGCACAGTCTGCTCTGATCCTAGACCCTATGTCAGTTGTCCTGTTGCACAGTGTGGCTCTATCACCCAGATCCCCTATGCTGTGTCCTGTTTCACAGTCTGCTCTATCCCCAGACCCCTATGCTGTGGTCCTTTTGCACAGTCTGCTCTATCCCCAGACCCCAATGCTGTGTCCTGTTGCACATCTGCTCTATCCCAGACCCCTATGCAGTGTCCTGTTGCACAGTCTGCTCTACTATCCCCAGACCCCTATGCTGTGTCCCTGTTGGCACAGCTGCTCTATCCCCAGACCCCTATGCTGTGTCCTTATTGTGCCATACAGTCTGTGCTCTATCCCCGAATCTATCTGTGTCCTGTTGCACAGTCCTGCTCTATCCCCAGACCCTATGCAGTGTCCTGTTTGCCACTGTTCTACCATAATCCCCTAAGCTGTGTCCTGTTGCACAGTCAGCTCTAATCCCAACCCCTATGCAGTGTCCTGTTGCACAGTCCTTCTCTATTCCCTTGAACCCCTATGCTGTGCCCTGTAGCACAGTGTGCTCTAATCCTTCACCCCTATGCTGTGTCCTGTTGCACAGTCTGCTCTATCCCTTGACCCCTATGCTGTGTCCTGTTGCACCAGTCTGCTCTTTAACCCCAGACCCCTATCTATGTCCGTGCACAGTCTGCTCTATCCCAACCCTACGCTATGTCCCGTTGCAACAGTCCGTCACTAATCACCAGACCCCTACGCTGTGTCCTTTTGCACAGTCAGCTCCTATCCCCAGACCCCCTATGCTGTGACCTGTTGCACATCTGCTCTATTCCGCCCAGACGCCCTATGCTTGTGTCCCTGTTTGCACATCTGCTCTAACCCCAGACACCTATGCAGTGTCCTGTTCATAGCAACAGTCTGCTCTATCCCCAGACTACCTATGCTGTACCGAGCACAGTCTGCTCTATCCCTTGACCCTAGCTGTGCCCTGTTTGGCACAGTCAGTCTCTATCGCTAGACCCCTATGCCATCTGCACTATCCATAGACCCCTAAGCAGTGTCCTTGTTGCAACAGTGTCTCATAACCCTAGACCGCAATGCTATGTCCAGTTTGGCACAGTGTGTGCTCTATCCCCAGACCCCTATGCTGTGTCCTTTGCACATTCTGCTCTATCCCTTGACCCCTATGCTGTGACCTTTGTCACAGTCCTCTCTATCCTTGACCCCCTATGCTGTTCCTGATTGCACAGTCTGCTCAATCCCCAGACCCCTATGCTGTGTCCTGATTAGCACATCTGCTCTAACCCCAAGACCCCTATGCTGGTCCTGTTGCACAGACTGCTCTAACCCCAGACCCCATGCTGTGTCCTGTTGCAGACGTCTGCTCTAACCCTTGAACCCTATGCTGTGTCCTTGCACAGTCTGCTCTATCCCCTATACCCCTATGCTGTGCCCTGTTGCACAGACTGCGCCAGAGAATCAGCGTACTTCCACACCTCACCTGCCGCCCTCATTTCCACCCGCCACATCTCCCATATCACTTAAATGAAAAATAACTTACAAGTGTGCCTACGACCTTTTGTTAAGGAAAGCTTCTGCTAGAAGGTATATGACCCTGATAGCTGCCTCCCATGTTGTTGTTGTTGTAGCTGTTTTTTTGAGATGATGCAGGCTTATTGTTGTTAGTATTATTGTTACATATTATTGTATATTATAACTATCGTTATTATCAGTTTCATTATCCTTATTATACCATAATTATTCATTATTATTATCATTGATTGTTATCAATTATTGTTATGATGATTTTGATTAGAATTATAATTATCATTAACATCACCATCATATATTATTGTATTGTTATCATTTAGTATTATTTACTACTACTCTACAACTATCAATCAGCATCATCATCAACATCATACCATCATCATCATCAACATCACATCATCAACATCATCATCACATCATCATCATCATTAACATCATCATCATCATCGTCATCATCATTATCATTAATATTACTATTATTGTTATCATCATCATCACATCATCATCATCATCATGCATCATCAATCATCATCATCACATCATCATCATCACATCATCATTATTATTATTATTAATAATATCATCTCATTTTATAGATGAGATAACGACGACGATGACGACTTACCACGAGACGACGACCGATGATAATTATGCTGATGTATATGATGATTGAAACTATGACGCTGATCGATGACGAATGACGATGATGATGATGAATCATCCATCATCATTGATATTTTGATTTGAAAACACTAAAAGCTCACCCTCCCTCCTTTCTTTCTAAGGAATTTAGTGTAGCTCTACAACTGCGTCTTCATTTCCGAAACATCACCGCCAACTAAAAAAAAATGAATACTGCCTATCTCAGAGAGATTACAAAAAAGCATCTCTATTGGCTGTTTCCTGAAGAAGGAATTCAAAAAAGCATCGGAATCTTCAACTGTTTTTAAGTCTGTGGCTCTGCAGCGATAAAGGCAGTCCTGATATTTCAGATTTCGTCTAGCCTTGTATGTTCTTGCTGACTGGATGAATGTCTACCATGCCTTGAATTGTCAATGAAGGCGTGTACTCAGCTCTCAGATATCTGGCTAAACACGGCTGGTTCCAGCAACTGCGGTCGGCATAGGTTCTTGAAATCTCCATTTCCATAGGCGATAGCAAGGTCCGGGAACACAGTGCAATTGGCAACTTAGACAGTCCATTCATTAGCTTACATTAAATCATGAAGATCTCTTAAAAAAATTCCTTTTTTTTTACTTCTTTCTCTTTCCCTGACTTACTTCTTTCTTTGTTTCTTTCTTCCCTTTTATTCTTTGCTTTTTTACCCCTCTTTCTTTTTTTCTTCTTCTATAAATTCGTTATATATTTGTTCGTGTCTTGCCTGAAAAAGACCCAAAAGGTCGAAACGCGTTGTGTTTGTCTTGTGACTCGTTTGTCGACGATTCTCTTGGCGGTTCGCTAACATTTATTTAAGATTTGTTTAGATTTCCGCCTGCAGTCGTCTCACTTTGCAGCTAGTTCTCTTTTTTTTCTCTTCTTTTTTTTTTGTCTTCTTTGCTTCCTTCTTCCTTCCTTC
>CM031601.1:47873237-47875737 GCA_018398815.1 Conus ventricosus
AGACTTGCCCAACGCATGTCCCGCTAACGCGGAAGAGTTGGGGCTATCAGTCCTGGAAAGGGACAAAAATACTAAACCTCTAGGGAAGGAGCGATTCTCACGCCCTGCCCCCTTGCTGCCAGGTTCGAGCAAGAGGAGGTTGAGGCTATCGGTCCTGAGGTGGGGAAGGGTCAAAAAGAAATCCTACCAAAAAAAAAACCCTTAACGGAGTAGAGCAACCAAAAGAAATGTCAACCACCCTAACACATATAGAAATAGAAAAAACAACAACAAATGCAAATATTATACACAATAAATAATTAAACTTTCTTCTTTTTTTTTTCTTTCCCTCAAACCCTTGAGGCACAAATAGAAATCCTTTTTTTTTTTCTCCTCAAACCCTTGAGGGTACAAATATAAATCTCTTTTTTTTTTTTTTTAAAGCCCCCAGGGCACAAATAGAAATCTTTCTCTTTTTTTTTTTTTTTCCCCGGAGAAACAAACGGCAGCTACGCCGGTGAAATTGGAGTCGGGGTCACCACTGTCACACTGTCACTCTTGCATACCCGCATTCATGACAGCATTTACTCCATACGCACATGCAATCTTTCCAATCACCCAAAAGGAGCACTACCGAATGTTTTTCTTTCTCCCCCTCTCCTTCAGGGAAAACAATTTACTAAATCATCAACCACTTGTAAACAGAGTTTACAACTGTATCTCTCTCCACACTGAGAGACAAATAAATCTGCACACATGTATCTCTCCTCACACCGAGAGATAAAATAACCTAGTTCCGCTTCTATAAAGCTATGGCCTTCACATTCCGTTATCCAAAAAATCCGAACCAGGAGAATACATAACTCCCGTAATCACTGAGGACCTGCCTGCCTCAAGAAAAAGCTCCCCTGCTTTCTCAATTCCCTGTCTCTCTGAGACAATATATCTGCCCCCTCGAATTCTCCTGTCCTGGAGATACGAGTCTCGACTTCTCTTCCTGGAGTTCTTCTGTCTCTTGAGAAACGACGAGCTTCAACTCCTCTCCCTGGAGTTGGTACTGGCTGGGGCTGAACTACCGTGTGTTCCCCACACCATGGCCATCTTCAACCACCTCACAGGGTGAAAGATGAAGGGTGAAGGGCGAAGGGTAAAGGGTGAAGGGCTGAAACACGAATAAGGTTCGTGTAAGTAACCTGCTTCTCATTCAACATATGAATTCTTCTCTCTTCTTTAAGTTTTCCCCTGTAGCTTTCCCCAACTATCTATCGCTCACTGGTAATGACTGGTCAGCAAAGAGGACCACCGTCCTGACAGGTTCGAGTCTCTAGGCCATCTGCTGGGTTAAAACTGACTCTTTCCCCCCTTCTCCTAGTGAGTGCATACTCAGTGTTCAAAACACATGACCAGCACCTTACCTTACCAGCCCTTGTTAAACTATCACTCAGTGGTCACTTTCACCCAATGACCACATTCGTTTCTTGAATGAGTCATACTCACAATTATTTTGGGGACGCCCGCTACACTAGTCAAGCCATATGAATATTCTTCCTTTAATTGTGGCACGGGGAAATGATTCATATCACTAACTACATGTGATGGAGCGTCACATGCCTTGATGTGAGGCTACGTCACATGACAATCATCATAACAATAATGATAAAAACAATGATAATAATAATAATAATAATATAATAATGATAATGAAAATCATAATAATGATAGTAATAATAATAATAATAATAATAATAATAATAATAAATAATATAATAATAATAATAGTGATAACTATAATACTAACAACAATAAACCTGCATCATCAACGAAGCAACAGCTACAACAACAACAACATGTGAGGCAGCTATCAGGGTCATATACCTACCAGCAGAAACGTTCCTTAACAAAGGTCGTAGGCACACTTGTAAGTTATTTTCTTTAAACTGGGAGACGTGGGCGGTGGAAATGAGGGTGACAGGTGAGGTGGGGATTTACGCCATGATTCTCTGCCGCAGACTTTGCAACAGGACACAGCATAGGGGTCTAGGGATAGAGCAGACTGTGCAACAGGACACAGCATAGGGGTCTGGGGATAGAGCAGACTGTGCAACAGGACACAGCATAGGGGTCTGGGGATAGAGCAGACTGTGCAACAGGACACAGCATAGGGGTCTAGGGATAGAGCAGACTGTGCAACAGGACACAGCATAGGGGTCTAGGGATAGAGCAGACTGTGCAACAGGACACAGCATAGGGGTCTAGGGATAGAGCAGACTGTGCAACAGGACACAGCATAGGGGTCTGGGGATAGAGCAGACTGTGCAACAGGACACAGCATAGGGGTCTAGGGATAGAGCAGACTGTGCAACAGGACACAGCATAGGGGTCTAGGGATAGAGCAGACTGTGCAACAGGACACAGCATAGGGGTCTAGGGATAGAGCAGACTGTGCAACAGGACACAGCATAGGGGTCTGGGGATAGAGCAGACTGTGCAACAGGACACCGCATAGGGGTCTAGGGATAGA
>CM031601.1:47880737-47888237 GCA_018398815.1 Conus ventricosus
AAGTCTATCTGCTTCATTTTTTAAAACATTTATTTGGTTTTGCAAACCAACAACAGTACTAGAGAGCAAGATTACATAATCTGCAAATAAAAGCATAAACAGTTCCACAGCACCTGCAATCAACTGTATACCATGTTTGCCTTTATGTGACATTTCTAAAGCTATCTCATTTATAAAAAATGCAAACATTTGTGGGCTCAATATACAACCTTGCTTCACTCCTCTAGGACAATTGAATAAGTCACTGTACAATCCATTCTCACGAACACATGCTAAAACTGAATTATATACACCACGAAGAGCATAGTACAATTTTCCTTTAACCCCTGTTTTTCTAAGAACTTGCCACAACACATTTCTATTAACGAATCAAAAGCCTTTTTAAAATCAACAAAGCAACATACAGTTTAGTATTTTTCTTTAAGCACTTTTGGACTAAAGCATATAATGTGAAAATATGATCAACTGTACTGTACCCTGACCTGAACCCCGCCTGCTCTTCCCAATTTTCCTCTCTTTTTCAGCCCATTGTGTCAATCTTCTATTCAAAACATGAGTATATACTTTACTATTATACTTGTGAGAGCTACACCTGTATAATTGTCTGGGTTATTTGGGTCTGCTTTTTTATGGATGGGTACAATAATGGACGATTGACCACGACAGGGGAAACAATCCATGATTAAACAAATGGTTAAATAAAGAAACACAGAAATCAATCACATAGTCATTGGCATGTTTTATCATTTCACTTATTATTCTATCTGGTCCCGGGCTTTTACCAGTCTTCAATTTCTAATACTTGCTCTTACTTCGTCTGTAGTTATAGGGTCATCAAACAAAAGCTCATTATTTTGTTCATTTTTCTATTTCTTCTACGGCTGGATCACTTTGACCATTACAAAGAGAGAGAGAAAGACAGAAGAGAGAGAGAGAGAGAAGAGAGAGAGGAGAGAGAGAGAGAGAGAGAGAGAGAGAGAGAAAAGAGAGAGAGAGAGAGAGAGAACGAACGAAACGAACGGAACGAACGAACGAACGAAATGATTTATTGCTATAAAGCGGTACAGCTTCCTTAGCAATATGGCGCGATGAACAACCAGCACACAAAAAAATGAATAAATCATAAATAATGCCGCGCGGTAGGTCCGACATGGAAACCATGGCAAACAAAGTTCTTTCTCCTCACTAGGGCTGACATATATCCCATAGGAAACCCGTCATGCAAGTCTCGTGAACACAGGCTGTCACCCCCGGTAGAACTGGATCAGGCCGTGCAGCGTCTCCATCTTCCGTGCTGCACGTGTTTGGATCTCGGCGTGTTGTTTACTGACTACACGTTTCCCTCTTCGAAGACTGGCAAGTTTTGCACGTTCTTCTGTCAGCATGTTTCTGTTGTCCTGCTTGACATACCCAAAACAAACACTCGCTGTCACCAGACACAGCTGTGCAAGGAAATTCGAGGACAAGATCGTCCGATTCATACATCCCGCACATCAGTACCCGTGGATCGCTGCACTGTACTTTCCTAAAGGATGTGTTTCTATCCTTGTCCCTCAATCGTCTTTGCACTGACCTATCTGTGAGGGTTAGCGACATAGCTTTTCACTACACTGGTTCTGAAACCACCAACAGAATTATCAATCATTGGCTCGATGTCCGCATCAGGTTGCTGAGTAATAGCACAGTCACAGTTAATCGTGCCAAACGTTTTCGCTGGTTTCGTGCACGTGGAATACATCAGACTGTGCTTCGTCCTCGTCTTGCTCGCTGTCATTCTGCCTACGCTGTGTTGTCAAAACGTACTCTTGTGTACTTGACGTTTTCGACTGTATATCAGGTAATAATGGCGCATCCAGTGGGCATTCCGTGTCAAAGTCACTGTCTTGCTTTGCACTTGCCTGTTTCTGCTGCTGCTGTTTGGCCCTCTCCTGGTCTCGTCGAATCTGACTGGGTGGCTTTCTCCTATAATATTGCACCCGTGTGTTGCGATTTAGGACAGGATCCGCCATATTTGTTGACAGTGGCGGGCTGGCAGGCTTGAGGCGTAAGACAACCACCGTGCTGTCTGCTTCTCCCGCCACTTTCCAGCTGGTCACCGTGTTGTCCGTCAGCAGGGCGGTTAGGGTCTTCTCCACAGTCGCTGGAAGTCCAGTAACTGGCATGTTGACGATGAAATTAGATATTTGGTACAGCTCTTCAGTGTGCGCCCTGTTGCTTCGTTTCACGTCAGTGCACCCCCCCCCCCAGAGAGAGAGAGAGAGAGAGAGAGAGAGAGAGAGAGAGTGAGAGAGAGGAGAGAGAGAGAGAGAGAGAGAGAGGAGAGAGAGGAGAGGGAGAGTGAGAGAAACGGAGATGGAGAGCAAGCCAAAGGACATGTCTTTATATCATCATACATATAATCTTGGTGCTCAATTTTTGTTTTTATACTAGACTACGTGCGCTGATCGAGTGAGTATCTCTGTGTATGTGCGTGCGTGCGTGTGTGTGTGTGTGTGTGTGTGTGTGTTGTGTGTGTGTGTGTGTGTGTGTGTGTGTGTGTGTGTGTGTGTGTGTGTGTGTGTGTGTGTGTGTACATTTTGAAACTTCTCAACGAAGTGATACAGACAAGCTTTCTTCTTCTTCTTCTTCTTCTTCTTCTTCTTCTTCTTCTTCTTCTTCTTCTTCTTTTCTTCTTCTTCTTCGTCTTCTTCTTTGCTTCTTCTTGTGGGCGAAGACACTAAATGATCATTTTGCCAATATTGGTAACAGCTAAACATTAGGGAAAGATAAAACTAGCATTTTTAATACTGCGAATTTACAGAAATTTTGTGATGCAAAAAAATATCACGCAAAGTTTTCTATTCCCTAATATCTGTTAATGAAGTGTTTTTATATCTGTCAACTTTGAAAATAAAGTTCATACAGCTTTGATGGATTTAGTCCCAAGATATTAAACTATCTGCACCATATATTGTAGATTCTCTTACATACCTTTTAATCTATGTTTATCTAAACATTACTTTCCAGATGCATTTAAACATGCAAAAATTATCCCTCTGCACAAAAAAGGGAATTTAGATGATCCAAATAACTACAGACCAATTTCGCTGCTATCGTCCGTCTCAAAACCATTAGAACGTCATATCCATCACCATCTATCATCTTTTATTGAGAAACATAAACTGTTGTATTCAATCAGTCGGGATTTAGGAAACTACATTCATGTGAACCTGCTTTGTGTCGGATCACAAATTTGTGGCTAAAAGATATCAACAACAGGAAAGCAGTTGGTGTAGTGTTTATTGATTTAACAAAGGCTTTTGATTTAATTAATCACAATATACTGCTAAAAAGCTTAATGTTTACGGCGTCGACAACAATACGGAATCATTTTTTTGATCTTATTTGTTTGAACCGTACGCAATCTGTTTTTTCGCGAGGTGTTATTTCTTCTAAGAGACTGTTGCCAGAGGCGTGCCACAGGGATCAATCTTAGGTCCCCTGTTGTTCTCCTCTACATAAATGATCTCCCTTTATCAATTCAAAATGCAGTGTGTAATTTGTTCGCTGATGATACATCTTTACAATACTCTAGTCATAGCATCGATGAAATTAATTATCATTTAAATGCAAGCATGAAATCAGTGAAAGACTGGTGTGATTCAAATGCATGCTTGTTCATCCTCATAAACCGAATCTATGTTAATATGTGACGTCAAAAAAGACAAGTCATAAAAGAAGCAAAATTAAAAATAATGTACAAAGATAAAAACAATAAAACAAGTTGCAAAGCACAAATTATTAGGCATCGTCATCGATGAAAATCTTTCCTGGCACGATCAGATCCATAACTGATCAAACAAGTCTCGTGTTGTGTGTTCCAGCTGTCACAGAATAAAACACTTTCTCAACGAACATTCACGAAAAATGTTATTATTTTGCTTTTGTTCAGGCTCGATTAGACTATTGCTCTATAATCTGGGGTAAATGTGCGCCATCTACTTTAAAACCACTTTGTTCATTGCCAAAAACGAGCCATTAGATGATCAGCTGTCTGAAGCAATCCGATCCTTCTTGCGTGATGTATTTAGGTACAATTAGAATACTGCCTCTTCACTCATGTATAACATTCAACACTCTGATTCTTATGCACAAAATTTGTTCATGACGCATGCCCAGATTATTTAAAATCAATAGTACA
This sequence comes from Conus ventricosus, assembly GCA_018398815.1. Taxonomy (NCBI): domain Eukaryota; kingdom Metazoa; phylum Mollusca; class Gastropoda; order Neogastropoda; family Conidae; genus Conus; species Conus ventricosus. Next base: position 47,884,918 of record CM031601.1, read on the forward strand.
TTTACATCACGATCATGATTCGCTCAGATTCATTATTCCTAAGCTAATTTAGATTTATTCAAAACAAGTTTCTCCTTCTGTGGCTGTAAAGAATGGAAACAAACTTCCAGCAAACACACAAAATATTTCCCAATTATCAGCTTTCAAAAATGAAGTAAAGTTACTTCTTTTTGATACTCATGACTGACCTATGCGTAGACATTAGCCTGACTTACATACGTACCGGAGGAAAAATAAAGTGTAATGCTGATAAACGATGCAGTTGATTGAGATGTGTGAGTGTGTGTGTGTGTGTGTGTGGTGTGTGTGTGTGTGTGTGTGTGTGTGTGTGTGTGTGTGTGTGTGTGTGTGTGTGTGTGAGAGAGAGAGAGAGAGAGAGGGGGAGGACAGGGAGTGAGAGAGAGAGAGGGCAGACAGAGAGAGACAGAGAGAGAGAGAGGAGAGAGAGAGAGGAGAGGGAGAGAGGAGAGAGAGAGAGAGAGAGGAGAGAGTGAGAGGAGAGAGAGAGAGGAGAGAGAGGAGATGAGGAGAGAGAGAGAGTAGAGGAGGAGAGAGAGAGAGAGATTTTAAGCATGAAATCGTTATATTGATGTTATTTTGTTATTCGATGTTACCTTATTCTTTATTTTTAAATTGTAGTTATTGTTGGGCAGAATTGTAAAAAGGCCTTCAATGAGCTAATTCTCAACCATTAAAGATTCATTCATTCATTCTTATTCTTATTCTTCTTCTTCTTCTTCTTCTTCTTCTCCTCCTCCTCCTTCTTCGTCTTCTTTTCTTCTTCGTCTTCGTTTTCTTCTTCTTCTTCTTCTTCTTCTTCTTCTTCTTCTTCTTCTTCTTCTTCTTCTTCTTCTTCTTCTCCTCCTCCTTCTCCTCCTCCTCCTCCTCCTCTCCCTCCTCTCTCCTCCTCTCTCTTCTTCTTCTTCTTCTTCTTCTTTTTCTTCTTTTCTTCTTCTTCTTCTTCTTCGTCTTCGTCTTCTTCTTTGCTTCTTCTTGTGGGCGAAGACATCATGTGTGTCTCTCAATCCCATCAGAGCGCTTTGGTCTCTTTCAAATCGGCTCTTGACTAAACACATTGAACCAAACAAACTAAACAGACAAGCCAACAGAAAAGAACTTCAGCGAACTCAGACCCAGATGACATTTTGCTACTCGCCTCTTTGAATCCTATTACACTGTCTTTATATAGCTATGATGGTTCCAACGACGCAAACTCAGAAACAAGGCAACTTTCTTTCTGTAAGGAGGAGGAGGAGGAGGAGGAGGAGGAGGAGGAGGACGAGGACGAGGACGAGGAGGAGGAGGAGGAGGACGAGGAGGACGAGGACGAGGACGAGGACGGGACGAGGACGAGGACGAGGAGGAGGAGGAGGAGGAGGAGGAGGAGGACGAGGAGGAGGACGAGGAGGAGGACGAGGAGGAGGACGAGGACGAGGACGAGGACGGGGACGAGGACGAGGACGAGGAGGACGAGGACGAGGAGGACGGGGACGAGGACGAGGACGAGGACGAGGGGACGAGGACGAGGAGGAGGACGAGGACGAGGAGGACGAGGACGAGGAGGACGGGACGAGGACGAGGACGAGGACGAGGACGAGGACGAGGACGACGACGAGGACGACGACGAGGACGACGACGAGGACGACGACGAGGACGACGACGAGGACGACGACGACGAGGAGGACGACGACGAGGACGACGACGACGAGGACGACGACGACGAGGACGACGACGACGAGGACGACGACGACGAGGACGACGACGACGACGACGTATGGTCAGTCTTCTGTCCTCTTGCGTCTTCTTTCATGAAGACGAAACAATATTCCACAAAGGAATCTCTCTCCTCCCCTCCCTCTTTTCTTTCTCTCTCTTTCTGTCTCTGTCTCTTTCTTTGTTTCTCTTTCTGACTCTCTGATCTTTTCTGTCTGTCTGTCTCTCTCTCGACGACGACGACGACGACGACGACGACCGACGACGACGACGTCGGACGACGACGACGACGACGACGACGCGAGACGTATGGTCAGTCTTCTGTCCTCTTGCGTCTTCTTTCATGAAGACGAAAACAATATTCCACAAAGGAATCTTCTCCTCCCCCTCCCTCTTTTCTTTCTCTCTCTTTCTGTCTCTGTCTCTTTCTTTGTTTCTCTTTCTGACTCTCTGACTCTTCTTCTGTCTGTCTGTCGTCTTTTTTGTCTGTCTGTCTGACTCTCTCCCTCCCCCCCCCCCCTCTCTCTCTCCTCTCTCTCTCTCTTCTCTCTCTCTCTCTCTCTCTCTCACACACACATGTTGTTGTTGTTCTTCAATTTAAGTCTTTTCACTAAATGTGATATTAGACAAGGTGTGTGTGTTTGAGTGTGTGTGTGTGTGTGTGTGTGTGTGTGTGTGTGTGTGTGTGTGTGTGTGTGTGTGTGTGTGTGTGTGTGTGTGTGTGTGTGTGTGTGTGTTTGAGTGTGTGCATGCAGCGTGCGTACGTGTGTGCGTGCAGCGTGCGTACGTGAGTGCGCGCCCGCGTGCGTGAGTGTGCGTGTGTGCGGGTTTGTGTGATGAGGAGAAACTCTATGTAATAATAAAAAAACAAAAAAAAAAAAATACATCAAAAGTAAAAAACAAACAACTGTACGAAACAAGATTCATGAAAAACTGCAATTATCTAGGTTGAGCCAAATGGGTTAACATAAGAATTCGTACAAATTTTAAGAGAGTCTTTGTATCTGAAATATGCACTTTGAAGCATTCCTTTCGTAACTTGACAAATTCGGAATCAAACAGTTAGGGGCAAAAGTATAGACGTATTGTGTTGTTGCTACATTGATCAAGGGCGCCACAAGCACATCGAATATCTTGACATTATTTTTGTTCTGAATGCTATTATTTTTAACCGATATAATAAGGAGGAATGTTGGTTACTGTGGTTTGGGTATTAATCATATGGTTATATACGGTTTACGGATTTCTTGAGGGAAGCCCTTTTTTAAGAGATTACTTGCTAGAGAGCTCGATACAACAAAGTATAGAAGAGTCGGGTATTGTATTCGGGGGAGAACACTTTCTTTGTAGTATTCCTCTAATTTTCAAAAGAGGCTCTTTGTAAGAGGAGAATAATCTTCATGTGGGCTAAAGCTCAAGGGAATTGAATATGAAGCCGTATTGGTCAGGAATTGTTTCAGCACCCTTGATGGCTCGAGGAATCTGTCAGCCCAGTCATTGCCGGATATGAAGCAATGGGAAGGAACCCAACAATAATAAACTATTATCCTCGGGATCATAAAGTTGTGAATAAGTATTTTAATTTCTGTTACGATTTTCAGCCGGAT
>CM031601.1:47893237-47896764 GCA_018398815.1 Conus ventricosus
AAGACAGCGCATGAAGGAATCTTAAAACTGCGTTACGACAGCTAGAGCTCAAACTAGAAAGACAAGATGAACATCTGAGAAAATCTGATGTCGTGTTATATGGTATGCCTGAGAATTCAGGTGAACAAACTGATGTGTCGGATGATGTTGTATGTTTATTACGCAAATATTCCCAGGTAGACACTGGCACACGTGTGACATCGACTACGCACAGAGGCTTGGTTTGAGCAGAGAACCGGGCAGTGGCAAACCTAGGCCAATTTTGATCAAATTTGTATGTTTAAGAGACGCTATGCTGGTGCTACGTGATAAAAAGCAAAAATGAACATGCAAGAGGCAAGTCTTCGTGTTCGTGTAGACCTGACCATACAACAGCGGGAAGAAATTTCCAGTTACAGGCAACAGGGTTTGCATGCCTTCTATTCCAAGAGCAAGCTGGTCGTGTCGGGTCCCTTGGAAAGAGCAGTACTTTCCCTCACGAGTCCGTCCTTCCCATCTTCACCCTGCCTCTCCAACATCACGTCCCTGTCCTGCTCAACCACGTCCCTATATAAAGTGCCCTCTGCTGTTTCTTCCCAGAACACTGTTCCCAGTGATATCGACACCCGGCATGGGAGGTATCTTTCACACTCAGGAAGACAGTCCCGTCCCCCTCCTCGCTTCCTTCACCTGAAGGCCGCAGTACGCAGGTGAGCAGTTCGTTCTGGAGATGCCATTGCAGCAGCTGGTCCATTCTGAACCTGGCTCCGCTTCCAGACCGGACGAGACTGACGTCACCAGCAGTCGGGGGTGGGACCCGCATCAGGACCCAGACGGCTACGGTCCTCGAGGCAGTTGGAGCACTGGGGCTGTTTTTGGTGTCGGAGGTGTTCAGGGTCTCCCGCGGCAGCGGAAGATGTCGACACTGTGCCGTCAGCAGACAGTTCTGCTCCCGTCGTGTGGGAGATTCACTGCCTGCCTCTTCACACTCCTCCCTGGGTCCGCGGGCGGTATCAACCACGTGACGTGTCATCTGGGTCATCACACCGACGAAGTGGATTAAGACGGCACTCCTCTGGCAGTGACGTTGTGACAAAAACTACAAGCAAAACTACCAGCGATGACAGAGGTCCTTGCAGCCAACAAAACGGACGTCAAGCTGTGAACCTCGTTGCTCATCCTCGCTGACGACAAGAAACCGTACTAAGAGGCGTCAGTCCACGCTTGACGCCAGTCTGCGCCAGAGCAGTAGAAAATAGGGGTTAGGCCAAGGCTCATCACTTTGTGTTAGCAGGAATGAACGGTGTGATTGTACTAGTTCTAATTCAAAAACAAATTTTATCTTTTATGACATTCAATGTTGAAGGCTTACGGACCATCACAGATGAATGTGATCTCACATTTTTGATAAATGAATATGATTTTGCTTTTTTGTGTGAACCTTTACTAAATCAATTCCTCAGTCACTGTTCTCATGCCATAAAGTCTTTGATTCGACGGGCGTTAAGCTCAATGATAACATTCACGGTCGTTTATCAGGTGGGGTTGGGTTTTTGGTTAGAAAGAATTTATGTCATTCTGTTGAAAGAATAGAGACTGAGATAGATAACATTGTCTCCTTGAAGCTTTCTAAACATATTCTAGCCACAGAAACTGATTGTTTGTTGGTAGGCTGTTATTTGCCACCTGAAACCTCTCCTTACTATGAAGAGACTGACATTTACAATGGTGTTTCATTATTAGAGAACTGCCTGTTTGAACTTATGAGAGAGCATAGTGATTTACCTATCATTATCTGCGGTGATCTGAATGCAAGAACTGGCTCCCTACAAGCCGACTTTGGTGATCCAACTCAAATCTGGCAGATCTGACTGATTCAGCAGACGATAATCCAGAAGTTGATGAGAGAAATGCACGTGTTTCTTGTGATTTGTCCGTTAATGCTTTAGGTCGTCTGTTACTAAATGTCTGTGAAGAATTTGGTATGTGTATTTTGAATGGTGTTAAATCTTGTGGGTTTCCTGGCCACTTAACGTACACTTCACCAATGGCTCAAGTGTTGTAGATTATTTTATTGTTTCCCGCACCCTGTTGCCATTTGCCAGAGTTTTAATGTAGTGCCCCTGACTGAATCAAAACATACAGTTGTTGAGCTTAAATTCTTGGCCGATTCGACTATTGTTTCCACTGCACATCTACCAAAACAAACTGCACAGGTAAGTAAATGTAAGTGGAAAGATGACATGAAGGACATATTTTTAAATTCAATGCAGTCACATGAAATTAAAGACAAATTAAATGTAGCTACTGATCTGATAAACACTGATGTGAATCTAGCCCTTTCCCAGTTTAACCCGTTCAGTGCCTCAAAATAGTACAAAGAAGGTGTTCCCAGGTGCCGGGGAAATCTCATGATTTGGGTCATAATTAACAAAAATTCTAGCTCAGAAACTACAAAAGATAGAAAAATGAAATCTATATCATTTTTGAAGGAAATTGAATGAAGATTTTGAATCTGGGCTTCTTTTGTTTTAATTTTGATAATACAAAAGTATTTAGGCTTGTAGATTTGGATAGATTTTTTTGGACGATCAAAAACATATGTATTTACCACATCCAAACAAGAACACACAGCAAAAAAGTTGAAAATAAAGTTTGTATTGTCACACTACACCTGTAAATGAAAGTAAAACAGTTTGGAAGTCTATCAAGACGCTCACACTCGATGCAGACTGACCAGTCCACGACCACGCCCCCCCCCCCCTCCCCACCACACCCCCTTGCTCAACTTCAACCCTCTCTTTCACTCCTCATCTTCCCCTACCTTTCGTCTGCACCGTGTCACGCCGCGAGCAGGCCACGATCCCCTCTCGCACTGATTTCACATCACTGGACACCAGCACGCAGTGCAGAGTACACACTTGGCTGGCTCGTTCGACTGACGCTGTCAGCTGAACGCACACTGAGGTCACAGAGCCCTACTCAATAACTGACGAATATGGTCGGCAATTCCACCACTATCATCATCTCACCTTCATGCTCGAGTTAGTCGTTGAATAAAAGATTATTGTGTTTGTCAAAAATCAACAGCAGAGCCTGCTCAGCTGTGTAAATACGTTGACTTGGTCGCTGGGTCGCTTCGACAACGAAGGTTGCGCCGCCATCTTTGCAAGCGAGACACGAAGTGCTGGCTGGTCACCCAGTCAGTGATAAAAATAAATGGGGTTTCCCCTCACGTGTGGTCATTTACATATTATTTTAGAACTACAGACATATAAGGCTTTCTACGCAAACTCTATTTGAGTCCGTTGATAGAAATAGTAACGAATGAAAACTCAAGAAAAATGCATGACGTCAGGGACTGCCCATAGGCACATGGAAAGCACTTTTATTTCCGCGTCAGCTGACTGACTAAAGGCGCTCAACGGGTTAATTATTTTTTATATTTTGCAAGCATACAAAAACCCACAGCACAAAACAAAAACATACAACCCGCCCAAAGTGTTTTTGTTTACTGAACACCAAAGTAGCCCTTTTTTAAAAAACAA
>CM031601.1:47911864-47931864 GCA_018398815.1 Conus ventricosus
TCTCTCTTCTCTCTCTCGCTCCTCTTCTCTCTCTCTCTCTCTCTCTCTCCATTTGTTCTGTGGGGGACCCCTCCGTTTTTAATGAATGGAAAACGAACAATGGAACACACAAACAAAGAAAAGAAGCAAACGCGCTCTTTGCCCGGTGCTCTGGCCCTTGGGTGGTTTCTGTTTTTGCAATGGCAATTCATTGCTGACGCACACGGGAGGCCACAAATTAATAGAAGCTGCGCGGGGGCGGGCTAGATAATGTGAAAGCAGACGGCTATGGGAGGAAACAATCAAAATGAGACGGATCGCTTGCATCCTTGCATATTCTGGATTTAACGTTTTAAGAAGGAAAAATCATCTTGTGTGTTTTGTCTGTTCTGTTTTTATTCTCTCCATGAAAAATGCTATAGAATAACCAAAAACCGGGGGGGGCGAGGGGGGGGTCTATTCCATCTTGAAAAGAATCCATAACAAGGATGTAGTTTGTAGTTAACGCAACGCCGGGACTCCAGGTGCATCTGTTTGTCGTGTTTCTTTGTGTGTATTTTGTTGTTGGTTCTTGTATTTCTCCTCTTTGTTTTGTTTCTCCATTTTCTTCACTCTCTTATACTCTCTAGAGTTGTATTACCCTCATCACATACACCGTTTTCCACACGTTTTATACCAATTCAGGACCAAAGAAAACAAAATCGGGCGACACATGGGTAAACATGCAATTTAAAGACAATGCTGTCATGCTCGCCTAAAAACGCTGAATCAAGGAGACGTTTCAAAGCTCCACATGGCAAAAGAGAAAAAAAGAGGCCTTATCTTAAATGTTCACACTTAATGCGGACATCTCCCTACATGCCATTTCAAAAAATGACCCAGGAGAAGATGTTTTATTTGCCCCAGATTTTCCCATGGATTCAGACCGGACGTTTAACTTGTTATGATTTCTTCCACGCTTTGGGAAAAGAAAAAAAAAAAAAAAAAAAATTGGGAAAAAAAGCGCACATCTTTAAACTAAGTGCACTTCATGCTTTGGGTATTTTAAAAGAGCAAAACCACATTAACGTGGTTTGTTGCATGGTTTGAGACAACAGAGTTTAATTAAAAAAAAAATGAACTGTCAAAAAGAAAGACACACGAAAAGAATTCACTGAAAAAAAACGAGGGGGTGGGAAAATGCAACACAGCAGCCCAGCAACAGCAACAGCAGCCGCGCAGCAACATCAACAACAACCGCGACCCGACGACGACAACAACAAACAAATAAACAGCAGCAACAACCGACGACGACAACAATGGTTTGTGAACAACAAACGTCGTTAGTCACCGAACAGCCTGTTAGACTTTTAGAACAGATATATATAATAAAACAGATTAAAGATATACCACCTTATTAAATACGGAAGGAAAGAGAGGATATACGAGGATTACGGATACCGCATACGGTTTTTTTAATTCTTTTTTTTTTTTTTTTTTTTTTTTTTTTTAGTCACAAAATTAGGCCATTTGACCCCTCCCCCTCGTTGAAGGAGGTGTTTGCTGCGTCTCAACACAAAATAAAGAAATCATTCAATATTTTATCGTCTAAAAACGTATTCCTAATTCAATGCTATACATTAAGATAACAGAACAGATCGCAACGTAAAATGCTTTTTGGTAGGTTAAATTGTCATGATTTCTAGTTGTTTGTGCATTATTGGAAGCTTTAGAGAAGTAAACTTTTCTGAAAAGATTGGAATCTCTGTATTTTAAATTATTGACCGTTCCCGTATGTATTTCGTTATTGTTTGTGCAAAGGGACAGCATTAGCATTAGAACAAAATGCACTTCGTTCTTCATTTCTCTTCTTTACACATGGAAAAATATCAAAAATCAACAGGGGGTATGTTGTTTGTTTCGCATTATCTATGCCCACCCAGCAATAAGATCTGAAAAGTCCCAATCTGAATGTATGGGGTTTGTAACTAATTTGATATGTCTGTTCTCTAGATTCAGCCATTAAATCTCTATAAATGCGTGTTTCTTTTATCGGAATATTGGCTATTGTGGAAGAAAAAGAAAAAAAGAAAAAAGTAAAAAAAAAAAAAAAAGAAAATCAAAAAAAAAAAAGTTTCATGTAATAAATTGCTATAGTTTCTTGCATCTGCAATAAAAGTACAAGTCTTTCTTTAAAGTCGCGAAAAAAAAAAAAAAAAAAAAAAAAAAAAAAAAAAAAAAAAAAAAAAAAAACAAAAAAAAAAAAAAAAAAAAAAAAACAAAAAAAAGAAAAAAAAAAAAAACTTTTCCACTCCCCCTCAACCCGGTGGTTTAACCCCACATATCCAAAAAACAAACACGTATAACTTGTAGCGGAATGTCAGGAACGCCCAAGTTTGTCTTATCACGAAGGAAGAGGGTCTAACTCAAATAATGTTCTATATGCTTTTCTCGCGGTAATCTTGTACTCACCCATTCTTGTCCGCTTCAACCAGTAGTAATACACCCTAACGGTAGACTAGATTAGAATAGCAGGAAGATTTAGATAGAATTTTATGTAAATAGGGAATCTATTTGGCTCTCCATACACGATTTGACCACCACCCCCGACCGCGACAACAACTAACAACCAACAAACAAACTAACAACAACTCCACAACGAAACAAACTACAAACAACCAACTAAACAACAAACAGCAAGCAGCAACGGATGGTGTGGAGAAGAGAACACCATGAGGAGAAGAAACACAAACGCAGTAAACTGAAACAGACTTTCTTAGAACAGTTCTTAGGAAAACAGGATAAAATAAATATAAAAAATTAGATATATCACCGTATGAGGGGAAGGAAAAGAGAAAGAAAGAAAGAGAAAAGAAGAAAAGTGAGAGGACGAGAGATGGGAGGAGAGAGAGAGGAGGAGAGAGACGAGAGAGAGAGAAGGAGGAGAGAGAGAGAGAGAGAAGAGAGGAGAGAGGAGAGAGGAGAGGCGAGAGGGAGGAGAGGAGAGGAGGGCAGAGGCAGAGAATTGAAATATAGGAGGAAGGGAGATCATAGGACAGAACAACCAGAGGACAGAGTTAAAGACACAGGACAGGACAGGAGACAAGATCAAGCAGGGACCGACCAGACAGGACAGGGAACAAACAGAGACAGACAGAGATCCAGACGGACAGAGAACATTACAGAGGACCCTAGGAGGCTCTAGAGGGCAACATGTGGTATTTAAGCTATCATACGCAAAAGCCAGACCATGGAGAAGCGATAGAAGAAGAGAAAGAGCGCACTGGAATCACGCAATTTGAAGTGGTTGTCCTTTCATCACAACATGCGCTGATCTGAATGATTAGGAAAACCACAGTGGCTGAATTCTTTAACAGCTAATATGGAAATTGGACAGTAATAATGTGGAGCACGGGGGAAAAAAATAGGTTAGACCATAAGGGAAAAGACACACAAGCAAAGAAAAAAAAAAAAAAGCCCAAAAAAAAAGAAAGAACAAAACAAACAAAAAAAAACGGCACAAGCAATCACAAATCAAACGAAAAAAAAAACGACAATCAATGCCGATAGATAATTTATATTGACATTAAAGGCCTCCTCCCCCTCCCCCTACCCTCCTACCTCCTCCCTTAAGGTGTGTGGGTCTTTAACCTTATCTGTTCACACAACACACACACACTCACACACACACACAAACACACACACACACACACACACACCAACACACACACACACACACACAACTCTCTCTCTCTCTCTCTCTCTCTCTCTCTCTCTCTCTCTCTCTCTCTCACTCTCTTTGCCTTTTTTTTTTTTGTTCTCTGTATCTTCTTCTCTCTCTATCTCTCTTTTTCGTTCCTGTCTCTGTCTGTCTGTCTGCCTCTATCTCTCTCCCCTTTCAACCCCCCCCCCCCCCCCCCCCCCCCCCCCCCCCCCTTGGTCTTCTCACAGTGAAGAGGAGGAGGCGGAGAGGTGAGAGAGCAGCGAGCGATGGCGACTGAGAGAGAGGGGAGAGAGAGGAGAGATGGACGAGGGAGGAGCCGAGAGAGGGGGGAGAGAGATAGAGAGAGAGGGAGAGGAGGAGAGGAGGAGGCGAGAGAGATGGAGAGAGAGGAAGAGAGAGAGAGAGAGAGAGATGGACGCAGGGGTGTGAGGGACAAAGTACGCAGGGGCGATGGGGAAGAACGTGGTGGGAAAAGTAAGTGGAAGAAGTGGAGTGTGAGTTGTGGAAAGGAAAATGTTTAATGTTGCGAGGAATTCTAAGGACGGTTTCTTTTCTTCCAAGGCAGATGAGATTCTGCACACTCAGTGTACAATATTTGCAAATAATGCCTCCTTTTCTAAAACAGTTAGGGGGTTCCGAAATTCGATGCGAATATTTTTCTTATGGGGCAAAAGTTAAAAAGTTTACCTACTTTTCTACTTTTTTTTTGTTTTTTTTTTTTTTTTTTTTTACTGTTTATTGTTTTAGGGGTTTAGTATTTTTATCCCTAGAATTTGATGTTTTTGTGGTTTTGGGTTTGGGTGCTTGCTGTCGATTGTTTAATGCTTATCATTCAAATATATATATATAGTATATATATATATAATATATATATATTATATATATATTATATATATATATCTAGATATATATATTCAGTAGAGTAGCAGAGTGTCAGTAGTAGTGCAGTAGGTAAGTAAGTAGTATTAAGCAAGTGAGTAGCCATTGTAGCAAGGAGTAGTAAAGCAGTAGTAGCAGTGGTTTTGGTTTTGTTTTTAGTAGTAGTAGTTTCATCATCATCATCATCATTTACATTCTCATTATTATTATTATTAGTATCTATCATATTCTTCATTATTCATTTATTATCACTACTATTACTAGTATCATCCTATTATTACCAGTGTTCAGCTTATCGTTATGTTATTATTGTCGAATTATTATTATGCTATTGTGTTTTTATTATAATATAATAATACAAATTAATAATAATATAATAATAAATAATAATAATAATACTAATAATAATAATTATTATTTTATGATTATTATTATTATTAGTATTGTATTATTATTATTAGTTTATTATTTTGATGATGATTTGATGATGATGATGATGTGATGATGGGATTATTATTATTATTATTATTATTAGTATTATTATTATTATTATTTATTATTATTATTTATTATATTATTATTATTATTATCATCATTATCTATCATCATCATCATCATCATCATCATCTTTATCAAATTATTATTGCTATTGTTGATGTTATCGTTTCATTTAGTACATTTATAATTATTCTTTCAGGCAGAGGAAGAGAATTTGCCTCCCCCGAAGCGGGGATGGCCAGATGTGAATGGCAGGGGAAAAGGGGGCGGGGTATTTGTTATTAAGGTTTATTTAAATTTTTTTTCGTTGTTAAAGACGGATATTTTAAGGGAACAAGGGGCTGCCTCGCCCCATGACCACAATCACTCTCAATGCTCCTGAACAAATCCAAGGAAGTTTGGAATGGCCATGATGGTTTCAGGTTTGGAAAGAAGGGGAAAAATATCAAAATTCGTCGACCCGGGGTGTTCTCGCCCCCTACAACCTTAGCCTGCCGGGATGGTTGATCATCGGTTCGGTTGCACAGTGACGGGGGTGGGCTGAGCGAGAATAATGGCGCCCCACACCACGGTGGGGGGGGGTTGCCCCAGCCGAGGTTGGGGGGGGCGGCCCCCCCCCCCCCCGGCCCGCCCGGCCCGGGCGCCCCCCCCCCCCGCCCGCCCCCCCTGCACCCCACCCCGAGAGCGGACGTCCCCGAGTCCTCGTGCCTAACCCGCCGAACCCCGTCCACGCAAGGCCCGCCCCCCACACGCGCCCCGGCCCACACGCCCCTGTTCCAGACGACCGAGCGGCCCCCCCCCCGGGCGCCCCCCCCACCCTCCCCGCCCACCCGGCGCCCCCACGGGCCCTCCCCCCCCACCCCCACCAAACAGGCCGTCACCCTGGACCCTCCACCCCCAGGCCCGCCCCCGCCGCCAACCGCACCACCGCCCCCCCACGCCCCGCGGGCCCCCCCCCCGGCAGGCCCGGCCTCCGGCACGGGTCCCCCCCCCGGCCACCCCCTCCACCGGAGCCCCGCGGGCCCCCCCCCCGGCCACGCCGCCCCGCACCCCCGGGCCACGCCGGCCCGCAACCCCCCCACACGACCCCCCAACCGCCGGCGGCAACGCCCCGGCCCCCGGGCCCCCCCCCAACCCCCTCCACAGCCTGGAACCCCCCAGCCGAAACCCCGGGCGCCCCCCCCCCGCGGCGGGCCCGCCGGCGCGCCGGGCCCCCCCCCCGCCCCCGCACCGCAGCCGCCCCCCAACCGGTCCCGGCAGGGCCCTCCCCCCCCCCGCCCGGGGCCCCCCGGCCCACCGCCACGCAGCGCGCCCCGGACCACCGCGCGCCCCCCCCCCGACCCGGGCCACCGTCACCGGGCCTGCCCCACCCATCCCCCCGCCCCCCCCCCCCGCCCGCCCGGCCCCACCCTGCCGCGCCCCCCCCCAGACGGCAGGCCGCCCCCACAGCGACCCCCCCCCCCCCCCCCGGCGGCGCCCGCCCGACGGCCCAGCGCGGGCCCCCCCCTGCCCCCGGCCCGGCCCCCCGACTCCGGCGGGCCCCCCCCCAACGCCGTGCGCACGCCCCCGCCCCCCCCCGCCCGGCCCGGAGGCCCCCCCCCCCCGCCCCCGGCGCGCCCACCCCCCCACACCCCCCGGGCCGCGGGACACGGGCCCCGCGGCCCGTCCCCGCGGGGGCACGCCCCCCGGGCCCCCCGGCCGCCCCGGCTCGGCGCCCCCCCCCCCGCCCCACCCCTGCGCAGGCCCACACGCCCCCAAACCGGGCCCCCACCCCGCGGGCGCCGGGCCCCCCCCCCCCCCCCCCACCGCGTACCCCCGCCCGGCCCCCACCCCCCCCGGCGCCCGCGAGCCCACGGGCCGCCCCACCCCCACACCCCCGCCCCCAGCCACCCCGGCCGGGCCCCACGGGCAGGGCCCGGTCCGGGCAAGCCCCCAGGCCCGACCCCGCCCGTGACACCAACCCCCGAGCGCCCGCCGTCCGCCCATCCGCCGGGCCCGACCGGACCAGGACCGCCACCCCCCGAGCTGCACCGGGCCCCGCCCGCACCCTCCGCCTGTCACCGGACCCACCACACCGGGCCGACACACGCCCCGGCCCCCCGCCAGACCGACCGGAGCCCGCCGCCCCCGCCCGGCCCCCGCCCCCCGACCCCCCCGGCGCCCCGGCCGGCCACCAGCCCCCCCCCCCCCGCCCCACCCCCCGCCGGGCCCCCTCCGCCCCAGCCGCCCCCCTCGCGGCCCCCCCCCCGACGCACGTGGGACCCGGCGGCCGCCCCACCGGCCGCGCGGGACCCCGGCCAAGCGGGGCCCCCACCCCGCGCCAGCCCGGCACCCCCGGCCCCCCGGCGCCGCCCGCAGGACCCCGCCGCCACGACCGCCCCCCCACGCCCGTCCCGCCCCCCCGCGGAGGCCCGGGCCCCCGCGCCGCGGCCGGTCGGCCTCGGAACCGCGACCCGGCGGGCGGTGCGCCACGAGGCGCCGAGCGCCCGCCCTCGCGGCGCCCACCCCCCGCGCGGGGACAGGCCCGCCGACCCACCCGACCGCCCCGACCCCGATGCCCACCCCCCCCCCGCCCGGTGCGCCCCCCCACCCGTGCGCCCCCGCCCCGGGAGCCCACCGGGCGCCCCCCGCCCCCGCCGTCCACCCCCCGCGGCCAGCCGGGCCCGGTCCACGTGCCGCCCCCCGGGCCCCCCCCCGGCCGGCCCCCCCCCGCCCCCGCCGCGTGGCCCGCCCACCGCCCGAACCCCCCCCCCCCCCGTAAGCGCACCCCCCCCCCCCCCCGAACGCACCCCAGGCGGGCCCGCCCACCCCCCCCGGGCCGCACCCCGGCCCAGAACACGGCCCGCCCGCCCCGCCCCGGGCACCCCCCACCCGCCCCCCCAACGGCCCGGCCCGCGACCCCGGCCCCCCCCCCAGGCGCTCCCACACCGCACACCCCGCACCACCCCCGGTCACCCCCGCCCCCGCGGCCGGCCGCCCGCGGAACCCCGGCGGCCCCGTCCGGCGCCCCCCCACGCCCACAGCCACGCCCCCTCCCCCCGCGGTGCCGCGGCCCCCTCCACGGGGCCGCCCCCCGAGGCCCCTCCCCGGCCAACCGGGCCGCCCCCCCACCCCGCCATGGGCCCCGGCCCCGCCCCCCCGGGCCCTGGGCGCGGGCCCCCCCCCCCCCCGCCCGCACAGTGGGCGGCCCCGGGCCCCGCCCCCGCCCCGCCCCCGGCCCCGCCGTCGCCACGGCGGCCGCCCGCTGGCCCCGCGTGGCGGCGCGCCGGGCGGCACCGGCCGCGGCACCGCCCCCCACCGTCCCCTTCCACTGGGCTTGCCGCCCGGCCGGACCCCCCCGCCCGCGGCCCCGCCCCCTCTACCCCGTGGCTCCACGTCCCCCTTCCCCGTCCTGCCCCCCCTCCCCCCCAGCCCGTGTCTGTCCCCTCCCCCCCCCCTCCCCTTACCTTCTTCGTCCCCCCTCCCCCCCCCCCCCCCCCCCTTCCCCCCCCCTTTCTCCCCCCCCCTTTCTCTTCTCTTCCCCCCCCCCTCGTCTGTCTCTACCGCTTCCCCTCCCTTCCCCCCCCCCCCCCTTTCTCCTCTTTCGCCCCCCTCCTCCTCCCTTTCCCCCTTTTCCTCCCTGTCCCCCTCCCCGTCTCCTCTCTCCCCCCCCCCTTTCCCCTCTCCCCGTTCCCCCTCCCCCCCCCCCCCCCCCCCCTCGTCCCCCCCCCCCCCCACACCCCCCCCCTTTCCTTCTATTTCCAGTCCCCGCCCTTACATGACAGGAAAAATGCCCCTCTCTTCTCTCTCTCTCTCTCTCTCTCCTCTCTCGCTTCTCTCTCCTCTCTCTCTCTCTCTCTCTCCTCTCTCTCTCTCCATTTGTTTAGGGGGACACCCCTCTATTTTCTCTAACGAAATGGAAAACGAACAATCAAAATACACAAACAAAAAGAAAGAGAAAAACGAAAAAAACAACCAACTCTTAGCCGGTGCTGACCTGGGGGTTTCTGTTTACGAATTTATTGCTGAGGCACACCGGGACAGGGCAAAAGCAAAGAGTAATAAATAGAAGCTGCGCGGACAAGATAATTTTGAAGCAGACGGCCATGAGAAAGAAACAATCAAATGAGACGGATCGCCCATTAATATTTGAAGTTTTAAACGATAAGGAAGAAATCATCTTGTTTGTGTGTTCTGTTTCTCTGTTTTACATTCTTCCAGAACAGAATGTCAGAATACAACAAAAGCCGGGCGGGGGGTCCAATTTCCATGTCTGGAAGATCATATAATAATGGTGAGTTTGTAGTTAAACACAGCCAGTGAGACCCACCCCTCCATATGCCGTCCTCTGGTTTGTCTGTTTTGTTTTGTTTTTGTTGTTTGGGTGATGTTGTGTTTGGGTGGTAGTCCTCTTTGTTTCGTTCTCCCTATGCGCCCATAGCATCATTGTGCTTCCCACTCTCCTAATGTCTTAGACTGGGTTATTGACCTATTCACATACAACCTGTTGTCTACCCAATTTCTATACTTTGTTAAACAAAAAAAGTTCGTATAGACACATGTGGACTAGACAACATTTAAAGGCCCAATGTCCTTCCATGCTCGCCGTTAAGACCGGGGGACCTGAGTACTGAGGCTCTGGAGGTCGAAGACGCGAATTACCGAGGTTGGGTTTTTTTTTTTTGTTTTGTGTTTGGTAAATATAAATCCAATTAAAAATAAACATTGCCCATAGTTTAAAGAGTTGTGAAGTTTTTATTTATTTTTATTTTTATTGTAAAACTTAATGTGTGTTTCCTTTACGTATTCGAAATGACATAGTCATTTTATTGCTGATTTTCCCTATGGGTATTTTTAGGACGATTATACCGAAATGCTTACTTTTGTAATGTGGATTTCTTCCATGCTTGGGTAAAGGTAGTTAAAAAGAGTAAACCTAATCAATCAAGGTCTTCCGGCTTTTTAAGTAAGGTGTTTTATATATATATTAATTTTTTTTTATAAAATGATTATTTTTATTTTATTTATTATTTATTTATTAATTATATTTTATTTTTCTATTTATTATTTTAAAGAGGTTTCATATGAATTTTGAAAAAAAAAAAAATAAAAAAAAATAAAAAAAAAAAAAAAAAAAAAAAAAAAAAAAAAAAAAAAAAAAAAGTTAATATTAAAAGAAAATTTACATGTCCAAAATGAAAAAAAAAAAAAGAAAGAAAAAAAAAAAAAAAAAAAAAAAAAAAACAAAAAAGAAAGAACTGTTCCACTTCCAAAAAGAGAGAAAAATAAATAACAACAGCCAGCAACAAACAGAAAAGCAACAACAGCACCTACGAACAACAACAATAACAAACAACTATGGTCATAACCATAACAAAAAACATTAATTCATTGAACAGACTCGAACAGCATGATTATGTAAGTATACCACCATATGAGGATGGAAGAGAGAGAGAGAGGAGAGAGACGAGAGGAAGAGAGATTGAGAGAGAGAGCGAGACGAGAGAGCGAATGGGAGAGAGAAGAGAGAGGAGAGACGGGAGCGAGAGAGAGGACAGACCAGATCGAATTAGGATCAGAGACAGAGGAGAGGACAGACAGGCAGACAGACAGCCAGACAGAGACAAACAGAGACTCGACGGGTTGTCTCTGGGGTTTATATCACGGCAAATACAGGCGGCCATTAGGGACGGCCATTCATAGCGAGAGCAGGGGAGAGGAGCAATAGAAGGCCAGGCCACGGGGCGGCCATCAGGCATTAGGGAGGAGCAGAGCAATTAGAAACAAGAGAGGCGCACCAATGGAGACATAGGAGTGGCAAGGAGGAGAGCAATTAGAAACGGAAAAATAGAAGAGCGCAACCATATGAACCAATATGAAATCATGCAAGAACATAGGTGGACGTTTTGTGGTTTTTTTGGTCCTTTCCTCAAAACATTGCACTGAATCTGAATGGGAATGTGAATTCGAAAAACCACAGTGGCTGAATTCTTTATCAGCTAATATGGAATATTTGAAAAAAGAAATAATGTTGGTCTTTTGTGCACTTGAAAAACCCAGACAATTAAAGAAAAAGAAAATACATAAGCAACAATGAAAATCAAACAAAAAAGGGGAAAAATGTGCGATGACAAAAAAGGAACTGAACCCGTACGTGTTCATGACATTCTCAGTTTACACACACCCACACGGCCGCTGGTGAGCCGCGCTCTCGCGCTTGAGGCGCGAGAGTACACACAAGATTAGGCCCACTCCTCCTTTGCTTTGTCTTTAACTCTCTTCTCTCTCTCTCTCTCTCTCTCTCGCTCTTTCTGTCCCCATTCCATCCCCCCTGGATGGAAGGCGGTTCAAGCAACTAAAAACAAACAAAAAAACAAAAAAAAGCAAACAAAAAACAAATAATACCTGCACATTTAAGTTGGTGGTTAATATGTAATTATTGGCCAGTTGCAGTGGTTGCGTGGTGTGGTTTAAAGAGGTGTGCTGTGTTGTTTTAGTTAAAAGGTGAAGGTATCGTTGGTGCATTTTGGGGTTGTCCTATTTCTATGATGGTATTTTTTTTTAGGAGGGTTTGGAAGAAGAGACGTTAATATTAATTTGTTTTACTCACTAGATAGAAGAGAAACCTTAGCTGTTTTTGGTGGCCTGTCCGATACATACATAATATTATTGCGTTACAATAGCTATTGATTTTATGTACTTATTTAGTTATCGAATCTATGTATTATTATTATTATTATTATTATTATTTATTATTATTAGTATTATTATTTATTATTCATCATTAATTTCTTCTTTAGTTGTTGTTGTTGTTGGTTTGTAATTACTTTATTACTGTTATTATCTTTAAGGGTAGTGGGAAGATATTTCCTCATGGATATGGAAGATGTGGAATGGTGGGGGGAGGGGAGGGAATGGGGAAGGGACAAGAAGTGGCGTTAATTAGAGTATTAGTCCAGTAATAGAGTAAGTAATAGTTGTATAAGGGCCAGTAATATGCAGTAGTAGTCATAGTTAGTGAGTGGGAGTTAAGTACAGTACAGGCCAGTAGTAGTTGAAACGGCAGTAGTCGACAGGAAGCTACAAGGGACCCCGCGCCCGTTCCTACTAGTACGGAGCAACAAGAGTATAGTCCGTAAATGGCGGGGCAGGCAAGGGGCATGGCGGCAGTAGTAAGTATTACAGTTTGGCAGTAATAGTAGTAAAAGAGTAGTAAGCAGATATAGTAATCCAGTAATCAAGTACGTACGTTCGTACAGTAGTAGAGAGACAGTAATATAGTTTTTGTAATGTAAGTGACCAAGTTTAGTAGTCTAGTAAAAGAGTAAGAGTATGTTTTTAATTATGGATTTCATTATAAGGAAAACAGGTGCCTCCCTTTCCTACTCCCTACCAACGTCCATCCACTTCACTCCGATCGCCTTGCCCAATATAATACAAGGAATTGGCTGGCTGTAATGCAAATTTTCGTTCGGTGAAAAAAAAAAAAATTAATTATTGATTATGTTAATTTTTTCTCCCCAACAACTTCTTCCCTTCTGCTGATGCTTTCCATCGTCCAGGCACTTTTGATGAAATGGAGAATATACCTCCTCACCCCATTTTTGTTTGTTTTGTCTCCCGCCCCCCCCCCCCCCCCCCCCCCCCCCCCCCCCCCCCCCCCCCCCCCCCCCCCCCCCCCCCCTCCCCCCCCCCCCCCACCAACACACACACACCTTTTTTTGTTTCTTCTCGTCTTTCAATTTTTACATTTCAAATGTTCTCTCTCTCTCTCTCTCTCTCTCTCTCCTCTCTCTCTCTCTCTCTCTCCTCTCTCTCTCTCTCTCTCTCTCTGCCTGCCTGCCCCTGAGTGTCTGCTTCTGTTTCTCGGTCTGTCGTCTGTCTGTCTGTCTCTTCTCTCTATCTCTTCCTCCTCTCTTTTCTCCTCTCCTCTTCTCCGCTCCTCTCTCTCTCTCTCTCTGTCGCTCTCTCCCTCTCTCCTCTCATCCATTCTATTATATAGCAGATTATCTATCTGTCTAGTCTTGCGTTGTGTTGATTCTAAACTAGTTGGATCAACGGTGCAGATTAATCCGCCCACTGGATCTGTCTATCTCGTCCCTCGTAAAAAGCCCTCTAACTCGTTTCTCTCTCTAGCGCCTCAAGTGCTGGCGGTCGCCTTGTATTCTTGTGTTACGAAGATCAGGGTAAAGATCAATCCGCGGCCAGTCATTAACGCAGCATGGGCGGCCTCGAATGCCGCCGTCGCGAGCGCGTGTCGCGCGCGCCGCGCGCGCTCGTCGCGCGCGAGCGCTACAGCGCGCCGCGCCGCGCGCCGCTGCTGAGCGCGCGAGCGCGCCCGCCCTCCCCCCCCCCTCCCCCCCCCCCTCCCCCCCCCCCCCCCCCCCCCCCCCCCCCTCCCCCCCCCCCCCCCCCCCCCCCCCCCCCCCCCCCACCCCCCCCCCCCCCCCCCCCCCACCCCCCCCTCTCTCTCTCTCTCTCTCTTATCACTACTTTTTATTTTAAAGATTTTTAACAATAAGCCCCAGTATTTTTCGTGGACCACGGGCTCTTCTCTGCTCTCTCCTCCTCTCTCTCTCCTCTCTCTCTCTCTCTCTCTCTCTCTCTCCTCTCTCTCTCTGCTCTCTCTCTCTGCGGCTCCACTTAAAGTCACGGTCTCTATCTGTGTTGTCTCTGTCTCTCTCACTGTCTCTGTTTCTCTCTCTTTTTCTCTCTCTCTCCTCTCTCTTATATCTCTCTCTCTCTCTCTCTCTCTCCTCTCCTCTCTCTCCCTCTCTCTTGTATCATCTCTCCTCTCTCTCTCTATGGTCTCTTCCTTCTCTCTCTCTCCTCTCTCCTCTCTCTCTCTTCCTCTCTTCTTCTCTCTCTCTCTCTCTTCTCTCTCTCTCTCTCCTCCCCCCCCCTTTGTTAGACAATTGTCTTTTGTCCGCTAGGGACGTTCCGCCATTGTTTCGAAACGCTTGCTTTGTTGTTACCACACACACACACACACACTCCACACACCACACACACACACACACAACACACCACACACACACCACACACAACACAGCACACACACACATCGTCCCCTTTCCGTTTGTTTGGTTTTCTGTTTTTGTGTAGTTTGCTTGCTTGCTTGCGTGTGTGTTTGACTGACTAGTGATGTAGCTGCATCAATGCCCCGGGTAGGTTCTATGCAGTGTGTGGTTTTGTGTTCGTGAAACTGTATACTGTCTTTGTTATGTAGTGATGCTTTCATTCATTATACACTAATGGTGTTAGGGAAAAGTCATCCTTGGACGGAAAGTCGGCTTTCACGGTGTACTTTCAATTCCTTATTTGCTTCAAGGGACTCATTAAGATCTAGTATTTTCTAATGGTGAAATTTACTGCTCACAAAACACACGCAAACACACACACACACCACACACACAACACACACCCACAACACACACACACACACACAACACAACACACCACACACATACACACACACACACCACACCCACACACACACACACACACACACACACCACACCACACCACACACGTACGGCACGCACGCACGCACGCATACAACACACACACCATCCAGAGAGAGAGAGAGAGAGGAAGAGGGGAGAGAGAGAGAGAAGAGAGGATGAGAGGAGAAGCGACGAGGGAGTGGGGAGAGGATGGGCAAGACGGAGAGAGAAGGCAGAGAGGAGGAGAGATGTGACGAGCGAGGTTTGTATATTATGGAGACAACATCTTGAAGTTGCCAAGACCATTTTTTCCCCTGGAGATATTAACTTTGAACAAAGAAAAAATCTTTGTTTCTTTATAGAGGGTGTGAATCGTAATTAGATTTCAACCGATATCATCTTCCCGCCTCAGAAACTTCTATCATAGAATTCAATTATATTTCATGCGGCAAGAGGAAGAAAAAAGAAAAATGCACAATGCCAGGAATTAGAGCACACTATCTCTCAGTGTTGTTTTTTTTTTTTGTGTTCCACCCAAAACATTTGTTGCATCCAAGATAAGTTACAAAAAGCGACGGCCGAGAAAGAAGTAGGAACATGGGTGATTAAATTCATATGCATTTCTTATATTCAACATATATGTTGGTTTGTTTATCAAATGTTTTTCGAAAGGCTTTGTCTTTAAGGTATGCGGGAAAGGATTCAGTGCTAATGAAAAGAAAAAATAGATTTCAAAAAGGTGTCTATTACGCTCCCCCCCCCCCCCCCCGCTTACTTCTATATAGCATTGTATGCAGCCACCAATGTCATTCGAAACAGGGGCTTGCACAAAAATAAGCCTCATACTGATTTGGGAGACGACTGAATGACGTGGACGGAGAGTTTACTGCCCTGCCACAGAAATGCATCGTTTTCAGGAGATGCGTTACGTGTATTTTTGTTCTGTTCTTCTTTCATTCTTCTCCTTTTTTTCCCCTGATCTTGCCTCTTTCCTGTCGTCTTCCTCCTTTTAAGAATTTGTTTTTCATTCTTGGTGTTGTGTTGTTGTGTTTGTGTGTGTGCGTGCGTGCGTTGCGGTGCGTGCGTTGCGTGCGTAGCGTGCTGGTGCGTGCGTGCCTGCGATGTGTGTGTGTGTGTCTGTGTGTGTGGTGAGTGTTGTGTGTGGGAGTGTGTGCATTTGTGTGTGTGTATTATTCACACAGCCGATGGCAAAACGGACGTCATGGTTTAAGCATTCACGCTGAGACCAGAAATTTAGTTCGGAGACGATCTGGCCCAGAGAGAGAGAGAGAGGAGAGAGATGAGAGAGAGACGAGAGAGAGAGAGAGGAGAGAAGAGGAGCGAGAGAGAGAGAGCGAGAAAGCGAAAGAGATTGGGTGGAACTTCGACTTTTTTTTCTTTTTTATTTCTCCTCGACCGTCCCTAGACTGATTTTCATCTATATGTAATTTTTCTCTTTTTTTATTTTCCAAAGAAGGACATTTAATTGATTTAATTTCCTGGAAGATAAACTCGGAGGCGCGAGATTTTGTGGACGAGAGCACTGGAAGCCACCACACAGGATGTCGTGACGGCTACCTGCAGTGCTGCTTTATGGGCCTGTTAAAAAGCCCATAATTTCCCCGGTGAGATCAGAGTGGCCTATCATCATCGCCGATGCATCCCTCCCTCTCCTCTCTCTATCTCCTCTCTCTCTCTCTCTCTCTCCTCTCTCTCTCTCTCTCTCTGTGTCTGTCTGTCTGTCTGTCTGTCTGTCTCTGGTCCTCTCTTCTCTCTTCTCTCTCTCTCTCTCTCTCTCTCTCTCTCTCTCCTCTCCTATCTCTTCTCTCTTCTCTCCCTGTCTCTATTGCGCTCTCTGTCTTCTGTCTCTCTCTCTGTGTATCCTCTCTTTCTCCCTTCTCTTCTTTCTCCCTCCCTCCTCGCTCCCTCTCTCTTTCTCCCTCTCTCTCTGCCCCCCCTCTCTCTCTGTTTCTATGTTTGCTTGTCTGTCTGTCTGTCTGTCTGTCTCTCTCTCTCTCTCTCTCTCTCTCTCTCTCTCTCTCTCTCTCTCTCTCTCTTTCTCCTTTCTCTATTCTTCTTCTTCTTCTTCTTATTCTTATTCTTCTCCTCCTCCTTCTCTCTTCCTCCGTCTCCTCCTTTCCTCTCCTCCTCCTCCTTCTCCTCCTCCTCCGCCTCCTCATCCTCCTCCTCCTCCGCCTCCTCCTTCTTCTTCGTCTTCTTTACACAGCTTACAGGAGTTACCAAGTCCATTTCAAAAGCTGATTGGGAGGATGTAGTTATACGAGAGAGAAAGAGAGAGAGAGAGAGAGAGAGAGAGAGAGAGAGAGAGAGAGAGAGAGAGTTTGTGTGTGTATGTGTGTGTGTGTGTGTTGTTCGTGCGTGCGTGCGTGCGTGCGCGCGCTTGTGTGTGTGTGTGTGTGTGTGTGTGTGTGTGTGTGTGTGTGTGTGTGTGTGTGTGTGTGTTGTGTGTGTGTGTGTGTGTGTGTGTGTGTGTTGTGTTGTGGTGGTTGTGTGGTGTGGTGTGGGTGCGTGCGTGCGCGCGTGTGTGTGTGTGGCTGTGTGTGTGTGTGGTGTGTGTGTGTGTGTGTGTGTGTGTGTGTGTGTGTGTGTTGTGTGTGTGGTGTGTGTGTGTGTGTGTGTGTGTGTGTGTGTGTGTGTGTGTGTGTGTGTGTGTGTGTGTGTGTGTTTAAAATATGTCTGTGGGTCGGTGTATGCACAGGTATAAGATTTATCAACTTTTTTTTCAGCATTAATCATATTTCGCTGATACGTATTTTTCTCTTATGTTATTTACTTATTTAATTTATACGTATTTTTCTCTTATGTTATTTACTGATTTAATTTACTGAAAGATATCATCGGAGACGCTCCAGTCTTGTTGAACAGGAGGACCGGAAGCCATACACCGGAAATCGTGACGGCTGCTGACAGTTGTGATGTAATGCCCTGCCACAGAAAACTATTGTTTATTGGGAGAAAAATGTGAAATGTGTGTCCCTTCCTCATTATCGTTGTCTGTTCTTTTCCTCCTTTGTTTTGCTTCCTTTATTGCGGGATCATTTTCAGCGTAGTTATTTTTTTTAATGAGAGAGAGAGAGAATGAGAGAGAGAGACAGAGAGAGAGAGAGAGAGAGAGAGAGAGAGGGAGAGAGAGAGAGAGAGAGAGAGAGAGAAAGAAAGAGAGAGAGACAGACAGACAGACAGGAGAGAGAGAGAGAGAGAGAGAGAGAGAGAGAGAGAGAGAGAGAGAGAGAGAGAGAGAGAGAGAGAGAGAGAGAGAGAGAGAGAGAGAGGAGAGAGAGAGAGAGAGAGAAACGAAATTTTATTTAAACAGGTAAATGAGATAAGCATTACAGATGCTTTTTCCACCTAGCCAAGGGGCAAAGGGAAAGAAATATATCATACCAAATCAAGGAAAGACAGAAATTAGAGCAAATCAAGGCAAATACATATAAGAGGAATACAAACAAATAATTGATGAATAAATAACCGGATTTTACACAGTTCAGTACAAGAGAAAATTCCTGTCAACATTTCTGTCAAACGAACGCAGTGGAAAACATATGAACATAGAGTAAATGACGAACGACAGGGGAAAACATCGAGCGGAGGCAGAGAGAGAGAGAGAGAGAGGAGAGAGAGAGAGAGAGAGGAGAGAGAGAGAGAGAGAGAGAGAATAACCTAGTATAGCTATATTCAATCACAGTGTTACCGAGATTGATCTCTAAAGCACGGAGAGAGAGAGAGAGAGAGAGAGAGAGAGGGGAGAGAGTCAAAAAGACAAGCAGACACAGAGACAGACGGACAGAAAGGCACAGACAGGCAGACAGAGAGAGAAGAGAGAGAGAGAGAGAGAGAGAAACAGACAGACAGGCAGACAGATAGACAGAGTGAAAGAGACACACAGAGAGTGCTGTGCGTGTCCGTGTGTGTGTGTGTGTGTGTGCGTGCGTGCGTGCTTTGCGTGCGTGTGCAAGCGTGCATGCGTGTTTGTCTGTAGCTATAACTAGACGTAAACATTTTTCAACATTTGTATGTGTATGTATGTATGTATGTATGCATGCATGTATGTACGTATGTATGTAAATATGTGTGTATGTATGTATGTACGCATGCAGGTATGTATGCATGCATGCATGTGTATGTATATATGTGTGTGTATGTATGTGTGCATGCATGCATGTATATATGTAGGAATGAATGTATGTATGTATGTATGCATGTATGTTATGCTTTTGTTTTTTTTCTTTTTGTATTTATTTATTCATTATTTATTGATTTCGTTGTTTATTTGTTTACTCATGATTTATTGATTAATTTTTTACCCCTTTATTCATTCATTTGCTATTTATTTACTTTTGTATGTATGTATTGGTCTAATTGTTTGCTCATCTTGTACACACACACACACACATATATATATATATATATATATATATATTATATATATATATATATATATTGAATTATAAACAAAGCTTGCTCTTATGTCTTAGATTGAAAAAATAGGGGAGATAAGCATTCATATCTGCAGGGGGTAGATGATTCTGCCTAACTAACAGTATGTGTTTGGGAGTGGGTGAAGGGGGAAAAAAAAATAAATGCTTCTCACAATGAACCTTCAGCAAGCTTATAGTCTCCAAGGGGGAGCACACCCCCCAAATAGGGAGGGAAACTCACTAACTTATAACTCCTGGTCATATACCGATATTTCGAAACTTGGTGGTTTCTCCCGTGACCCGGGAAAGTGGTAAGTTAACTCCTCTGCCTTTTCAGTTTAAGAAGATGCAATCCAGAAGGGCTGGTGGCAATACTAGATGTTTTTTTGGTTTTCAAAAACCCCAAACCCAAAAGGTGCCACCTAAGAAGCAAAGGGAAATCATGAAGAGCAAAACAAGCTACATTTTTTGTGAAAAGTAGAAAATATAAAAAGATATCCTCTAAGACACAAGTCCCTGGGGGTCATTTGGAATGATCCGCAGGGACTAAAATACAACAACTAATAATTCCAAGGAAAAGTACCGCGCCCCTTTTTCCAGCAACTTACAGAGTAGTTTGGGTGTTGAATGACTGCAAGAAATTTAATTAAAACAAAGTTTGGGCTCTTATGTCTTAGATTGAAAAAATAGGGGGAGATAAACTTTCATATCGCAGTGTAGATGATTTGCCAACAACCAGTATGTGCTGAGGGGTGAAGGGGGAAAAAAATAAATTTAAATCCTTCTCAAAAAACCCACCAAGTTTCAAAATATCGGTATATGACCAGGAGTTATATATTAGTGAGTTTCCCTCCCTATTGGAGGGTGTCTCCCCTTGGAGACTATAGCTTGCTGAGGTTCATTGTGAGAAGCATTTATTTTATTTTTTTCCCATTCACCCACTCAAGCACTACTGTTGTTAGGCAGAATCATCTACCCTGCAGATTTGAATGCTTATTCCCCTATTTTTTCAATCTAAGACATAAGAGCAAGCTTTGCTTATAATTCATATTTCTTGCAGTCATTGCAACACCAAGC
>CM031601.1:47936864-47939364 GCA_018398815.1 Conus ventricosus
ACACAACATACGCAGCAAGCACGCCGCACGGCATGCTCGCCACGCATGCTCGCACGCACGCACGGGACGCTCGCACGCACGCACGAATTTTCTCATTGTATGGTTACTGGGTGGCTTACATAAATATATGCGTCGCAGCAATCGACCGAGTACGGATCACAAGAAAAAATATTTTGATGAAAATATCACAGCAGCCGCAGCACAGCAGCAGCAGCAGCGCAGACTGCAGCAGCAACAACAACAACAACACAGTAACAACAATAGCAACGTGCTGCCACGCATCTCGTTCATGCACAATATACTTTTTATTTAATTTGGTTTATGACAAGGAGTTTGTTCTCTCTGGTTCCGGCGGCTGGTGATTTATAATGAATTGTTTACAACTGTGCTCGTCGGCGCCATGCTGACATTTAAGATGACGTCACTATAACCTTTTGATAGCGACGTCAATGCATCGATGATGCTAGCGATGAGAAATTGATGAATGCCGGCCGTAGTTGTCGATATGGGGAGGATTGCATATAACAGGTGGTAATTTTATGTATCGACATCATGGGATGTGTCTGACTGAAAATCCGAACGGGACTCACACACCACACTCACCACTCCACAACACACACACACACACACACACACCACACCACTCCACACACACGCACGCACACACACACACTTACAACACCACACCCATATTCACGAAGAAACGCACGCATTGAATGCAAATCACACACGCGCATAAATACATGTGCGCGTGTATTACACCCACACTCACAAACAACACACACACGCACTCACACACGCGCTCACGCCACCGGCACGCTCATATATTTTATATATATATATATATATATACATATATATTATATATTATATAATATTTGATTTATAAACATTAGTTTCGCTTCTTATGTCTTAGATGAAGAAATAGGGGGAAGATACCAGTCATACCGTGCAGTGGCAGATGATTCTTGCTAATAACAGTATGTGCTTGAGTGGGTGGATGGGGAAAAATAAAATAAATGTTCTCAAAATGAGCCTTTCAAGCTTAATTATTTCAAGGGGGTAGAGGAGACATCCTCCAATAGGGAGGGAAATCACTAACAGATACACTCCTGGTAATTACGATATTTCGAAACTTGGTGGTTTCTCATCAGTTGACCGCGGAAAGTGGTAATTTGGACTCTTGCCTTTTCAGTTTTAAGAAGTATGCAATCCAGAAAGGCCTGGTGTGCAATACTGTAGTAGTGTTTGTTTGAGTTTTCAAAAAACCAACAAGGTGCCATCTAAGAAGCAAAAGAAAAATCATGAAGAGCAAACAGATACATTTTCTAGTGAAAAGTAGAAATTATAAAAAGATATCCTCTAAGACACAAGTTGCGGAGGGCCAGTTCTTGGAATGAATCCGCAAGGGACTAAATACAACAATAATAAATTCCAAGGGAATAAGTTACCGAGCACGTTCCAGCAACCTACAGAGCAGCTTGGTTGTTGCAATGACTGCAAGAAATCTTGAATTATAAACAAGTTTGCTCTTATGTCTTAGAGTGAAGAAATAGGGGGAAGATACGCATTTTCATACTGCAGTGGCAGATGATTCTGCTAACTAACGTATGTTGCTTGAAGCTGGGTTGGATGGGGAAAAATAAATTAAATGCTTTCAAATGAGCCTTTAGCAAGCTTATATTTCCAAGGGGGAGAAGACATCCTCCAATAGGGAGGGAAACTCACTAACATATAACTCCTGGTCATATTACCGATATTTCGAAAATTGGTGGTTTCTCCGCAGTGACCGCGGGAGGAAAGTGGTAATTTGACTCCTCTGCCTTTTGGTTTTAAGAGGAATGCAATCCCAGAAAGAAAGGCTGGTGTGCAATACTGTAGTATGTTATGTTGAGTTTTCAAAAAAACCACAAAAGGTGCATCTAAGAAGCAAATGAAATCATGAAGAGCTAAACAAGCTACATTTTTCTAGTGATAAAGTAGAAAATATAAAAAGATATCCTCTAGACACAAAGTGCTGAGGGCCGTCTTGGATGAATCCGCAATTTATTAGTTTGTTGTATTTTAGTCAAGTGCTAATAACATCTACAAATTGTTTCACGGCTGTGCGGTCGTCTGATGTGATGTGCTTGTATGTGCCAGTGCACGTATTTATATAGCTAGCTGGCTTGCTGTTGTTTTT
This sequence comes from Conus ventricosus, assembly GCA_018398815.1. Classification (NCBI taxonomy): domain Eukaryota; kingdom Metazoa; phylum Mollusca; class Gastropoda; order Neogastropoda; family Conidae; genus Conus; species Conus ventricosus. The sequence goes on from CM031601.1 coordinate 47,939,047, forward strand.
TCCGTGCCTACATGTTGTGTCTCAGGTGTTGGTGTTATTCACGAATAGGAACTTCCACTCTGTGTCTGCAATTGTTAACCATTGCTGTTCTAAATTTTTAGAGTTGGCCAACTGTGGTTTAACATTAGTTTCATGTATTTTCTCTGTAGGCATAGTATTACATTTTTTTGAAATGTTGTTGTATGGTGCTGCTATTTTTTTAGATTTCAAGCTATGTTGTTGTCTATGTTTTTATCTTTACGTTTCCAAATGTAATTTACTCAATTCTGTTTGGTTTTTATATCTTTCCTTTGTTGAATGATTGGTTGTGGTTGGGCA
>CM031601.1:47944364-47951864 GCA_018398815.1 Conus ventricosus
GGCAGGCGGCACGCGACGTCACTTATGAAGAATTGATTAAGCAGCTGGATTTAATATGGACATGAGACATGTTCAAGTGGACTCTCTCAGCCATCCTTTAATGAAGAATGCAGGGGAAAACGGGGAGATGGGAAATGGATGAACAGTCAACATCGCTGAAGGCATACAAGAGCCATTCTTTTCCTTTCTACTCGCACTTCCCAGAAACTGAACCGGAAATGGAATCATATATCATGTGGCTGGGGAAGATATAAAGGGGTACATAACAACGAGTAGACAAACGTCCGGAGTAGACAATGTAAATAACAAAGAGGTATGCTGAACCTATTGTTCCCATGATGATATAACTACATGGTTCACAATCCCAAAATGAATGTGCTTAGCACACCCAGAGCTGACAACAAATATCAAACAGAGTAGGAGACAGTAACGAACGAGGTGACATTCACAAAAGTATGCTCGGTGCTTGCCATGACGCAAGTCCATGCTAGAGAATATTATAGAAGGAACAAAATCACAAGGATAATGTAGTTTTAATGTGTTGTCATCATATAACTCTCCATCCTCTCTCTCTCACTCTCTCTCTCACTCTCTCTCTTCTCTCTCTCTCTCTCCTCTCTCTTCTCTCTACTCTCTTATCTACTCTCTCTTCTTTACCAAGGGTTCATCTCAGACTTTCTGCAAATCATTTCACTTCCATCCTTGTCATTAAAGCCATGAGGTAAAGGTCGCGAAAAGAAATCAGCCCGTACTGTATCGTTGATTTGCCGCAGTTTAAAAACGCCAGAGTTATATTTAGGTTTAGACAATAAGAAAGAAAAAAATAAAGAGAAAAATCCGCCCCTTCCTCCCCCCCCCCCCCACCCTCAACAAACAGACCCTTACCCCTTCCATACACCTAACCCGACCCCCTTTGACCCAATCACAAATCTCTCAAGAGAAAAGGTCGATTTAGGGGCGCTCCAAGTGGGACGTCACTCATTAATAATGATGGAATTCACGTGTTTGTGCCTTCCCGCATCAAGTTTTTCTTGATGCCTTGTGGATCAGGGAGGATGTTACAAGCGGAAATGAACGAGACCGGTTCTCTCACTCTCTCTCTCTCTCTCTCGCTCTCTCTCTCTTTCTCATCTCTGGAAAACGCGCGCGCGCGCCGCTCGAGTGTGTTCTGTGTGTGTGTGTTGTGTGCGTGGCGGTGCGTTGGTGCGTGAGTGCGTGCGTTGCATGTGCGTGTGTGCGTGTGGTTGTGTGTGTGTTTGTAAGTGCGGGCGTGCGTGCCTGCGTGCGTGCATGCGTGACTGCGTGCGTGCGGCGCGCGTGCGCGCGTGCGTGTGGGTGTGTTTGTGTGCTGTGCGGTTGCGTGCGTACGTGTGTGTGTGTGTGTGTGTGTGTGTGTTTGTGTGTGTGTGTGTGTGCGTGTGTGTGTGTGTGTGTGTGCGCACGCGCGCACACGATGTGTGTGTGTTGTGTGATGTGTGTGTGTGTGTGTGTGTGTGTGTGCTGTGTGTGTGTGTGTGCCTGCTTTCGTCATGCCGTGTAGGAGTGTAGGTTGCATGCATCCTTGCCTGTTGAGCTCATGCATGTGAGCTTGCATGCACGCACAAGCGCGCAACTACAAATGTGTATGTCCATGTGTGTGGTGTGTGTGTGTGTGTGTGTGGTGTGTGGTGTGTGCGTGTGTGTGGGTGTGTGTGTGATGTGTGTGTGTTACGTGTGTGTGGCGTGCGCGCCCGTGTGTGTGTGTGTGGGTGGGTGTGTTGTGTAGTGTGGTGTGAGTGCGTGCGTGGCGTGTGTGCGTGTGTGCAGTGTGTGTTGTGTGTGTGTGTGTGTGTGTGTGTGTGTGTGTGTGAGAGTGTGTGTGTGTGTGTGTGTGTGGTGTGTGTGTGTGTGTGTGTGTGTGTGTGTGTGAGTGGCGCGCGCGCGTTGAGTGTGTGTGTTGTGTGGTGTGTGTGTGTTCGTGGTGCGAGAGTGCGTGGTTGCGTGAGTATGTATTACATCTCTCCTATCCTCTCTCTCTCTCTTCTCTCTCTCTCCTCTACTCTCTCTCTCTCTATCTCTCTCTCCTCTCTCTCTGTGTGTCTCTCTCTATTCTCTTCTTCTCGTGTGGGTTGTGTGTGTGTGTGTGTGTTTTTGGGTAGTTGCTGCGTGCGTGCGTGCGTGCGTGGTGCGTGCGTGCGTGCATGTGTGCGTGCGTGCGTGCTAGGCCGCTGCATCAGGACATGCGTGTGTGCGTGCGTTTGTGTGAGTTGGTGTCTGTTATAGTTTGTAGGGTTTTTTTTGGTGGGGATGGGTAGCCCAAGACCGAGAGGCAATATGTCGTTGATATCTTTTTAAAAGATTTAGGAATTTCGGATAAAATGTCCGATAACTTTTAAAATCCGAGTTGATTGTCTGTCTGAGATTTGAATGCGTGTGCATAACATGAAAGAACTATCAGCCGGTTTATTCAAACGATGCATTTCTGACGATGATGGTCATCAAAGAACCGTGCTATAGATAACCATAGTTAGATATAGCAGTTTAAAGAGTGTGGGTCATTGATCAACCGCATCGTGAATTACAACATCAACAACAAAAGTTCTCCGGACACTTTGACCACTTTGCACCTTGCATAAACTGCATCCGAGGAAAGATAAACACAGCAAAAGCACACACTACACACACTAAAGGCTATGTGATCCGTATTATCGTTATTATTGTCTTCATCGTCGCAGTCCTCTTCCAAGCCATGATCATGATATCGTTGTCATGTTCATCGTCATTATCAAAACAATTATCGTCGTCACCATGAGGATGCTGGCGAACTGAGGCCAATTGCTGATCATCAGAGAACCAGATGACTGACAGGAAGCGACTGAAATGCATGTAACAGAACACATGCTTCTATTGGTCTTGATTCTCTCTCTCTCTCTCTCTCTCCCCTCCTCTCTCTCTCTCTCTCTCTCTCTCTCTCTCTCTCTCTCTCTCTGTTCTCTCTCTCTCTCTCTCTCTCTCTCTCTCTCTCTCTCTCTCTCTCTCTCTCCTCCTCTCTGAATCTCTCTCTCTGTCCTGCCTGTCTGCCGTCTATCTACAGTCTGTCTGTCTGTCTGTTCTCTCTCTCTCTATCTCTCTCTCTCTCTCTCTCTCTCTCTCCTCTCTCTCTCTCTCTCTCTCTCTCTCTCTGGGAACACGCGCGCGTGTGTGTGTGTGTGTGTGTGTGTGTTTTGTGTGTGTGTGCGTGCGTGCGTGTGTGTGTGTGTGTGTCGTGTGTCTCTGTGTGTGTGTGTGTGTGTGTGTCTCTCTCTCTCTCTCTCTCTCTCTCTCCTCTCTCTCTCTCTCTCTCTCTCTCTCTCTCTCTCTCTCTCTCTCTCCTCTCTGAACAAGACCAACACCAACAGCAACAAACATCTGCAAGAACAACAACATCCAAGAAAGGAAACAAAAAGAAAAACAGACAAAGAAACGAACAAACACGCGAATAAATAAATATTTTGAGTATTGAAAATCAAACCAGAATGTCATCAATTGACGGTGATGGACAATTCACACTGGATACGGGATGGAAATACTGGAACAAGGTTTATTAGATCTACAGGATTTGTATGGTGACTTCTACATTTTACTAACTGGTGACCTTAATGCACGAACAGCAGATGAAAACTATTGCCTCTTCGATAACGATGTTGAGGATGAAATTATAAATGCTTTGGGCACCATGGAATTTCGTAGGAAATCTCAAGACGGGCATAAAAATGTATTTGGCAACCAATTATTGGAAATTTGTCAAATATTTGATTGTTTTATATTGAATGGTTTATGTGAAAGACATTTTGATGACAGCTACACCTATGTTTCATCAGCGGGGTCAAGTACAGTAGATTATTTTATTATGTCATGTGAACTGTTTCACGAGGTTAATGTATCTTCCGTAATCATTGATAATGTGGTAGAATCAGATCACCTTCCAGTTATTATGACATCCGTTTGGAAAACAGTGGATACTGGAGAAAATAAGTGTAAAGAAAATTCAGGTGAAAATAAAATGACAGAAAAATTAGTTTGGAAAGAAGATAAAAAAGATAATTTCATTAACGCTCTGAAGAGCATTGCAATACAGAGTAAAATTTATGAGGCCATGACTTTAATAGACAGTGACGTTGATAGTGCTTTATTGACATTTAACCAATGTTTACACGATGCTAGTAAATGTATGTACAATAGGTGTCATCGGGTCGAAAAAGAAGTCTGAATGGTTTGATGAGGAATGTTCCATTGTTAAAAAGGAAACTAGAATGAAGTTAAACCAGTTCAGGAGATCTAGAGATGAAGAAGATAGACATATATGTTGCAGCACGGAAGAATTACAAAAAGTTACTAAAATTGAAGAAAAGCATATCGAAAACAAAAAGCTGATATTCTCTTGCAGATTACTTTTCTAACTCGACACTTTTTGGAAGGAACTTAAGAATTTGGGCTGTGGAAATAGAGAAAGAGTTGTAAATAGTATAGACACTACTGACTGGGTAAGTCACTTTAAAAATGTTTTCCGGAGCATGAGGTTAACAATGAACAGCATTCCCAAATGGAAGTAGACTTATCAGAGCAAGATGACATGAATTAAACAGCCCAATTCGGAAGAGGAAATCATTTTTTGCAATAAGCAAGTTAAAATCTAATAAAGCTTGTGGTATAGATGGAATTTATGCTGAAATGCTCAGAAACGGCGGTAAGGATACAACGAAATTTATTCATAAACATTCTACACACTTTTCGAAAAAGGTATCTACCCAGAAGGCTGGTCTAAGGCAATTATAATTCAATTTACAAGAAAGGGAATCCTGAAATGTGGACAATTATAGAGGTGTTTCATTGTTAAGTATTGTATCAAAATGCTATACATTGATATTAAACAGGAGATTACATTCCTGGATTAACAACAACGAGCTGATTTCTGAAAACCAAGCAGGATTCAGGAAAAACTACTCTACTACTGATCAGATATTTACACGTATGCAACCGTTCAGAAATGTATGTCTATAAAGGGATGGAATTATACGCTGCCTTCGTGGACTTAAAAAGGCCTTTGATTCCGTTCGTCATGACAAACTTTTAGAATGCATTAGAAACCAGGGTGTCAAAGGGAAATTTTTTGCTTCTTTGTCTGCTATGTATAATTCATTATTGTCATGTATACGGGTGAACAATGAACTGTCTGAATTCTTTGCGTGTCTGTTGGTGTTAGACAGGGGTGTGTTTTGAGCCCTGTGTTATTTTCAATGTTCATTAACCAGTTAGCCAATAGTGTGAATGAAAGAGGTAAGCATGGTGTTCAAATTTTTGCCTGATATAGCAGAACTTTTATTCTTCTTTTTGCTGATGATGTAGTTTACTTTCAATCACACAATTGGTTTACAACAGCAATTAAATATTTTGAAAGATTTTTGCGAGAATATGCAGTTGACAGTTAATACCGATAAAACTAAAGTAATGGTCTTAGGAAAGGGGGTTTTCTGGAAAACGTGAGCGGTGGTTTTATAATGGCTCCAAGTTAGAAGTGGTAAATAGTTATTGTTATCTTGGTTTTAATTTACAACAATGATTAGTGCAAAGAAAGGAACTGATCACTTGGTTACAAAAGGAAAGAAAGCAGTGGTTCAGTTAAATAGGACTTTCAGTAAATTTAAGAAATGAACAATAAAACCTTTTCAAAATATTTGACGTGAAGATCCAACCATTTATTATATTCATCCGAAATATGGGGATTAAATAGATTAGAACATATCGGAAAAAGTTCATATGTTGGCGTTGTAAAAGGTTTTTTAGGCGTTCCAGTCAAAACTCCAAATAAGATGGTATATGGTGACTAGGTAGATATCCGCTTTATGTTAACTCATGCACGAATTCCATTAGATATTGGTTAAAGCTGTTACATATGAACCCTGATCGGTTACCTTATAAGGCGTATCTAATGTTAATGGAATTGGACAAGAATGGGAAGGACTGCTGGGCGTCAAAAAATAAGAAAATTCTATGCACAACTGGTTTCTACATAGTCTGGTTTCAACAAGGTGTAGGGGATAGAAAGGCTTTTTTGAGTATGTTTAAACAGAGACTAGTAGATATGTTTATACAAGAATGGTACGGCGCTATTCGAGATAGAGACAGATATGAGAGTTATCGAACTTTCAAAGTCATTTTTGAAAAAGAGAAGTACATATGTCATATGGATGTGTATTGTTTTCGTGTTGCTATTGCTCAAATAAGGTTTAATGTTCTACCTCTCAACAACAATGTTTATAGATATAGTGATCGAGTTCAAGATAAAATGTGTCCTTTTTGTAAATCAAAAACTGAAAATGAGGCCCATTTTTTGAAGGAGTGCATTATGTATAATGACTAAGAGAGAAGTTTCTAAGTGGTCATGTTAACACTTCAATGCATAAGCTTCTTGAATCCGAAAACAGTGATCTAAGACACAATCTTTCTAGGTATGTTTTTCATGCAGGTAATAGAAGGCGAAAATGACAGGGTAATTATATAATCACTTTACATGTGTACATTTCAAACTTCAATGTTTATGGAAATGGGTAATTATCAAACAGTGCATGGTTTTGTTAATGGTGGTAATTGTTTTCATCTTCTCTATATTTGATGAGTCCATGACTTGTTTATGTTTTGCATGTCTGCACATGTACTGTGCTCAGTGCCGACTATTCCCGGTCCCCGTGCCCCGTCCCTGTATTGTGGCCCAAGGCCGATGTACAGTAAACAGGTTCTGAGTTCTGAGTTCTGAGTTCTGTCTGTCTCTCTCTCTCTCTTCTCTCTCTCTCTCGTGTGTGTGTGTTGTGTGTGTGTGTGTGTGTGTGGTGTGCGTGCGTGCGTGCGTGCGTGCGTGCGTGCGTGCGTGCGTGCGTGCGTGCGTGCATGTGTGCGTGCGTGCGTGCGTGCGTCAGGCCGTGCATCAGGCCATGCGTGTGTGCGTGCGTTTGTGTGAGTTGGTGTGCTTATAGTTTGTAGGGTTTTTTTGGTGGGGATGGGTAGCCCAAGACCGAGAGGCAATATGTGTTGATATCTTTTTAAAAGATTTAGGAATTTCGGATAAAATGTCCGATAACTTTTAAAATCCGAGTTGATTGTCTGTCTGAGATTTGAATGCGTGGTGCATAACATGAAAGAACTATCAGCCGGTTTATTCAAACGATGCATTTCTGACGATGATGGTCATCAAAGAACCGTGCTATAGATAACCCATAGTTAGATATATGCAGTTTTAAAGAGTGTGGGTCATTGATCAACCGCATCGTGAATTACAACATCAACAACAAAAGTTCTCCGGACACTTTGACCACTTTGCACCTTGCATAAACTGCATCCGAGGAAAGATAAACACAGCAAAGCACACACTACACACACTAAAGGCTATGTGATCCGTATTATCGTTATTATGTCTTCATCGTCGCAGTCCTCTTCCAAGCCATGATCATGATATCGTTGTCATGTTTCATCGTCATTATCAAAACA
>CM031601.1:47956864-47958645 GCA_018398815.1 Conus ventricosus
TCTAACAAATTTGAAAAGTTCCACTTGTAAAGCCCACCCCCCCAGTCAGAAAAAAAAAGTAGACTAATCGAATCACAAGACAAAAACACGTCGCTTTTTCGACCGCTCTCCCTCTTCGCCCTTACTACTACTGCTACTTTTCCATAAATTATCACCAAAAGTGATATTAATCTCTCTTTAGTTACGTTTTCGTTTCAATATTTTTGGGTCATTATCATTATCATCATTACCATTCCTTCCAGAATATTAGTAACTTTTTATCACCATCTACACCTAGACTCACTCATTGTTCTCCTTCCTGTTAGCATCGTTTTCGTTCAAGCCTATCTTGCGTCCGAATCGGATAGAGGTAAGTGATTGTTTCTTTCATTTCCGTTGTCCGAGTGCGTGTTATCTTGGCCTGGAGAAAGCCTAAGAGGTCGACACGCGTCCGTGTTTTGTCTTGTGAGTTCGTCTGTCTACGCTTTTTAGCGATGCTTTATCATTAACTTTTCAAAATTTGTTTGCCCGTTTATTTAGTTTCTGTCATGCGTGCTCATCATGTTGCTCGTCTTAGTTTGTGAAACATTCCGGAATAAGAAAACAAGGACAAATGACCAGCAAATTTTATCATTTACACATGTAGTAATGACGGAAGGGGACACTTATCAGATTTTTCACCGATCATTTGCTTTAGCACGACGTTCTTCATTTTGCCATCTTAATAGCAAGCGTTCGATAACAGGAAATTATGTTGGACAAAAAAAAAGCAGTGGGGAAAACCAATGCCTGACTAAGAACTCCTTTGTCATCACAACACCTTCACTACTCACCTCACCTCAGGCCCATAACTACAGAAGGATAGTAGTTGGGGAAATGAGGACCCAGATTTACAACCTCCCCTCTCCATTGTCTCTGTCAGCAGCCGCCGGCAGCAGCTCACGTGTATGAGTCGGTCCATTTTGGGATGTTATCCATACCATTTCTTCCGCTGTCTTCTTTTTTCTCCCGCCCTCGATGGTGTCCTTGCATTGATTGTTGTGGACAGACGGTGTGTCGAAGTGTTGTTGCCCAAAACCAAGCAAACTTGCGTCTTTCCACAGTTGAAGAGAGGTTCATGTGGTCCAGCAAGTTTTCTCCATTCTGCTCCGTACATATTTATTGGCACTGTGCTCTATCCAGGAGATTGAAGGAGCTTCTCCGGCCTTTGCTCCTTCGAAAGCCTGGATCTTCCTATTTCTGTTGAGCCGTTCAGTGTCTATGCCTCGCAACCATACTGTCAGAATGGGGCCCACCAGGGCTTTGTTACGAGTTTGAATTTTGTGGAGAATCGGACGATACTTTTCCACACTCTGTTCAGTGCTGGTCAGGGCTGCGGTTGGCTCTACAATACGTTTCTTATTTCTGCTATGCTGCTTCCATCATTTGGTCAGGGTTGCTCCTAGGATATTGAGTTTCCGACATTTTCCCGTTGTTCTCCGTTCACACAATGACACACACAAGGGACTTGGCAAAGATTGGCAATAGAAAAAAAAAAGGTGTAGGAGAGGTGTTGGTGGCAAAAAAGTTTATGGACATGAAATAAGGCGTTACCAGAACAAATGTAAAATCGTTCACTACCAGCTTATGGGCACCATCTCTGAGGTTCCTTGGGGAAAATATAATGGATTTACATTCGCCTTTCCCAGGATCGTTTGTCGCCACTTCGTGCCTCATAATTGGAAGCCGGAATAGCTTCAGTTTATAGCGCACCGGACTCGTAATCTTGGGGTTGCGGGTTTCGAATTCATCCGCCAGGCCGT
>CM031601.1:47958745-47971245 GCA_018398815.1 Conus ventricosus
TAGCCATGCAACTGGTCTGACACAGCCTTAAGCCAAGGCGGTAGTTCCAAGTATTCCTGATTAGAGAGCGCGTATCAATGAATGGTTCAAAACACATGCCGATAGCTGACTTAGTAGAGTGGCTTACCTCTGGTCAAAGGGTGCTATGCTCGAATCCGGATTCTGGTAATTTCATCTATTTATTTATTTACTTAGGCTACTTACTTATTTATTCGTTTACTTATCTTTCCATTTTCACATAGTGTCGGTCTGGTTCGGTTGTACATCACCCAACCCGAAGTCAGACGTTAGTTCGAATATCGTTAGCGCTCAGTATGAAAACATTCCATTTCCGTACCCATCTTAACGTGTTGTCGTTCTGGTGATATCAGTGTAGTGTTAGCTACGTCCCTAACCCCTGATCCTCATGGAACGATTATCCATCTCAGACACACCCCATTTGGTGAGTGTCGATGTTAAATCTGAGTAGAAGTATCAACTGTGTAACCTGCTCAATGCTGTCTCGTTTGAACTCCGTTCGTTTTTCCCAACGGTGTTCGGGGCTAGACGAGAATGGAGGAGCTTCTTGTATAATAAGTCTGGACGCAGCAAACAACCTCCATCGTTACTGGGGGAAAAAAAGCACTCACACACACAAAACACGGTGCAAAGCAACTCTTATTTCAAACACAATACAAAACAGATGAGTAAATTTTTGACGAATAGATCTTCGTCAGACGACATATCAAAAACAAAAAAAAATCAAACATGTACAAAACAATCCTCCACTAACGGCCACCAACAAGACAATGAATGAATCTTTCTCGAAACTTAGCGTTGTATGTTTCGGTCACAAACGCCTCTTTGCACTTTGTGTATTTTGACTTCTTTTAAATCTTTTTTTTCAGTCTTAACTCTCAACAGTTTTTTGAGATTTTTGCATTGTGCATGACGGATGGGTTTTTTTTCGCAACATTCTGCGCTTTATTTCTAACATAATAATATTTTTGTGATGAATGTGTCTATTTCGGGATTTTTAAGCGATATATTGCTTCAGATAACAAAAAAATGTTGTTTTTAAATGCCATAATTCCGGGAAGAAAACGGTCGTTCACCGGTGATCGAAATTCAAGGGGAAAGAACTTTGTCTTCATACATACCGTGCAACCTTGTTCATCATACATGCCACCCGGGGGCATTTCCAATCTCATTTGTCACGCTCAAACCCTCGGGACGCTCTTCCATATCGCATCAGACATTCTTCCTTATTGCGCTACTCCACTCTAATCAGCGAATATGTAATAAAATTGTTAAACAAAAAAAAAAACAAAAAAAGGGGGGGGGGGGAGAAGGGGTGGGGCGGGGGGTGATGTGTGTGTCTGTGTGTGTGTGTGTGGGGGGGGGGGGGGGGCCGGGGGTAGAAGTGGGGGGGGGGGGGGAACACACCGAACCAGCAACACGGTATAAAAAGAGATTCGATTTTCAAATATCACGGACTGGCAAAAATGGCGTAAAGGTTGGAAAATCGATGGACAGGCGTTGCGTATAGGAAAAAAAGAAAAGAAAAAAAAAGACGAAGAAAAGGAAAAAAGAAAAAAAAGAAAGAAAGAAAACAAAACACGATTCAGCTTGCTGAAGTACACAATATAGGCAGGCGTTGTATGCGGAGAGGAAATCAGGAAAGGGGAGTGTGTTGTGTGTGTGTGTGTGTGTGTGTGTGTGTGTGTGGTGTGTGTGTGGTGTGTGTGTGGAGGGGGGGGGGACAGAAGAAAGAAGTAAACAATACTGCTTGGGGCGGTATCTGGAATGCACCGAATCGACACGTCATTCGAAAACGACACTTCCCCTTCCGGTTGTCTCCTGTCCTGCAGCAAAAAGAAAACAGAAAAAGAAAAAAAGAAAGACATGGTTTCTAGAGATTCCATGTTTACGGCAGTGTGCAAGCTCGCACCAGTCATGTCTTATGAAAAGATACTCGCGAGGGTTGACTGCCAGAACCCAGTATCTCCCTTATATATATGTATACTCAGAGGCATAAAAAACGCGAAAAAATAGAGACAGTGCACGATTGTTCACATTGTGAACAGGACGTAAGCAATGTCGTTGGCACGTGCAACATTAGCAGTACGTGGTGTCTTGGCCGGTTGTAACCTCGTAAACAGTGGGTGAATGTTGCCGGGTCAGCGTTTTTGGCACGAGGAGTGCATTTGCCATGTGGACTACCTACGCCACGTGCATCAATGTGAATTGCAACTCAATGTGGCCCCCATTGTGGGGCTATAAATTTCCAAACCCCAAAAAGTTCAAATCATCCCTTCCAGCGGCGCCAACATAATGCCGAGACTTTCTCGTCAAGATCGTTGCATAGCAATGGGGCAACTGCAGGCCGGGGTTCCAATGAGGCAGGTCGCTATCGCATTCGGAGTCCACATTTCCACCGTCTATCGCCTTCTGGACCGCTTTCAAGCAAGAAACACCACTGATGACAGACCGAGGAGCGGCAGACCGAGGGTCACCACAGCAGCCCAAGACCGCCATCTTCTTCGTCAGCATCGACGGGAGCCTTACCAAACCGCTGCCAACACAGCCAGGAACACCGTCGGCAACCATGGCAGGCCAATCAGCAACAGGACCGTGCGTCGCCGACTGAACACAGTTGGTCTCCAATGCAGGCGTCCAGCCCGGCGACCTATCCATGACACTCCAGCATCGCCAGAACCGTCTGCAGTGGGCACAGATCCACGTGCATTGGCGCCATCGGGACTGGGGCCGAGTCCTCTTCAGTGATGAAAGCCGGTTCTGCGTCGACCCAGGCGATGGCCGCATCCGGATCTGGAGAAGAGCGGGGGAACGCTTCACGGATGCCAACATCACCGAAAGGGACCCATGGGGTGGTGAAAGCATCATGATCTGGGGGCTATCGGCATAAATCGCCGTATTGGGCCAGTCATCTTCCAGAATGTCGGTCCAGGACGTGGTAACGGGGTCACTGCTGTTCATTACATCGACCAAGTTCTGAGGCCCCACATCCTGCCGCATTTCCAGCGGCATCCACAGAACCTGTTTCAGCAGGACAACGCAAGGCCGCACACTGCCCGTGCTACGCAGAACTTCCTGAGGCAGAACAACATCAATCTGCTGCCTCACCCAGCCCGTTCTCCCGACCTTAACCCAATAGAGCATTTCTGGGATGCCCTTCAGAGGCAGTTGAACCAGCTCAACCCCAGACCCCAGACAGCAGCTCAGCTTGCTGTTGCTGTGGGCCAGGTGTGGTGGCAAGTCCCCCAGAGGCAGACCAACACTCTGGTGCGCTCGATGTACCGCAGGTGCACAGCTGTGATCAATGCTCGAGGTGGTCACACCAGATACTGACATTCTGCTGTTAACACAGGGTCAAGGTCAAGTTCATGTGACCTTATTTTCTACCAGAATGAACTTTGAAAGGACACTTTTGCGGTGTTCGATTGCTTTTTCTCACTTTCTATTACCAGTTCAAAGGAATCGGTAGCCAAATTTTTACATCAAAAATTTATACAGTTTTTTTTCCCGCTTTTTTTTATGCCTCTGAGTTTTTTTAACCCCAGAGAAAAAAAATTCCCCCCCTTTACGTATGTACCTTTTGCTCAATAGTTTAAGGGCTGCATTAAACTCGAAACGACCTGAAAGGCCGTAAACTTTTTATTCAACTCCCCCCTTTCCCACACCGGCCCTTCGTTCAGGGGGGCTGGCAACGCAGCGGGTTAGAGCGCCTGCAGTAATTTGGTGATGTTTGGGGTTTGGGGTTTTTAAATCCCCCCGGGCCATTTGGGGACAGGGGGATGTTTCCCTCGGGGATTTACTTCCCTTCTGACCCCCTTTCCCCCCAAATAGTCCTTCGAAAAAAAATGAAAACCCCGAATTTCCCCGTATGTGAAGCACGCAAAAACACCTTGCAAAAACACCGAAAAACCCCATCCCCAATTTTCCGGAAGAGAAGGCTATTTTGGCCGTTGGAAGGGGATGACACTTTACACATAGCATCCCCCCCCTTGCGTGAGAAATTGAAAAAAGGGGGAAGTAAGGAAAGTAAAATTTGAACAATATTGACGGAGGGACACGGGAAAAACACTGAATAAAGGGCCCGGCGGGCCCGTCTTAGTCGGCATTCCCCTCGGGTTAGGCAGCCCCTTTTTTGTATACGGGGACTGGATTGTCCGCCTAAAACCTTTTGGCAGGCCTTTATAAAGGCTGTTTTAAATTATCATTTTTAAATTGGTTGTTTTGGGTTGTTGTTGTTCATTATTATTATTAATTAATTTTTATTATTTTTATTTTTTTATTTTTTTTCTTAAAAGACGCTGTTTTCTCCTACAAGCCACCCAACCTTAGCTACGGGTTAACACTACAGCGGGGGTTTTTTTTTTTCTCGTTTCGTTTTTTTTAAAAAAACATTGTTCAGTTAGCGCAATTTTAAACGATGTTTTTTTTGTAAAAGGGTTTTCGCTGTATCTTTTCCCCCCCACGTTTTAAATGTATCATTCACTTAGTGTAAAAAAGCCCAAATTCTGGGGCCCAAGTTGAGAAGAAAATTTTTGTCGTTCTTCGTTTTCCGGGCCGGAAGGGGTTTTTTTCCTTGGGCCTGAAGAAAAAATTTGAGGTGAAAGCTGTGTTTTGTCCCCGTAGTTTGGGGGTAACTTCTTTCTTTCTTTCTTTTTTTTTCTTTAAAAAAGAAAAACATTTCGGGTCAAAACAAACTGTGCCTAATTAAAAAAAATATCATTCGGGTCAGCATTACTGATGCCTACTGTTTAAAATTCTCTTTCCATTTTCGACCCCTGTCTCCACTTTTAAAATAAATCTTTCAGTCAAACTTTTTGCTCTTTTTCCTTTAAAACAGTCCCTTCGTTCGGTCAGGACTGCATCCGCCCCTTTTTAAAAAACACGCAGTTTTTTAAAATTTTAGAACCCCTTTTTTCCTTACTGTTTGAAATTTTCAACCCCTTCCTTCCCGCTGTTCCCCTTTAATCTTTCAGCTAAAAACCACTTTTTTTTTCCCCTTGTTTACAATGCTTTTTTTTTTTCTGTTCCGATGAATCTTTTCATTAAAACCATTTTCCCCCTTACGGGTTTTACAAGTAAGCAAAGTAGTCAACGCTACTTTCTTTATTTTAAAACAACGCACCCGTGCAGTGGATTATTTTTCCTGCTGTTTACAAATCACGTTCAATACAGCAAACTTTCCCCCCCCTTTTACAGAAAACTTTTTTTTCAATTTTTTAAAGCTCAGGTGCAACTTCTTTTTCTGAAACTTTTTAAATTGTCATTGTTCAGGGGGAATTTTTCCATACTGTTTATATCATTTAAAGCTACTTTTTCGTCCTGTTTGTAATAAGTTATTTTGCAGCACTAAAATTTCCCCGCTGTTTTAAATTAAATTTCATTTTAAAAAGGTTCCCCCACTGTTTGATCATTCAGTTACAAAAAAGTTCCCTATTTTTTTTCCCGTAAAAATCTTTTCAGGTAAAATTTTTTTTTTCCTCTGCTTTTTAAAAATTTTTGTTTTTACATAGAATGCTTTTCCTACTTTTTTACCTACATCGTTTCGGGAGAAATTTTTTTGGTACTGTTTTCGTTTTATCTTTTAGTTAGAAAAATTTTTTTCCTTTAATGTTTATTAAAATCTTTTCCAAAAAACCTACTTTTCTCCACTTTTTTACAATTCGGGGTTTTTTAAATTTTAAGGTATCCCCCAAACCCGTTTACAAGGGGGCACCGTTCAGTAGATATTATTCCCTCTACCTTTGGGACAATACTTTGTTCAGTCAGAACAAATTTCGCTACTTACTTAATACATCGTTCGGGCCCAGGTGCCTTCCTTTTTTTTCAATAAAATGTTCAATCAGAAACTGTTTCCTTACTTGTTCAATACTTGTTCAGTCACAATATTTTTGTTTACTTGTTTTTTTATAGCGTTCAGTCATCACGTTTTTCTTGTTCTTTTTACATCTTTCAGTCAGCACTACTTTGCGCCCTTTTTAATACATGGGTTCAGTCAGCACTACTTTGTTTAATTTGTTAAATACATCTTTTCCAGTCAGCACTATTTGCTTTTTTGTTCAATACATCTTCTTTCAGCACTTTTTTGTTTTCCTTGGGTTAAAAAACATCGTTCAGCCCGCATATTTGGGTTACTTTTCCCAATACATCGTTCCGGTCGGCACTACTTTGTTTAAAATTGTTCTTTTACATCGTTCCGTCGGCACTACTTTGTTCACTTTTCTTTTTACATCGCCCCCATTTTCAGAAATCCCTTTTGCTTTTCTTTTTTCAATACTTTCGTTTCATACAGGGATTTTCCTTTGCCGAAAACCTTTTTTTCTGTTTACATCGTTCAGTCCCCTTTAATTTTTCCCCCCCAAATTTAAACCCCCAATATTAAACCCAGCACTACTTACCTAACTTTTTTACAATCCCATCATTCGGTCAGAAATTACTTTCCCCACCATGTACTTTAAACTTTTAAATCGCACAACTTATCCTACTCTTTACTTTTACATTTTCAAATCAGCACTATTTTCCCCACCTTTGACTCTCCATCATTCAATCAGCGAACTTACCCAACCTTTACAATACACTTAAATTCGGGCCCTACTTTCCCCACCATTTACTCCCCAAACATTAAATAAAGCACTACTTCCCCTCCTTTTCAATGTTCTTTTCAGTCAGACGGGATTTTCAGCTTTTTTACAGAGTTTTCTTTCACCCGCTTTTATTTCCCCCCCCTTTTTGGGAAAAAAGCGTCAAAACAAAAAACCCTTTCCCCACCTTTACAAACATAGATCTTTGACTCTTTTTCCCCTGTATAAAATATTCTTCGTGCTTTGTCTTGATTTCATTGAAAAAAAAAAAACTGGTTGTAAAATCAATAAAGGAGCATGATGTTGAAACTGGGGATGTATCATTTGCATTATTTTTTGTTTTCATGGTGTTGTATTGTGTTGTATTGGATTTTATTTTTGTTGTTTTTTATTTTATTTTTTTTAGTGGAATGTTTTCCTAAAAATAAATTACTTTAAAATGGAAAGAAGCAAGTCGTGAATCAAATTTTAAAAAACGTAGACTTTTCAGCCCCAGATCAAAGTGGTATTGACAGGGGAAAAAGGCAGTAGAATATTTTACGTTAAAGACAAAAAGACAAGTTTGCGGTACACAGACCAAAGTTACACGATTGTTTCAAATCAAGCAAGCTGAAAGCAAACAGGGGTAAAAAAAGCGCAGCACAGCGACATGTAGAGCTAAGGGCCTGACTCCACCCCACGTGAAAAACCCATGTCAACACGTTTACGTTGAATACTGATCTTCCACCATGGAAAACTTGTTCAAATATTGATCACATGAACTCCTCCCCCCCCCCCCCCTTACTCAATCCACTCATTTCCACCTTTTAACTCCCTTCATTCCCTTTCCGTCCAGTTGCTGCCACATTTTACCCCCCCCCCCCCCCATCTACTCCGCTCACTGTTCAACCCCCCCCCCCCCCCCCCCCCCCACTTCTTTTTGCGGTATTGGATTTCTCCGACAGTGACGGAGCGAGGGCGACTTTGCCCATTGTCTTGGCCTCACCCGCGTTCAGCCCTGCGGCACGCTAGTGTTGCAGCCACTCCACTGAGAAAACCTGCAGCCGGCGGGTCTGGAACAGTTGTCAATGGCACACCACACTGGTACATCGGTTGGCATCCATGCTACTAGCAGTCTTTCCAAGCAGCGAAAGCTGACCGATTTTTTTTTTTTTTTTTTGTAGATATGGGAGTAGGAAGGTGATTCCTTCTTGTTTTGCTCTCATTTGACCGCGGCATTCTGTTGAGGAGGTTGGGGGGATTAGGGTGTGATGAACTTTAAAGGCTGTGTGGCATTGGCAGTAAGCTGACTGCCCATTGTGTTGTTCACTTCTGTGGAGTGATGGTGGGAATCCCCCGGGCAGCTCTGTGAACGGCTCACCACTTCGACTGGTAAATGAAACTGGAGTGGAAGATTGGGTGAGGTGTGTGTGTGTGTGTGTGTGTGTGTGTGTGTGTGTGTGTGTGTGTGTGTGTGTGTGTGTGTGTGTTAGGGTGAGTGATTGTGTGCGTGTGTGTGCGTGCACGAATGTGTGTGTGCGTGCGTGCATGCGTGCGCGCGCGCGCGCGAGCCAGTGTGTGTGTGTGTGTGTGTGTGTGTGTGTGTGTGTGTGTGTGTGTGTGTGTGTGTGTGTGTGTGTGTGTGTGTGAGAACGCTAGTGAGTGGATGCGTGTATGTCTCTGTATGTGTGTACTTGAGTGAGTGAGTTAGTGAGTGATGGTGTGTGTGTGTGTGTGTGTGTGTGTGTGTGTGTGTGTGTGCGCGTGCGTGCGTGCGTGCGTGCGTGCGTGCGTGCGCGCGCGCGCGCGAGTTTCTGTGTATGTATGTGTGTGTGTGTGTGTGTGTGTGTGCGTGTGTATGTGTGTGTGCCTAGTGTAAAGTGGTGGTGAGATGTAATGAGGTATGTGCTTTGACGTGATGGTTGTATGTGATGAGGTATGCTGTCACGTGATGGTTGTATGTGATGAGGTATGCTGTGACGTGTGGTTGCATGTGATGAGGTACGCTGTGACGTGATGATTGTATGTGATGAGGTATGTTGTGACCTGATGGTTGTATGTGATGAGGTATGCTGTGACGTGATGGTTGTATGTGATGAGGTATGCTGTCATGTGATGGTTGTATGTGATGAAGTATGTTGTGACGTGATGGTTGTATGTGATGAGGTACGCTGTGACGTGATGGTTGTATGTGATGAAGTATGTTGTGACGTGATGGTCGTATGTGATGAGGTATGCTGCTACGTGATGGTTGTATGTGATGAGGTATGATGCTACGTGATGGTTGTATGTGATGAGGTATGCGGTCACGTGATGGTTGTATGTGATGAGGTATGCTGTAATGTGGTGGCATGATGGCATGATGGCGAAATGTGATTTGGTATGCTTTGACCTGGTGGTATGAAGTGATGTGGTGGCGAAACGTGATGTGGTATGTTTTGACGTGGTGGTATGAAGTGATGTGGTGTCGAAATGTGATGTGGTATGCTGTGATGTGATGGCAGTGCGTGGTGTGATTCCTGTGATATTGCTAGAGGGATATGATGTGGTGTACTCTTATGTGGTGAAAAGATGTGATGTGGTATGATGCGATGTGGCAGTGAAATGTGATGTGACATGCTGTGATGTGGTGTTGGAATGCAATGTATACGGTGGAGTGTTATGTAGTGTGCTCTGACGTGGTTGGACGTGACGTGGCCTCCTGTGATGTGGTGGTGGAGTGTGTTGTGATCTGATGTAAGGTGACAGAGGGTAATGTAATGATACTATTTGGTGGTAGAGCATGGTTCGGTATGCTATGATGTGCTGGTATGTTATGTGGTGTGCTGTGATACTGTGGTGGGACGTAGTTTGGCGTGTTTCGTTGTGGTAGGGTGTGATATAGTATCGAGTTATGCGCCTGAAATTTGATGTGGTCTGTTGTGATGTGGAATGTGAAGTGGTAAGGAGTGATGTGGCATGCTGTTATGTGGTGGACTGCAAAGTGGTGTGGTGTGGTGCAAAGTGACATTCTGTGAGATGTTATGGCGTATGATGTCATAGACTGTGATGTGATGCTATGTAATTTAGTGTAGTAAACTGCGACTGGATTGTATGTTTTGTGGTATACTGTAATGTGGTAGAGTGTAATGTGGCGGAGTTTGATATGGCATGCTTTGATTTGGTGACTTGTGATGTGATTTTCATGTGAAATAACTGTCAACCGAGCAGTAAATGGCTATCTGACTCAGTTCAGGAAAGCTTAACTCGGCACGGAGAGAGAGAGAGAGAGAGAAAGAGAGGGAGAGAGAGATGAGAGAGAGAGAGAGAGAGAGAGAGAGAGAGAGAGAGAGAGAGAGAGAGAGAGAGAGAGAGAGAGAGAGAGACAGACAGACAGACAGAGAGAGATAGATAGAGAGAGAGAGAGAGAGAGAGAGAGAGAGAGAGAGAGAGAGAGAGAGAGAGAGAGAGAGAGAGACAGAGAGAGAGAGAGAGAGAGAGAGACTGGTTCCATCTTCTGTTATCTCGTGTCCTAGACACAGTGGATCTCTAACAGTTCACTACTTTCCTACAGCCTTAAGCCACGAGACTAACCTTTTAATATGACGTGGTGCAGTTTAAAATGAGGTGGGGTATAGTAAGGTGCGATGAAGGATAGTACGATATGGTGAGGTATAGTTCAGTGTGGTGAGGTCAAGAACAATGCGATGATGTACAGTGTGATGTGGTAGGGTATAGTCTGATGTAGAAATAATATAGTACACTTTGGGAAGTACGGTATGATGTGGTGAGTTCTCGCATGACGACATGATTTATAGTAGACGTGGATACGTGTTGTGGGATGTGGTGAGTTGTAGTATAATGTGGTGAGGCGTAGGTGATGAACAGTATGACGCTGTGAGGCATGGTACAAAGTGATGAGGTTTAGTATGACGTGGTAAGGTATAGTATGATGTGAGACGGTGCATAGTACGGTGTGATGAAGCCTACTGTGATGCGGTGTGATGTAGGATACTCTGGTGAGACACAATTGTTGAGGTAAGCTTAAATGTGATGGGGCATAGAACGATGTGGTGAGGTAGAGTATGATTTGGTGAGGTTTTGAATAATTTGATTTCGCGTGGTCCAGTGTAATGATAGATGATGCAGTATGTAGTGTGACGTAGGACAAAGTGATGTGTGGAGGCATGTGTGATGCGGTTTTATGCAATAGGTAATAGGTGTTGTAGTGTAAGAAAAACTGTGGAATGAAAAGGCGTGGTTTGGTAACCAACAGTAGTAGGGTGTGTTACAGTCGTCTGTGGGACATGGGTGTCCAGTATGACGTCATGTGTAACGTCATCACATGATGAAACATGTTGGTGACAGTGGTATTGCGAAGTGATGTAGACGTGGTGACGTGATGTCATGTGATGTAGAGAGGTGAAGTGCTGTGGTGATGTGATACGATGTGGTGATGTGCGGAGTGGCCGAGGATTTGGAGAGGCTGTGTGTCTTTTTACACTTGGTTGCGCACTTCTGTAATGGCGTGTCATGGTGTAGAGGTTTGGCTCTTACTGTGCAGCAACATACATTATTCATCGCCAGTTTGTCCACCCAGCACTTGGCCTGATCTGTTGTGCTTGTTGCTAAAACACTGAACCGCCATTTTTTAGTATGCTTGTTTTGTTTTGTTTTTGAGTACCCGAAAGACAAAGATTTTATTGAACGAATCCCGTTCGCGCGCGCGTGTGTGTGTGTGTGTGTGTGTGTGTGTGTGTGTGTGTGTGTGTGTGTGTGTGTGTGTGTGTGTGTGTGTGTGTGTTAGCCACAGCCTATACCAGATTTTTGTTTGGAGCAACTGGGGGTGACAGCTTTCTTTGAAGAAGTCGTTACAAATGTTGAAAGAATTAGGTGACAGTCTTATGGTAGTGTTTGGATATGAAAGATAAAAGAACTGAAAATAAAGAAAAAAAAACTTTAGAAAAAAAAATGGTAAGAGGTGCTGGCCGAAGAGGAAAAAGATTGATGACAATGACAATAACAATGACAATGACAGTAACAATGACAATGACAATGACAATGACAATGACAATGATGCTTTAGTTCTAGGAAAATATATGGGCTGGCTTAATTTAGACATTTTTCATACTTGCCCTTACTATTCTACTTAACTAGCACAAACTTCTACTATGCATACAAGAACAAAATATGGCACATACAGACAGACCCTAATGAAAACAAAATACGAAAAAGGAAAAACATTACCACCACCACCAAAAAAAGACCACAAAAGCAACAACAACAATACCGACAACAACAAGAACAACTACACACACACACACACACACACACACACACACACACACACACACACACACACACGCACATGCACGCACACACGCATGCACGCACTCACACATGCACACACGCGCGCACGCTTGCCCCTAAAAGTGATTAAAGCACACAAAGAACCAAAATAACAAGGCCTTCAACATGGATCTGATGTAATCTCTTGCGAAGATGGAAAATTACAGCAGACAAAAGAAGTTTAAAAAAATCAAAACAACAGCAACAAAGGTATGATAGAAAGCTTAAAATTGCACGATCTAATGTAGAACAATGAAGTAAAAGAAAAAATGAAAACAATAACGAGGAAAATTCATTAAAACTCATTTCTCTCCCTGTCTTTTTTCATGCACACTTGTTTATTTGTATGTGTGGGTGATTGAACTGAGTGTGTGTGTGTGTGTGTATGTATGCGTGTGTGCGCACGCGCGCGTGTGTGTGTGTTTGTGTGTGCGTGTGTATGTGTGCGCGTGCGTGCGTGTGTATGTGTGTTGTGTGTGTGTGTGTGTGTGTGTGTGTGTGTGTGTGTGTGTGTGTGTGTGTGTGTGTGTATATCTGTGTGTGTGTGTGTGTATGTGTGTGTGTGTGTGTGTGTGTGTGTGTGTGTGTGTGTGTGTG
>CM031601.1:47976245-47978745 GCA_018398815.1 Conus ventricosus
TAGAGCCTGACAACCTTTCCACTTAGAGCCTGACAACTTCTCCACTTAGAGCCTGACAACCTCTCCACTTTGAGCCTGACAACCTCTCCACTTAGAGCCTGACAACCTCTCCACTTAGAGCCTGACAACGACAACCTCTCCACTTAGAGTCTGACAACCTCTCCACTTAGAGCCTGACAACCTCTCCACTTAGAGCCTGACAACCTCTCCACTTAGAGTCTGACAACCTCTCCACTTAGAGTCTGACAACTTCTCCACTTAGAGCCTGACAACCTCTCCACTTAGAGCCTGACAACCTCTCCACTTAGAGTCTGACAACTTCTCCACTTAGAGCCTGACAACTTCTCCACTTAGAGCCTGACAACCTCTCCACTTAGAGTCTGACAACCTCTCCACTTAGAGTCTGACAACTTCTCCACTTAGAGCCTGACAACCTCTCCACTTAGAGCCTGACAACCTCTCCACTTAGAGCCTGACAACCTCTCCACTTAGAGTCTGACAACCTCTCCACTTAGAGTCTGACAACTTCTCCAATTAGAACCTGACAACCTCTCCACTTAGAGCCTGACAACGACAACCTTTTCCACTTAGAGCCTGACAACCTCTCCACTTAGAGCCTGACAACTTCTCCACTTAGAGCCTGACAACCTCTCCACTTAGAGCCTGACAACCTCTCCACTTAGAGCCTGACAACCTCTCCACTTAGAGCCTGACAACCTCTCCACTTAGAGCCTGACAACCTCTCCACTTAGAGCCTGACAACTTCTCCACTTAGAGCCTGACAACCTCTCCACTTAGAGCCTGACAACCTCTCCACTTAGAGCCTGACAACCTCTCCACTTAGAGCCTGAAAACCTCTCCACTTAGAGCCTGACAACCTCTCCACTTAGAGCCTGACAACTTCTCCACTTAGAGCCTGACAACTTCTCCACTTAGAGCCTGACAACCTCTCCACTTAGAGCCTGACAACCTCTCCACTTAGAGCCTGACAACCTCTCCACTTAGAGCCTGACAACCTTTCCACTTAGAGCCTGACAACTTCTCCACTTAGAGCCTGACAACCTCTCCACTTTGAGCCTGACAACCTCTCCACTTAGAGCCTGACAACCTCTCCACTTAGAGCCTGACAACGACAACCTCTCCACTTAGAGTCTGACAACCTCTCCACTTAGAGCCTGACAACCTCTCCACTTAGAGCCTGACAACGACAACCTCTCCACTTAGAGCCTGACAACCTCTCCACTTAGAGCCTGACAACCTCTCCACTTAGAGTCTGACAACTTCTCCACTTAGAGCCTGACAACCTCTCCACTTAGAGCCTGACAACCTCTCCACTTAGAGCCTGACAACCTCTCCACTTAGAGTCTGACAACCTCTCCACTTAGAGTCTGACAACTTCTCCAATTAGAACCTGACAACCTCTCCACTTAGAGCCTGACAACGACAACCTTTCCACTTAGAGCCTGACAACCTCTCCACTTAGAGCCTGACAACTTCTCCACTTAGAGCCTGAGAACCTCTCCACTTAGAGCCTGACAACCTCTCCACTTAGAGCCTGACAACCTCTCCACTTAGAGCCTGACAACCTCTCCACTTAGAGCCTGACAACCTCTCCACTTAGAGCCTGACAACCTCTCCACTTAGAGCCTGAAAACCTCTCCACTTAGAGCCTGACAACCTCTCCACTTAGAGCCTGACAACTTCTCCACTTAGAGCCTGACAACTTCTCCACTTAGAGCCTGACAACCTCTCCACTTAGAGCCTGACAACCTCTCCACTTAGAGCCTGAAAACCTCTCCACTTAGAGCCTGACAACCTTTCCACTTAGAGCCTGACAACTTCTCCACTTAGAGCCTGACAACCTCTCCACTTTGAGCCTGACAACCTCTCCACTTAGAGCCTGACAACCTCTCCACTTAGAGCCTGACAACGACAACCTCTCCACTTAGAGCCTGACAACCTCTCCACTTAGAGCCTGACAACGACAACCTCTCCACTTAGAGCCTGACAACCTCTCCACTTAGAGCCTGACAACCTCTCCACTAAGAGCCTGACAACTTCTCCACTAAGAGCCTGACAACCTCTCCACTTAGAGCCTGACAACCTCTCCACTTAGAGCCTGACAACTTCTCCACTTAGAGCCTGACAACCTCTCCACTTAGAGCCTGACAACTTCTCCACTTAAAGCTTGATACCTTCTCCACTTAGAGCCTGACAACCTTTTGCACTTAGAGCCTGACAACCTTTTGCACTTAGAGCCTGACAACCTTTTGCACTTAGAGCCTGACAACCTTTTGCACTTAGAGCCTGCTAACTTCTCTACTCACAGCCTTACAACCTCTTTACTTAGAGCCTGACAAATTCTCCATTTAGAGCCTGACGACTTCTTACTTAGAGCCTGATACCTTCCCCACTTAGACCAAGATAACTTCTCCACTTAGAGCCTGACAAATTCTCCATTTAGAGCCTGACGACTTCTTACTTAGAGCCTGATACCTTC
>CM031601.1:47986245-47993745 GCA_018398815.1 Conus ventricosus
TCTTGGTTTTGCTCACACATGGCTGTGCTGCAGATATTTCGCGAAGGTTGGAAGCACTAGCGTGCTTTCTAGCCTAGCTAGCAAGTGCATATGCAGCTACACCTGTTAAAACTAGTTAAGCTTTCCTGTTCTGTCTGTATTTCCTTCCCCTGCTGCAGCATGGTCAGCTCTTTGACAAGTGCTGAATTGTCTTTTTTTTATTGCTTTGTTTTGATGATACGAAAAATTAAGCTTTTTGTTGTTGTTGTTGTTGTTGTTGTTGTTGTTGTTGTTGTTTTAATCCCAGAGGGGGCATGTAATTTATGCAACATGTTACAATTCGCACCAAAAGAAAGACAAAACAAGAAAAAAAACGACAGTTCCCCTCCTTTTTTCATTTCTTTTGTTTCTGTTGCCTTTTGATTTCTTTTTCTTTTTATTTCCTGCTCTTTTTACACTTTTTCCTTATTCTTTGCTTTCTCGTGATTAATTTTTCAGTTTGCCCCCCCCCTCTCTCTCTCTCTCTCTCTCTCTCTCTCTCTCTCTCTCTCTCTCTCTCTCTCTCTCTCTCTCTCTCTCTCTCTCTCTCTCTCTCTCTCTCTCTCTCTCTCTCTCTCCTTGCCCTGGTCGCACATAAATCGGATTTTGTTCTTGTTTGGAGAATATTGGCATTATACACACGGGAGCAATTAAACATGACAAAATAAAACATAACAAAACACAGACTCATCAACAACTGGCCACTCTTACCTTTCTTTCTCTTGTTTTTTTTTTCTTCTTTCTCACACATGGACGTGCCGCAGAATTTTCGCGGAGTTTGAAGCACTGACGTGTTAGCTAGCTAGCTAGCTAGCTAGCTAACAAGTTGATTTGCAGCAACGCCTTTTAAAACTAGTTCGCTTTCCTGTCCTATCCTTGTTTCTTCCCCCCCCCATAACCCCCCCCACACACACACACACACACACACACACACACACACACGTCCCTACACTCCACCCTCACCGCAGCCGCAGCATGGTCAGCACTTTGAGGAGTACTGGAAGAGAAAAGAGGAGGAAGAAGGGGAGGGGGAGGAGGAAGAATGAGGAGGGGGAGAGAACGGGAGGAGGAGGTGGAGGAGGAGGAGGGGGAGGAAGAAGGGGGAAGAGGACGACGACGACGACGACGACGAAGAACAAGAAACATTTGGGGCAGATAATGAGGGGAAAAATGCAGAAGGAGGAGGAGAGGGAGGAGGAGGAGCAGGAGGAGGAGGAGGAGGAGGAGGAAGAAGAGGAGGAGGAAGAAGAGGAGGAGGAGAGAGAAGGAGGGAGAGAGAGAGGAGGAAGAGGAGGAGGAGAGAGGAGGAGGAGGAAGATGATGGGAAGGAAATAAGTAAAGAAGAAAAAAGAAGAAGAGAGGATTAAAATTAAGAACAGGATGACCGGTAGTGTTGAAGAACATATGATAGTTGTGATGGTTACGTGGTGAACAAGTTAAAGGGAATGAAGATGCTTCTACTGCTGCTGTTTTGATGATAGTGACAATTATGAAAAAACGAAGAAAGAAAACAATTCTTTCAGTGTAGTCTGTCTCCATCTTTACCGCCATTAGTACCTTACCACTGAGCTCTGCTGTTAAAGAATTCTCTCCAATCTATGTTTATATCGCGAAACTGTCTTGTTTTGTTGAAGTTGTCAGGTATGCTGTTTGGTGTTACTTTTTAGAGGTGAGATTGTTAATATTAATTCATCTTGAACAATGTCGGTGTGTCAGTTGAGTTTAAACTTCGTTTTGATGCTCAAGTACCAGATCCTCCCTCCTCCCTCCACCTCTACTTCCCTTTGTAAATGCAGATTTGTATGAAGCCTGCAAATGGAATCCCTCAACGTCACCTCCTTCTTCTATCCATCTTTCCCTCCTTTGTTCTCACATGTTTCCCTCGTTTTAGGCGACGTTCATACTGACCACGGACCGCTGACCACACACACACACACGCACGCACGCACGCACGCACGCACGCACGCACGCACGCACACACACACACACACATACTCACTCACTCACACACACACACACACACAAGACAGAGAGAGAGAGAGAGAGAGAGAGAGAGAGAGAGAGAGAGAGAGAGAGAGAGAGAGAGAGAGAGAGAGATGGCTAGACAGTTAGACAGATAGATAGACAGAGACCGAGACATAGAGAAAGATGGTTGCGCTTAATTTGTTGAAGAATAAATTATAATCTGATCCAGCTTCTATTGCCACGTTTTTCCACGTAGCCGCGATTATGTCACGGTTGAGCTTTCTGTATATCAGTTTTTGTGTGGATCTACTGCCGACATCTGACTACATCGATCAGCTTTTCGTCATCCATGTTGATCAAGGAAGGTAATTCTGTGTGAAATCATGAGAGAAGTTCCGTCCCCTAACACCGACGGACGGGAGAAGTACTGCATGTACAAACCGATGGTTTCTATGGAAGGACATCCGTACCCGTGCAGTATTCAGTTTGAATGTTTTGTGCCCCGCTAATGGGAATAAAGATTGGTTTACTCTGCACAACTTCTCTTATCGGTACCGACGGAAAATGTCAGAGGACGTCTGTGGTAGGTGTGAACGTACCCTTAATCTGTTAATCGTCAATGGCTTTTTGTGCAACATGTTTCGTACCAGAAGTCAGGCTTGCTTCACATTATACTTAGAATTAAGCTCAGTTCATGAATAGCGTTTGCTGATGTAGATAAGGTACAGTCACAAGTTTGTTTTGTAATTAAATTAGAAAAACAATTCAATACAGACAAAATGAAAGGTATTCTCATATCGCTGACTGAAATCATTTATTGTCAGTTTAGTTTGTAACCAGGAAAAGAAAACTTTCTGGCTCTAATTTCACAACATTTTAATCAAATTCAAAGGGTGCCTAAAATGTGAGTCAAAACATGTTAGTCTAACAGACAATTGCTTGCCTTGTTACAATTTGAGTTGCCAAATCGGTTTGATTTAATGTTAGGCATTAAATGAAACCGATTTAGGTACTCAAATTGTAACAGGACAAGCAATTTGCCGATTGGACTCACATGTTCTGAATACGTATAATAGCAGGATGAAAGCATAGGATGGGCGGGGAAGCCAACGGGTCATCAATACACTTGCAACAACAACCTGACAAGTACAACAGAACGTGCATGTGGCAGTCAGCACAAGCTGCCTCAGGCGATTTAGCTTTCTTTTTTTCTGAGAATATATGTTGACCACTTATTTCTTGAGTGTCCCACTCTGCTCTCACTCCGACCCTTCCTCTCTATTTTCCTTTACTCTCCACTTTCCGTTTCATCTTACTCCAGTTTCCGACCGCCAGTCTCCTCCCATCTCCTTCCCCCCTTCTTGGCTGTCTCTTTTGGACCAGGAATACGAAAAGAGGACGTGGAAGTAAACATTAAAAGTTGTGTGACATTCTCTCCTCCGCGTGTCCGCTGGAACCTGAACCCGACCTGACCGTAACCTTTACATATTTTAAACTTTACCTTACACCCTCAAGAAAACTTTTGAAATCCATATATGAAGCAAAATCTCCCTGCTGTTTGTTGTATTTGTAAGTGGGATCGACCTCACCTGATCATGATACTTGCCCTCCCAGGAAATCGTCGATTTTACCTACCGCAACAGCAGCAGTCTGACATTAACTGCTGATCTCTCTGTCTATTGCGCAATGACCGCATGTCCGCCTCACAAGGTTATACTAGAAGGGAGAGTTAATGGTAGAATAACAGAGACCAGTTTCACACACAAACACGCGTGCGCGGACGCACACACGCGGGCACACACACACACACACACACACACACACACACACACACACACACACACACACACACACACACACACACACACACACACACACACACACCACACACGCACGCACGTACGCACACAGACGCACACACACACACACACACACACACACACACACACACACACACACACACACACACACACACACACACACACACACACACACACACACACACACACACAAGACGCACGCACGTACATGGACAGATTGTAGACGGCACCAGATTCCACTTTCGACAGTAGCAGCCCTGGGATGGAGCGTCAATGGTGCCTGGTCTTTGCCCCTGTCTGGTCCATATAGAGTCGTCTCTTTCGCTGTCCATGTGGTAGAGGTGTCCTGTGATAGTTTGATACGACTATTCTGGATAATGCTGTCGGGTACCTATGACATTGCTTCCAGAAAAGCAGGAAGTGCACAAAAGTAGGGCCACTTGTTGGATTCCTGGAACTTCTGATAGAGCTATCGAGGAACGACGGAAAAGGTGCTTTCATTCCTGCCAGTCGCTAACCCACTCTGAGCCAAAACATCTTCTTGAGTCAGCCTATAGATCTGGACAGCTCTGTTGCAAAATTAAGGTGATCTTTTGATGAGTCTGTACGACAAGAAAAATCTGCGATCTGACTGCTTGACGATTTAGTCTTGCCTTTGATACGATTCAGTATTCTATCTTTTTACGAAAGACTAAAACATTGAGTTGGTATTCCTGACACAGTTCTGTCCTTGCTTTCTTCCTGTCTGGCTGACAGTTCTCAGACTGTCTGCATAAATGGACAGTATACTCCATCTCTTGTCTTACGGTGTTCCCCAGGGTTCTGCCCTGAGACCAATTCTATTTATGTTGTGTCCTACGCCTGTGTCTCACGCCGTCACTCGTCACTCCATGCTGCATGAGAGTTTCTCTGGCGATACCCAGCTTTCCCAGTCATCCACTGTCACAGAAGTCCACGAGCCGATACCTCAGATATAGGAACACACCTCTGACCTTATACATGGATGACCACTAATCTGTAACTAAATGTCGACAAAACTGAACTGAAGCTTGCCCCTTGCGAGACAAAGATCTCTGTCATCTGTCTTTTCGTGACTCTTTTTTAATACATGATTCCTCTCTTTCCTTTCCACCATCTGTTCGTACTGTTGGATTACTCTTGACTTTCAAAAACTACTCTTCCAATATGTATAAGGTCATCTATCTTGAACTAAGCAGAATAAGAGAGACAACTTGGCTTGGATGACGTCAGGCATAAACACAGCTTGGATTGATACGACATCAGATGGGAGATAACTTGGACTCAGATGACGTCAGAAAGGAGAACAACTTAGACTGAGACAACTTCAGATAGGAAGAGAATTTTGGCTGAAAATACGTCAGACGGGAAGACAACTTGGATTGAGACGATGTTGGACATGAAGACAACTTGGACTGACAGGCCTTCTGACAGGAAGCAAGCTGGTCTGTCTGAGACGATGCCAGACAGGAAGGCGACTTGGAATGAGACAACGTCAGTCAGGAAGACAGTTTGGACTAACAGGAAGTCAGGTAGAAAAAAATGGACTAAGAGGAAGTCAGAGAGGAAGACAATTTGAACTGAGAAGACTTAAGACAGGAAGACACTTAGGACTCAAAGGAAGTCAGAGAGAAAGACAAGTTGGATTGAGAAGACGTAAGACAGTAGACAACTTTGACTGAAACAACTTTAGATGGACAACTTGGACTGAGACGACGTCAGACAGACACTCAACTTGGACCAAAAGGACGTCAGATAAGAGGACAACGTGGACCAAAAGGACGTCAGATAAGAAGACAACGTGGACCAAAAGGACGTCAGATAAGAAGACAACTTGGACCAAAAGAACGTCAGATAAGAGGACAACTTGGACCAAAAGGACGTCAGATAAGAAGACAACGTGGACCAAAAGGACGTCAGATAAGAAGACAACTTGGACCAAAAGGACGTCAGATAAGAAGACAACGTGGACCAAAAGGACATCAGATAAGAAGACAATTTGGACCAAAATGATGTCAGGCAGGAAGACGATCAGAGAGCTAGGCAGACATCTCAGAAAACTTCAGAGAGACAGCGTCAGATGAACTGGCAACCTTGACTGAGTGGACATCATGTAGACCACTTGAGACCACAGTTCAGTTCAGTTCAGTGGTTTATTTAACGTCTTTTCATCACCAGATGATATTAGACACTCGTTAAAAAACAACAACAAAACCAACAAAAAACTTATCTAGTACTTGCAAAGCCACATCTGATACGTGCATATTTACATAAGTGAAATACCCTAGTGATACACGAAGTTGTACTCTTTACAAAAATTTTGCAACCTGTGACTGCGAAAGAACCATGGCAATTTCAGCAACACCTGAACCATATAAGACACTATTGACATTATCAAAGTTAATCATCTCAATACCTTTCTCCTGATAGAGCGAGGTCAGCACTGAGCATTCAAACAAAAGATGACGCACAGAAATGTTTTCTCTGCAGACACAAGTAATACCATGAGAATATTTAGTGTTCCAAGTATTCAGCCTTAATTTATGAATCAATCTAACAATGTACCTTGGGCACAATGGTAAAGTAGCCATGTTTTGACTAAAATTCTGCTTATGTATATACTTTTCCATAATTTGGATTAATTCACAAGAGGACAAATCTAAGGGATTTTTGGATAAATTTTCAGTGTTTCTATTTGCTCCTTCTTTTGCAAGACTGTCTGCTATTTCATTCCACTTTATACCACAGTGAGATGGGACCCAACAAAAATCAATTCTTATACCTAGAGAGACAACTTGGACTGTGAAAACATCAGGCAATAAACCTACTTAGGCACAATCCCGTGGACAATGTTTTACCGAAGTGATGTTAGGTCGTTTCGTATGCAACAGACTGATGTGGTAGGGAACCATTCGTGATTCACATTGCCAGTTTAATACAAGCGCGTTCGCTCGCTCGCGCACACGCAACACGCACGAACGCGCGCGCACGCACACACACACACACACACACACACACACACACACACACACACACACGCACACACAAGAGGACCTGGTTAATCCTCAATTGATAAAAGTTCAGTTGTGGAGCTCGGACACTTAGCAGTGTGTGTGTGTGTGTGTGTGTGTGTGTGTGTGTGTGTGTGTGTGTGTGTGTGTATGTGTGGGGGGGGGGGGGGGGGGGTGCGTGCGTGCGTGCATACGTACGTGCGTGTTTGTATGCTTGTATGCGTGCGTTCGTGTGTGTGTGTGTGTGTGTGTGTGTGTGTGTGTGTGTGTGTGTGTGTGTGTGTGTGTGTGTGTGTGTGTGTGTGTGTGTGTTC
Organism: Conus ventricosus; assembly: GCA_018398815.1. Lineage (NCBI taxonomy): Eukaryota > Metazoa > Mollusca > Gastropoda > Neogastropoda > Conidae > Conus > Conus ventricosus. The sequence goes on from CM031601.1 coordinate 47,993,392, forward strand.
GTGCGGACGAGCGCGAGCTATTTGTTTCTATATGTCTGTGTCTGTGTGTGCGCGCGCCTACGAATGAATGTTGTAAAATCTTTGAATGAATGTTGTAAAATCTTGAAATGTACGTCTACATTTTAGAAGTTTGCTTTTTTTTTCTTTTGGTTGGTATGTTATGTGTATTAATGTGAATATAATGGGCTATGAGCTTCCTGTCACAGGGGAAAGCACTCAATGAATGTCCAGTAGTAGTAGTAGTAGTAGTAGTAGTAGTAGTAGTAGTAGTAGTAGTAGTAGCAACAGCATTGTTGGGTGTTATATCATCACGATCATCATCATCATTATCCTCATCGTCATCATCATCGTCAT
>CM031601.1:48003745-48016245 GCA_018398815.1 Conus ventricosus
AGAGAGAGAGGAGAAGAGAGAGAGAGAGACGAGAAGAAGGAGAGAAGACAGACAGACAGACAGAGACAGACAGACAGACAAACAGACAGAGATAGACACACACAGACACATAGACACACACAGACACATAGACACACAGGCACAGACACACGGACACACACACACACACACACACACACACACACACACACACACACACACACACACACACACACACACACACACACACACACACACACACTGGGAGACAATAAACACAGACAGACAGAGAGACAGACAGACAGAGAGACATACAGACAAACCAATTCAACACAAACCAGACTGTTAACAGTCTCACATGTTTCTGTGAAAGAATATAACACACAACGTGATAGTGACGCATCGGGAAACCCGAATCATTAAACACCAGATGCAAACCACATAAACCAGCTTTCCTGTTCATATCAATTCAATGTTGCGTTTTGGACGTGTCAACAGTCCGTCAGCTTTCCTGTCTGCCTGACATAGAATCGTTTCTTTGTTGACAGAAACACCTCTATGTATACTCCTCTTGTTTGTTTGTTTGTTGCACGTGCGTTGGATGAACTGCATTTCGTGTCTGTACAGTTCAAAGTCTAAGAACATTGTTTTCATTTACGAAAATCATGCCATGCCATGCTGCCTATGTTTAACTTTCTTTGTCTTTTTCTCTGTCCATCTGTCTCTCAGCCTCTGTGTCTAACTGCTCTGCATTTCTGTACTTCTTGTTCTTGTTGTTATTTTCCTTCTTCTTCTTCTTCTTTCTTTCTCTCTCTCTCTCTCTCTCTCTCTCTCTCTCTCTCTCTCTCTCTCTCTCTCTCCTCTTCTCTCTCTCTCTCTCTCTCTCTCTCTCTCTCTCTCTCTCTCTCATCACTTCCCAATAGCGTAATTTGACTCACAATATCATAGCCTCCGTATCTCTTAGACTGTCGGTATCAACTGTATTACATTAATTGTTTATCTGTTGGTGTATTGCTGTCTCCGTGACAATCAGACTGCCGGTATCAGCTGCGTCATATCAATGGTTTGTTGAAGAAAAAAAAAGTAGGGGGGGGGGGGGGGGGGGGGGGGGGGGGGGGACAAGTATAAGCTGACAATTCCACCGTCAGTACAACTATGACTTGGTAAAGATTAACAACAACAACAACAACAACAAAAAGGAGGAGGGAGGGGAGGGAGGGGGCGGAGGGGGTTGTGAGAGAAAAAAAAAGAAAAAAAAAGAGGGCGTTAGATCAGTTCAGTTCAGTGGTTTATTTAATGTCTTTTCATCGCCAGATGATATTAGACACTTATTTAAAAAAAAAATTAAAAGAAAACCTCCACACTTAATTTATCATCCACGTTAGTACTTTCAAACCCACATCTGATATATGCATGCTTACTTAAGTGAAATATCCTAGTATTGCTTTTTATAAAAATATTGCAACCGGTGACTGCGAAATAACCATGGCAATTTCAGCAACATGTGAACCATATAAGACAGTGCTAACATTATCAAAGTTTGTCATCTCAATACCTTTCTCCTGATAGAGCGTGGTCAACACTGAGCATTCAAATAAAAGATGATGTACAGAAATGTTTTCTCTGCAGACACAAGTAATACCATGAGAATATTTAGTGTTCCAAGTATTCAGCCTTAATTTATGAATTAATCTGGCAATGTGCCTGGACACGATTGTAAACTAGACATTTTTCACTTAAATTCTTCTTATGTATATATTTTTCCATGATTTGGATTAATTCACAAGCGGATAAATCTAAGGGATTGTTTAATAAATTTTCTAGTTGCAAAGCAGACGACTGCAGGCGGAAATCTAAACAAATCTTAAATAAATGTTAGCGAACCGCCCAGAGAACGTGGACAAACGAGTCACAAGACAAAACACAACGCGTTTCGACCTCTTAGGTCTTCGTCAGGTGATGTATAAACGAATAAAACAACGAAAATTCACTTAGCTTTGATCGCTTCAGATCGCTTTGGGTTCAGCGCAAGGAAGAAGGCCTTCTTCCTTGCGCTGAACCCAAAGCGATCTGAAGCGATCAAAGCTAAGTGAATTTTCGTTGTTTTATTCGTTTATACATCACCTGACGAAGACCTAAGAGGTCGAAACGCGTTGTGTTTTGTCTTGTGACTCGTTTGTCCACGTTCTCTGGGCGGTTCGCTAACATTTATTTAAGATTTGTTAATAAATTTTCAGCATTTCTATTTGCTCCTTCTTTTGCAAGACTGTCTGCTATTTCATTCCACTTTATACCACAGTGAGATGGGACCCAACAAAAATCAATTCTTATGCCTAGAGTTATGACACAATGCAGCAGATGTTTTATTTCAAAAAGCAAATCTTTTCTAGCTTTGCAGTCCCAACGCTCTAGTGATTGTAAAACAGATTTGGAATCAACACAAAGTAAAATTTTATAGAAAGCAATTGGTGTATCACATATGTAAGTCAAAGCCTTCAGTACTGCATATAATTCTGAGGTATAGATTGAAAACCCCCTTTCTAGATAATATGATTTCCTGACATTTAAAGTTGGTATAATAAAGCCAGAACCACTGTCAGAAGATTCCATTACAGACCCATCTGTAAACACTTTTACATGATTTGGATAGCTGTTTTCTAAATGTTCACGAACTTCAGTTTTTTAAAATATTTACATTATCACTTTTCTTTATCACAGTGTATTTGTAATCAAAAGAAGCATTCAGGTGCTCCCAAGGAGGCATTGTAGGTACCGCAGGAAATTTTGGTATAGCAGTAATATCAATATTACAATGTGACATAAAGTCAGATGTGTAGTTTCTAATTGGTTGAATATGTAACATGTTTTTAGACCTCTTAGGAAAATCTTTACTGGAATCCATCAGTATTCCTTCAGTAACTGAATTTTCAACAGAAAGACTTCTGACAATATATTTGGATACATCCAATATTCGCTTCTGATTCAGTGGTAATATATTTGTTTCTTTATAACATCTATGAGTGTTTGTATGAACTGGGACTCCCAGAGCTAATTTCATGGCCTTGCTGTCCAAGTTTTGTAATCTGTTTAAAAGAGAATTAGGTGCGGAGAAATACACTTCCTGCCCATATGTCAATTTTGATCGGACAAAAGCGATATATAGATGTAAAAGGGTATGACAGTCCTGACCCCATGGTTGACAACATATAATTTTAAGAACGTTTAATCTTTTTCTTGTTTTATCAATCAAATGGTCAATGTGTGTTTTCCAGTTCAGCTTAGGAGTTAAAAATACCCTCAGGAACTTAACTTTTGTTTATATTCTAGAATCTGACCATCTAGCAAAAGCGAGGGTAGTATCTTTGGGTTATCACCATTATTAAACAACATAAGACATGTTTTTTCTCCAGATAGTTCTAATCCGTTCTTCTTCATATATATATAGATATTTCATCCAATTCCTTTTGGTACAACTTCTGTACAAAGTTTACTGTTCGTTTATTGGAATGCTTCCTTAATTTACAGTTAATCCAAATAGCGATATCATCTGCATATTGAACTACCTGCGTTGCTTTTGACATTGATTTAGGAAGATCATGGATTAGGATTGTGAACAACATGGGAGCAATAACGGATCCCTGAGGAATACCCATATCTACATTCCTATAGGATGAGTAAGTTCTTCCAATCCGTGTACATATGCTTCTTTCTGTTAGGAAACTTTTAATGTAATCAAACATTCTCCCAGAAATACCAACATTTTTAATTTGTACAGTAGCCTTGCGTGCCATACGCAGTCATAGGCTTTTTTAACATAAAAAAATGTAGCTAAAGTACTTTTTATGTGAGAGAATTGTTTTTTAATGTGACTCGTCAGTTTTACTAAATGGTCTGTGGTACAACGACCTTTTCGAAAGCCCGCTTACCGTTTTTTTTCACAGTAATATAACAATCGTCTTTGAATAATTTTTTCTAAAAGTTTACCAACATGAGATGTTCGAGCTATGGGTCTGTAGCTATGTACAGCTGTCCTCGGTTTACCTTCTTTGAGTACTGGGGCTACTACTGAACTTTTCCAGATTCTTGGAATAGTGCCATTAATTCAACATGTTTGGAATAATGAATGCAGTAATACTTTCCACGAAGAAGGTAAATGTCTGATGAGTTGATAGGACACTCCATCAAGGCCAACAGCTGAATCATGTGATGGATAGAATCTAATGCTTCTGATAGTTCTGATAACAGTAAAGGAGAGTTTAGGAAATGTTCGTTTTCTTGTGGAGGAGCCATGTATTCATCTTTTTGCTCCTCACTGTTTCTGCGACGACGGGATTCTGGCTCAAGATTTTCTGACTGGCTACAAGCTGAAAATATATCATAAAAAGCTTCAGCTTTATCCAAGCAGAAGGAAAATCAGTTTGTAGCTTAATAGGATATGACTGACTTTTATAGCAATTTTTCATTTCTTTGACTTTTTTCCAAACTTTAAATAAATCTTTTGATTCTGATACTTCGGCTTCACAAAACTCAACCCAGTTCTTCTTTTTTTGCTTGAGCAATAATTTTAGAACATTTATTCTTTTCTTGTTTCATGATTATGTTTCATCTGACTTGTTTCTTATCCATGTTTTGTAGCTTTTTCGCTTTGACTGAACAGCGAGTCTACATTCTTCTGTCCACCATACGTTGCCTACATATTTTCCAATCTTTTTGTATTTATATTTTGGGATAGTCTTTTCAGCTGCTAGTAACACTACTTTTGATAAATTTGCATAAAATGTATCTAGATTGTCATCCTCAATTGGTGATGAATTTTGCGACACAAGAAAAGACTGAAAGGCTTTCCAGTTGGCCAGTTTATATTTTGGAATCTTGCATTCAGTGGTAGACAATTCGTCAAATATATTTTCATTAAAACGTATTGTAATGGGAAGATGATCACTCCCTAAACAATCTTCTACTGTGGACCAGTTATATTTAACTGCTATGTTTGGGGAAACAAGCGACAGATCTATAGCACTAGACTTGTGAGTAACTACATCAGGAATTCTCGTAATTCTACCGTCATTTAATAGAATTAGATTTGAATCAACAATATTTTCTACAAATCTATTAGATGTCACTTTATTACAACTTGTATCCCAAAAGGGCGCATTAAAGTCGCCCATAATAATCCACTTCCTCTTTGTAAAATCAGTATGTTTTAACCAATCTGTGTCATCCTCTTTAGCACCATTAGGATAGTACACTGACAGAACATTATAAACTGATTCCTTATTTACTTTGATGGCAGCGCCTGTGGCAAACACACCTCGTTTATCTATAGGCACTGGCAGTGGGCTTATATTTGTAAACTCAATGTCAAGTCTAATGTAGATAGCAATTTGCACCTTTTTATTTACCCCATTGATACTTTTTATTATATTGGGTATTTATATAGCGCCTATCCTCGGTCACAGACCAAGCTCTAAGCGCTTTACAATAACACACTACCTCACTCACTCAACGGGCTGCCTACCCAGGTAGAGCCGGCCGAAGAGCAGCCTACTGGCGCTCATTCAGTCGTTTCCCGTACCATTCAAATATCAGTCACTCATTTTCATTTATCTCATTTATTCCTCCAGTTTCTCAGTCACTCATTTTCATTTATCTCATTTATTCCTCCAGTTTCTCACATAGGATGCAAGCGATGTTTATACGTGTCCTCCACTTCCACCGGTACACGATGGGACACGACAACAGTAAGTGACGATTTTTGTGGCTTGGTAAGAAATACCAGGCGGCTATCTTCAATCTACATCAATTTTGCCAGGGCAGCGGGAACCCCCCTACTCTTTTCGATTTTCAACTGCCGTGGGTTCTTTAACGTGTGCAGGGGCCAGGAAGGCACACGGGTCCGACTCGCTTATAGTCCCAATCCGAAGGACTTGACGTTCAGTTCGATTTGTCATTCAAATTGGGAAAGAAAGGGCGAGAAAGGCAGGGCTCGAACCCATGCACTTCTCACGCGTTGGATTGGCAGGCGAACGTCTGCGAACTGCAAAGGGGAGGGTAGTAATAGTTCTTAAGTTTGGGAAGCTTTTTCTTTTCCACATTCAATGACTGGAGCGCTAAAACACAATAGCTTTTCTCCAGAACATGACTTTCAAAAGATAACAGGTTAGTGGAAATAGATCTCGCGTTCCACTGAAACATTGTGAAAAGGTTGTTTTGATCTAACTCCATAGCAGACTGTGTTTACAGGCATAACTGTAGTTACGCAGATTATTATCGTTCCCGATATTTTTGACACTCTTATAGTCATGCACGTATATTTAGTCATGAATACAATTGGTAATATCCGTGCAGAAGTAGGTGGGTGGTAGTGACCTGGAATGTCAGGTAAATTGCTGCTGATAACATTAAGAAACTGGAATAATAACACATAAACATTTTTAGTCATCAAATAATGATTTAAATACAAAGTATTTCTGACAATAGTCCATTGCAAAATGTTGTTTAAATATTTTAACATTTTCATGATAATCTAACTATACAAAAATCAGTTTTAAAAGTTTAAACATCAAAAGTATAAATTATGGAAGGTGGAAGGAGGGAGAGGGGAGCACATAGTCCAGCCGGTGATGACAGCACAGTCAGTAGAACCATGGGGGCGGGAAAGGCGGAGGGTAGAATCCTGGGCTGTGATGGTGAAGAGAGGGGGCTGATCTCCTCCGTGGCTTCTCCCAGAACAAGCGGTGCAGATGCCTCCCAAGGGTACTGGCCAGCACGCTCGCTCCTCTGGCTGTTGGATGGACCTCATCTGCAGTCAGGTGCCTGTTGTCTGTAGCATGCAGATTGTGGTAGGCCTAGCTTACAAAACCGATATTTTTCTCAGACAAGAGTCTGGATTTTGTCATGGCATTGAATAATTCTCTTTTTGTGTCAAGGGCTATATTTCTCACTGGCGCGGCCTGACTTGCTGTTGGAAATATTTTTCTGACCGTTTTTATGCCTTTTTCCATTTTGATGCTGCATTCTGCTGGTACTTTTGATTTCACGTCTTCGATTCCAGCGTGAAGAACAATGCAGTCTGGTTCTGGATGCAGATTTTCTTTGGCGTCTTCAAGAACTGTATTGCATTGCTCGATGGTGTGGATCTTCCTTGTCGCCACCTGCAAACCGTAGGATCGTCCCAGTCGCTTTCCATCCACTTTATTCATGACAGAGTCATGCAGAATGAGCACTCGCGGTAGATCTTTAGAAGGCTGGGTCTTCTTATCATCCTGTGTTTTCAACGTTGCGTCACGTTGTTGAACGAGGTCATTCTTTGGAACAATTTTTCTTTTTTCAGCAGAGTTGGGGGTTTTTATGGTGACTTCACGCATTTGGCATAGGTGGTAAATTTTGCCGACTGCGAACAAATGGTGGCATCAGCGTGGCCACCGGCATCAGTCTGGCATCCAGAACTCGTGGTGGAAGGTGAGTTTTTTCTTGGATGCCGGCTTGTTGCTATTTTGTTCTCTTCGCCGTGCAGATTTTGTCGTCTCCGTCAAGTGACTTTCTAGACAGGCTACAGCGGCACTCAGGTTTTGAATAATTTCTTTTAGTTGATGTATTTCATTCAGTGTCTCTTGACAGCAGCAGCCAGCATGAGATGTTGACATTTTCATATTATTTTTATCAACCGTGCCGACCGTCAACGGTTTATCGTAGGCTGTCCGATTGACATTTGTAAGGCATTCATTTTGATCTTTTGAAGGCACAACTGATGTGTTTTCCAATATCTTCGGCGTTACCTTCTCTATAGGTACCGCTGTGGATTTCCCAGTTAATGATGACCTCTTTGTTCGCGTCATTTTGAAGTTTTCTTTCGCATCGTTAATACTTCTGGTGCTCACGCCGCCATCTTGATGACGTGAGGGCGTTAAATTATAGATAGCCTAGAAGATTCTTCACAAGCAGCTTAAGTTGCCCATTACACTCGTAAACAGAACCATTCCTATCGCCTACCCAGAGGCCTTTCGTCCGCTGATACGGACTCGTCTTCTTCTTCTTCTTCTTAAGTATCTGCCCGCCTTCAACAAGCTGAAGATTCTGGCATCTACAAAAGGGGTTCCAGTTTGCTGTGGGAGTTGTGGGTCAAGTTATGCAGTCAGTGCTCACTGCCTAACTGCATGGACAGTGGGCAGGGGAAAGTGGGGGCCACCACACTCACTATTTCAGACCTCTAGCCATACTTTGGCAGGCCCTACTTTGGAGTGGGTGGGGAGGGTATTGTACTCTAAGCATGGGGTGGGAGGGGATGGATGGGGGAGAGGGGGGTAGGGGTGGGGGTGTGGATCAGAGGTAGGACTGAAAGTCTGCCACCGAGGCTGATTGAATCGCCTCAGGTGGGAGCTTATTGAACTCCTTTGTGGTGGGGGGGAAGAAGGAGTATTTTCTGTGATTTCTGCAGCTGGACTCCATGACATACCGGTGTTCGTGGGAATGCCGAGTGGCGTATCCAGTTTTCAGGAGTCTTGGCGCTTGGTTTGTCTCGATCGTGATGTCACCATGGTGGTACTTGTATATTGTTGTCAGGCGGGTTCTTCTTCGCCGATCTTCCAGTGATGTCCAGCTCAGCTGGTCAAGCATTTCTCCGACGCTCGAAGTTTGGCGGTAGCGGTTTACTACCCAGCGGGCAGCCCTCCTCTGGATCTCCTCGAGGGACTGTATGTTGTTGTCAGTGTGCGGATCCCAAACTTCGCACGTGTATTCCAGCTGGGGGCGCACCATGGGCTTGTATGCTTGGTCTTTGATGGAGATGGAGCCGACCTTTAAGTTTCGTCGCAGGAAGCCAAAGGTCTTGCTGGCTTTCGTGGCGACGTTGTTTATATGTTTCTTCCAGCTGAGATCGGTGGAGATGGTGACACCGAAGTACTTGGCATCGCTGGAGGACTTCAGTGGGTGGTCTCTCAGATGGTGTGTTTTCTGCCACCGCTTGCCAAAGTGTAAGGCCTCGCACTTGTCCGGGTGGAAGGACATCAGCCACTTTTCTTCCCAGTCAGCAAGCTTGTCCAGGTCTCTCTGCAGATTGTGCAGGTCGGCGGCTTAGGTGATTGTCTTATGACAGGCCGTGTCGTCTGCAAAGAGCCGTACGGTGGAGGTCAGGCCCTTGGGGAGATCGTTAATATAGGGCAGGAAGAGGCATGGGCCGAGGACAGAGCCCTGGGGACTCCTGACTCTACGGGCACGAAAGTGGAGGTGACACCGTCAACGACAACTGCTTGCCTCCTGTCGCTTAGGAAGTTCTGGAATCAGTTGTTGATGTTGCCAGTGATTCCGTACTGCTGTAATTTGTGGGTCAGGAGTGAGTGGGACTCGTCAGTGGAACACAGCCGATCGTGTTGGTTCTCCCTTGGTATGAAACTGGGACATGCCACAGCTCATAATTGTATCGTATTCTCACCGCACTCAAGAGTTCAAAGACAGAATCCAACGGCATCTTAAAGCAGCCAGTGGAAAGGTAGAAAAGTAAGATGAGAAGACAGAGCGCTGTAAGGAAACAAGTTGCTGAAAAAAACAAAAATCATTATGTAAAGAGTAATGAATATAGAGGGAAATCTTTGATGACCTCAATGGATTATTCAAATCATTAATGTTTGGTATATTGCGGTCTTCTGGTCTCTTGAATTTCTGTTGTTAAATGGATTATTCAATTATTCGTGTGTTGGTGCATTGCTGTCTTCCTGTTTCATGGATGTCTGGCGTCAATTGGATTATATTGATTGTTTATGTGTTGGTGTATTACTGTCTTCTTGTCTCTTGGATTGCTGGCATCAGCTGGATTATGTTAATTGTTTATGTGTTGGTGTATTACTGTCCTCTTGTCTCTTGGATTGCCAGCGTCAGCTGGATTATGTTAATTGTTTATGTGTTGGTGTATTACTGTCCTCTTGTCTCTTGGATTGCCAGCGTCAGCTGGATTATGTTAATTGTTTATGTGTTGGTGTATTACTGTCCTCTTGTCTCTTGGATTGCCAGCGTCAGCTGGATTATGTTAATTGTTTATGTGTCGGTCTATTACTGTCTTCGTGTCTCTTGGATTGCTGGCGTCAGCTGGATTATGTTAATTGTTTATGTGTTGGTGTATTACTGTCCTCTTGTCTCTTGGATTGCGAGCGTCAGCTGAATTATGTTGATTGTTTATGTCGGCGTGTTGATGTATTGTCTCTAGGGTTGCTGGCTTATTTGCATTTTGTTAAAGATTTTTGTTTTGGTATTTCGCTTTAATAATAATATTAATAGTTATGGTATTTATAAGGCGCAAAATCTTGATGAAATCAACTCTAAGCTTTCTGCTTAGATGGCTGAAATGAACTAGATTGCGTTAATTGTGTTGGCGATACGTATGCTGACATTTCGCTTCGTATGTTTTTTTGTTTTCTTTGTTTTTTTTTTGTTTTTTTTGATTGTTTGTTTTTGCTTGTTGTTGTTATTGTTAACGTATTATGTGTTATATTGTAGTTTATGAGTTATTTTAAGTTAATTCTACAATGTCATTGGGTTAGGAGTAGTTAGTTCCTCTTGTTTGTTCTAAGATTTTGTGGAGAATACATCCAGTCTTTAGCCATTTGGTAACTTTTTTCAAGTCTGAGATGAACTTTCTTTTTTAACACGCATATAGTATATATACTATCGGTTTTGATATGGAAACACCGTCATATGACACCACCTCTACCCCACCCCCATCCCCGTCTCCACGATTGGTTCGACTATAAACAAGATAATAAGAAATTGAATGCTTATATTATTGTTTTTATGATGATGTTGCGTATGTTATTGTTTATGTCTTATTGTTTGATGTTACTCTTTTTCAATAACTTTTCTGAATTTCTTGGTGGTCAGATTATAACGTATTCCTATCGATGATGATGATGATGATGATGATGATGATGATGATGATGATGATGATGATGATGATGATGATGATGATGATGATAATGACGATGACGACGACGACGGAAAGTCTCGTTCGGTTTATTCTCTCAGATTCTGTGGAAAAGATTTTTTTTTTTTATTATATGATTGAGTCAGTGAATCATTAAGGAATGAATGATGAGAGAATAGCATACCACCTCCATTAGCAAACAACAGCAACAACAACAAAACAAACAAACAAACCCAGAGTAAGTGACATCGCGACAGTAATTAACTAGAATGATTGTATAAATATACAAACAAATAAACGAATGATAACAGAAAAAGCTTTTTGTAATGAACGAATGAATAAATAATCAAGGAATGAATGCATTAGTTACAACGCAAGTTAATAGGCAAGCAAGACAGTAGAGAGGTAAGAAAATAAGTAATGAATAGTCAACATTGAATTCGTTAGCAGTGACGTAGACAGGCAAATACATTGAACAAGTTTGGGTTGTGGTGAGGTGGGGGATGGGATGGGTAAGGTCTGGAAAAGACGATAGGGGTCCCTGAGTGGCCGGAACAGTATTGCACGTGCTCACTGTGTTTATGGCCCATCAAACACACTGCCGCCTGTGCGTTGTTTACCTGCTGTGTCCATAATAAAACCAGAAAAATGTGGCAACCAGGGTCCCATCTGTGCGCATAGCAGGTTGTGCGTGTCATAATAACGAAAGAAAAACTCGTAGGTATATTTCTGTAATAAACTCTCTCTCTCTCTCTCTCTCTCTCTCTCTCTCCTCTCTCTCTCTCTCTCTCTCTCTCTCTCTCTCTCTCTCTCTGCGTGTGTATGCATGCGTATTTTTGTACGCGCGCGCGCGCGCGCGCGCGCGTGTGTGTGTGTGTGTGTGTGTGTGTGTGTGTGTGTGTGTGTGTGCGTGCGTGCGCGCGCGCGCGCATGTGCGTACGTGCGTCGTCTGTGCGTCCGGGCGTGTGTGTGTGTGTGTGTGTGTGTGTGTGTGTGTGTGTGTGTGTGTGTGTGTGTGTGTGTGTGTGCGCGCGCCTACATCCGTCTATATGTCTGTATGCATATGTGCGTGCGTGCGATACGCTCATGCACATGCATGCGTTCGTGTGTTTGTTCGTATGTGCGTGCGTGTGCGTGCGCGCGCTCGTGCTTGTGTGTATGTATGTGCGTACGAGCGTGCGTGTTTCTCAAAACGCCACCAGCTCAAACCCTTCCGCCCCTACGGACGTTGCAGACAGATTCCAGCGACATGCAACGTAAGGCGGGATGAAGGAAGAGGAGCAAGCGAGTGAGGGGTGAAACGCCTCACACACACTGCACGTGACTTGCAACAGCATCCTGCGCACCCCGCGCCCGCTGTCTCTGACAGTGCCGCCACAGTGCCCGCTCTCTCCCTGCAGGGGCAGACAGGCGCCTTGTCGACGACGGAGAAACGTTCCCACACTGACACTGCTGCCTTACAGATCTGTGCATCACTTGTGAAGGACTTCCATCCGTACTTGTCTTTCAAGACTTCACCGTTTAACAGATGTAAACTTTCACTATCTCCCAAGCTGTGTTCACGAGATTTGGACTCCTGGATGAAGGATCTTGGTGTCGTTCTCATTTG
>CM031601.1:48033745-48041245 GCA_018398815.1 Conus ventricosus
CTCAACTTCATGCTGTCTGCTGTCATGGTGAGCAGTGTTTTGTGCATTTTTTTATTTGTTTGTATGGTCTGAGGAAAACATAATTATTGAAAAGTAGTTACCTGTCATGTACATACAATCTGCGTTTCTTTACACTTTGTGTTTCTTGGTATGTTGACCCAGCTTCTGCAAGTTGGAAAGATTATGTTGAAATGCTCTCTATGGAAATTTTTCCCCCGCTGAAACCAAACGGATCTTTTTAAAGTGTTTTAAGAATTTCAGTGTGTATAGCCGTTACTGGGGCAGAAAACGGACTTGTCCAAATTAGAGGGAAAAGTCAGAGCCAAGTCTGTAGAACTGTTGGTCTGGAAAAGCAAGGAGTAGTGTCTTTTGCTCGGGAAGCTGATTAAATGCGTGTTGGCTAGAGTTCTTACCGCAGAAAAAATGGTGTTTACATCATACGTGAAAAACACTACCATAGTATTTAGACCGTAGAGTAGTGCTTTTGGCACAGTAGTATTGATAGCGTGTTACACCGGGATGGATGGTATGGGGGTATCAGTAAGGACGGAAAATAAGACAGGAAAAAAATCCATCAATTGATTTACATATTTATTCATGTATGTGACATGTCCTCGGTGCTTTGCTTTAGCGGTTTCTTAGTTGATATTGGCAATTATGGTGTGTGTCTGTGATGCACGGCAAAAGATACGACGATTGAATGTACTACACAAGGAACAGCGAGAAAAGGGATTCAGTGTCCACACACATATACATACTTATTCCATTCTCCACCTCACCTTCTCACAAAATCCAGCAGAAACAGTGAACATAGTGACTCAAAGAGGGGGAAGGATGCCGAGTGGTTGAAAAAAAACGAATATATGTCTCCTTTAAATCCTTAGAGGAGTGAAATAATAGGTATTATATTTAAGATATCTGATGGAAAAAGATTGTCAAGTCCACTCGCTGAAGACCTACACTTAGCGCAGTTGATGTGAGCTTCCCCTTACGTTTTGGACGGATAACTACTGTGGAGAGTGGTCTTTCCCTTGAGACCTGCGCGCTGTCTGTCCCTTTTCGTTCCCACAAAATGACTCATCTGTCTGTCCTCCGTTCCGACCCCTCCTCTCCAAGCCGAAATCCCACCTCTACCAAAGTCACTCCCTGACCGATAGCTTGCTTAGTAACCAACAACTCCAGCCTCAGTTAAAGTGAAAAGCGACCGACTCAGTCGGAAGAATGGATGAGACCGGATGAGTGTTCGAGTAGGAGAAAGAATGAGGGTTAGCTGACTTGGGAGGAAAGGGGGCAGGGGTGTAAGAAAGTCGGGGTGAATGGAAGGGGGCAAGGTATCGAGTGGGAGTGAAAAGCAAGTTATATATATACTATGATTACAGCTTCGTGCGGAAAGAAAAGGGAGAATACTCCCATGCCTGCAGAAAAGAAAGGGAGGTGAGTCGGAAGGCGAATGTCGCCACTTGCTGCCGGCAGTCTCTTTGGCTTTCATGCTGGAGGGAAATGCGAAGGGTCGGCCCCAAAGACGGCGATCAATAATTAATGACCGTCATTAGTCTCCTGGCGTCAGTGCACATGGGGACAAGGTCGGCTGATTATACTTCACAGCGTGGCTATCTCTCCTGTCTTTGTTTTGCTGTCCGTGTCTTTCCGGCTATCTTTCTGTTTCTTCGTGTCTCTCTTTTTCATGATCTACCACGCTGCCAACGATAGAAGTTTACATGTGTTTGCGATGTGAATATGTTGCGTGAAAAAGAAAAGAAAAGAAACAGCTTTGTTCTTTTGGAGAGAGGTAAGATTGTTGTGTGACCCTGACCTAAAAAGAAAATACTTTTTTTGCACTCCCAGTTCTTATAGAACAGGGAGTTCTTTAGAATGGGAACGAAGAAATGCTGTCTGTGTGTCTGTCTGTCTGTCTGTGTGTCCGTGGTTAAACTGTGTTCCACTCGCTCCAGACAAAACTACTGGGCCGATCTTTCCGAAAATTTGTAGGTATGTTCATTATGGGCCACGGATGATGCCCGATGTTTTAGTTTACCGCTATAGCCGTTACTAACGGCTGTAACGGCCTTAACGGTTTTTCTTCTTTATGGAATATCTCAGAAAGTACTTGGACAATTTATAAGCGGTTTGGATGATATTGTGACAAGTCGGAGCCTCTGTCCATATGTAAGTGATGTAATGCTGAAAATGAATTAAACAACCGTTAAAAAACCGTTATTCTGCCGTTATTTCTTATATATCGGTGGATTTTAATGAAATTTGGTATATAGAAAGGTTATCACACACAAATGGCACTTCTATATAGTGTTTCAAAGTTTGACCGTTAAAAACCGTTATTCTTGACATATTGTCCGATTTGGATGAAATTTGATATGTACACAGGCTTTAGCCCAGTGAGGACTAAAATACCGCTTTCAAAAGTGTATATCGGTTATATAACTTTAAACCGTTATTTCGCCGTTATTTTTTTATATATCGGTGGGTTTTAATGAAATTTGGTATATAGAAAGGTTATCACACACAAATGGAACTTCCATGCAGTGTTTCAAAATCTGACCGTTAAAAACCGTTATTCTTGCCATATTGCCGGTTTTGGATGAAATTTGGTATGTACACAGGCTTTAGCCCAGTGAGGACTAAAATACCAGTTTCAAAAGTGTACATCGGTTAAATAACCGTTAAAACCGTTATTTTGCCTTTATTTCTTATCTCACAAAGCACTTGGCCGATTTATAAGCGGTTTGTAAAACTGGGAGTACGTTTATATGCTTCGCATCTTGTTTTCTTTTACATTTGGAGAATGTTTACGTACGTCACCTCATATATTTGCAGCCCGGAGACCTATGTCACACAGCAATGTGTCTGGATGAAATGTCCATTCCAGAGAAGCCCATACAGTTTACAGCAATGAGAATGTTGAAGGTGGTTCCTGTTACTCATGTCAGGCAACAACATCTCACCTCTGTCTCCATAGCCCTGTGAAGAATCGTCAGGCCGCCACACAAAAGAATTGTCAGACAGCTTCCTCCAGCTTTGTCAGTTGTGTGCCAGCCAAGGCCTTGGTCTCTGCTAATGTGTCGGTTATGAAATGTTGTCAGTCCTTCGTGTTTTATCTGTCTTCCACTCTGTCTCCCTCACTCAGCAGTTTCATTGGGGATTGTTTCAGCAAGGCCGATAAATCGTATCACGTGACCACATCTACGGAGGTGTCTTTTCTTGACCAGTCTCACCAGATCTACATACGGTCCAGTCCACTACTTGATGGCTTGGCCCTCATGTTCACTGGTGGTATGGTCAGTGCTAATGATGTTGAGTGTCTTGCAATCACACCTCATGTTTGTGACTTGGATTCTCCTTTCAAGGTCCGCTGTGAGGGTCCATATCTCGCATGCATTCAGGAAGATGGAATATACCTGTGCAGGAGCTGGCCCAGTCTTAATGCAGATGTTATTTGTCACAACTCGAACAACTGCTTGTAATTCATAGCTTTCATTTCAGTCGGCGTGTTACTTGGATCTATTTAGTCATTATTTGGTTAGAAATTCTTATAAGGGTCTCAAGGTCTTCTTCAAGCAGTTGTAGCGGGACAAACGTTCTTCCTATAGCCTCCCGAAATTGTTCAGCAGTTTCAAGATCTTTCTGTTTGTCAAGGCTAAATTTGAAACGGCTGTATTTGACTCTCTTTTCAACCGTAAAGTTCACCATGACAAGGGAATGGCCAAGGTCAGCTCCTATGGACTAATTGTTTTAACCTTATCGATGCCAAACCCGTTTCCGTTCCTCACAAGAATAAAAGTCTATCTGGTTGTGATACTGACCGTTCGGAGAGTGCCATGTCTATCGTCAGGATGCTTCATGCAGCGAGATTGTTGACAAGAACCAAGTCATTATCACTTGCAAATTCCAGCAGGCTAATCCTCTATCATTTGTGGTCTCGTTACAATAGGTGCTAAACAAATTCTACCTGTCTTCTTGGGCATCTATAAACCAACCTTGACATTCCTGTCACCCTGAACGATGAGGATTTCTTAGTTCTCAACATTGTTGACGGCCGTTTGGAGCTTACAGCAGAATGCTTCAGTCTGGTCATTATGATAGTCTAGAGCTGGAGGATCTGTTGACATTACAGTGATGTTGACTGGTTTCGCTCGCAGGCGGACGCGTTAACATACCCACGGCAACATTCCATACTTTCGAGTCGTTGCACTTCACTGCAAACTGCTTGACTGGTGTACAAAAGAGATTATCAGTGAGATCTGGCGGCCTGGAATTTGGTGAACATTTCTTTCAGTCTTTAACATTGCGTCCCCGCAGTTAAAGTAGCGATGTAATAGATCGATCCAAAACAGCATGTTCATCATGTTAAAACATTTAAACAGGCCTTTCGCGTGGTCACGTGGTCACCAGCTGCACCGTTAATAAACCTGTCCCGAAAAAAAATCAGGGGAAGATAATGCCTGTCTTTCCGTTACAGATATAATGACCTTTTTTCAGTTTATGGATCAAGTGTAGATTTAGATAGTTGAATTGAAGCGCATGCCAGGATAAGCATTGGGATATCAACTGTCTGAATTAAAAAGCGAGCCGCTTCAAACCCATGCTTTGGTTTTGTTTGTTTGTTTTTTCGTCTTCCTTTCCCCCCTCAGTGGCATAGCACCCGCGCCGCTCGTTCCGGTTCCCCATCACACCCAGGAACGTCCGGTCGCAGCCCCTCCACTGCCAATCCACAAGAAGTCAAAGTCAGGTCGTCATGCGGCAACTTACTAGAGGAGGTGGTGTTTTGTACTGCCCATTGTGACCTAACATACGCAGAACATCACCAACGGAGCCCTCTACTGACGCAGTTATAGCTTAGTCATGGAGCCAGCTTCTGTGAGCTCTCCCTCCGGAGGACGCAACCACGTCTGTCCAACAACAGCTTCCATGAATTAGCTGATACCGGTGACCCTGACAGAACTTCCCCAAGGGCATAGACATGGAAAGGAAGTAAAAACTAAGGTCACCATGACAGCGGGGCACTAAGGCCACAGAATTTGTGATAATTATTTTTTATGCTGATTGATGAGGCTGAGGGTGCTGAAGATGATGCTACGAATTTCCATTCTGGTCTGAGGCTGAGTGACAGGGCTTTTTTCTGTGCTTAGCTTCGTAAAATATCCCGGTGTCAAGCAGGCCCGAGAGGTACAGACACCTGCAGTGTTAATCAGGAAATGTAAGCATCACTCTCAAAGACGCATCCATTAAGAAGATGAAACTCGATTGTGCGGTTCCAATCTTCCCTATAAAATGACGCTGATTGGGAATCGAACCGACGACCTCCCAGCCGGGAGTCTGCAACGTTGACCACTTGGCCACGGCGGTTCGTATGTTTTGGCATTTCATCTTTCGGATTGAACTATTACGCTGACTGATGGGGCAAAATTGCTTTAAGCGCTCCCACCAGCTTTATCTAACACTAATTGCTTCCCTTGCAGATTTCCGAACATGGTCTATTGGCTCATATTGCGAAATATAAGAAATGTATTTTGCCAGAATGAGCAAGTCGTGAAATGAGCTTTGAAAGCTATTTCTTACCTAGATATGTCAAACAAGAAGCACAAAAAACGCCGTGCCGCATGCTGTTTTTGGCATGAAATGTTCTTGTTTGTTTGTTTTGTGACTCCTGTGTGAAAAACCAGCCTGAAACAATGTCTGTCTCTCTCTCTCTCTCTCTCTCTCTCTCTCTCTCTCTCTCTCTCTCTCTCTCTCTCTCTCTCTCTCTCTTCTCTCTTCTCTCTCTCTCTCTCTCTCTCTCTCTCTCTCTCTCTCTCTCTCTCTCTCTCTCTCTCTCTCTTTTGTTAGGGCATGGTGTGAAAAAGCTGTTAGCTTTTCCATTTTACCCTTAATAAAAGATTCGTGTTCGTATTTGCCTTCGTATTCTCTCTCTCTCTCTCTCTCTCTCTCTCTCTCTCTCTCTCTCTCTCTCTCTCTCTCTCTCTCTCTCTCTCTCTCTCTCTCTCTCTCTCTCTTTAGCTGCAGATGTAGTGTCCCCTGTATCTAGGCCAGTCTGCTGATGTTTTGGTGCAGGGAACTAATAGGTTCACTCGTCAAACTCAAAACATTGGCCAGCTCTCTGGGGACATTATATTTGCACGCTTTGGAAAAAACACACAGCCGCTCTCATAACTTCACATTTATAACAGCAGCAGCAGAAGCAGCAACACACCTTCCTCACCCTTCCCTCACCGTACCTACCTACCTCTGTCTGTCTGTTGTCTGTCTGTCTGCCTCTCTCTCTCTCTCTCTCTCTCTCTCTCTCTCTCTCTCTCCTCTCTCTCTCTGTTTTTTTTTATCCTCAATTTTGCTTTCTTCTCCTCTTTCTCCTGGTTTGGAAATGTTCATGATTTATTTTATTTAATGCGCTCAATTTGTAGGGTATGCTATCTCCTTCTCTCTGTCTCTCTCTGTCTCTGTCTTTGTCTGTCTGTCTGTCTGTCTGTCTGTCTGTCTCTCTCTCTCTCTCTCTCTCTCTCTCTCTCTCTTTCACACACACACACACACACACACACACACACACAGGGGGGGGGGGGGGGAGAGAGAGAGAGAGAGAGAGAGAGAGAGAGAGAGAGAGAGAGAGAGAGAGAGAGAGAATTACTTTTTTTTTAACGTGATCCGACAGCTGAACTCCGACAGTTCTGCCAATGGCAAAGTAATTACACAGAGCGCGGCCAATCCCATAGCCTAACATGGAAAACAGAGACAGAAATCAAACGTGAAGTGTGAACGATCTTTCTTTTTTCTTTTATTCAGCTTCTTTCCATCTCACATCGTGTTTCTTTTATTTCGCTTCTTTCCATCTGAAGTCTTGTTTCTTTTATTTAGCTTCTTTCCATCTGAAGTCTTTTTCTTTTATTCAGCTTCTTTCCACCTGAAACCTTGTTTCTTTTATTTAGTTTCTTTTACATCCAAAATACACTTTGATAGAAGCAAGATGAATATTGTCTTTAGGAAAAGTTTAGAAGAAAAAAGAAAAGAAAAGAAAGAATGAATTCCTGGAACCTAACGGCCACGGCGGCAGTGAACTGTCAGAGGTTCACAATATCTCGGGCACGGCATGAGGGAAAGCGCAGCCCATCGCTCCCCATCTACCGCCTTTGACCTTCCCTGACCTTTATTAGGTACCCATTTACTGCTGCATGGACAAAGGGAGTTTCAACGCCCCCCCCCCCCCCCTTCCCCTTTCCCCACCAGAAAGAAAAAAAAAGACCCTGCGGGTGGATCAAAATCAAAACTCACAACCGACAGCTCCACAGGTAAACGCTAATCGTTTAACAACGGACAACCTCTCTAAGAGATAAAGTTCCAAAATGAAATCTGTCGGAATATAAGTGTTGTTGCTGTATTTTAGGACATGGCGCTATGTCATCTCTCCCGTATTCGTGTTGGTGCTGTGTTTTGGAATATGGCACCGAGTCATATTAGTGTTGTTGCTGTATTTTGGAATATGGCGCCACATCATCT
>CM031601.1:48046245-48051245 GCA_018398815.1 Conus ventricosus
AACAGCCGTTGTCCAATGAGAAAACACACTGTCAGGCACGTAAGCAACAATTCTAAGAGGAAAGGTACAATAATATATCAGCTGTTTCTTTCTTTTTTCTTTTCTTTTTTTTTAATGTAAAACTCATCAATTAGTTCATCAACTTTTTGGTAATTTTCTTCCTCTTTAGAGCATCAGTAACACGTACAATTTCATGCACACCATTGGCTAGTCTAGCGCCATATAACCATCCTAATTCTAGTTATTCTCAGTATCCTATAATCATCAGAGTCGAACTCCAGACGAACTGGGTTCACTTCGTTAGAGATGTGTTGTGCTCAGCAACTGCAGGCTGATACAACGGGAAACACATCATGTCATCGTCCAGACCATCCTTGGCAAGAATATGATGGTGAATCCAGTTTTTGTAGACTTCACAGAGCGAACAGTAAGCTCAAAAGTGTTTACGTTCATATCAGTGACGTTGCAATGATTCAAGAACTACTTACGCATATTCTGTATCAGTCTTAGTAAATCCTTGCATTCCCTGCTCTTTCTTTAGGTAGTAGTGCAACCCAGCAAATACTTCGCTGGATCTTTTATGTTTATGTAATAATTCTCGTACTTTTTTTCTCTCTTTACATTCTATATTGAACAAATTTTCAGTTTCTTACAGACGAAGACAACTGTTTTCTTCATTCTTTTCTTCTAGGAAATACATTTGTTAAAATGTGGTACAGACTGATCACGGTCAGTGTCCCCAAGAGCAATAACATTAGTCAAAATATGTGTTGCATTTTCATTAGGCTACTCATCCTTTCATGAAATTCATCAGTTTAGCTTCATTCTAGTCGCACAGAACGACAGAGGATCTATATAGATCTTATTGCCTGCCAACTCTGCATTTTTGTTCTGATATAATAATGACATTTCTGTAGCAGGATACTTTATTTTGATCAAAAGGATCATGACAATATAAGAAGAGAGTATTTCTTCTTCTTCTTCTTCCTCTTCTTCTCAGACAGGAACCCAGAGGCACTGACGAAGGCTGCTGTACGGTGGAGGCCCTCCAGAGATCCACAGAGCTTCTCCTTTGTAAATGTGTCAGCAGGCCAGATCTCTGCTCCTAGCTTTAGATGTGTTGGACAGTCTTGTAGGAAGTGTTCCACAGCCACTGGGGCTGTACAGCATGGCCACTCTGAAGACTCGCCAATGTGGAATTTTGTGAACATGTGGTGTTTGACTATGGAGTGCCCTGTCCTCAGTCTCACAATGCTCAGTTGGTCTGGTCTGGGCAGCAGGTAGTAAGCATCCTTTTTGTTGAAGTCTAGGTGCTGCTCAAGCCATCTTCTTTTATGCTTCTCCTTAATAATGTTTTTGGCTTCTTCAAAGGAGACTTCCTGATCCAGTTGTAGTTGCTGTCCTCCTTCCTTTGCCAGTCGGTCAGCGTCCTCATTGACATAGATGTTGAAGTGTGAGGGTATTCAGTGGATGACGTTTGTTCTCTGTGGACTGCTGCAGAATGGCCAGGGTAGAGACAAGGAAGCTGAGTTCCTTGTTTCGAGGATGTTTAACAGCTTGCAGAACTGACAAAGCATCGGAGAAGATGACGACCCGTCTGTCCTTTACAACGTTCTGGCTGCTGACTGTAGTGCATCTGTCTCAGCCTTGAAGTTTGTGAAGAACCTGCCAGTCGGGATGGCTTGTCGGACAGGAGTTCCATCTATCAAACTTCAGGAAAATTCCTCCACTTCCGTTTCTAGTAGCTTCTTCTGCTGAGCTGTTTAGATATGCATGTGTGCAGAACTCTTTGGGGTATGCTTGCTCTATGCCAAGGGTTACTGCTTTCCTCTCCGGTTCTGACTGGATGCCCTTTGTTAGAATGCCAGGAATGGTGACTCTGGTTTCTGGGAATGGATCTCTTTTCCATGATAGTATTGAACTGTGTGGTTGAATTGTCTTGTTCTCTTGTAGAAGGGACATTTTGAAATGATAGAGTTGTCAGTTATACTGTATCCATGATCAGATTTGTACATAAAAAACCTCCTGTTATTTCAACTGCTCTGAGCTATTTAGGAAAAAAAAAAGATAAGGCCAAAATCCACTCAGACTTTGAAAATACTGTTTTCTGCGTTTGGTCATCCTGTAGGAGTGCGGCGAGTTTACAAAATATAAAATGAGCATTAGAGTCAGAAACTCTGTCATGAGTTGAAGAGTTTAGGACATCAGGTAATATAATAGAGCAACTCTGACAGCCACATGAACGCTGTATGCAGCCATAATGTCTCCCGCTAGATACTCCCCCAGCTCTATATCCCACCCACCCCTGCTCGGTACCTCCCCTATTTGTCACTGCTTGATACTCCCCCTACCTGTCACTGCTTGATACTCCCCCTACCTGTCACTGTTTGATACTCCCCCTATTTGTCACTGCTTGATACTCCCCCTACCTGTCACTGCTTGATACTCCCCCTACCTGTCACTGCTTGATACTCCCCCTATTTGTCACTGCTTGATACTCCCCCTACCTGTCACTGCTTGATACTCCCCCTACCTGTCACTGCTTGATACTCCCCCTACCTGTCACTGCTTGATACTCCCCCTACTTGTCACTGCTTGATACTCCCCCTACCTGTCACTGCTTGATGCTCCCCCTACTTGTCACTGCTTGATACTCCCCCACTTGTCACTGCTTGATGCTCCCCCACTTGTCACTGCTTGATACTCCCCCTACCTGTCACTGCTTGATGCTCCCCCTACTTGTCACTGCTTGATGCTCCCCCACTTGTCACTGCTTGATGCTCCGCCTATTTGTCACTGCTTGATACTCCCCCTACCTGTCACTGCTTGATACTCCCCCCTACCTGTCACTGCTTGATAACTCCCCCTACTTGTCACTGCTTGATACTCCCCACTTGTCACTGCTTGATGCTGCCCCTACTTGTCACTGCTTGATGCTGCCCCTACTTGTCACTGCTTGATGCTGCCCCTACTTGTCACTGCTTGATACTCCCCCCACTTGTCACTGCTTGATACTCTCCCTACTTTTCACTGCTTGATACTCCTCCCACTTGTCAGTGCTTGATGCTCCCCCTACTTGTCACTGCTTGATGCTGCCCCTACTTGTCACTGCTTGATGCTGCCCCTACTTGTCACTGCTTGATGCTGCCCCTACTTGTCACTGCTTGATACTCTCCCTACTTGTCACACTTGATGCTCCCCCTACTTGTCACTGCTTGATGCTCCCCTTACTTGTCACACACACACACACACACACACACACACACACACACACACACACACACACACACACACACACACACACACTTGATGCTTCCCCTACTTGTCACTGCTTGATGCTCCCCTTACTTGTCACACACACACATACCCCCCCCCCCCCCCCACACACACACACACACGCACGCACACACACACACACATACTTGATGCTCCCCTTACTTGTCACTGCTTGATACTCCCCTTACTTGTCACTGCTTGATACTTTCCCCACTTGTCACTGCTTGATACTCCCCTTACTTGTCACTGCTTGATACTTTCCCCACTTGTCACTGCTTGATACTTTCCCCACTTGTCACTGCTTGATACTCCCCCTACTTGTCACACACACACTTGATGCTCCCCCTACTTGTCACTGCTTGATACTCCCCTTACTTGTCACACACACACTTGATACTTCCCCGACTTGTCACTGCTTGATACTCCCCCTACCTGTCACTGCTTGATACTCCCCCTACTTGTCACTGCTTGATACTCCCCCTCCTGTCACTGCTTGATACTCCCCTACTTGTCACTGCTTGATACTCCCCCTACTTGTCACACACTTAATGCTCCCCTTACTTGTCACACACTTGATGCTCCCCCTACTTGTCACTGCTGATACTCTCCCTACGTGTGATCCACTCACTCACTCACTGAGGCCCATAACTACAGAAGTAGTCTTTTGGGAAACCTGAGGACCGCAGACGCAACCTCCCCTCTCCATCTGTCTCTGTCAGCAGCCGCCGGCAGCAGCTCACGTGTGTGGAGTCCGGTCCATTCCATGATGTTCTCATACCAGTTCTTCCGCTGTCTTCCTCTTCTTCTTCCGCCCTCGATGGTGCCTTGCATGATTGTTTTGGACAGACTGGTGTGTCGAGTGTTGTGCCCAAACCATATCAGCTTGCGTCTCTTCACAGTTGAAAGGAGAGGTTCCTGAGGTCCAGCAAGGTTCTCAATTCTGCTCCGAACATATTTATTGGTCCTGTGCTCTATCCAGGAGATTTTAAGGAGCTTCCTCATGCATTTGCTCTCGAAAGCCTGGATCTTCCTTTCAGTTTCAGCCGTCAGTGTCCATGCCTCGCAACCATACAGTACAATGGAGACCACCAGGGCTTTATAGAGTTTGAATTTTGTGGAGAATCGGATGTTACTTTTCCACACTCTGTTCAGTTTGGTCATGGCTGCGGTGGCTGTGCCAATACGAATTCTTATTTCTGTTTTGCAGCTTCCATCCTTTGTCAGGGTTGCTCCTAGATATTTGAAGTTTCCGACATATTCCAGTTGTTCTCCGCTCATGAAAATAGTGGCATGGTCCATGTTCTCGCTGTTTACCATGGTTTTGGATCCACCTGTCCAATATTCTTCTTGCTCGACATCCCCCCACATCACCCCTGCCTGATATTCACCCTGCTCAATACTCCCCCACCCACAGAGGAAAGAGGTTTTTGTTCTGTGGGAGAGAAGTACAGAGAGAGACAGACAGACAGACAGACAGACAGACAGACAGACAGACAGAGACACAGAGAGAGAGCAACCTTTGATTTGCACTTCACATACATGCAAAGGCACAGACACTCACACAGATACGCGCGCGCGCGCGCACACACACACACACACACACACACACACACACACACACACACACACACACACACACACACACACACAGAGAGAGAGAGAAGAGAGAGAGAGAGAGAAGAGAGAGAGAGAGCAGCCTCTGATCTTCACCGTAAATGTCCAGT
>CM031601.1:48058745-48063745 GCA_018398815.1 Conus ventricosus
TTCACAGAATACATGGTAGTTCGGTGGGTACTCCCGCACTGCAGTTCACAGAATACATGATAGTTCGGTGGGTACTCCCGCACTGCAGGTCACTGAATACATGGTAGTTCGGTGGGTACTCCCGCACTGCAGTTCACGGAATACATGGTAGTTCGGTGGGTACTGCCGTACTGCAGTTCACGGAATACATGGTAGTTCGGTGGGTACTCCCGCACTGCAGTTCACGGAATACATGGTAGTTCGGTGGGTACTGCCGTACTGCAGTTCACGGAATACATGGTAGTTCGGTGGGTACTCCCGTACTGCAGTTCACTGAATACATGATAGTTCGGTGGGTACTGCCGTACTGCAGTTCACAGAATACATGGTAGTTCGGTGGGTACTCCCGTACTGCAGTTCACGGAATACATGATAGTTCGGTGGGTACTCCCGCACTGCAGTTCACTGAATACATGGTAGTTCGGTGGGTACTCCCGCACTGCAGTTCACGGAATACATGATAGTTCAGTGGGTACTCCCGCACTGCAGGTCACTGAATACATGGTAGTTCGGTGGGTACTCCCGCACTGCAGTTCACGGAATACATGGTAGTTCGGTGGGTACTCCCGCACTGCAGGTCACTGAATACATGATAGTTCAGTGGGTACTCCCGCACTGCAGGTCACGGAATACATGATAGTTCGGTGGGTACTCCCGCACTGCAGGTCACGGAATACATGGTAGTTCGGTGGGTACTCCCGCACTGCAGTTCACGGAATACATGATAGTTCGGTGGGTACTCCCGCACTGCAGGTCACGGAATACATGGTAGTTCGGTGGGTACTCCCGCACTGCAGTTCACGGAATACATGATAGTTCGGTGGGTACTCCCGCACTGCAGTTCACGGAATACATGATAGTTCAGTGGGTACTCCGCATCGCAGCATCCAAGGAAACGGGGAGGGGGGAAGGGGAAGACTAGTGAAGGAGAGAAATAAATTGCCACGAGAGAGATAGAGTTTACTCAGACATCATCCATGGCCATTTATCCAACGGACTGCCCTTTTAGATAATGACAGTACCAGCGTTTTCTACGTACACATTGAAACAGACAATAAGCTAACAATGGAGCTTGCTGTTTCGTTGACTGGTTAAGGGCTTTTACACCACCAGAAGACTCTAGATATCATGAAGATACTAAGTGACTGGCATGTAATGGTGAGAACATGCAAGAACACCGTTTATTTCAGACAATGGAGGATTGTAGTGACTTCCCATTGACTCTGTTTGGGGATTTGAATGCAAGAAATAGTAGCCTTCAACTGGTGTGACTCCGACACTATTGATGAGATCAGACACAGTATTTTTTTCACGCGTGCATTGAAAACAGGAGTTAACGTCAGCTCCAATGCGTAAAAACACATATATGAAATGCGCGTCATTGGGAGCCCCGATAGATTCATAGCGTGGTGATCTACTAGATACAACCGATAGGCCTACGTGACATGGTAATCTACTGGATTCAGGGCGGGCCCGCTATTGCGCGGCCCGCTATTGCGGGGACCCGCTATTGCGCGGCCCGCTATGGCCCGATATTGCGCGGCCCGCTAACCCTAACCCTAACCCTAACCCTACACTAACCCTAACCCTAACCCTAACCCTAACCCTACACTGTCGCGCAATAGCGGGCCCGCGCAATAGCGGGCCCACGCAATCGCGCAATAGCGGGCCCGCGCAATAGCGGGCTGACGCCCTGGAATTCAATAGATTTATAATGTCGTGATCTACTGGACACAATAGATTTATAATATGGTGATCAACTGGATACAATAGATTTATGACGTGATGATCTACCGGACACAATAGATTTATAATGTAGTGATCTACTGGATATAATAGATTTATAATGTCGTGATCTCCTGGATACAATAGATTTATAATGTGGTGATAAACTGGATACAATAGATTTATGACGTACTGATCTACCGGATACAATAGATTTATAATATAGTGATCTACCGGATATAATAGATTTATGATGTGGTGATCAACTGGATACAATAGATTTATAATGTAGTGATCTACTGGATACAATAGGTTTATGACGTACTGATCTCCTGGATACAATAGATTTATAATGTATTGATCTACTGGATATAATAGACTTATAATGTCGTGATCTACTGGCTACAAAAGATTGAAAATGTGATCTCCTGGATACAATAGATTTATAATGCGGTAATCTACTGGATACAATAGATTCATAACGTGGTAGTCTACTGGATACAATAGATTTATAATGTCGTGATCTACTGGATACAATAGATTCATAATGTGGTAGTCTACTGGATACAATAGATTTATAATGTCGTGATCTACTGGTCATAATAGTTTTATAACGTGGTGATTTACTGGATACGATAGAATCTAAATATAGTGATCTACCGGACACAATAAATTTATGATCTAGTGATCTACTGCTTATAATAGATTTGTAACGTGGTGATCTACTGGACACAATAGAATTATAATGTAGTGATCTACTGGATGCAATAGATTTATAAATGTAGTGATCTACTGGATACAATAGATTTATGATGTAGTGATTTACTGGATACAATAGATTTATAATGTCGCGATCTACTGTATACAATAGATTTAAAACGTGGTGATCTACTGGATACAATAGATTTATAGCGTGGTGATCCATTGGATACAATAGATTTATAGCGTGGTGACCTGATGAATAGAAAGTATTAATGACGTTGCCTCTATGATTATCAGATTCCCCATCCCCAATCCCCTCCCAAATGTTAACCGTACACACACTGTGATTCCATGGCCACAATGATGTGGTGTAGCACATAAGGGCCACTCACTTCCAGTTACAGTTCACAAACCAGCTTCAAACTGAAACATACACTCTCTCTCACACACACACACACACACACACACACACACACACACACACAACACATACACACGCACGCGCGCGCGCGCACGCACGCACGCACGCACGCACGCACGCACGCACGCACACATACACACACTCACTCACTCACACACACACACACACACACACACACACACACACACACACACACACACACACCACACACACCACACACTCACTCACTCACTCACTCACTCACTCACTCACTCACACACACACACACACACACACACACCACACACACACACACACACTTGCACACACACACACACACACACACACACACACACACACACACACACATACACACACACACACACACACACACACACACACACACACACACACACACACACTACCACCGCCTAATACAGTACAATACAGCTCAACACAACTGAACGCATCACAACACAATACAAAGCCAACACAACACGTCACATTGCAATCAAAATGCAGCACGCCTCAACCCATCACAGAACAATAACATAAAACACAATGCAAAACAATACATCCAAATATAATACAAGCGCAACTGAACGCTTCACTCTACAATAAAATGCAGCGTTACTCAGCACAACATAATTATCTCACCTAATACAATACAGAATACCGCACAACACAATTCAAAGCAGAGCAATTAACGCGGTCGCTAATATTTAGACCCTTCCAGTTCCATCGTCGATCCGTAGGTCCGTGGTTTAAATCTCAACACACCATTCTGGATTAAGATGGAAAGACATTAAATTGCAATTCTCTAAGACATCCCTGTCTGTTGATCGGCCGGCACTTTCATTCATTTCCCATGGGAATGTAGGCAGAAGATCCAGCATGTACAGTGAAGAGTTGTCATCCACGCCGACAATTGGAATGGTTCGGATGCGGTAACTCAAATCACTTGAGACACACAATCTCGCCCCAAAAGGATAATGGATGCCTTAACAGACAGATAAAAGGCTCCCGCACGTATTTCAACAAGTCCACAAGATAAGCAGAGAACAGGGACGGGGGGGGGGGGGGGGGGGGGGGGGGGGGGGGGGGGGGGGGGGGTGGGACAGTCCACAGTCACGAAAAGCGTAAATATAAAAAAAAAAAAGTGAGCAGCCTAGTAATCCGCCAAGAGATAGATATAAATGTCAGTGGAAAGTGGGGAGGGAGGGGTAATTGAGGAGAAATGAGAAGAAAAAACTAGAGAGAGAGGAGAGAGAGAGAGAGGAGAGAGAGAGAGAGGAGAGAGAGAGAGAGAGAGAGAGAGAGAGAGAGAGAGACAGAGAGAGAGAATGGCAATAACCTTTTATTACCCACAGCTAAAACAAAGCCATTAGACGAGGAAGAGACAGACAGAAAGACAGACAGGCAGGCAGGCAGTCAGGCAGACAGGCAGTAAAACAGACAAACGGGCAGAGAGAGAAATATTGATTTACAGACGAGCATGTTATTTCGCGGAGGTCGTTGACCGCTCAGGGATGAGAGATGGATAGGACCAGAGATATTCACTGTCCTTGCACTATGCTTATCTCTCGGTCTTGGCCTGTTAAGATAACTGTCGTACATCTCTGGATGTTGATTCACCAAGCAAACACAAACAAACGCACAAAAGTGCTATTCTACGCTTTTCTCATAAAAACTACAAAACATGCTAGTGACAAATACGTCTTCTTACGACGTTACAGTCAATAGATATGGAAAAACAATTCCACAAATCAACACTCCTCTAATAGCAGTCAGCGTGAGAACGAGCACATCAATTAAAAAGTCACTGGACTGTGCTTTGAGAACGTCCATGTATTTCTCTGTTCTTCTTTCCTAGCGCTGATGCATTCCATAGATCCCGCTTTCAAAACAGTCATCCCTCAGTTCCGTTTCTATAGCATACACAAAATGCAGAATTATTAATTATGCATCAACATAGTTTAACAAAACCGTGTTTAAAGGGATAATGTCACGAAATCAATAACACCCTAATTATTGGCACAGAACAATGTCATGAAGTCAGCAAACAACCTGGCTAGTTGTACATGACACTGTCATAAAGCTGGCACACATCCCACCGTATTAGTACAGAACAATG
>CM031601.1:48078745-48083745 GCA_018398815.1 Conus ventricosus
CTGTGCCTAAGTATTAGTCCCTGGCTCTGCTGAGAGATAACCGCTTTACATCTCTGAATGTTGATTACACCTGGCAACTACAAATGGACACAGAACAAGGTACAGAGCAACACTATAGAACAGACAAGTGACTTTTCGACAGATTTCTCTTCCCAAGATTTTTTTTTTAATCCACAAATCAACACTCTCCTCGGATTGTTGTTAGCAAGAGAATGAGTACACCAGTTGTTGGGTCACCGGTGTCTGATTTGAGAACCGTTCACATTTTCCTCTGTTCTGCTTTCCTTACAGTCGTGCATGCATGCATGCTTAGGTTTTGCCTTCAAAACATTCAGTAATCCCTCAGTTCCCTCTTGACAGCACCCACAACATGCAGAATGGTTTATTACACATCATTACAGCGGTTTAACAAAATCGTGTCTTTGAAAATTCTGTAACAGGACGATGATGTCATGCAGTCGGCAAACATGCTAACCGTATCGGGACAGGTCATTGGCGTAGAGTCAGCATGTAACCTAACTTTCTTGGCGCAGGACATTGTCAAGAAGTCAGCAAGCACTCTGTTGGCACAGGAACCAAGCACGGTAAGTATTGGTACAGGAAATGTCATGACGTGAGCAGACACCCTAACTATTGGCACAGGATAAGAAAAAGAAAAAGAAACACCCGAAGGTGCTGGGGAGGACCCAGAGAAGCACTGTCTTCACCTGCCTTTAGAGCAGTCCTGTACCACCCTTGGAGGCCTGCGCTGTGTTGACGATGGGTACAGGCACGCGCAGGACACTCCATTAAGATATCAAGGGACATAACTGCTCCTGAACAGAGGTAAATCAGACCACAGGGTGCAACCCATAACAGCCTTAAAGTAGCATCCCCATGGGTGTACCAGCCCGTATTTCATGACTGCAGAGCCCACCGGCGAAAAACACCACCCTCCTGCTGTCGAGCACACCCACAGACCCAACCACCTCTGCCCATGGACAGATGAAGACAGTGCCACTCCAGACACAGCCAAGCTTTCGCCATACGGTCTTATGTGCCCTCAAGAGAAAGTCAGCAAATGACCTGAATATTGACACAGGATAATGTCATGACGTCAGCGAACGAGAGAACTATTGGCACACAACAAAATAAAAAAGTCAGCAAACACCCTAGGTATTGGCACACACACAAAATAGATGAAGTCAACCCTAACTATTGGCACAGGACAATGTCGTGAAGTCAAACACTCTAACTATTGGCACAGGCCAGTGTAATGGTGTCATCAAACTCCCTAACTCATGGCACAGGCCAGTGTAATGGTGTCATCAAAGTCAACCCTAACTATTAGCACAGTTCTCTCTTGAACTCCAGAACTCTTGGACAGGCCAGTGTAATGATGTCATCAAACTCCATAACTCATGGCACAGGACAGTGTAATTACGTCATCAAACTCCAGAACTCTCGGCACAGGACAATGTAATAATGTCATCAAGTTCCATAACCCTTGGCACAGGACATTGTAATGATGTCATTAAACTCCGTAACTCTTGGCGCAGGATAGTGTAATGATGTCACCAAACTCCAGAACTCTTGGCACAGGATAATGTAATAATGTTAGTGACCACCACAACTCTTGCAACAGGACAGTGGAGTGACGTCATTGACCACCATAACTCTTGCCACAGGACAGTGGAGTGACGTCATTGACCACCATAACTCTTGCCATAGTACAGTGTACTGGTGTTAGTGACCACCATAACTCTTTCCACAGGACAGTGGAATGACGTCATTGACCACCATAACTCTTTCCACAGGACAGTGGAATGACGTCATTGACCACCATAACTCTTGCCACAGGACAGTGGAATGACGTCATTGACCAACATAACTCTTGCCACAGGACAGTGTACTGATGTTAGTGACCACCATAACTCTTGCCACAGGACAGTGGAATGACGTCATTGACCACCATAACTCTTGCCACAGGACAGTGGAATGACGTCATTGACCACCATAACTCTTGCCACAGGACAGTGGAATGATGTCAGTGACCACCACAACTCTTGCCACAGGACAGTGTAAGAATGAAAGAGATTTCCAAAGCTTTTCTTTTCTTCGTCCCATCTTCTGTGTCGCGTTATAGCATTGCATCCACGCCACTAATTCCCCTTCACCTCCTCTCGTCCACAGCTGCAGCCCAGTCTGGCCCGCTACAACCGCGGCACCGGCAATCCACAGGGAGCAGTCAATGTCAAGCCGTAAGGAGGCAGTCCATCAGAGGAGACACTGCACTGCTGTCGAGTCACTTCGGTGGAGTTCAGTGGCGCCTGTTCTGATCCATCATACGCAGGACACCATCTACTGAGTCCCCGTGTGACAACTATAATTGCTTAGTCGCGCAGCCAGCGTGAGTGAGCTGTCCCTCCGGAGGGCGCCACCACGCCTATCCAATGACAGTCCCCATGAATTTGCCGAAACCAGCGACCATTTCCAAAGCTCTTTGCACAGCGTCGTGTAATGAGAGTAAACACCGTAGCTTTTGGCACAAGACCGTGTGAAGATGTCAACAAACACCAGAACTCTCGGTACAAGACACAGTAACGATGTCAGAGATGTCCATCACTTTTGGCTCAGGGCAGTGTAAAGATGTCATCAAACTCTACAACTCGTGGCACAGGACAGTGTAAATATGTCATCAGGCTCTACAACTCGTGGCACAGGACAGTGTAAAGATGTCATCAGGCTCTACAACTCGTGGCACAGAACAGTGTAAATATGTCATCAAACTCTACAACTCGTGGCACAGAACAGTGTAAAGATGTCATCAAACTCTACAACTCGTGGCACAGAACAGTGTAAATATGTCATCAAACTCTACAACTCGTGGCACAGAACAGTGTAAATATGTCATCAAACTCTACAACTCGTGGCACAGAACAGTGCAAAGATGTCATCAAACTCTACAACTCGTGGCACAGAACAGTGTAAAGATGTCATCAAACTCTACAACTCGTGGCACAGAACAGTGTACAGATGTCATCAGACTCTACAACTCGTGGCACAGAACAGTGTAAAGATGTCATCAGACTCTACATCTCGTGGCAAAGGACAGTGCAAAGCTTGCAGCAAACTCCGTATTTAGTGGCACTTCTTCCCGTCCTTTATTTTTTTCGTTGGTTTGGTTTGGTTTGGTTTGTTTCTGCGATGATTTGTTCGTCCCACCATTCTTTTTTTTTCAATTTTTCACTCAGGCACGTTTTCCTTTTTCTCTCTTCTTTTCTTTCTCTCTTCTTTTCTTTCTTTTCTTCTCTATAATGAAGAACCTACAACTCTAAACGTTTCTTTACCTTTTCTAAGGATCTACTAATAACATTCGTAACGAAGAACCTACTACTCTATACGTTTCTTTACCTTTTCTAAGGAATGTTCATAATGAAGAACCCACTACTCTAAACGTTTCTTTACCTTTTCTAAGGAATGTTCATAATGAAGAACCTACTACTCTAAACGTTTCTTTACCTTTTCTAAGGAATGTTCATAATGAAGAACCCACTACTCTAAACGTTTCTTTACCTTTTCTAAGGAATGTTCATAATGAAGAACCTACTACTCTAAACGTTTCTTTACCTTTTCTAAGGAATGTTCATAATGAAGAACCTACTACTCTAAACGTTTCTTTACCTTTTCTAAGGAATGTTCATAATGAAGAACCTACTACTCTAAACGTTTCTTTACCTTTTCTAAGGAATGTTCATAATGAAGAACCTACTACTCTAAACGTTTCTTTACCTTTTCTAAGGATCTTCTAATAACATTCATAATGAAGAACCCACTACTCTAAACGTTTCTTTACCTTTTCTAAGGATCTTCTAATAACATTCATAATGAAGAACCTACTACTCTAAACGTTTCTTTACCTTTTCTAAGGAACATTCATAATGAAGAACCTACCACTGTGACTCTAAACGTTTCTTTACTTTTTCTAAGGAATGTTCATAATGAAGAACCTACTACTCAAAACGTTTCTTTACCTTTTCTAAGGATCTTCTAATAACATTCATAATGAAGAACCTACTACTGTAAACGTTTCTTTACCTTTTCTACCATTCACTTTTCATCCTGTTTCACACAGCTCTTAAAAGTAGCCTTCTTTCATCCATTATTCGTTCCTTCATCCATTCATCTAACCATTAGCTCACCCAGCATTCATTCATTCATTCATTCATTCATTCATTCATTCATTCATTCATTCATTCATTCATTCATTCATTCATTCATTCATTGGTTTATTCATTTACTCATTCATTTATTCGTTCGTTCACTAATTTATTCATCCATTAATTCATTGATTTGTTTGTTCGTCTATTCATTCATGCGTTAATCATGACTCTTGACTGTGCTAAACAGAGATTAGAAGCAGAAAGATAAGGGAGGTCAACGGGTTTAGTAAAGTGGACTTTTAAAGGCAGAGAGAGACAGAGACAGAGAGCTGCAGAGACAGAGACAAAGAAGCTGAAAGACAAATGAAGTGTTGATCTGCATCCAATCCACCCGAGGCACACAAAAACAGAGGAGGTAGGTTGATGGAAGGGCCAGCGACGGAGGCAAATGCCCCCTCTGGCCCAATGCCCTATCTCCTTATACAGATGACGCTCCCACCTCCATCCCCACCACCACCCCATTCACCATCCCTCATCTTCAACCCCACCCTCACCCTTCCATTTACACCCCTCATCCCCCTTCCGTTCCCCTCCCAAGACACCCATCTTCATTCGACATAAAACCTTTTCGTGTTGCATTGGTACTGCCTTGGCATCTTTATGGATCTCAGTAGGAAGAACAGAAGAAGGATGAGAAAGACAGGGGTTGGGTGGGGGGTGGGGATGGGGGTGTCGTGTAGATGGAGAAGAGGAGAAGGCTATGCTGGTCAATAACACGCACCTTCAGGAATCGGGTATATACTGGCCCATGGTTCAAACCTCCGACAGGGCCGTCTTTGATTTGCGAGTTTAAAGAGA
>CM031601.1:48088745-48108745 GCA_018398815.1 Conus ventricosus
ACATGAGCTACCTCTTACGTGATGTCACATACATCCGTGACCCTGTTATTGTACCAGGTGGTCTCCCAAAAATAGTTCTATTCCTTTCATTTTAAACTGTCAGCTTGGAACCACCTGGCATGTACCTTGATAGGCGTACAAAAGAACAGAAGCAAAATCAACTTTTAGACACAACAAATACCATAAAACAGTTTAACTGTGCCTGTATTTAAATACTCGACTCTTTAAGCAAGGTCCTTGAGTATTATTTTTTGGGGTGTGCAGCCTGCACTTGGGTCGTGGGAAGAGCGAGCTTGGCATACTTGGCCTCTAGCTATCTTAGTCGGCACGAAGATGTTTCGATCTCTGCCTGATGCTTTTTCTGTTTCTTGTTCGTCTGCTGCATTTGTGCTGAACCCTTGAAAAATCAATGCATTGTAATGAGGACAGTACAATGTAATCCAATACAATACAATGTAATATGTCACAATGTAATTCACTACAATACATCCTACACAATGCAAAACAAGACGCAATACAACGCAACGCAATATAACAATACAATACAATACAATACAATACAATACAATACAATACAATACAATACAATACAATACAATACAATACAATACACCCTACACAATTCAAAATAAGATACAATATAACGCAACACAATATAACAAAATGCATCACATCATGCACAACAAAGGTAAACAAAATTTCAAATCCATGAGATCAGGCACAACAAAGGTATTAATCTAAATCTATGAGACCATGCACGACAAAGGTATCAATTCAATTCTCTCAGACTGTGTACAACATACATATCAATTTACGTCCATCAGATGAGCAAGGGAACCAGTTCAAATCCATCAGATCATGAACAACAAAGACACTAATGCAAATTCATTAGATATGAAAGCAGTGATTCAAACTACCAGATTACGTAAAGCAGAGGTTGCGATTGAAAACACTAAATTCTGCTCAACGAAGGTAGTGGAAGACAAACACCAAATTATGCACAACGAAGGTTGCGATTTAAAACACCAAATTATGCACAACGAAGGTTGCGATTCAAAACACCAAATTATGCACAACAAAGGTTGCGATTCAAAACACCAAATTATGCACAACGAAGGTTGCGATTCAAAACACCAAATTATGCACAACGAAGGTTGCGATTTAAAACACCAAATTATGCACAACGAAGGTTGCGATTTAAAACACCAAATTATGCGCAACGAAGGTTGCGATTTAAAACACCAAATTATGCACAACGAAGGTTGCGATTCAAAACACCAAATTATGCACAACAAAGGTTGCGATTCAAAACACCAAATTATGCACAACGAAGGTTGCGATACAAAACACCAAATTATGCACAACGAAGGTTGCGATTTAAAACACCAAATTATGCACAACGAAGGTTGCGATTCAAAACACCAAATTATGCACAACAAATGTTGCGATGAAAAACACCAAATTATGCACAACGAAGGTTTCCATCTTAGTCCCTTAGATTGGAAACAGCCAATGTAAAAGTTCCGATTCACCCGTCGCAAATGACGTGCAGATTTCAGTGTTGATTGTTGCAGATCATGCCACCAAGGTGGCGGTTCAAATCCACGTGCTGAGCATCGACACCATCAACGAACAATCTATGGTAAGTTTCCTGCTTTACGCTGTGCACGTGTTCCGTCTGGAAAATGTCGGTCAACTGCTTGATTTGGGGTAAGGTTGATTAGAATCAGTTATTGGACTGATCGATTTATTGCTTTGTTGATTGGTTGGTTGGTTGGTTGATCGATTGGTTGATTAATTGATTAATTGACTGATTCGTTGATTGTTTGTTTGATTGATTGATTGGTAGATTGATTGATTGAACACAGGGGCAAACCACACATACAACATCTAGTTATTTGGTCTTCATATTGATATCACGAGCATGCGCGCGCACACACACACACACACACACACACACACACACACACACACACACACACACACCACACACACGTACGCACGCACGCACGCAACGCATGCACGCACGCATGCACGCACGCAGACATGCACGCAAGCACGCACGCACGCACACACACACACACACACACACGCACGAACGCACGCACGCACGCACGCACGCACGCACGCAGACACGCACGCACGCACGCACGCACGCACGCACGCACACACACACACACACACACACACACACACACACACACACCTCACACACAGAGTCATTTACTCAGTAAGCCACTAAGTGATCCAGCACTCATAGGCAGATCTCAGAATGCTTTTTTCAATCGGACGTGGAAGTAAATACCAGCTCCGCCTATATCTCCTTAGCGCTTTTTTTTTTTTTTGTCAGGTGTGGAAATGCCAATCCCACCTATACCTCCCTACCATTCTTTTTAACTCGGGCGTGAAAGTATCAATTATATCTACACCTCATCACCATTCTTCTTTAATCGGATGTGTAAACAATAATTCCACTTAAACCTCTTCACCATTCTTTTTTAATCAGATGTGGAGAAAACCAATTCATCCTATACCTTCTCACCATTCTTTTAGAATCGGATGTGTAGTTACCAGTTTCATCTCAATCTCCTTGAAGTTTTCTTTTGTCGCATGTGGAGATACCAATCCCACCTAAACGTCCTCACCATTCTTTTCAATCGGATGTGGAAGTACCAATTTCACCTGCACCTATCACCATTCTTTCCTCAAGCGAATGAGGAGGCACCAATTCTACCTGAACCAAAGGAGTACGAACGACGAGGACAGAATCAATGTGCTTTTTTTTTCAATGAACACGATTTTTTCCCCTTCCTTCTACTATTAGTTACCCACGCTGTTACCACGCTGGAAGTCAAGAACCTATCCTGACACTTGTTCTACTCCGTCAATTTGCATGGCAGAGGTGTGTATCTCGCCTATGGTTACTTACGACCTTTCTACAGAGGAGAGTATAGAGGTCCTCATGGGGGACTTACACACTCCAGATGGACACCATAAGGGACTAGACAGGTCACTAAAGACTTGACATGTTACTAAAGGACTGGGCAGGACCGGAGAGGTTACTAAAGGACTGGACAGGTTGCTAAAGGACAGGGCAGGTTGCTAAGGACTGGACAGGTTACTAAAGGACTGTACAAGACTGGACAGGTTACGTAAGGACTGGACAGGTTACTAAAGGACTGGACACGTTATTAAAAGACCGGACGGGTTACTGAAGGACTGGACAGGTTACTAAAGGACAGGGCAGGTTGCTAAGGACTGGACAGGTTACTTAAGGACCGGGCAGGTTACTAGAGGACTGGACAGGTTACTTAAGGACAGGGCATGTTACTTAAGGACTGGGCAGGTTACTAAAGGACTGTGTCAACCTCGGTGTAATGTCAGTGGAGGAAGGACTAGCGCACAGCCCAAACACACTCACAGCTTGCTTACGATCTCATTCATATATCATGCATTCGTCACATCAAACCACTAGTAAAGTCTATAACTTTACTACACATGTTCATAGAACGAAACATCAATGCATATGGAATCAAACAAAATAAAACATTCTCTCTTTCCTGAACTTCACAAAATCATTTATCTAAAACATCATTAACTAACCCGGGTATAAATAGATTTCTACTTTACCTGGCCAGGTGATCTTAACTATTCACGAATCACTGTCTTTTCTTTTCTTTTTTTTTTCTTTTCACTGTCACTTTCAAAAACACGACACAACTGCTGGCACTGGTTTTGGTCTGATGGCGCCTGGTCAGGTGAGACTGTTGGCGTTGGTCTGTGGTTCTGCTTGGCGAAGTGACGCTGCCAGGTATGAGGTCGAACCCCCGGTTAGGATAGAACAGTGACTATCAACATCGATCTGTTCTCCTTTCTTTCTTCCTGCATTAACGCATTGCACTCTCTCTCTCTCTCTCTTCTAGTCTGCTCTTATCAAATGGACATGGTTGCTTTTCTTTTCTTTTTTTTCTTTTCTTTCTTTTCTTCTTCATTAATTAGCAACTCTCTCTCTCTCCACATCTCTCCTCAGTCCTTCCTCTGCAGACTATCTCATGCTAATCTCTCAACTTGGTTCTCCTCTCTCCTCCCCTCATCTCTCTGCTTTTCTCTCCTCAGAGATTACACTCAGACCTCTTCTCCTCTTCCCCTTTTTTGTTCGTTCCCCCCCTCGTTCTCCGTTTCTTTTCTCTCACTCTTTCTTATTCGTTTCCGATCTGTCCAAAAGGGGCGATACCATTGGCAGTATTTTTACCGCCCTGAAAAACCCAAAATTTTACCCCCTCAAATTTCCCTTTTTGGATGTTAAAACATACAGTCCCCTACACCCCTTTACCCGTGGGGAAATTTGGGTCATTTAATTGTTACCAATTTCACCCCCCTTTCCTATTTGACTGGGCCCGTGGGCTTAATGTGGACACTGGTCATGTAAAGGGGCTAGCGATCCGGTAGGCGCCAGGGGACTCTGAGTAACAATGACCTGTTCCACAAAGTGGCTAGAAGCCGACCCCGGCTCGCGACCGTCTCGCTAACATCGAGGCGCGGTCAAAACGGCTTAGTCAGTCGGGGGGGTCGACCGCTGGGGAAACCTCTCCACTAATTAAATTTGGGCCCGGGATCCAACCATGGGCCCCCGGTCTACGGGGCGCCAAGATTCGCGTTTGGACTATGTCCAAAAAAAAGGGGTGGCGACTCCCCAAGTTGGGTTTTTCCCCTTTTTTTGTCCGTGACTTTTTCCCCCCTGAAAAGACCATGCTCCGCATTGTCCAAAACAACGGTAAAAAAAAGGGACAACAACCGAATTTGCTGACACCAGCACACGTGCAAATTTTTAAAATCTTTACAACCAACGGTTTAAATTAAAAAATACATCTTTAGAATACCACCCAATGAGTTTTCTTTTGACTGCGCTCTTGCTTTTATTTCAATTCATTTTATAACGACCTCGTGCCACTTATGCACCCCCAACCTCGGATTTGCCATATTTTTCCTTTTCAAAATTCTTATAAAAAGCACAATATAATATGATCACGATCCATGACACTTCCCCGGGGGAAACTCCATCCTCACATTGCAAAAAATCCCCTCACTACCAAGCACTGATCTCCAACATCATTTAAATTCACATGAAAAAAAAAAAAAATCTCACAAAGAAAATATAACAAGCCCCTCCACAAAAATAATATAACCATAGCCAACGGGAATGGACCCATACCAACAACATAACTGTCATAAACCATATTATAAAACAAACCCCCCCCGATATGACTAATTCCTCTGAGTTGCAGTTTGCTGCTACACGGCTTAAATAGTCAGCTCCGACATTCGTCGACCGGGGATGTACTGCACTCGATCCCTTTGGGGGGCGCAGTCCCTTTCCCCAACGCAGAACCCTCGTTTTTCACCCTGTCCCTCCGCAGGAATTAGTGGTTGGTGATCGTCCTCAAACACGAACCTTTCCCCTACAAATTTGTGGGAAATTTTGCACGGCCCCACGAACTAAACACTCCTTTTCCCCCCGTTGCGACCCTTCTTCACACTTTGTCAACTTCCCTAGCTTCCACAGGAAACTCGACCTCTTCATGCTCCGCAACAATACGCACCACCCACCACCTGAGCATCGTCCGCAACAAAAATGGGTTTGGGGCATATCTGTAGCTTCAAATGGGGGGGGAACCTAGTTCCCTTTCCCAAAACCTCTGCTTTCTTGCCTCAGCGCTGACCTTCGACCCCTGCCGTTTCCCCCTTGACCAAATACTGAGGGACTCGGATTGCAGCAAAATTTGGAAAAAACTCCCCATAAAGCCAACAAAACCTAGCAGACTCCTGCTCGTTTTGGGGGCTTTTGGGGCTCTCTGAATTCACATCTTCTCCCCTTTCCCCTTTTTGGCTGCTTTGTGTCGCCTCCACAAAAAAAA
This sequence comes from Conus ventricosus, assembly GCA_018398815.1. Lineage (NCBI taxonomy): Eukaryota > Metazoa > Mollusca > Gastropoda > Neogastropoda > Conidae > Conus > Conus ventricosus. The sequence continues at coordinate 48,094,661 of CM031601.1, forward strand.
ACCTAGGAACTCCAGGGTTTTGGGAAAACCAACCTGGCACTTTTTTGGTCTGGGTGTGAGATTGGCTTGCCAACCTCTCCAAAACTGCTCCTAGCGCCTTATGCTCCTCCCAGCTCGGATGCTATCAGAATTTCACCATGAAATTCACAAAACCTTCCCCAACCCCCTCAAAAGCTTCCTCATCATTTGAGAGAAGACTGCAGGTGCTTGACCACCCAAAAGGGATACTCGCCATGGTTTAAAATAAAACCCCATAGGAGGGAAAAAGCTGTGAAAATTCCTTTGGGTCCCACTCAAGGGTATTTGCCATAACCCCTTCTTCCGATCGTCCTGGGAAATAAGCTCTTGCTTTTGGCGATCTGACGAACTCTTTCCCTGTTTGGGGATACCTCCATCGACCTTTTGCCCTGTTCAGACGTCTATCGACAAGAAACGATCTCACCTGACTTTTTCCTCACTAAGAACGGGTGCACTAATGATGATTTTGGACGTTCAATCACCCCAAGGTCCAACACTTTTCTACCTCCCCTCACACTTGCTTTTGGGGGCATATGGGGTCGGGGAGCTTTCACATGTCGGTTTTCGTTTGGTTAACCCACCGTACATGCCTAATTGTTTCCTGCCGGTTTTTTTTTAGCAGGGGCGCCCTAACTTCTAGAGCCCACAACTTCCTCCTGTCTCCCACGCAAACCCTTCATACAGTGCACATCCCTGTAAGACTCTTCCCCGGAAACTCAGGGAACAAAACTCCCTTCTTTTGCTGGGTCTCCCCCACCCCACAAAAGATTGCTGCTGCGCCAGGGGCTACTCTCACGGGAAAAATATTGCGGAGAGATTTGCAGGAAAAGTTTTTTATTTCCCCCTTCACACGACGGGAGTCCTACTACCTTTTTAATGATGGTGAAGGTCCCTTTCCCCACACAGCTTTTTGTGATCCGTGGAACATAACCCCCGACTTGACTCCCACCTTGGGGGTTGCTTCCTCACCTTCCTCCTGTCATATTGCTTCTTCTGAACGACCCTAGCCTCCTGCAAACTTTCCCTTGCCACCTTACATGCTCATAGGACCTGTGCCCACCTTTGGAAGCTGGGCGAGATTGGGCCAATCAGATCAACAGCCCCTCTTCCTGAAAACGGTGTGTCAATTAAAGGGGGAAGTTTTAAGGGCCCTTCCTCTTCACCCCTCTTGTGGCTGACCTTTGACACACTTCACAGAGTACAACAGAAACGCTTGAAGTCTGCCATTGCACCTGGCCAATGAAAGTCATCAAAGATTCGGTCAGCTGTTTTGCTGATGCAGAGATGACCCGCCATGAGGCACACGTAGCCCCATCTGACATGACAGTGTCACGATAACCTGCAGGAACCGTTCAATGATGTCACCTTACTTTTTTATCATCCCCCATGGTGAACACTTCGGTACAACAGCCCGCCTTTCACAAAAATTCAGTCACACCAACCGCTAACCTCCGGACTCTCTCCACCTCTTCCAACTCCCAAGACTCACGACGAAGGGTCTTGTTCCTGCGCTGCCCTAAACTCACAGGGCGACACATCTATGACTGACTTCCATGCCGTGGAACGACATAACGTTTTATCACTTTCCCTCCTTCATGCGCCGTGTTTGAACTGCAGCCCCCTGAGCAGTCAACAACTCACGGACTCCCCTGGATCCGCTTGCACCGTAATATTTCAATTATCAAATCCGTGACGGGTACTCCATCAACAACGCAGACAACTCGCCTGAGCAGTAAGGGTACGTAACTTCTAATCTTAGCAACTGAAACAGTCCCTCAACAGTGCCATCGATAAGAGTACAGGTCTGGGATTTGCCCTGTCAACTCCCCTTTATCTACCAGCTTGTTCGTACGACCCCGCATGAACAACCATGTCACGTACACTTTCATCACTCAGCTGGCCAATCCCACCCTTCTCCACTGGTAACGCACCACTCAGCTTAGTGCCCTCCACCCTGACACTGACTGGCTGTCCAGTGCAGCCATAGCTGGCACACCACCCTCTTCAGACTGAATCCCTTTTGGTTCCACTGCAGGTCCGTTTCCCATGACGACCCTTATCCACCACATGCAAGGCCTGCTGCTTCTGGAACCTCATGCGACAGAACCCTCGCCACAATGTCCTTCTTGTGACAAATGAACACACCTAAAGTCCCTTATGCCTTCCATCTGCCCCCCCACTGGGTATGCAGACTTAGCAGAAAACTCCCCTAGTCTCCTTGCACCTTTCTCCACCTGGCCTAGCACCTGTTTCTCCTGCACCTTAGTGCCCAATAACTGCCTCTCTTATACACCTCTGCGAACTTCAACAACCCTCTATGCTGTCTCTGGCAGTCTCTCTTTTCAAATGTATGGTTACACTCAGGGCGCAACCTGACAAAATTCTGTTCTTTCTTAACTAGTCATCTTACAACTCAGCAAACTCCTTTTTCGAACCCCTCCAACTCTAACCATTTCTCAAAATATTATCTATACGGCACAAACTGATGTGTCCGTCACACCTTCTTGTATTTAGCTGAACGAAACTTTCTTCCATGAACCCTCTCCACTGTGAGGTCCAATCCTTCATTAACGTTTCCTTCACAGCACCAAAATCATATTGGGTGTCTGCTGGCAACGCAGTGAAAATTTGTAATGCCTTACCCGTCCCGTAACGCCGACAAAAATGAACTGCCCACTCTACCTGGAGGCCAACCCTGACTGGTCGCAAACCGTTCGAACGACTGATGTAGCATCAATCGGAATCAGATTCCTTCAGAGAATTTTTGGTAACTTGGGTCGGGGAGCGTAACTGCGCACAGATCACTGGAAAGTGAGCTACCCTCATCGGTGGTCTCCCTCTGTATTCGTACTTCTCTAACCTCTAATTGAACCTTTAGTCTTTCTGTTTCCTCCTGCGTTCCCTAGCTTTAATCCTATCCGTTATCCCTGCGTTTGCCTTATTCATTCTGTTCTGCGTTTTCTTTATCATTGGTAGCCTGAATCCTTAATTTTTTCTATTTTTGCGCTTCTAACTTGCAACGCGTCGTCTGTTCCGCGCGTTCATGGGCCCTTTCCATCTTTTGCTGGCTTACAACGAATGCACGCAACTCATCTCCTGAGTAACCTAAATCACGAGCGACGCTCACAATATGTTCAAATAGGGTGTTCATTCTACCGCCATTAAATTTCCTTTTTATTTTTTGAACAAGAGTTTATAACAACGACGCCAAACTGGTGTTTACCACCGACACGAGTGACGTGGAGTAGCACAATCCTATGAATGACAATCATTAGCTTTGGGACAACGTAAGTTAGTTTTTATAATACGCCCAGCGCCTGACCCAACTAAGAGAGCGAATTAAAAGGAAAATTGTGCGGAAAAAATACTCTGGGGCTGAAAATGCCAAGCCTAGTATAAACAAACTTTTAAGTCTTTGCCAAGCCTAGTATTTAACTATCTTGGGAACATACAGTAAGACAACCCATTGTCTTAGGTATTACAAAACATGAATCCCACCCCAGCATCCTCTCCTGAGAAGTTGAACAATATAATAAATGGGCCAGAATATCCTGGACAGGCTCGCCAATAAATTGTTCAACACTCGGATGTAAAGTCTGAGAGAGGAAGACTAGCGCACGAGCCCAAACACACTCACTAGCTTGCTTACGATCTCATACATAAATCATCATTCGTCACATCAAACCACTAGTAAAGTCCTAAAACATTACTACCCATGTTCATAGAACGCAAGCAACAATGGCATATGGAAACAAAACAAAATTAAAAAACAGTCTCTCTTTCCTGAACTTCACAAAATCAGTTATCTAAAAACAACATTATCAAACCCGGTATAAATAGATTTTCTACTTTACCAGTCCAAGGTGATCTTAACTATTCACGAATCACTGTCTATTCTTTTCGGGTTGTGCTTTTCACTGTCACTATTCACAACCGACACAACTGCTGGCACTGGATTTGGTCTGATGGCGCCTGTTCAGGTGAGAAGACTGTTGGCGTTGGTTCTGTGGTTCTGCTTGCGAAAGTGACGCTGTCCAGGTAGAGGTCGAACCCCCGGGTTTAGGATAGAACATAGACTATCAACATCGAACTGTGTTCCCTCCGGAGGGAGGAAGGGCATTAAAACGCATTGCAACTCTCGCTTCACTCTCTCTACTATCTGCTCTTATCGAAATGGCATGGTTTCTTTCTTTTCTTTTTTCTTTTCTTTTCTTTTCATCTCATTAATTAGCAACTCTCTCTCTCACCAATCTCTCTCAGTCCTTCCTCTGCAGACTATCTCATGCTAATCTCTCAACTTGTCTCCTCACTCCTCCCCTCATCTCTCTGCTTATCTCTCCTCAGAGACTACACTCATACCTCTCTCCTCTCTGTCTCTCTGTTCGTTCTCCCCCCTTTCTGCCGTTCCCCTCTCTCTCACATCATTCTTATTCGTTCCGATCTGTCCGAAAAGGGGCGAGTACCATTGGTCAGTATTTTTACCGCCCTGACCCCGAAGTTATCCCCCTCTAATTCCATTGGATGTTCAAATCATGACAGTCACGCCTACACACCAACCTCTCTGTGTTGGTCAATTGGTAAATTTAATTGATTAGCCAGATTTCACCCCCTTTCCTATTTGACTGGCGCCGTGTGGCTTAAGTCGTGGACACTGGTCAGTGTAAAGTGGCTAGCTGAGTCTGGGTAGGCGCCACGACGTCCTGGAGTAACAATGACGCTGTTCCACAAAGTGGCTAGATGAGCCTGAGCTCGGCTCTGCGACTCGTCTCGCTAGAAAAACGAGGCGTCGGTCAAAACGGCTTAGTCATCTGGGTGGGGTCGGACCGTCCGGTGAAACCTCTCCACTAAGCTTAATTGGCCGGATCCGAACCAGGGCCGGTCTACGTGGCGCCAAGATGTCTGCTTTTTGGACTATGTCCAGACAAATTTGGTTGGCGACTCCCCAAGTTGGGTTGTTTCCTTTTTTGTCCGTACATTCCCCCTTGCAAAAGCCCAAGCTCCGCATTGTCTCAAAAAAAACGGTACAAAAAAGACAACAACCGAATTTGCTGCCCACACAGCTACACGTGCAAAGTTTTAAAATACTTTACAACCAAAACGGTTTATAAGTTATAAAATACATCATTAGTGAAAACCACTCCAATGAGTTAATCATTGACGTGCGCTCTTGCGTTATTTCAATTCATTTATAAACGACCTCTGTGCGCACTTATGCGATTCCCCTACCTGCGGATTTGCCATATCTTCCTTCAAAATTTCCCTTTGAAGCACAATATAATATGATCACGATCCATGACACTTCACTGAGGAATCTCCATCCCCCTTTAAATTGGGCAAATAATGCATCACTACACAACGACTGTATGCCCCCAAGCATCACTACATTCACATGAACAAATCTCACAAAGAAATATAAACAAGTCTCACACAAAAATAATATAAACCCAAATAGCCAACTGGGAATGGACCCATACCAATCAACATAACTGTCTCAACACATATTATCAACAAAGCACCCCGGATAGACTGACTTCCTCTGATTTGGGCAGCTTGCTAGACTACACGGCTTAAATAGTCACTCCGACATTCTGTCGACCGGGGATGTACTGAAACTCGATACCTGAAAGGGCTGCAGTTGCCATTGCCCAACGCAGAACCCTGCTGTTTTTTCAGCTGTGCCCCCTGCAGGAATTTGAGTGGTTGGTGATCTGCTCAACACGAACATTTTCCCCCATACAATTTAATTTGTGGAACTTCTGCAGGGCCCCAACACGACAGCAAAAACACTCCTTCTCCACCGTTGCGTACCCTTCTTCACACTTTGTCACTCTCTAGCATATCTCACAGGAAACTCGACCTCTTTCATGCTCCTGCAACAATACTGCACCTATCCCACCACCTGATGCATCTGTCCGCAACAAAAATGGTTTGGACATATCTGGTAGTTTCAAGATGGGGCGGGAACCTAGTCTTTCCAACACCGTCTGCAGTGCTTGCCTGCAGCGTCTGACCATTCAACCGCTGCCGGGTTCCCTGCCTTGACCAAATCACTGAGAGGACTCGTGATTGCAGCAAAATTTGGAACAAACTCCCTATAGAAGCCAACAAAACCTAGCAGACTCCTGACTTCGGTTTTGGTCTTTGGTCCCCTCGAATTCATCATCTTCTCCACCTTTCCCCTTTCTGGGTGCTTTGTGTCGCCTCCGACAACAAAACCAGGAACTCCAGGCTTGGAAAGCCAACCTGGCACTTTTGTTGGTCTGGCTGTGAGATTGGCTTGTCTCAACCTCTCCAAAACTGCTCCTAGCTGCCTCATATGCCCTCCCCTGTCCGGATGCTATCAGAATGTCATCCATGAAAATCACAACCCCCTTTCCCAAACCCGTCAATAGCTTCCTCATCATTCGAGAGAAGACGCAGGTGCGTTGCCCTCCCAAAAGGGAGTACTCGCCACTGGTATAGCCCCATAGGAGTTGGGAAAATGCTGTGACTTTCCCTTTTAGTCTCACTCAGCTATTTGCCAGTAACCCTTGCTCAGATCGATCCTGGTGAAATACTGGGGTCTTGCTTGTGGGGGATCTGAGCGAACAGGTCTTCCCTGTTGGTATGACCTCTGCATCGACCTTTGTGACACTGTTCAGACGTCTATAGTCGACACAGAATCGATGCTCACCTGACTTTTTCCTCACTAAGACGACGGGTGCACTATATGATGATTTGGACGGTTCAATCACCCCAAGGTCCAACATCTTTTCTACCTCCTCCTCGATCACTTGCTGGTGGGATAAAGGGATCGGGTAGGCTTTCACATGTACGGGTTTTTGTGATGTTAACTCCACCCTACATGTCTCTAGAGTTGTCCTGCCTGGTTTGCAGTCAGGACCCCCATACTGTTCTAGGAGCCCCCTAACTTCCTCCTGTCTCCTACTGTCTAGCCCTTCATACAGTGAACAATCCCTGTATGACTCTTCCCCTGGAAAACTCAGGCAACAAAATCTCTCCTCTTCTGCTGGGTCTCCCTCACCTCCATCAATGATTGCTGCTGCGCCCCATGTGCAGACTCTCACGCTGAATATATTTGCGGAGTAGATTTGCATGGAAAAGTTTGATTTCCCATTCACATCGATTCGGGAGTCCTGATCTACCTTTTCAATGATGTGAAGGGTCCCTTCCAATGCATCAGCAGCTTGTTGTGATCCGTGGGAAGCAGTACCCGGGCTTGATCTCCCCCTTGGGGATTGCTTCCTCACCTTCCTGTCATATTGGGTTCTTCTGAACGACCCTAGCCTCCTGCAAAACTTTCCTTGCAACCTTACATTCTCATACCTGTGCCCACCTTTTGGAACAGGCGAGATTGGCCAATCAGATCAACAGCCACTCTCCTGAACGGGGTGTCAAATTTAAAGGGGGATGTTTAAGAGGGGCCTTTCCCCTTCACCCCTCTGTGGCTGACCTTTGACACCCGTCACATGACATGCGAAACGCTTGATGTCTGCCATTGCTCCTGGCCAATGAAAGTCATCAAAGATTCGGTCAGCTGTTTTGCTGGTGCCGAGATGACCCGCCATGAGCGACTCGTGACCCACCCGACAGACAGTGTCACGATAACCTGCTGGTACCTCTAACTGAGTGGTCACCTTACCTGTCTTCCCCTTGGTGAACACTCGGTACAACAGCCCGCCTTTCACAAGAAATTCTGTCTCACCTCCTCAACCTCCTGCTCTCTCCACCTCTTGCCAACTCCCAAGACTTCACGAGCGAAGGGTCTTGTTCCTGCGCTGCCCTAAACCATCAGGCGACACATCTATGCCTGACTTCCTTGCCGGAACGACTAACGGTTATAAACAACCTTTCCCTCCTTTTGCTCCGTGTTTGAACTGCTGCCCCTGTAGCAGTCAACAACTCAGGATCCCTGGATCCCTTTCACCTGGAATATTTCCAATGATCAAATCGTGAAGGGGTTTCTCCATCACCAACGCAGACAACTCGCCTGAGAAGTAAGGGGTACGTACTTCTATCTTAGCAACTGGAAACTCCCTCACAGTGCCATCGGGTTAGAGTACAGGTCGATTTGCCCTGTCCAATCCCTTATCGACCACGTTGTTCGTACTACCCCGCATGAACAACCAGTGTCCGTAACACTTTCCCCCCCTGCTGGCCAATCCACCCTTCTTCCACGGTAACGAACCACTCAGCCTAGTGCCCTCCATCCCGACAAAAACGGCTTAGTCAGTCTGGGGGGGTCGGACCGTCTCGGTGAAACCTCTCCACTAAGCTTAATTGGCCGGATCCGAACCATGGGCCCGGTCTACGTGGCGCCAAGATGTCTGCGTTTGGACTTATGTCCAGACAAATTGGTTGGCGACTCCCAAGTTGGGTTGTTTCCTTTTTTTGTCCGTGACAGACTGGACACTTATTAAAAGACTGGGCGGGTTACTGAAGGACTGGACAGGTTACTAAAGGACAGGGCAGGTTGCTAAGGACTGGACAGGTTACTTAAGGACTGTGCATGTTACTTAATGACTGGGCATGTTACTTAAGGACTGGGCAGGTTACTAAAGGACAAGGCAGGTTGCTAAGGACTGGACAAGTTACTTAAGGACCGGGCAGGTTACTAAAGGACTGGACAGGTTACTTAAGGACTGGGCATGTTACTTAAGGACTGGGCATGTTACTTCAGGACTGGGCAGGTTACTAAAGGACTGGACAGGTTACTAAAGGACTGGACAGATTGCTAAAGGACTGGACAGATTATAGCTACTCTAGCCAGCTGCGCGTGACGGAGGACAGAAGGCCATGGAGAACTGTGACTATCAAAACGTCCACCACCTACGGTCAGAGGACTGGGATGAAAAATGTAAACCACATGTTGCACGTCTCCTTCTGCCAAGGATACAGTGTCAGTACTTTTCCTCCACGCCTTGCCGTGTCCAAAGTGTGAAAGCAACTCCACAACAAAGCGTGTCCTGCAACGTGGAAGAACAGTGGTCGCATGATTGGAATTCGTGATCTGGATTTTCTTCAGCGATCCATGACATATGAAGACTGTGTACTGTTCATTTCCTGTTGTTTATAGCCCAGCCAACCACAACCGGATTTGGACTGTGTGTACAATAAAACGTTGTTGATGGACCGCGTGCAAGTGTAACGAGTGCTCTGGTTGGTGTAGCAGCATTTGCTGAACCGCGTCAATTGAACGTTGGTAACTGACAGTGTGCAAATGCAACCGATATGGATGCATTCTGTGCAGTGAGGAGTCAGTCAGAAATGGGGAATGCTGTTGTTCTCTGAGGACACAGCTAGAATCTGGAATAACTTTACCATGTGTCACAACCATCCCCATCTTTCCTGATCTTGCTGTATGTTTTGTGGGCAAAGACATAGTAGGGAAACAGAGAAAAAAAGCGTCGGGAAGAGTAGGAAAGGAAGATAGAACAGGGGAGGGGAGGAGGTACAAGAGGTAAATATAAGAAAAAGAAGGCAAATAGAGAAGAAACATATGGAAACATCACCAAAAAAGTTTTATAACATGGCAAAAAGTCTAGAAACGTGGAAAATCACGGATACGTAGGAAAAAGTATGGAAACATGGAAAAAGTAAGGAAACATGGAAAAAGTATGGAAACATGGAAAAAGTAAGGAAACATAGGGAAAAGAAGGGAAACATAAGAAAAAAAAAGTATTCAAACAATGAAAAGTAGGGAAACACATGAAAAAGAAGACAAACATAAGAAATAGTATAGAAAGACAAGAAATGTCGGGTAAACACGGGAAACAGCAGTGAAAAATGGGAAAGGTGGGGAAACATAACACAAAGTAGGCTACCATAGGAAACAGAGGGAAAACATAGCAAAATGAATGGAAACATACGAAAAAGAACCATGGTAATGAGAAAAATGGGGAAACACGGGAAAAGGTAGGAAAACATAGAAGAATCATGGAAGCATAAGAAAAAGTGGGGAACCTTGGGAAAAGTATTGAAACATAGGGAAAAGTGGGGAACATTGCAAAAAGTATGGAAATATAGAGGGGGAAAAAGAGAGAGAACATACAGAAAACTAGAGAGACAGGAAAAAGTAAGGACAGGTGAGAAAGAAAATAGAAAATGCAAATAAACGTAGGGAAACGTTTGGAAAAAAAATAGGCAAAAATGAAAATTAAGAGTAGAGAAACATATAAAGAAAAAATAAGGACAAGTAGGAAAAGGTATGGATGCACAGGAAAGAAATAGGCAAACGCAGGAAAAAGTATGGATACACAGGAAAGAAATAGGCAAACGCAGGAAAAAGTATGGATACACAGGAAAGAAATAGGCAAACGCAGGAAAAAGTATGGATACACAGGACAGAAATAGGCAAACGCAGGAAAAAGTATGGATACACAGGACAGAAATAGGCAAACGCAGGAAAAAGTATGGATACACAGGACAGAAATAGGCAAACGCAGGATAAAGTATGGCGAGTTAGAAAGCATTCGTGAAGGTTGGAAAGGGTAGAAAAAGATGACGGGACGAGGAGTGGGGGGGGGGGGGGCGGTGAGTGTACGAAACTAATGGCGGCTGACCATCGCTGGGACTGACAGTAACCGCACCTAGTCCCCACCATAAAAATAACACTCTGACTCTGTGTGTGTGTGTGGGGGGGGGGGGGGTGAGTGTGTGTGTGTGTGTGTGAGAGAGGATCGAGGGGAGAGACAGAGAGAGAGAGAGAGAGGGTGGGGGGAGAGGGTGTGCAGCCTGTGTCCTCTATGACCTGACGCTCACAGCTTGACAGAGACAGAGGATTACGGTGGATATTTGGGCGGGTGTAGATAAGATAAAGGACGGCAGAGACTGCCTCTGCACAACATCCCAGTTTGACAGACGCCGTTTGGTTTGTTCGCTTAATCATTCGTCTTTCCGTCTGTTTCTGTGTTCCTTTATGTTTTAGGACTTTGTGTGTTCTTGTCTTTCTAGTTTTGTGTGTGTGTGTGTCTGTGTGTGTGTGTGTGTGTGTGTGTGTGTGTGTGTGTGTGTGTGTGTGTGTGTGTGTGAGAGAGAGAGAGAGAGAGAGAGAGAGACAGAGACAGAGAGACAGAGACAGAGAGAAACAGAAAGAAAGAGAGAGAACGCGGGGGAGAAGGTAGATACGAAGAAGAAAAAGAAGAGGAGAGAAGGAAAAATTTACAATGAAATAAAGGATGACAGGGAGGGATCGCTGAGAAAAGAAAAGGAGGGGATGAAGGGAAAACATGCTGCTGCTGCTGCTGCTGCTTATAATGATGATGATGATGATGATGATGATGATGATGATGATGATGATGATAAAATGGTGACGAGGAGGAGGAGGAAGGCAAGAATGAGAAGGAAAAGAAAAGGTGAAGTTAAAAGAGGAAGAAGAAGAAGGAGGAGGAGGAGGAGGAAGACGAGAAGACGTGAGAGGAGGCAGAAGAAGAAGAACAACAACAAGAAAATGATGATGAGAATGATGGTGATGATGATGATGATGATGATGATGATGATGATGATGACAGCGACTATGCTGCTGCTGCTGCTGATGACGATTATGATCATGATAATGGTGATGACAATGATGATTGTCAGGAGCTGTGCCCAAATTCCCCGGGCGTTTGATATGTGTTAGTACACAAAACGAGTGTGTTGGTGAAAACATAGGTCACTTATGCAAGCTTTGCAATGGAGAAGGATTATAAAGTTTTGTTTACCCTCTTGAGCCTTGACCCACCTAATCACGAAAATTGTGCAGTTTGCATGCATTGATTGTGGTGAACAAATAACACAAGGTTCGTTTGTTGACGGCATTTCATTTACTGTTTGCAATTGTTTGTTAACTGAATGAGACAGACTAGTGAAAAAGACCCCAAAATTTTTTTTTTCACTTGGAATGACTGTTTCAGACACTGATAGAAAAAAGGTATGCTAAAATGATTTTATATGTCAATATCATAACAAATGATAAGCTGCCGTCATACCAGATCTGCCTAGCAGCGCTGGAGATGTCAATAAATGTGTTACTAGTCACCGATTTGGAACAGACCACAAGTTACAGATATACGGAGCTAGATGTGGCAGAGAAAGACGTATAAGTCTAAATCTGTGGTGAATCAAGCCAATGAACCAGCATTGGAAGCGACATGGAAACTCTTTGTTGTTTTCGCAGTTGGGCGGAGGGGGGGGGGGGGGGGGGAAGGGCGGTTGTATTTCCATTGCCTAGCCGACCCACAGGGCCTTTTCAGGGCTGTCAAACTCAGAAGGGCCAAAAAAAGTCATATCCTGAAAAAAGACATATCCTGAAAAAAAAAATCACATCCTGATAATGGTCACATCCTGAAAAAGGTCATATCCTGAAAAATGGTGATATCCTGAAAAAGGTGATATCCTGAAAAAGGTCACATCCTGAAAAGGGTCATATCCTGAAAAAGGTCACATCCTGAAAAAGGTCATATCCTGAAAAAGGTCACATCCTGAAAAAAGTGATATCCTGAAAAAGTTCATATCCCGAAAAAGGTCGTATCCTAGAAAAGGTCACATCCTGAAAAAGACAAAAGAAGCAGAAACAATTCATGACATGGCGGCTTAGGCGGATAGGACTAGACGATCTGAAAGTGCCTGCCATTCCGCTTAATCTCTCGGTCCCAAATTTAATATAAAGCCTTTAAAAAAAAGAAGAGCATTCATATTAACATATTAAATACATAGAAAGATCAGACCACAAACCCACGCTGCAAAATCAACCCAGTCACCAGATTACACCCAAAAGAAGCTGGATGTCACAAACTGTGACGACAAAGACATGCGAAATGGTTCACAAATACAGAAAAAGAGTTGACAACAGTACCAAACAGCAAAGTCAAAGACAGTAAGAAAGAAACGGCGTTACCATCAGAAAACATCCAGACGTCGGGGAGCTTTTTTGGACTAAAACAGCTTCAGGCCTCCTCCACAAAGACTTGTTATCACAATAGCAGATGTTCACCAAAGACCTTCACAAAGCTATCAGAGCACAAAGGAAAACTTATGTAACCGCCAGAACAATAAAAGAAATCATGCTTTTTGTTGATAAACCCGAATTTCGTGCCTCAAACACGGTAAAACACATGCGTGAGTTTACATACAACAAAAGGCCCAGTTTGAATGCGTGGGCGACCGGCAGTCAAAAGAAAATGGAAATGAGAGTGAAGTGCTTGACACAGAGAGAGAGAGAGAGAGAGAGAGAGAGAGAGAGAGAGAGAGAGAGAGAGAGAGAGAAAAGATTTCCGACATTTACAAGAAAGTAAGACCTGGAAATGAGAGTGAAGTGCTTGACAGAGAGAAGGACTCCGGGATGAACTTCTTACCGACAGAAACGAGCAGGTGGAGCATGTGGAACTTGGCAGACAAAGTGACACTGGTCAGGGGGTCCGGACGGACACTTCAGACAGCTGTAAAGACAGAGGGCGAGAGGAAGGGGAGGAGACTCAGCAACGAGGAGACTGGACAATGGAAATAATTGGGAGTGAGGTCAAAGGGGAAGGTGGAAGGAAAGGGAGGGTTGGGTGGGAGAGGGGGAGTAGAGGTGAAGGATGGGTTGAGAGAGCGGCAGGGCACCGAAGAAAAAACCGGTCACCGCCTTCTTAGATGTGAGAAGTAGCTGTGTCTTCTGTTAATGCCAGTGCTTGCTGCCACGCACGCGTTGTGTGCTTATCATCAAGTGTTACTCTTTGAAATATTGTCCACATGCCCATCCCCAACCATCTTCATCCTGCTGTTACATGTATACACCTTGTGTGAGTCAAATGGGCAAATTTTTCCGCTCTTGTTATTTATATGTGCTCCTCTGCTTAATACACACTAGCTTTAAATGGCCTCGCCTTGATAACATGTAAGTTAATGTTTGTTGCTGTATGTTGCTTAACAAACACGTCATTCATAGATGCATAAAGCAATCATTGTAACTGGTTACAATTGTTAAGAGGATATCAATTCCATGATTTTGAAAACATTGCTGGAAACATTCATTACAGATCTATGGCCTTTACCTTTTGGTGACGTCGTCATACATGGGATGGTTAAAAGGGTCTTATCAATGCT
>CM031601.1:48116245-48118745 GCA_018398815.1 Conus ventricosus
GTGTGTGTGTGTGTGTGGTGTGTGTGTGTGTGTGTGTGTGTGTGTGTGTGTGTGTGTGTGTGCGCGTGCGTGCGTGCGTGCGTGCGTGTGTATGAGTGTGTGTGTGTGTGTGTGTGTGTGTGTGTGTGTGTGTGTGTGTGTGTGTGTGTGTGTGAAGCCACATTACACCAATTCTCTGCCAGTTCCGCCGTACTATTTACTTTGAATGTCGGACTCTTTGTGTTTAGCTTTACCAGCGGGTGAGAAGTTCAGTTCCAGTATATGCAGTTCACGTAACTGCTTTGTGTACAGATTTATACTACATTTTTGACCAGTTCCATAAAGCTGATCACATCACTACGCCTTTTCAGCTTCGTGTATTGCGTGTAAGCTCGAGACGGCAAATCAGCACCACAACACCGATCATTTTCACGCCTGCACCAGAATCAGGAATATTCTCTTACGGTCATTGAGGGTTTTTTTTTCCTTAAAGAATGTTGCCAATAGTCTTGCCAGCCTGAACAGTCCACACAGGTCTTTTCTCACAAGTTTTCCTCTGGGCCATCCTTTCTCTCAGCTGTCGATGAGCCTGACCGAGCGACCGTGCCGCGTCTGCTCCGGCTGGGTGGCCTCAGGATAACATAGTAATGATGGGTTCTCTGCGGAAGGTCAGTGCTGAAACTACGACAGGGCTAAACCTGGGTGTTGTATGAGGCAGGGTGGAGGTGGGCACGTTGAACTCAGTGGCGTGAAACTAATTAGATTGAGCGGCACTGATGAAGGGGGGGGGGGGGTAGGGGGCGGGGGGGGGGGGGGGGGGGGGCTCCTACTCCCGCCACCTAATTGGTATACAGTTGCTGATCGAGACACAGTATACCGTCGGAGGAGAGTCGGGCTGATGACAAGGACGACCACATCAGCAGCAGAGTGTTGGCAATGATCCAGAGACCCTTTTAATTTAACGTCATTGTCTGCGGCACCGAAAAAAAAAAAAAAAGACCTAGTTTCCCCCGTGCCTGAAAATGACCCCATCGGGACATGTGTGACTTGCCTCATGTCGGCCCAGAGGTAACCCCCTCTGCAAAGTTTTGGGTGCGGCCCAAAAAACATACATAGAGAAACAATGAGTTTGCATGTTAAAAACCCAGTTGTGTGCAGCAGGATCGTTTTGGCTCTCTCCTCTCTCTCTCTCCCCTCTCCCTTCTCTCCCCCCCTTCTCTCCCTCCCTCTCTCTGCGTTTTCAAAAGCAAAAACCCTCAGGGGGTCAGGGAGAATGAATGAAAGCATAAAAATGAGGGACGACTTGCCCAGCGTTCTACACAGCGGTGTTATGTTTTGATCAGTAATATTTTGGCATTTAATCCCCCCTTTAACATATTAACATTGCACGCATTTTTTTTAAGCTAAAAACCTTTTTTATTTCAATAAATTTCAGCCCCCCCTCTCGTTTTGTATCTCACACTTAACTGCAACCATAGAAAGCCGTGATATCTTGAGCGTGAAGGGCTGGTCCTACCAGACAGGGGGGAACACATTGGAGAGTTATTGGAGATAAGAGGCAAGCGCCGATTGCAGAGTGCCCCTTTCATGTTTATGTTTCTTTACTCTATTGGCATTTCTCTCTGTCTTCTCTCTCCTCCTCTCTCTCTCCTCTCTCTCTTCTCTCTCTCTCCTCTCTTCGCGAGGAGGGGGTGTTATAAAAAAACCGTACTTCACCTCCCTCTGAAAATATTCTTTGTTACCCCACCCTCTCCCCCGTCCTGACCCCCCCTTGTCCACTCCTGGGGGAAAACACAAAACGGCGGTAATTAAGGCATTATTTCCCTCCCGTGTCAGCTCCCTTTTCCAGCAGTACCTAGTGTGTGTGTTCGTTCTTCAGTTTAACGTCTTTTTACATAAAGTGATTTTAGACAGAGTTAGGGAAATTGCGTGTGTATGTATGCGTGCGTGTGTGTGTATGGTGTGTGTGTGTGTGTGTGTGTGTGTGTGTGTGTGTGTGTGTGTGTGTGTGTGTGGTGTGTGTGTGTGCGTGTGTGTGCGCGTGTGTGTGTGCGTGTGTGTGTTGATGGACCGATAAGAGATTTGTTACGAGCAGTTAGCTATATATAGTGATTCATACTAAAATTCTTTACAACTAGACTAAACATTAGCACAAAGCAAGTATTAAAACATAAAGGAGTACAGGATATCTGGTATAACCAAAATGTTCAGTGCTCATATCTATAGGAACACTTGTTACAAGAAAGAGCCCACTGGACTAATCATCAAGGAATTAACAAAAGAAACAAGACCTTGTAAGTTCTGGAAAATACACTTGCCATCAAGTCGCAGGCAGTCAGGATTTTCATTTTTGAAATATGCGCAGTGGAAAAGAAGATGCTGGGTTGTGAAACTTTCAACTGCTCCGCAGATGCAATTTAAATTTTTGCGAAATTTTGTACGGAAAGCGTTTAGCTTAAGCCTGTAAAACAGGGATTCAAGTTTTCGGTTATTTTTTTCAAGTACGTTTGTGTTGGCCAAT
>CM031601.1:48126245-48128745 GCA_018398815.1 Conus ventricosus
GAAGGCGCGGGGTGGGGGTGGGGTCCTGCAGTGCTATATGTAGTTTCACCACCAACACTTCCCCTATGATCCCCTAATTATCGCTACCGTCAGACCTTTCTAGAGGCGGAACAAAACGCAGACCTGTTTTTGTTGTTGTTATTGTTGTTGTTGTTGTTGTTGTTTTTTTTTTGGTGCCCACTCTGATCAATCTCTGCAGCAACAGCAGCAGCAACAACAACAACAACAACGACGACGACAAAAGAAAGCACGAAAAAAAAAAGGGGGTGAAATTGACTGCCCAGGTTTTCATCAAGTAAGATCAACAACGCGTTTCCATCCCGTTTAGGAGGCAAAAAGAAAAAAACAACAACATCAAAACAAAAAGCCAGAAACAACAGGAAAGTTTGCATTGTGCTTTCGTCATCGAGTAAAATCAATGACAAAGGACAAAGATCCGAGAAAGGCAATTCTTCGACCATCAGTGTGCCTCACAGCCATGCCAGCCGGCGAATCAGGAGAAATGAAGACAGACAGAAAGATGAGAGGAACTATCGCAACAGGACGCCGCCAGATGTAGGAAGGCAGGCTGATATTCCATCACATTGCTCCTCATGCCCCCCCGGGAACGCCCCACGCCAGATCCACACAAGGTGCCGGCAACACAGCCGTCACACCAATGACAATGAAGCCCCAGTCATGGACGCGAACCCTGCGCGCTTCCTACACTGACTGGAAATTGTGATCCACTGTAGGACACAGTAATAACATTTTCTATTTAAAATCGGAAATGAAATGAGGTAGGGAACAGTAAACGATAAACAGTAAACAAGTGGGGTATGTTTTGCTCCCATAAGGAAACCTAACACAGAGTAACTTTTATTCAAGACTGGCACAGCCTTTTAAACTTGAATAAAGTCAGACAAATACATAGACGAACAATCTAATAGTGGGGGAAAAAACAAGCGCAGGCCAACAACTGAACTGTCTTCATAGTAATGACTTGGCAAAGATTTGGACTTAAGGAGGGGGGGAGGGGGGGGGGGAGTTTGAAGATGGAGAAACTGGGAACATGAAATTTAAAAAAAAAATGTTACAGATATGAAAACTCTTCACTAGCTGCATAAGGGAACCATCGCAATCCCTTTTGAAGGCAGATATATTTGTATTGCCTGCTCCGAGGCCTTTCGTCAAGGCCTCGGAGCAAGCAATACAAATATATCTGAGTTCAGATTGCGATGGTTCCCTTATGCAGCTAGTGAAGAGTTTTCATATCTGTAACATTTTTTATTTTATTTTTTTTATTTTTTTTAAAATAAATTTCATGTTCCCAGTTTCTCCATCTTCAACCCCCCCCCCCCCCCCCCCCCCTCCTTAAGTCCAAATCTTTGCCAAGTCATTACTATGAAGACAGTTCAGTTGTTGGCCTGCGCTTGTTTTTTTCCCCCACTATTAGATTGTTCGTCTATGTATTTGTCTGACTTTATTCAAGTTTAAAAGGCTGTGCCAGTCTTGAATAAAAGTTACTCTGTGTTAGGTTTCCTTATGGGAGCAAAACATACCCCACTTGTTTACTGATTTTCTATTTAGCTTAGGTACGTAATAGATGCATTGCGTCGACTTTACGGTGTCGTCACATCACGTTCAACTATGTCGCGCACACACACACACACACACACACACACTGAATTACTGTCCCGCAAAACGAACAAATTACAAAACAAACAGAATGCGTTTCGACCTATTTGATCCTCTTCAGGCAAGACAAATGACTTTCAAAGCAAAGAGAACGAAGGACGAACAGTGAGTTATATCTTGATACTGAATGCAAAATTTGGCCATGCGCGAACGACCAAAACCAGAAATGGAACCGAGGCCGAAGGGGAGACTAAGCATTACATTACAGATCTTGTCATTCCTGTTAAATTTAAAGATTCTGTTACGCCTGTTGATGTCACATTTAAGATCTATAATTCCTGCCACGCTATAGATCCTGTAATAGCTGTTGACATTACATTACAGATGAGATCATCCCTGTAACAGTTAAGGAGTCGGTTATGCCTGTCGATGTTACATTTAAGATCCTCACACATCAGAGATCCTGTTCTGGCCGTTTAGATTAAACGTCATATAATCTCCGTAACGTCAAAAATCCTGTAATTCCTGACATACTAAAGATTCTTCAATCCGTATCACATTAAAGGGTCGGTAATTTATGTCACATTGAAGATCCTGCAATTCTCGTTACATGCAAGATCCTGTATTACATGTTAATGTTTGATGATGAATTAGGGAAATCCCCAGCATGCACCGGGATGTACTTGTTTGGAGAGGAGATGGGGCCGCCAAGATTCAAGATTACACACTGAAATGCCGCGATGAACACCCATATATATATATATATATATATATATATATATATATATATATATATATATATATATATATATCTGTGTGTGGGGGGGGGGGGGGGGCGTGCGTGTGTGTGTGTGTGTGTGTGTGTATTCGTATTCGTAGATAA
>CM031601.1:48133745-48138745 GCA_018398815.1 Conus ventricosus
TATTTTTTTTCCTTCCACTTCTTCTCCTTCCTTCTTCCCTACTCTTGCTATTTCTTCTTTTTCTCCATTCCACTCCTTCCCTTTCTTCCTTTCTCCTTCTTCTTTTTCTCCTTACCTCTTCCTTCCCCGTTCTTCCTTCCTTCTATATATTCATTTGCTTTTCGTCTTTTTACCCTTTTTCTCCTTTCTTTCTTCCTCCTCTTTCTGTATCTCCTTTCCCCTTCCCCTCCTTTCTCTTTGTCTTATTCCTCCTCTTTCTATTTCTCCTTTCCCCTTCCCCTCCCTTTCTCTTTGTCTTATTCCTCCTCTTTCTATTTCTCCTTTTCCTGCTCCTCAGTCCTTCTTCTTTCCTACTTCATTCTCTTCCCATTTTTCCTTTTCTACTCCCCTTCCTTCTCCTTTCTTCATTACTTTTCTTTTTATTTCTCCCTTTTCTCCCTTCTCCTTCCATCTTTTCTCCTATTTATGTTTCTTTTTGTATTGCTTCCCCAGTCCTTCTCCTTTCTCCAGTCTTTTTCTATTTCTTCTTTTACTTCTTGATAATGATAATAATAATAATAATGATAGTGATAATAATAATGATAATAATAATGATAAAGATCATAATAATGATGATAATGATGATGATGATGATGATGATGATGATGATGATGATGAGATGATGAGATGATGATGATGACGACGACAACGACGATGACGATGATGATGATGATGATGATGATGATGATGATCATGATCATGATCATGATGATGATGACGATGACGACGACGACGACGACGACGATGATGATGATCATCATGATCATGATGATGACGACGATGACGATGGTGATGATTTCAGCGGGCAGCTTTTCCTGCGTGCGAGCGGACTTCTTGCTGCAGCGTGACCTGGGGTTCTACCTGATCCAGGTGTACATTCCCTCCGTGCTGATCGTCATCCTGTCCTGGGTCTCCTTCTGGCTCAACGTGGAGGCCATCCCCGCCAGGTACACACAGACGGGGGGGGGGGGGGGGGGGGGGTGGGTGGAGAGAGAAACAGAAGAGGGAGAGGGAGGGAGGTAGCGAGAGACAGATGGAGGAGGAGGAGGAGAATAGATGAGAAAGAGAGAGAGAGAGAGGGCAAGAAAGAGGGAGACAGAGAAAGAGGGGGGGGGGGGTGAAGATAAGGGGAGACAGAAGGAGGGGGGGGGGGGTAAAGAGAGGGTAAGGAGGGAGAGAGAGAGAGAGAGATGGGGCGGAGAATAGGCCAGAGGGTGAGAGCGGGGAGAAATTGTGAGATATAGACAATGGCACACAAACAGAAGCAGAATTAGTACGAGAGAGAGAGAGAGAAACTTCGTTTGTAGATGGATAGATAGATAAACTCCTGTAAACACTTACACATACGTTAGGCCATATGTAAACGCATGTTCTAACACATGAACATAACCAAATAAAATAATATTAAAAAACCTCTCTCTCTCTCCTCTCTCTCTCTCTCTCTCTCTCTCTCTCTCTCTCTCTCTCTCTCTCTCTCTCTCTCTCTCTCTCTCTCTCTGTGCCAGAATCTCGTTGGGAGTGCTGACGGTACTGACCATGACCACCCAGAGCACGGGTGCCAGGGCCTCTCTACCCCGGGTGTCCTACGTCAAAGCCATCGACGTGTGGATGTCCACCTGCCTCTTCTTCGTATTCGCCTCTCTGCTGGAGTTCGCCTACATCAACGTGCTGGCCCGTCGCCGCTACCCCTACACCTGTCTGGGAGGGGCCTCCCCGCGTGAGGCATCCGAGGAGGGACAGGTGTTGCATTCGGCCAATACGGTATGGAGGAGATGGGTGACTCAAGGGGGAGGGTGATTTGAGCTAAACCATGACAAAACTGAAGCCTTACTGTTCAGCTTACCAGGAGCAAAAACACCCGCTCTTTCTGTAAATTCTTCACTTCTGATCTGCAGTTCTGTTATCCCCTTCTCAGAAAAGGTTAAAAACCTTGGTGTCTTTATCGACAGCGATCTTGATATGAAGGCACAGGTGAATCATGTCTGTAAAATATGCTCTCTGGAAATTAGACGTATAGGTGCTATCCGACATCTCCTTACCACTGAAGCAGCCAAAACTCTCACCACTTCTCTCGTGCTTTCGCGTCTCGATTACTGTAATTCTCTACTAGCAGGCCTTCCCGACTACCTCACCAAAAAACTTCAGCACGTTCAAAACTGTACAGCTAGACTAATCCTCAAAGCTCCATTCAAAGAACACCCTCAACTTTTATTACGCAGACTTCACTGGTTGCCGGTCAAAGCCAGGGTGACATATAAAATCGCATGCCTCTGTTTCAATGCTGTTAAATCTGGAACTCCAGCCAATCTGTCTGACCTTCTAAACTCATACTGCCCAGCTAGAACCCTTCGCTCGTCTTCTGACTCGTTGCTCCTGGTTCCTCCCAGATTCAAATGCAAAAGAAGGGGGAGCGATCCTTCTCCTTCCTGGCTCCTAAAACTTGGAATTCTCTTCCACACGACATCAGGCACTGTGACTATTTTCCAGTCTTTAAAACGAAACTAAAAACTCATCTTTTTACCGTCTATTTCGGCTAATAATTTAAAAGTCCCGGTCATACACAGATGTCAGTTTGTGTGAGTGCGTGTGTGCGAAGGTGCGCGTGGGTGGTTGTGCGTGTCTGCTTTCCCGTGCCTGGGTGTGCGGTTTGTGTGTGCGCGCGCGCGCGCGCGCGCGTGTGTGTGTGTGTGTGTGTGTGTGTGTGTGTGTGTGTGTGTGCGTGTGTATGCGTGCGTGTGTGTGTGTGTGTGCGTGCGTGTTTTCGTTAGTCCTTGTATTGTAAAGCGCATAGAGCTAATCTAGGATTTGCGCTATAGAAATATTCATTATTATATTATATTGATTCAGGGGCAATATGTGATTGAGTGGTGATTCAGGGGGATATGTGATTTGAGTGATGAATCGGGAGGATATGTGATTTGAGCGTGATTCAGGGGGATATGTGATTTGAATGGTGATTCAGGGGGGTATGTGATTTGAGTGGTGATTCAGGGGGATATGTGATTTGAGTGGTGATTCAGGGGGATATGTGATTTGAGTGGTCATTCAAGGGGATATGTGATTTTAGTGGTGATTCAGGGGGATATGTGATTTGAGTGGTGATTCAGGGGGATATGTGATTTGAGTGGTGATTCAGGGGGATATGTGATTTGAGTGGTGATTTGGGAGGGGGGGGGGATATGCTATTTGAGTGCTGATTCAGATGGGGGGGATATGTGGTTTGGGTGCTGATTCAGGGGGTGGGGTATGTGATTTGAAGGGTGATTCGGGGGCGGGGGATATTGATATGAGTGATTATTCTGGGGGGGGGGGGGGGGGGGGTAATTTGAGTGGTGATTCGAGGGGGAGGGGGATGTGATTTGAGTGGTGATTCGGGGGGGGGGGGGTGTTAATATGTAATTTGAATGGTGATTCGGGGGCGGGGGATATTTGATTTGAGTGGTGATTCAGGTGGGGAGGGAGGATATGTAATTTGAGTGGTGAATCGGGGAGGGCGGGGTATGTGATTTGAGTGGTGAATCAGGGGGAATATGTGATTCGAGTGGTGATTCGGGGGGGGGGGGGGTGATATGTCATTTCAGTGGTGACTTTTTTTTTTGGGGGGACGGGTATATGTGATTTGAGTGGTGATTCGAGGGGGGGGGGGGATATGTGATTTCAGTGGTGATTTTTCTGGGGGGGGGGGGGGGGGGGGGTATGTGATTTTATTGTGATTCGGGGGAGGGGCATGTGATTTGAGTGGTGATTCATGGGGGAAATATGTGATTTGAGTGATGATTCGGGGGGAGGGGGTATGTGAGTCGATGATTTGGCTTTAAAAGAAAAATCATTATTATATATTCCGCCGGACAAAAGGGACAAACAATTTTCAAGACAAAACACGCTTTTAGACCTCTTTGGTCTTCTTCAGACAAGATAAACAACATTCAGGACAATGAAAACGAAGAACGAGATCTGCCACGTACCTTCTTAATTTGGGCGCAAAATGTTGTCTTCTCAAATTGGGCGCAAAACGTTTGCGCCCGATTTGGGAAGATAAGCGATTGCTTCACTGTCCATAATGTTGTTTATCCTGCCTGAAAAAGATCAGGGAGGTCGAAACGCGTCGTGTTTTGTCTTGTAATTTGTTTGTCCCTTTTGGCCGACGGATTAATATTAACTTTTGCTTTAAATTTGTTTCAATTTCCGCTAGCAGTTAATTCACTTTGAAACTAACTTTGATCATTTGATTTTCACCAATATTTACCACAGACATGGAGAGAGAGAGAGAGAAAGTGAAAGAGATGCGAGAGCAAAAAAAAAAAAAAAAAAAATTTACTGCGCTACCAAACGAAGGAACAAGAAAATCACAAAACTAAAACACGACACGTTTCGCACAGTTGGGTCTTCTGTCCGTCCTTTGTATTCACTGTTTGGAATGTTATTTGTCCTGCCTGAAGAAGACCCGATAGGTCGAAACGCGCTGTGTTTGTTCTGTAATTTGTTTGTTCCTTCGTTTTGGCGGCGCAGTAATTTCTGTGTTTGTTCTTGTTTCGATTTCCGCCTACAGTCACCCCAGTTTGCAGTCAAAAGAGAGGGACAGACGCTTACACATTGTCAAGGGGTAAAGGTTGTTGACAGTCATGGTCACAGTGGAAGGATCCAAACCAGAAGTCCTGGCTAGAATAACGCAGATAGAAGCCATACCAACGACACTAAAGACCACCTGACGCGTGTCAAAAACTCAGGCTTCTGTGTTCGTTGGTCGTGTCTATGTTTCTGGACACATGAGAAGCTGGGGAAGTCGCCGCTTGTGTCAAAATCATCAATAGGAGAAGTTTTCGTTAGATCTTGACTATCACTTTAATCTTTTTCAGTCAGCTCCGTGCGGAGTGATTTTAGTCAGCGTCTCGTTGGAGCATGTTCAGTCGGCTCTCTGTGGGAGCGTTTTCAGTCATTTCTCTGTGGGAGCGTTTTCAGTC
>CM031601.1:48143745-48146245 GCA_018398815.1 Conus ventricosus
CTTGACAGAGCTTGTCTTGACCCTCAACATTTTTGAGTTCGGTGATGAATTTTATCAACAGACAAAGGGAGTTGCAATGGGAACACGAATGGGTCCATCTTATGCTTGCCTGTTCATGGGCTACGTTGAATCCGGATCTTCTCCCAATTTCCTGGACACCTACCAGAAGTCTTAGAAGATTCATCGATGATTGCTTTGGCATATTCACGCTCCCTAAGCAAGAACTTCTTGACTTCATTCAGTTTGCGAACAACTTCCATCCATCCCTCAAGCTTACCTATGAAATTTCTGACTCGTCCCTTGCTTTTCTCGACATATTTGTCAACATCCAGAAAGACTCACGATCCCTCCATACTACAGTACATTATAAACCAACAGATTCTCATTCGTACCTTCTCTTCTCATCCACCCACCACCTGCATCGAAAGACAGCATCCCTTTTTCCCAGTTCCTGAGGTTGCGCAGACTCTGTAGCTCAGACAGGGCTTTTGTGAAAGAGGCAACAACCATGGCTACTTTTTTCACTGCCAGAGGTTACCCTTTAGCCTTGATACAATCAGCCCTGGAACGAGCCAAGTCAATTCCGAGATGCCAAGCTCTCAAAAGCAAAGAAGCGGATGCTGCAGAGACGGACCGATGCCTACTGACTTTGACCTATCACCCACACAACATACCGTGAAAAACATTCTGTGTCGCAACTTCTCGATCCTTAGGAACGATCCAACACTGAAAGATACATTCAACCAACCTCCACTTGTGGCTTTCAAGAGGGACAAAAGCCTTGGTGACCATCTTGTGCATGCTGCCTTCCATTCTACGTACCTTCTGCTCAAGCTGGCAATTTCCCTTGCAAGAAACCTAAATGTAAAACCTGTACTTTTATTAACCCTGCAACAACTATCCAAGGCCATCAAATCATAAGTTTCAGGTGAAATCCCATTTCACATGCCAAACTCAAAATGTTGTCTATGTCCTGACCTGTACCTTGTGTGCCATGATGTATGTAGGAGAAACATACAGATCACTCAATGATCGCTTCAAAGAACACAGGGACAACATTCTGACAGGAAAAGATACACCAGTGGCAAACCACTTTACTTCTGAACACCATAACCTGTCGCAGGGAATAAACTTGTTTCTCTCAAGCTGCACCCCCCCCCTTCCCCCCTCCTGCCCCCCCCCCCCCCCCATCCCCCATGTTCTATACCATGTTTTCCTTACCACCACCCCCTCCCCTTTCTCTGAAAAAACACCACCCAGATGATCCTCTCCCTCCCACCTCCCCCCCCCCACCTCTTTGCCCCACCCCTTTTGTTGACCATATTAATACAGTTCACCTTTTCCCCACCCCTCCCTACCTTTTTGGCTGAACTGTGGTCACAAGAAACCTGCCAGCTTCCCCTACAACCTCAACACTTCACTTCGTGACCAAGTGCTTACAGCACGAAACGTTGAAGAGTTCTCCAAAAGGTACCTTTTTTCTTTACCTTTATATTTTCAAGTTATCCGGAAAAGGTACAGCAGTCAACATTTCTTCATATTGTGAATAGACGATACTGCCAAAAGCGGAGTCAGATGGCTTTGTTTTTTCCTTTCTTTCTTTCTTCCTTTTGTTTTTTCCTTTTTTTTGTTTGTTTGTAGTTTCAGCAACAGTATGTTGTGTGCACTTTCTTCAGATGTTCACGACACCATAGTATGCTGGGTTGTTTTTTGTTTTTTGTTTTGTTTTGTTTTAATCTCCCGCTGTAGCTGACTTGACTTGACTAAATTTTCATGCTTCATGACAAAATGGCGACTCTCGCTTCATCTTAGAACTCGCGCTGGCTGCGATCTTGGGAGTATTTGTGGTGCATTTGTGTGTCTGGTGTTTCTGTCGTCGTAAGAAGACAACGTGTAGCGTAAATTCGCTCATCTCTTTTGCACTGTCACTCTGTACTGTGGTCTGTGTGTTCATTTGTATTTTATTGTGTATTATACGCATTGAAGTGTTTATTTGTACTTTCTTGTGTATTATACACACATTGAAGTGTTTATTTGTATTTTATTGTGTGTTATACACATTTTGAAGTGTTTATTTGTATTTTATTGTATGTTATGCACACTGAAGTGTGTTGATTTGCATTTTATTGTGTATCATAAACATTGAAGTGTGTTCTCTGTATTTTTTGCTTAATTTTAAAAATTCGTGCTCGAACTCATACTTACTGTATTTGATTCTAATGACCACATTTCGTATGTCCATGGAAAATTGGCATTTCTGTTTGTTTGGTTTTTATTACACTTTCAACCATAAAGTGGGTTCTGTCAGAATCTCCAGAGTGCCAGGGATATGGTGATCATCTTGCAGAAGAAGGAGCATACTCTGCATGACTCGGTTGCAGAGCAATTACTGTCGTCGGCAAGGGATTGGGCGGATATTAAATGCGTGAGGAAACAGAACAGACAGCAATGAGCACACTGCGAGAAGGAGGCAGCCGCGGTGTGCGGTCATCTCTCGCGG
>CM031601.1:48151245-48156245 GCA_018398815.1 Conus ventricosus
GCAATCGGTATCAATTCATCATGAGCCCGCCTACCGGACAAGACACTACACTTCTGCAGATTCCCCTCTGTATAGCTCAGTGGTGCCTGCTCTGATTCAACGTAGGCAGGATACCAGATGTTTAGCCCACTGCTCAAGACAATCATTGCTTTGTCGTGGAGCCAGTTTGAGCGTGTAGTCCGCTCCCTTCCCATCCCGTTCCCCTTCCCCTCCACTTCTTCCTTCAGGGGAAATCAAATCTGACGTCATCATGAGAGGAGGGTTTTACGGACCATAGAAGTTGAGTTCAGTTTGTTTGTCCGTTTTTGTTTGTTTGTTTGTTTGTTTTCATGACGATGATGATGTGGATGATGCTATGGACATCCATATTGACTCGAAACTCCAAGAAGGGCGTACTCGATGACAGCTTTTATCACATATCTTAACGTCTACCAGGCCCGAGAGATACAGACACCTGCAGTGTCGGTCAGGGACTTGAAGCAACACTGTGAGAGACGTCTCCATGAAATGAATGAAATTCCACTGTGTTTGACGCTACGTTTTCTGTGATGGACCACAAAAGTCTTTTTGTTTTCTTTACAACTTTTGCACTGCTGTGTATATCTAGTCTATGCATTTTGAAAAGTACGTTAGAAATTCATATACATCGCCCACTATCCTTACACACTCCGGTAAAGTTTTTTAAAGCTTGTCTCACCAGTGCGTTAATGGATTAGAAAAAGGAGCACTGCTAAACTTTGTTAGTTTCAAAACTGTTTACATACTTTTGGGGGTTATATTGTGGAGTACTGTACATATTTCTGAAAACGTGTTTGCACCACTTGCTGTGTTACCAGGAATAAAATTACACCTATGACCAGCGCGCCTCCAACTGTTTTTTTCCCTGTGTGTCTTGTGTAGTTGTGCCCTTTGGTCCAAATCTTTCTGAGTGGATCATCAGGTATGTATCTGTCGTCATTCCTGTCATTTGAGCGCCATTCGTATGTGTCGGGACTGGTGTTTCTGAAGGGAAAAAAGTGTGTGTGTGTGTGTGTGTGTGTGTGCGCGTGCGCGCGCCCGCGCGCGCATCCTTGTGTGCTTGTTTGTTAAGTGTGTGTGCCTGTCTATATGAGTGTGAGCGCGCATGCGTATGTGGGTTTGTGTCTTGAGACGCGCGTGCGCGTGAGTGTGTGTATGTGTGTGTGTCTGATGTTTGCATGTGAGGGTGTAAAGCTGTGAGGTGCGAAGAGACGGTGAATGTTAATGTGATGGTGTGTGTGCACTTGTGTGTATTTATTTAGTGAGAGCTAATACAGACAAGAGTTTGAACATTAAGGTTGATGTTTTGGACCTGAGCAGAGATGAAGTGCATATAAATCCCCATGATGATGATGATGATGATCATCATCATCATCATCATCATCATCATCATCATTTTGTGTTAATGTTGCTATTGCTATTATCATCATCATCATCATCATCATTAGTAGCAGCAGTAGTATCATTATTACTATTATGATCATCATTATTACTATTATCATTATATTTTTTATCATTATCATTATGTTATTAGTATATTGTTGTTGGTATTGTTGTTGTTATCATACTTTTATTATTGTTGTTTTTGTTGTCGTCGTCGTCATCATTCATCATCATCATCATCATCATTATCATCATCATCATAATTATCATTATCATCATCCTCATTATCATCATTATGTGGTTTAATGGCTTGTCTGACTCTGTTGCGGACTTCCATGTTCACGATGTGATCTGTGTTCGTGGTCTCCAAAGAGAAAGCCAGATCCTAGAAGCGAAGTGTTACCTGCCGCCAGATCTTTACTAAAGAAATGGGGCTGGTAAGAAGGCAGGAGAACGCTGGAGTACTTTTCCTAGAACAGGTGCGGGCTGAAACGTGTTCAGTCATCATTCCTTTGAAATTCACTGCATTGCGTTGTGTTCCCTGAATGGCTTAGGTAAGCAATAGGTTCTGACGTGTGTGTGTGTGTGTGTGTGTGTGTGTGTGTGTGTGTGTGTGTGTGTGTGTGTGTGTGTGTGTGTGTTAGCGTGCGTGCGTGTGTGTGTTGTGTTGTGTGTGTGGTGTGTGTGTGTGTGTGTGTGTGTGTGTGTGTGTTTTTAGCGTGTGTGAGTGTGTGTTTTAGCGTGTGTGTGTGTGTGTGTGTGTGTGTGTGTGTGTGTGTGTGTGTGTGTGTGTGTGTGTGCGCTCGCTCGCGCGTGCGTGTGTTTATGTGTGTATATATGTTTTTTGAGAGTGTTTTAGTGTGCGAATGCGTGAGGGCGCGAGCGAGCGCGCGCGCGTGTGTGTGTGTGTGTGTGTGTGTGTGAGCGCTCGGGTGTGCGCGCGCGTGCGAACGCTCACATGGAAAAAGAAAGGCGAAAGGACGCAAACAAATCTAACACAAGCGATATCCATCCGTCATTTGTTGTAAATATCAAAACACCATGGGTAGCGCAATGCTTAGAATCCAGTATTAGAGAGGGAAATGCGTTCAAAATCCCGTTTAGCCGCAATCATTTTTTTTTTTCACTAGGAAAACAACCCATAACACTACATGCAGTAGACAGAAGCAGATAGTAAGGAAAAGGAAGGACTGGTTGAACACTACATGCAGTAAACGGTAGGAGATTGTGGGGCAAAGCAAGGGTCAGTGAAACACTACATGCTCTAAACAGAAGCATATAGTAGGGAAAGATAAAGCTCAATTAAACACTACGCGTAGTATTAAGTAGCATATTGTAGGGAAACGTGAGCGCCAGCTAGGCACTACGTGTAATACACAAAGCGAGGGCCGGGTGATCACTGGATGCAGGAAACAGTAGCATAATATTATGGTAGGGAAAGGTAATGGCCAGTTGAACAAACTACCGGTCATCTTTTCACACCCCCTTGGCACACACACACACACACACACACACACACACACACACACACACACACACACACACACACACACACACACACACACACACATACAGAGAGAGAGAGAGCTTAAGCCACAGAGTCCACTGACTTAACGTATGGCCATAACCTGTGGCCCTGATAACTCCTTGCCTTTCGTCAGCAGTCGTGAGACGGCATGACACGATACTTCCTGAATTACAATGCCTTATAGTGGGGTGCTGTATAGTGAGCTAAGCAATCTGCAACTTGTGATTCAGAGCTGAACACTGATGAGAGCAAGGTTGGGGGCTGATCTGGCAGACTGTGGTACGTCTGCGTGCCGTTTTTGACTCGTGTGTGCTACCGTGTTCGGTTGTTCGCGCGTGCGCCTGTGTGTGTGTGTGTGTGTGTGTGTGTGTGTGTGTGTGTGTGTGTGTGTGTGTGTGTGTGTGTGTGTGTGTGTGTGTGTGTGTGTGTGAAGGTGGGGGGGGGGGGGGAGTAAGTGGACGTGAAAATCCTCTCAAACGTACGTTTTTAAGAATAATATGACAACAAGATGATTGGTTTGAACATTTTCAAACTTCAGTTGGAAATAAATTGCTTTTGAAATTATGTCATAACTGATGAAAAGAGGGTAGCTGTTGTAATCGCCCTTTCTGTGGAGAAGTCCTACTTGCATTTAAAAAGCTCAAGTGTGCAAACCTGCTGTGCTAGATAAAATAAAATGATGAGCTCCTAAAATGTGCATGAGATAACACTGGCTTTTTATGTTGTTTTTTGTGCAGTAAAGGATTTTTTAAGATAACTGGACTGACCCTAATAAAACTACCGTGGTACGAAAAAGAAATATCAACGACCCAGTAACTCTATAGACATTGCTTCATGTGGCATCAGACTATACTGTTGTTGATATACAGGGAAATGCATGCATCTATGAATTGTGTTCAGTATTTATATATAAATTAGTTATCAAGTCTATAAGAAACGGAAGACACAGTGCGAGATTTTCACCTGACGCTTTTGAGTTATCTTGTTTTGTCTGATGAGGTCGCTGGAAGATCTAAAGCTGTTCTTGAGCATTTAAACAGAAAGCGGAAAGTGGCTCTTGCTCTGGGCCTACATCTACAAAAAAAAAGTTTCAGGAATGCATGTTGGAATTAGCAAGTCTTAGAATGAATCCATCGCTCTGTGTTATGTAGAAACTGTATATATCTAGCAATAATTTCGTGGAAATCTGTCTGAAAAGTATGATGTGAAAAGGCACCCATTATTCGCAACTGTCAGCTCTAGAAAAAGCTGCTGACCATTGTAAAAAGGTCTGTTTCTGTGCTTTGAAACGTTTTCTTGGTATAGCTAGACATATACTGGGTGATCTCAATAGGGTAAAATTAATGTCTGTTCAATTAATTATTCTTTCTTGGTGTAAAAGACATATACTGAATGATCTCAATAAGGTAAAATAATGTCTGTCCAATGATTTTACCGTCTGTTCTTCGGTGCATGAGGCGTTTGTTTGACAGCACGAAAGAAAACAGACTGCAGGAAGAAAAAAAAAGCGTATCTTTATTCTTTGGTGCTAATCTAAGAAGAACTGGGCAAGCCATACCTGTCTGAATAATACATATATGTCTTTAGACTGCTAAGGGAGTTGCTAATTCTCAAATGTTTATTAGTAACTTCAGACAAAAGCTTGCACATTGTAACTGGCAGAATTGGCAACATTGGCATATATAGACTCGCCGTTCAATGTCTGTTCACCAAAACGTAAGGCTAGGCTAAGTTTCAGTCATATTCCCATTTGGAGAGTCAGACTTGGGGGGGGGGGGGGGGGGGGGGGGGGGGGGTCATACAGAATGTATACAGATCGTTATTTATTGGGTCCGTCATGCAGAACATCAAGGTAAGGAGAAGAATATGTTTTTTTCAGTATACCCAGTTACTCAGAATATTTTTATCGTTATATACTGAGAAGTTTATATCAGAAAAATGCAAATAGCCCCGTTCTTTCCGCTTATGTACATTGATGTCGTCAGCCTGTAAAGGCATGGTCACACATTCTATCACGCCTTAAAACTTCCAGACATAATGTGCTTAATTTTGAAGGTGCTTCTGCAAGAAT
>CM031601.1:48163745-48223745 GCA_018398815.1 Conus ventricosus
TGTGTGTCTGTGTGTGCATTTTGGGTTCACAAGGCTTTGTGGGTTGTTTACAAAATTACTCAGAAACAAAACACAAACCAGCTTGTACGGCGCAGCGCAAAAGGAAGCAGAGCTGTCCAGGACGGGGGAAATCGTGATGGTATTGCTTAAGTGCACTAAGTTGATGTATTATTAGTCAGGCTTAACACACCAAGGTTATCTCTGCACTCATACACGCATATGCACACTCATGCATGCACCAAACATTCACCTCTCTCTGGAAATGGGATGTCACGCATTCGTTTCTCTCCTAACACGACTGAGAACAAGAAATACAATTTCTATGCTACTTATAATTAATCATGAACAATCAAATCACACACACAATGAAATATCAAAACATAAAAGGTCAATACTTCCTAATCCCGGGTTATAATAAAAATGACTTCTTACCTGGCCAGGTTTTCACACACACAACCACGCTTTCACACCACACCACAGTTCTTGCAAAAGTTTCTTCACGTCTTCTTCAGCACTGCTTGATGGTGATGCCCTTGGTTGACTGGCTCCAGGCTTCAGGACTGGGTCTTCGTGGTCGTCTCTGGGATCTCGACGTCGAACTCTTCTTCTTCGTCTTCTTCACCCACCTCTGGGTTCAAATTCAGTTTGTCTGTCTTCACCCACCTCTGGGCTTCAAACTTAGTTTCCTTCTCTTCCAGCTTGTCTTTAACTCTAAGACCTTGCTGTCTCTTCTATCTCCCAGACCACGTTTCTCTCGACCCTTTCTCTGTCCTGCTCACTCCTCTCCTCTCTCTCTCCTCTGCCTTCTCTCTCTTCTCCTGGTGTTTGTTCTCTCTCACGTTGTTCTCCCTCAGTTTATATAGGGAGGGACACAAAGGATTCCCCTTTGGGCCATGCCTTTGTCCATGCTGCTTCTCAAACCCCTAGTTCACAAGTACCCTGAATTCTCCATTCGCTACATTCTCCCACACATCAGCATTTACACACATCCCTACCTAATTGATTAGCAAACAAACACTTAGCACCAGATGGACATCGAAATTTCCCGCCAACTTCGGTGGTCACTTAACACAGTAATTATCTTAAGGAGGGCTACTACAACCTCCACACGCATTCAGCCAGACTGACATAGAACCAACACAGTGACCCACGGCAATACCATCCGAACGAGTCCAAGACTCCTGCTCTTCACTGACTGTTTACAAAAGAACCTCAGCTGACTGAGCATTTAGCGCTCACTTGGAGCACCGAGGTCGTAGTGGTTACATCCCTCCCCCCCTTTCGCCACCGGGCAGGTCCGAACTCTCTCCTAGGTGTCATCTGTCATCTGACCACTTCGGCCTCCTTCACACAGTTCGGCCGTGTGCGATGGGTAAGGTACCTGGTTAATTGGTCTATTACCTATTTGTATACTACGTACAACGTCCCTTTGCCTCCAAGCGTCTAATGCCTTTTGTGAGAGGTTTCACGCTCCTTGACAAATTCCCCCCACTCGAAGACAATGCCCTGCATTGGCTAAAACTTAACATTCAAGGAGATGAAACTCTCATAATTTTCCATTTAAACCAGTGCTAATATCGGCCTCTCATAAGCCTACTTACACCAGAGAACGCACGCAAGATGTGTCTTGCAACAAAAATTAGAGAAAAATCAATACATACACACTATCCAAGCAAATATCAACATAGTTCTGGAATCTCCACCAGCTCTAAGTCGTGTGGCCATAAAACCATTATGTTTCTACGGAAATTCTCTCCCTTTCTCTTCATTTCCGTGGCCCGCAACCAACTACGTCACGCATACACGACACTGCAAAAGACACACGCACCCACTACCTGACTTCTCGACCGACCATTTATTTTGGCCAACTTTTTGGTAAGACCAGTCTGATCCCCCTTTCTGTGCACACACCTTGCCTACCCAGCGGCATGTGCTGCATTGTGCACAGAAACGCCTGATATCGCCAAGGATACCGGGCCAGTAGTACTCTCGCGTCACTGCCTTTTGTGAGGCCTTCTTAGCGAGATGGCCCGAGGCTGACGTCACATGATTGTCGGACATCACCGCCTTTCTGCGTTTCGTAGGAACAACGATCTGCTTCTTCGTTTTTCCCGAACGCGAATGAGTAAATGTTCGGTACAATATGCCGTTTCTCTAACTCAAAACCGATTGTACCCTCTTTAACATTTTTCTTCTGCCCTCTGTGAGCAAAACCAACCAGTTTTCTGAGCGAGTAGTCGCCCTTTTGTTCTGCTTGTAACAGCATGGTTTTAGACAGCGAAGGAGTTGTGAGACTCAACTTATAACAACTCTCAATGATTTTAATAACTGTCTTAACAACAGACAGCAAATAGATGCAATTTTATTAGACTTTTCTAAAGCCTTTGATAAGGTTGACCATGAGGGCCTGCTGCTTAAATTAGAACACATTGGCATTGGCGGTTCTTTGCTAAAATGGGCTAGATCATTCCTCGTTGGGAGAACGCAGAAAGTTGTTGTGGAAGGGTCGTCATCCCATTGTAAACCAGTCTTGTCAGGTGTACCACAGGGAACTGTTCTGGGGCCCTTGTTTTTCTTAATTTATATAAATGACATAAGTAGAAATCTCTCTCCTGGAACTACTATAAGGCTTTTTGCAGATGACAGTTTAGTATATAGAACAATTAGAAGCAAGAATGATACACGCATTCTACAAGAAGATCTAAACGCTTTACAAGAGTGGGAAAGAACTTGGAAAATGGAATTTCATCCCCAAAAGTGCCAAGTGTTGCGTATATGTAACAAACGCTCACCAATTAGATCAGATTATTCTATTCATAATACTATTCTTAAAGAAACTAATGCTGCAAAATATTTAGGCGTGATTATAGATAGTCGTCTCAAATGGAAAGAACATTACAATTTAGTATGTAAGAAAGCAAATAACATCTTAGCTTTCTTATACAGGAATATCAATGACTGCCCCAAAAAGGTTAAAGACGACTGCTACAAAACACTGGTTAGACCAGTACTGGAATATGGTTGCTCAGTTTGGGATCCTTACCATCTAAAGGATATTGATAACCTCGAAAAGATTCAGAAGAGAGCAGCACGGTTCGTAACAGGGAACCACATCAGAGAAAAGGGGAATACTAGGAAGAACATGAGGAAATTAGAATGGAAACCCTTAGAAGAGAGAAGAGCTTTTTTCAAACTTAACATCTTCTTCAAAGGCAGAGCTAAAGTAATTGATATTCCAATGGAACAACTAGTATTGAATAAAAGTAGCACCAGGAGTGGCGGTCAATGTTATACCATACCTGCATCAAATATTGACAGCCACTTACATTCTTTTTATCCCAGTTCTGTACGGCTGTGGAACTCACTGCCGGGTGCCATCAAGATTGCCACAAATGCAATCTCATTTAAAAAACAAATTGATGCGACAGTTTTGAGATCTGCATATTGACGATTTTCTATTTTTACTTCCCCAGATATTTTACTGTTACCTGGGCCTGAATTTGGCCATTGCTTTTAACTTCTTGAATATCGAGTGCAACCCCTTGTTGCCAAATTTGCTCCAGGGGCCAACAGTCTGAGTCGCACTATTTTATGTTATTTTATTTTACTTTTTAACATGCGCGCTGGTGACCTACTCGTTTTTGAGTGAACCAGTATTTTAGGAAGAAGAAGAAGAAGAAGAGTGGGGTTAGTCTCACCGGACACGCTCCATTGCGTTCTGAAGTGTGTGACCACTCGGGGCCTTTCTCTCCCGTGATTTCTTTTGTCGGATTCAACACAGAAATCACGGTCTGGGTCTCCGTACCACGTGCTCCTGGAATGTTTCCAATTACCAGATCATACAGCGGCTTTGGAACAGTCAAAGCCTGCACAACTCCACTATAGAATGGTGTATCAATAAACACCTGGGCCGTTTTGAATTCTGCTGCTGTTCCATCTATTTGTCTACACCTCTGTGTTTTACCTGTGAATTGTCCCTTCTCAACCAGGGACTCCTTCACCATAACACCAGTGCACCAGAGTCTCTAATGACATTAACCACATTGTCCCCTACTCTGCCTTTGTGCACATCCATGTTATCGCCTGAATCTGTGAACACACAGCACAATCCAGACAAAATAACACTGTCATCTTTTCCATCTCTTTCTACCTGTCTCTCACTTGGCCTGATCTTCATTGCTGCTGCCTTCTGTGACTTAAAAATACAATCCCTAGCCAAGTGCCCTGTCTTATTGCACAGAAAACAGGTACGCTCATTCCTAGCCACGTGGCTATTGGTTTTCACCCTTGTTTGCTCACGTGACGCCGTGGGCCTACGGGTGTGTACTACTGACTCGTCGTGTGAGTCATGTGCTGGCCTACCGTTCTCTGGATATGCCTCCAGGCCCTCTTCTTGTTGAGGCAAGTCGCGCCTCGCTTCACGGTAAATCTCTGCTGCTTCAAGTACTTCAGCTATTGTCACGACACCCCTCTCCTTGAGGTGTATTGTGAGGCCCGGCCCACAACCGTCAAGTATCTGTTCTTTCATCACCAGTGTCTTGAGGCCTTCAAAATCACAGTCCACTTCACTCAGTTCTATCCACTTGTTAAAGTAATGATCGAGTCTTACTCCGAACTGTGTGTATGTCTCACCCTGTTCGATTCTCGCCTCGCGAAACTTACGCCTAAAACCTTCTTCAGTCAAATCATATGCCTTTAGTACTGCTTGTTTCACCTTGTCAAAATCTCTCTGATCACCTTTGGGTAGGGTGGAAACGTGTGTAACGCACGACCTGTCAACAAGGCAGACAGGTTTATTGCCCAGTCATCTTCGGGCCAGCCCTCGTGCTTGGCAACCGATTCAAACCGACTGATATAGGTGTCGATCGAATCAGTTTCTTCTCTGAACAGTGGGAGTTTAAGTCTCGGTGCGCAACTTAGTCTGCGGTCTACTGACTCAGAACTGGTGTCCATTTCACTGCGATTTTCAGACTTTATTCTTTCCAACTCAATTTGTTTTG
The DNA here is from genome assembly GCA_018398815.1 of Conus ventricosus. Lineage (NCBI taxonomy): Eukaryota > Metazoa > Mollusca > Gastropoda > Neogastropoda > Conidae > Conus > Conus ventricosus. Next base: position 48,168,746 of record CM031601.1, read on the forward strand.
CTAGAATCTCTGATTCTGCTTCTGCTCTAGCCCTCGCTGCACTCTCTGCATCTGCTCTTGCTCTGGCAGCTGCACTCTCTGCATCTGCTTTTGCTCTGGCAGCTGCACTCTCTGCATCTGCTCTCGCTTTAACAGCTATACACTCTGCATCTGCTTTAGCCTTCGACGCAGCAGTTTCAAGTCTAAGTCTCTCAGCCTCAGCATCTGAGTTTCTTTTGACAGCGTCGAGCTGTTCCTTTTCAAACTTCCTTCTTTCAGCCCTTTCATCTCTCTCAGTCTTCTGCTGAGTTTCAATGAATCTACGCAGTTCATCTCCTGTATATCCCAGTTTCTCCCCTAAACTAATCAGTTTCTCAATGGGAGTAAAACTTTCTTCAGCCATTTTCTTTTCTTATATGTTTTAGCACCACTAAAACAGTTACGCTTATAAACCCGGTAAAAGTTGGTACACAGTTTATCTACTAAACGTTACGAGTACACCAACCAATGGTAGTGTTCCTAACACAAAGGAGCCTTAATCTTAAACCACAGCTTCTGTGAGAGTTAAGACTAGAACCTCGTTCTTCGTTTCTCTGAACGACCTTTGATTAATACAACCACCCTACACACAAGTCAATACTCAATACTCAAAGAACTAAAGGAAATAATTAGAAGAGCTAATTAAAATTGCCTTTAGTGGACGCTTCGCCCCAGTACTACTCTAGTACTTTGTTTCCCTCCTGAACCTAATTTGGGCCATGCAATCCTGGCAGGCTCGCCACTGTCCAGGACGGGGGAAATCGTGATGGTATTGCTTAAGTGCACTAAGTTGATGTATTATTAGTCAGGCTTAACACACCAAGGTTATCTCTGCACTCATACACGCATATGCACACTCATGCATGCACCAAACATTCACCTCTCTCTGGGAATGGGATGTCACGCATTCGTTTCTCTCCTAACACGACTGAGAACAAGAAATACAATGTCTATGCTACTTATAATTAATCATGAACAATCAAATCACACACACAATGAAATATCAAAACATAAAAGGTCAATACTTCCTAATCCCGGGTTATAATAAAAATGACTTCTTACCTGGCCAGGTTTTCACACACACAACCACGCTTTCACACCACACCACAGTTCTTGCAAAAGTTCTTCACGTCTTCTTCAGCACTGCTTGATGGTGATGCCCTTGGTTGACTGGCTCCAGGCTTCAGGACTGGGTCTTCGTGGTCATCTCTGGGATCTCGACGTCGAACTCTTCTTCTTCGTCTTCTTCACCCACCTCTGGGTTCAAATTCAGTTTGTCTGTCTTCACCCACCTCTGGGCTTCAAACTTAGTTTCCTTCTCTTCCAGCTTGTCTTTAACTCTAAGACCTTGCTGTCTCTTCTATCTCCCAGACCACGTTTCTCTCGACCTTTCTCTGTCCTGCTCACTCCTCTCCTCTCTCTCTCCTCTGCCTTCTCTCTCTCTCTCCTGGTGTTGTTCTCTCTCACGTTGTTCTCCCTCAGTTTATATAGGGAGGGACACAAAGGATTCCCCTTTGGGCCATGCCTTTGTCCATGCTGCTTCTCAAACCCCTAGTTCACAAGTACCCTGAATTCTCCATTCGCTACATTCTCCCACACATCAGCATTTACACACATCCCTACCTAATTGATTAGCAAACAAAACACTTAGCACCAGATGGACATCGAAAAATTTCCCGCCGACTTCGGTGGTCACTTAACACAGTAATTATCTTAAGGAGGGCTACTACAACCTCCACACGCATTCAGCCAGACTGACAAAAGAACCAACACAGTGACCCACGGCAATACCATCTGAACGAGTCCAAGACTCCTGCTCTTCACTGACTGTTTACAAAAGAACCTCAGCTGACTGAGCATTTAGCGCTCACTTGGAGCGCCGAGGTCGTAGTGGTTACATCCCTTCCCCCTTTCGCCACCGGGCAGGTCCGAACTCTCTCCTAGGTGTCATCTGTCATCTGACCACTTCGGCCTCCTTCACACAGTTCGGCCGTGTGCGATGGGTAAGGTACCCTGGTTAATTGGTCTATTACCTATTTGTATACTACGTACAACGTCCTTTGCCTCCAAGCGTCTAATGCCTTTTGTGAGAGGTTTCACGCTCCTTGACAAGAGCTTACATGCTTTTGTGTTCCAATACCAAACACATGCATACGAGTCTACGCCGCTCATGCGTAAGACCATGAAAAGCTTTTTTCCTGTTCATTCTGAGATTATTAAATACATGTAAATAAATCGATTAATGATTGACAATTTTTAGTTGTTTTCTATGAATCGTGTGATTGGGCCATTGTACGAATGAGTGATTGTGGGAGTAGGGGAGTAGAATGTAACTGAGCGAGTGAGCGAGTTGGTGACCTAATGTGCTAAAATTGTTTAGAATGTTATACACGACAAAATCATCGACGGTCTGATTGAACGAAAGGATATTTTAGGAAAGAGAAAAGAAAGTAAGAGCGCGCGCGCGCACACGCACGCACACACACACACACACACACACACACACACACACACACACACACACACACACACACATATGCATGCACGCTCACGCACGCGCGCGCGCGCATACAACACACACACACACACACACACACACACACACACACACACACACACACACACACACACACACACACACATGCACGCACACACGTGCACTCTTGCACGCACGCTCTCAAACACGAACACACTCACATACAGAAAGAGAGAGAGAGAGAGAGAGAGAGAGAGAGAGAGAGAGAGAGAGAGAGAGAGAGAGAAGAGAGAGAGAGAGAGAGAGAGAGAGAGAGATATTCAGATGGTTTATTCATAAAGGCCATATCCTCTTAGATGAGGAATGCATACGCAAAAATGATAATGGTGTACTCACGCTAGCCTTAATCGGGCTATATTTGCATATGTTCGCTCGTTAGACGCCTCATATAACCAGAGAATGAATTGTTCTACAGTGTCTTCATTTGTTGATGGCGTCAGCAAAGTAAGTTTGAATACATAAAGTTGTTTGTGAAACTTAAGTGGCAATAAATTTCACTCTGATATCTGTCAGTCCTGGGTAAACAAAACATAAATTGGACTCGATCCTACCCTGATAAATTGGACAGTTCATGTTATAATCATTTATCTATCTATCTGTCTGTCTGTCTGTCTATCTATCTCTCTATCGAGAGAGAGAGAGAGAGAGGAGGAGAGAGGAGAGAGAGAGAGGAGAGAGAGAGAGAGAGAGAGGAGAGAGAGAGAGAGAGAGAGAGTTGTTTTTTTTTTCTTAACTGACTGAATTCTTGTTAACAGAAGGTTGGAATCCGGCAGATAGGCTAAACCGAGGTCAATTTGAGTTCATTCGCAATAAGTCACGGGCAGATGTGTCAAAGAAACCCTTTTTTAGATTTTAAAAAGGGTGTTTTCGTAAGCTGTTTACCCTTCTTGACTATCCCATGAAATCGGTACCATCACTATTAAACCACATGATACAGCCATAGTGCGACCTCGATGGTCGGTTGGACTATCAACACCATGAGACACAACTGGTATTTTGCATTAGGTAGCCCGTCAGAAGGCGATATGTGCTAAGAGGTGATACACTACGGGCTGTATCCATAAAACAATACGGGGGGGGGGGGGGGGGGGGGGGGGGGAATAGTACTACAATAAGTCTTGGCATTAACAGAACTGACAGAGGGGATAGACTATGCTCAAATGAAGGCACTTTGTTTCTCTTGGCCAATGTAGAGTCTTGTACAGCTGTTTTGCTGATATGCTCCGTCGGGTAGTCCTTCATCCTACGGTACTGAAAACTCGAGTCCCTGTTCTGGAGTCTGTGAGAAGGCGGGACATTGGAAATGCGTGGTAAGAACCTTTTTTCCTTTATGTGCTGTTCACCAGCGCTGATGAGGAGCTAGCTGCAATGACCTGTGTATGTGTGAACTGAGCTTACGAACGTCTGCCCTCTTGATCTGTGTACATCCAGCGGCAGCGTGTTCCTGTATCAGAAATAGGAACTTGATAAGAAAACCAGAAGACTCTGCAAGTCCGGAACGTATGGCCTAACCTTCATCCAAACCCTATCCTAACCCTAACCAGACATTAAACTCGCCCTAACGTGTGAAACATCATTTACAAACAAACAAGAAACAAACGAACGAACAAAACAGAACTTCAGTTACAAATTGTGGTTGCTGTGTGCGGTGTGTAGATTGTCTTCTCCTTTCTCCTGTTGCGTTGTCTTCCCTTACCCCCAACCCCATACATCCCTCTTCAACATAACCCGACCTTTTAACATCATCTCCTCCATCTCCTCACCCACCCAGCCACCCTCGATCACTTCTAAGCGCTGACGTATTTGAAATTCTCAAGACTTTCTTTGTCTTGGGATCTGTTTTCGAAGAATACGCTAACATGCTGTCATCTTGTGGTAATGTGCGTCTCTGTGAGGCTTCCTTACAGCTCATCTGAAAAAAACCAAACCACGGAAATAGGTGTTACAGTAAGCTACTAACCATTAGATACACTGTTTTTGTCACCAATGAACATATGTGTCAAATCATCAATATATCCGAAGGCCTCAATCCTGGTATGTCCTGATAGGACCATACGAAGATCTACTGACATCAGTTGAGAAAGAAAAAAAAAACTCTATTGCTATAGCCATGAAACAACATCCAGTGGCATTGCTGAAACCAGGGAACTGTTGAAAGAGGAGGAAGACGAAACAGGAGGACAGAAAACACGATGGACTGACATTGTAAAAACTGGACAGGGAAAACACTTGCAGAGATCCAGGCCTTACCACACAGCCGACAGATCTGGGGGCACTACTGAACTGTTCTTCGCTGTGATACCCATTGACTCTCCAAGTCGTTAAGGGAGAAGAAGACAGAGGAGGGGGCGGGGGAAGAAAGAGGAGGAGAGTATGTAACTATGGCTGGCTTTCTTGTCGCACTATTGGACCGACAGTATGACAGAATGTGAGAGTGATGCTCGTTTCTGTTGACGTTGGAACCATTTTGAATGATTTGGGGTCGAATGATACTCTCCTCAAAGGATTAGAGTTGTCCGTAAAAAAATAAAAAAAAATAAAAAAATTAAAAAAGTCAAAAAGAAAAAAAAAGTCAAAAAGAAAAGGAAAAAAAAGAGAGAAAAAAAAAAAGCAGCAACAACAACTGGTGACTGCTCAACTGCCTTTGTGAGCCCATTATCTTTGATTGTCTTTAGTCAAGACTCCGATACCTTAAACTGCCTGCACTGTCGCTGCCTATACTCTCGCCGCCTGCGTGAGCATATCAAACAGGTCTGTCTCATTCTGTGATTAGCTGGAAACTGACTATAGTTGTCACAGAACTGCGCTGGTAGTGATCAAAAGTGTTCTCTTGCAAGTTTTGGCGGTTTTTTTTTTTCGTTTTGACAGTCCGATAAAATCGGCAATACACTTTGCAGGTTCTTGGTTGAACAACAGATCCGGGTTGAAGCTGAACAAGTTCTTTCTCTTTGTGACAGGTTATAGGTCTTTCAAAAATATCAAAAAGCACGCAGGGTACACATGATATTTTTTTCTCCTAAAATTATCTGAACGGTACACGGGACAAGCGCTAGGTGAAAAGTTTCCTATAAGAAAAACGCATTTGGTGCAAACAAGAGTGATACAGGCGGCGACTGTCAGTTATGAAAAAACAGCAAATAGAACGGGCAGCGAAACCACAGGCGAGAAAAGTATGGTTCGCCCTTCTACCAGCCTCCTTGGAATCTGTATTTATATCAGTAGTATTCATACATCAGAGTCATTGCTGAAGACCGAAAATTACTGTAATTAGTTAGTCAAATGAACACCCGCCCCGTTTTCATTCATCATTTACACCTGACGACAGTAATTCTCAGCAGCGATGGGTTGCCGTCACAGTTGCCTGGTGACTCGTCGGAAAAAGGAGGCAAATCTAATAATTCGTTAAATATTTTTATTAAAAAAAGAACAAGAACAAGAATCCAGAAGAAGTGAGGCTATTTGGTATTTCTTTACGTCTGTGCAATATTTCTACGGCGACGTGCACACACTTGAGTCAAAGGGAGTTAAATTTTTGTGTAAGGCACCAGGCGACAATGCTATTCTAGTTTGTGTTTTTTTTTAAAAAGAAAGAAAGAAAAGGCGGAAGAGAGGGAGTGGGTGTAAATTAGCTCTTCCCTGATAAGAACTGCACGTGTGGAGTGTTGTAAGAAATGAACACCCGCCCCGTTTTCATTCATCATTTACACCTGACGACAGTAATTCTCAGCAGCGATGAGTTGCCGTCACAGGAAGGGCTGGAAGAGTGATAAGCACGAAAGGGTTGGGGTGGGGATGGAGTGGGGAAGTTTCTCCGTCAGGCGACTATCAATGGGGTCAATGTACAGCTTAACCCAGCTGTGCAGAGAGAAGGGAGAGAATCAACGCTTCTATTGTCGAAAGGCAGAAGTCAAAGCATTGACCACAAATTTACTACCACTTCTACCTTCTTTTATCTTAGACAGCCTGGAAAATTCGGAGGGAAATGATATTATTTTCAAACATTCGATTACATTTAGCAGATGAGCGAGAAGCACGCAAGCGCGCGTGTGTCCATGTGGGTGTGGGTCTGCACGCGCGCTCATGCGCGAGTGTACGCGCATGCTAGCGCATGTTGACAGACGATTTCTCAGCAGACCTGGCCAGTGTACAGCAATAGCTGTGTTCTGCTGCCAGGGAGACTGAGATTCGAACACGCTTGTAAACCCCGAATTTAAAAATAAAGATTTATATATAGTAACATTCATCTTTGTGGTTGCATCCTTCTGTGGGGGGTAATATTGTTTTGTTGCAGACGATGTCCTTGTGCCCAGTGGTATGTTAAGAAAATAAGTGACTGGGTGTAAGAGATGCGTATAGCGAAAATAAGAGCAGGCATGCGCACGTGTGTACACATTTGCATATTCAGCGCGCGCGCGCGCGCGCACGCACGCACACACGCACGCACGCACACACACACACACACACACACACACACACACACACACACACACACACACACACTGGTTTCCCTTCAATTTTTTGCACATGTCAGCTTCAAATGCGTTCTCAAGGTAATTTCCACCACACCCACCAGCTTATTTGTGGCCACGCACAGTTAACATTTAATTTGGATGAGCACGTAGGTCTTGCATGTGGTCTAGTCTTTAATTTTTGGACAGAGTCCCATAAGCCTCACATGTTCTCCATCTTTTAGTCTTTGGGCACAAAGAACGTACTCTCAGTGAGATGAAGCCACCAACCATGGTTCATCAAATTGCCACGACCCTCTCTGTCTCTCCGTCTGCTCGGTGATCAAGTCTCTGATCTGCTATCCGCGCCATTAAACCAGCACTTCGTCTATCCACACGGGGACTCGCTTTACTTCACTTCCGAGATTCCACCACATTGCGCACGCACGTGCCGGAAATTCACAGCACCGCGGGGAAATGGACAGACGATCGACCCTCTTCCGCCATTAACTGAGACAGTCATTGAATACGTATGGTCAGACCAGGAAATGAATTTTTCAGAAATGAGACTGTGAAATCCAGCGCTTGTTGAAAGGCAACGACTGTTAAACCCAGAACACAAGCTGACCGACAGATAACTGTAAAACCCAGCATTCGTTTACGAGAAAAGTCTAAAATCCAGCATTGGTTGACAGGCAGAAGACTTAAAGCCAGCACGTGCAGAAAACTATAACATCAGCCTTGGTTGACAGTTAGAAGACTGTAAAGTGGGCACTATCTGAAAAGCAAAGATTGCATAGCCTAGCACTGGCTGACAGGTTATAATTTGTAAAGTCCAGCGCTGGCTGACAGATTGAAGACTGTAAAGTCCAGCACTGGCTGACAGATTGAAGACTGTAAAGTCCAGCGCTGGCTTACAGATCGAAGACTGTAAAGTCCAGCGCTGGCTGACAGATCGAAGACTGTGAAGTCCAGCACTGGCTGACAGATCGAAGACTGTAAAGTCCAGCACTGGCTTACAGATCGAAGACTGTAAAGTCCAGCACTGGCTGACAGATCGAAGACTGTGAAGTCCAGCACTGGCTGACAGATCGAAGACTGTGAAGTCCAGCACAGGCTGACAGATTGAAGACTGTAAAGTCCAGCGCTGGCTTACAGATAGAAGACTGTAAAGTCCAACACTGACTGACAGATCGAAGACTGTAAAGTCCGGCACTGGCTGACAGATCGAAGACTGTGAAGTCCAGCACGGTGACAGATCAAAGACTGTAAAGTCCAACACTGACTGACAGATCGAAGACTGTGAAGTCCAGCACTGACTGACAGATCAAAGACTGTAAAGTCCAGCACTGGCTGACAGATCAAAGATTGTAAAGTCCAACACTGACTGACAGATCGAAGACTGTGAAGTCCAGTACTGGCTGACAGATCAAAGACTGTAAAGTCCAGCACTGACTGACAGATCGAAGACTGTAAAGTCCAGCACTGGCTGACAGATCGAAGACTGTAAAGTCCAGCACTGGCTGACAGATCAAAGACTGTAAAGTCCAGCACTGACTGACAGATCGAAGACTGTAAAGTCCAGCACTGGCTGACAGATCGAAGACTTTGGTTCAGCACTGGCCGACAGGTTGAAAATTGTGAAGTTCAAGGCTTAGTGACGGATTTAAGATTGTACAGTCCAGCGCTGGCTGACAGATTAAAGACTGTAAAGCCCAGCGCTGGCCGATAGGTTGAAGACTGCGAAGTTTGACCCTGACTGGCAGATTGAAGATTGTAAAACCCAGCGCTGCATGACTAGTTGAAGACTGTAAAACTCCACAATGACTGACAAGTTGAAGTGTGTGTGTGTGTGTGTGTGTGTGTGTGTGTGTGTGTGTGTGTGTGTGTGTGTGTCTCTCTCTCTCTCTCTCTCTCTCTCTCTCTCTCTCTCTCTCTCTCTCTCTCTCTATATATATATATATATATATATATATATATATATATATATATATTATACATATATATATATTATATTATGTGTGTGTGTGTGTGTGTGTGTGTGTGTGTGTGTGTGTGTGTGTGTGTGTGTGTGTGTGTGCGTGTGTGGATGGATGTATGTATGTGCGTGTATATATAAATATATAATATATATATATATATTTTTTTTAAGAGCACACATAACGTACAGATTGTATTCTCAATCCTCGGTCATGAGAAAGCGCCACTCAAAAACTTTTATCAGTGGTGGGTGTCCTCTAAGCTGGTAAACTTCACAGGCAAACCAAGTTTAAACATTTATCTCCCCTCGCCGTTCTTGTAGCTGGCGTCCGGTTTGCGCGCGCGCTTGCTTGTGTGTGTGGTGGGGGGGGGGGGGGGGGGGGGGGGGTGTTAGCGCGCACGCGTGTGTGTCTATATGGATAGATAGATAGATAGACAGACAGACAGATAGATGGACGTGGGTTGTTCTTAGAAACAGGTGTAGTGTAAGGGTCACTCACTTAAAAGGCTTTTCTTTTTTTTTTAAATAATTATGTGTAAAATTTGTCACTCTGGACTTGGACCTGTATTAGCCACACACTTGTCAATAGTCAGAGAAGGAAAAGAAATGCCAAAGTGCTTAGTCGACAAATGAATGTAAAAAAAAAAAAAAAAAAAAAAAAAGTTATGAGCTTCGATCTATACTGGTCTTCTTCAGACAGGATATGAACAAACAATGGAAATCAATGGGTAAAGGAAGGGGGAGTGTCTGGTGAACAAGTCCTCAGTCACTATGAACATGACTTAACATGGGAATTTCAAAAGGAGATGGGTGGGAGGAGAAGGGAGGGGGGTGGAGAGAAGAGTGAGAGGATGAAAAGAACGTTGTAAAGGTACATATATCAAATCGTTTACAGACAGCCAAGGGAACCATTGAGGTCTGTATTTTCACGTAACTACTTGTACATTCCCGTCTAGAGTTGACTTTCGTTTGCAGAGATCAGAGTCAAAACCAGATTAGGGTTGCAAGAAGAGATCGGTTTAATCCAGCTGATCCGCCTTGGCTTAAGGCTGTTTCAGGCCAATTGACATAGGCTAGAACACCAAGGCTACATCAAAATGTTGTTATGCTCTGCATAGTTATGAGTGGATTGTCTTCAGTTGTGACAAGCTCCTAGCATAACATTATCAGTCTCCAAAATCCCCCGAAGTCGGAGCGTGGCTGCCCATGTGGCGGGGTAATGAAAAGCGGTCACACACGTAATGTTCTCGTCGCCAGCTGATGCATTTGTACCATAGTGTTCAAGTACTTCGGCTGTTTCGATGATCCCTGGAGTCTTTTAGCCAGGGTACGACAACAACAACTACAGCATCCAGCTGATTGCCTGGTTTGGTGTCGAACTTTCCAAATGGCTCTGGATATAGGCCTACGTTTCTTTGAAAATAGATAAATTGAAATTGAAATAAAATTTTAAAGAAAAATTACTGTGCCGCCAAACGAAAGAAACAAACAAGTTACAAGACAAACACGACGCGTTTCGACCTCTTTGTGTTTTATTTCAGGCAAGACAAACACAATGAGAACGAAGCATGAACAGTCACCTATCTCCTCAAACTGGGCGCATTTTGAGGAGATAAGTGACAGTCATTCGTGCTTCGTTTTCATTGTCTTGACTGTTGTTTCTGTTGCCGGAATCAGACCGCATCATGTTTGTTTGTTTCTTTCGTTTGCGGCACAGAAATGTGCCTCCATTTTTGCGCGCAGTCACCTCACATTTAAACTAATTATTAAAAATAAAATAAAAAGAAATATATGGCCGTATCTTGTGATGGTGGTAGTAGTAGTTGTTGTGGTAGTAGTGGTGGTGGTAGTTGTGGTACTGGTATAGTAGTAGTAGTAGTTGTTGTTGTAGTAGTAGTGGTGTGTTTTGCTTTCTCTCTCTTTCTCTCTCTCTCTCTCTGTGCTTATGTCTGTTACTATTATGTTGGGTGTCTCAATCCGCCGCTGTCCTCCAATGAACGGGTCCCAAGCCAAAGGGAGGTAATTTCTCGTGTCGCAGTACCGACGTTGAGAAACGGAAGTGCTCTCTCTTCACAAACTTGTTCAACATGGCGTCACCTGTGCTATCGACTCAGCCGTCACAGCTGCGAAGAATGAATAAGTGAGTGGTCTCATGTTGTACAGTTGTCTGTGGTTTCACTTAGTTTATGTACACGCAGGTGTTTTGATACGCGTCAAACATTTGCTACTTTTTTGCTTTTTTAATCAGAATAAGGATTCCACGTGTCGGCCATGGTCTCACCAGCAAGCAACTGACACTGTGACTGCGTAAATCGCCTTCTGTGCTTCATGTAGAGTGAAGTTACTTATGCTTGTTTTATCTACTGAGTTGTTTTCGGCAGTATTCTAGTTTAGAGGCTTCCCTTGTCTCAGTACCATAGATTCGAGCTCTCTCGAATAATAATAGTCTCATAATAATCAGCCTGTTGATTGTGGAAACTCAACGGCAGAAGACGCCATTTAGTCGGCGCACGTCCGCCATTGTCACCGACATACATGAGCCATCCTCCCTCCCGCTGCGCAGACCCAGTTGTTATTATGCCAAAATAATCAACTTGATGATTGTGGGCATCACATCAAGAAGAAGAAGAAGAGCCAAAATACTCGCACAAAGAAAGTTCCCATGACGCCAGTTTTGTTACAAAATGCGAAACAGACTGGTCAGTAAATTTTCGACAAATACGACTTCTCCAAACGTTACAAAGCACAGACAAAAAATATGCTCAAAACAGTATTCTCCACAACACAGCAATGAAAATGATTATTTGTCATGTCTTCATTGACTTGACTTGATTCAATGTTAGAGGCCCTTTTGCCAGTTTTGGGCCTGTTGTTTTACTGGCTTAAGTTTTCACATGCGTGGGAATCCCTAACTTAAGTCAGACACTCTGGCTCGTAAACTTTCTTTAGGTGTTTCCAGTGTTGGTCCAAATGACTTTTGAAAGCATTCAGCGAAGGGGCTGAGACCACCGTGTCTGGCAAACTGTTCCAGCAGGAGACCACTCTGTGGGAAAACTATCGTTTTTAGTCGTCGACGTTGAGGCATGCCATGATAAGGGGACCTGATGACATAAAGGGAGCTTCAGAACGAGGACTTTCAGTTTGACCCCTTTACCTTGATATGATTTCTTTTAATAAAAATCTTAAGTCATCGAAAAATGCACATCCATTTTTTTTTTTATATGACACTTAAATTGCTGTAGCAGTGGAAAAAAAAGATCTGAGAATGTTGTTTTAGAAGTGACAAGAAGTTTTGCTATAGGTATGTGTACGCCTCGTGTTGAAACTACACGTCCATCTTCCCACGATGGCTGCCACAGGTTAGGCTCGACATTGAGTCATCACTGTGAATTATTCATGATGCCCAACCATATGGCACCATGATATAATGCAAAGAGAATTTGCACGCTGATTTACAAGGGTAAATTTTGTGCACATTTGAAAGCTATTTCAAGTGCCCTACATCTACATGCTTTCACTTCAGCAGCCCAAAATGGGTAAATGTGACTCATTTAGTCCTTATTAATGAACATGAGGCCTAGATTTTTCACTTTTGTGAATGTTTTCAGTGTCATATGAATGACTATATTCAGTCATACAGTCATGAATACAGTCATATCCAAGTTAAACTCGCCAGAAAGTTTGGAATACTTACTGAGGTAACGGGTAAGTTGAGTGCAATAGCTATTGTTGCTCAACCAGCTGTTTCACCATAGATATGTCAATCATGACCATTGTTTTGAAGGGGACACCTAATCTCATTTTGCTTTCATGGACCTTAAGTACATTTCAACGTGTATTTTAACCCTTGACTGCCGCTATTTTGTAACAGTTTTGTACTTCTGTGTGCCGTCGCAAAATTTGACTTTTTGCGGTAGGTTCACTAATTTGATCAGTGCTCATTTATTTGTCAGGGCTTAAAACGTTCCGCGTCTGGGCGGAATTCCGCGATTTAGGTTTGTTAAAAAAAAAAACAACAAACAAACAAAAAACCGACAGGAGCAAGGTATCCGTGATCGGCTTGCAAGCGTTCATAGCAACTGCGCGCAAGTTATGGCCCTGATTATTCTTGGAAGAAGTTTCTGGTCGGACTTCCGGAAAAAACAAAATGGCGGAGCGCGCAGACATTGTTCATGCGGGTCGATCTTTTGACGAATCTGCAATTAAAAACAAGTGGAAAAGGGAGTGGACGCTTCATAAAGTTGACAAAGAAGTCATTGGAGACTTTCTTCGCAAAGTTATTGCACCAGGTTTAGCTTGGTGCAAACTGTGCTTAAGGGAAGTGTTACGGTGGTCGCGGGAATAAAGCTCTTGAGGATCACATTCGTTCAGCGAAGCACGTGTCAAACGTCAAGGTGCTGAGTGGAACTACAAGAAAGGTCACTGAAGACACTTTAGCAGCAGTAAAGCGTGCCAGGATAGAACATTGCAATCCTGTGGGGAAAAAAAGAGGGTGATATAGAAAATGTGGAGAGTGCAAGCCAGGCAGGAGGCAGCAAGGAAAAAGAGAGGGTTCAAACTAATCAAAGTCAAGTTGTCAGCAAGAAGGTGGATGAGAATGAAATAAAAATTGTAGAGTGTGAAAGCCAGACAGGAGAAAGCAAGGAAACAGCAGACAAAGACAGGGTTGAAATTCAAGTAAGCAAGAAGGTGGATGGCAAAGACAGTGCAGACAATGCAAGCAGCAAGAAGAAACAGAGTTCCTTGCTGTGTTTCTTTAATGCCTCCACCACCCAAACACCCAAATGACAAAGCTGTGTGTGTGTATTTGTGTCCTTGTGAAATCCTGTATTTCAGTGTTTATTATAATTTAGGAACTTCAAAATTTGACTTTCAGAATGTGCTGATTCCACAAGTTTCTCATTTATCAAAATTTGGATATTATGCCTTTTAAAATGTGCTGATTCCACAAGTTGATCTCTGTTATATATGAGACTGAACTTTAAAGTGTTTGATGCAGTTACTGACTTTGTGTGCACCAACTTCAAACTTGATATTGTGGGGTCATTTAAATCTGAAAAGTGAAACTTATTGAGCAACCCAGAAGTGAGATTTCATCCAAAGACTATAGTTGGTGAACACCTGTAAAACACTCAAGTTAAAGGGGGAGTGTTCATTTAATTATGTGTTTAACCCTTCTCCCTTGTCCCAAATATATCTTCCTGTAATAATTATGTGTTTACAGTAGTTTTTATGCACTAAATAACTCTTGAAATTATGTCCAGAAAGCGCGAAATGGCATAGATTTACACTCGGTTAAAAAAAAAAATTTCCCGGGGGAGCGTGCCCCGGACCCCCCTAGCTTTAGTGGTTTTTTCCTCCTCCTGTTTTAAGCCCTGATTTGTGGAGATATCTCTTAGATTTGTGGCATATTTTCTTCTTATACCAAGGGCTATAATATCTGCAAATAATATTTGATTTTGTTCATTCTGAGTATAATACATAATCATATATTTCAACTTTTTTTTTTTTAATTATACTTTGCAAGCATACAAAACTAGCAGCAAAACAAAAAACATACAAACCCAGCAAAAAGTGGTTTTAGTGTTTACTGAACACCAGTGTAAATATATGGTAGTGAATTTACAACTCGCAATTGTTGTTTTACATGATAAATCCATGTATTTCTGGGGTACAGTACAATCCAGGTATCAAGGGACACAATTTTGTTTTCTTAGGTAGGTTCACTAATATGCCGACTGCTCTTTCACTTCTTGACATATATCTTAGATACTTGGGAAATTTTCTTGTTATATCCTTGGCTACAGCCAGATATCACAATAGTTTGATTTTGTTTGCAATGAGTAGACCAAAAATATATATAATGATGAATGTTTTGTTTGAAAAACACTTTCAGAACATAAACAAAACTATAGCACTAAAACCACAAAAACTGGTGTTAGTATCCTTTGAACTTCAGGACAAACATCTGACAATGCATAAAATGTTTAGCAACTCATATCATAGGGGACACTCCAATCCTGGTAAAGCTCGCCCTCTTCCTCTGCCACGCCCCCTCACACTGGACCCTCGCCGTTGTCCTGAACCCCCTCCCCTTCCTCGACTCCCCTCCCGACCTCTCACGAAAGGAGGGAGGGGGCAGTCGACATAGACGGAATCGGCTCGTCACTCTTCAATTCGGCCCCACTTGCGCCGGTATCGCTCGGTTCAAAGTCGGGGATCAGCTTCGAATCAACACCAATCACCGATAGCAAAGGGTGGTGTTGATTGTGATTGCTTTCAATTCTTCCTCCTCCGAATTGCTTCGTTCCACTTCTCTGTAGTCTTCGTCATCGCTTTCACGGTCTCGGATAACTTTTTGAAGCACTTCAAGAGCATTAGATCGTTTGAAAACGGCACGCACCTGAACGAACTGTCTGCTCCACTCGCCATCTTGAACCGAAAATGACTCGGCCGAACCTTGCCAAAGTATTGTCGTCCGAACGGACACGAGCCGGTCTGTCAGCGACCCATGAAAGGGAAGAATCCGTCCTTTAGGGTCCCTACAAGTACAACTGTTTAAACAATTTTTTCTCCTTGCCTCCCTTCTTTAAAGGTCTACTTTAGAGGTTTTCGATAATTGGTCAGCTTATGCAGAAATATGAAATTTTGATAAATTGGTAAAATAAACATCCGATTCGCTCCCGATCACACGAAATCGATCCGCGAAAGTGGGCATTTTCACCTGTAATCAAGAAAACGGGAGGTAATCAACTAAATCTTGGCATGGCTTAACTGCTCTTGGATGTGACGTCACATGATGGTCAGCGACGGCGACAGAAAGCGATTCTGATGGTTCTTGCACATCTCTCTCTGTGTATAATTTATCATGTAAAAGCGGTGACTATGATTGCGACAGCCAATG
This sequence comes from Conus ventricosus, assembly GCA_018398815.1. Taxonomy (NCBI): domain Eukaryota; kingdom Metazoa; phylum Mollusca; class Gastropoda; order Neogastropoda; family Conidae; genus Conus; species Conus ventricosus. The sequence goes on from CM031601.1 coordinate 48,184,633, forward strand.
TGACTCTGGGGATGTTTTTGCAAGGCCTGTACCTTATCAGTTTGAACGCTAAGTTCTTTTTACCACGTCAGTTCGGTTCCTGCTGGACGCCCGAACACAGCATTCCGAAGGCGTACGGACTTTACCGAAGTCTCGAGGGAGGCTACCGACTGACTTCTTGATGCGATCATGCATGGACGGCGAGCGGAGATTCTCCTTCCTCAAGCCTTAATGTGTTCATTCAATTTAACAAGTGTGATCTGTCCAAGAACAGAATAAACGTGCGACTATCGTACTCGTCTGTACGAGCTTACCACTCCGCCTTCAAAGTATACGCGCACAATGCAGACGAAGTTTTTGATCCACTCGAACGGGCTCGGCAATTGTCGGAATAGCTCGTTTCCGCGGTCCAGCTGGAACTGATGTGGTGAAAAGAACTTTAGCTGCCCGGCATGGTTGCACGAACCGAATTCACTTCTTTCGAGTATCTGGATCAGATGGAAATGTGTGCAAAGAATATCCGTCTCCTGCTGAGCTGCTGCACTGGCCTACAGCACAATATCTGCCACCCCCTCGTGACTTTTTAGGCTGTGGGGGATCGCAACTCGTGTTGATTTCACTTGGCGTTGGCTTGTTGTGTAGGTCGCGGCTGACGGCCAGTCCATCAAGTGACGTCACGGTTTTTGGTCTACCGCGCGGGGTTTGAACAGGTGTGCAAAAGTCGTTTTTTATCTATTAAATTCTTCCGGTGGTTTTTTTTTTTTAAATGAATACCATACTGTAATTATATGACATGTAGACCTGTTTTTAACAAATTATCGAAAATCTCTAAAGTAGACCTTTAAATCGCCGAATTTTGATAATGAAATTTCAAATTACCTCAAACAGCATTCGATGTGAGGCACACAGCTTGCCAGAAACCACCTCGAACGCCGTTCGTGCAAGGGCAGTCAACAGGTTAAGGGCAAAATTTTATAAGCTAAAAGTCTTTACTTTCTTCTCAGATGCAGGGTTCGTACGCTTATTGAAACTCCTTTAAACTCCTTGAATTGTGACAGTGAATTTCAAGGCCTTGAAAACCTTTGAAAATGATTAGAATGTGGTTCTGTTGACCAAACCTCCTTGAAAACTTTTGAAAATCAAGCCAGCGTCTCCAAAAATCTTTAATGTGGCAAAAATAAATGGCAGTTTGATTTTTCTATGTTCAGGTTAATGAAAAATTATTTTAAAACAAAGTTTTACAAACATCGTCGTGATCCTGGATTGTCGTCTACTATTTAACCAAGAGAGATAATTTGTAACTGTATGAATTTTGATGAAGTTACAAATTATCTCCCTTGGTTAAATAGCAGACGACAATCCACAGATCGCGACGATGTTTGTAAACATTTGTTTTTAACCTTCATTGTCCTGTGTTTCGTGTGACAGAAGTCGCCTAGACTACTAAGTTTATATTGGAATTTGCTGCCCGAATTGGGGTACCAACTTTAAAAAAATTGTAAAAAGTAAACTAATTAAAATTTTCAGCAAAAATCTATGGAAAGCTGAACTTTGGTTTGCACCTGATTTTACCTGGAAAACACACCTACGACAGTGAAATAGGTGATAGACTGGCAATACAACACCCATCAACTTTATAGTACACACCTTTTTGGTGGCAAATGGTCATGTTCACCATCTGAAAAGAACTGATGGGTGTTGTGAGGTGTTAGTAGTTACATAGGTAGCTAGGAATATACGTGACATTTTTGTGACACTTTTAAGTCACAAAATATTTACATAGCAGGAAAAAAGAAAAGAAAATTTAAATAACAGGTCAAAATCATACCATATTTACTGAAAATGTATTGGAGTGCATGCTTTTTTATCTGCATGAGTTAGTTTGTGTTTGTGAGAAAAAGAATTCCTATGACTGATAATATTTCTAACTATATGCAGGTGTTAGTAGGAAGGAAGAAAGGCACGTATCACAACACAAAACAACACTCAAATATTTTTGTTGTACTCACCATATGGTTCCAGAAGTAATGAATTATATAATCCAAATGTGATCACACACAAAGAACACAGTCACTGGAAATTTTCTTGCTTTTGAGCACTTTTGTCACACACAGATCACTGACATGAAATTTTCTTTACGTTGTGCACTGCGTCACCTGCATCGCCTACCTCCGAGTCACTGTCACTACTCGCATTCACTCCTTCAACTTCATAGTCAATATCGCTGTCTGCAGAGTCTAGATCAGTGTCCGATTCATTCCATTCGTCATTTTCGGTCGGAAACACAGTCATATTGAACATTTGGTCCACAATAAAGCTCATGTCACTGTTACTGTCAGAGTCCGACATTTCGATCGTAGTCGGAAGTCGATGGAATGACAAAAAAATCGATTAAATTTTTTTTTAAGTCACGAACTGTGTTCACAAATGGCGCTGGTAAAGGGAGGAAAGACCCGGATAACGACCAGTTTGTCTTATTACTGTGGTCAACCCAAATAAGGGAGGCACACCGAGACAATCGGCCAACTGAGGAACGGGCAGTACAGGGCGGATCAGGAGCCTGACGGGTCGGGCGGAAAGGGGATAGAAAGGTTAAATGATTTTTGTATATCAACCAGAACGCAGAAAAATCAAGTATTGTAGCCTTGAAATAAAATAAACACTTCTTGAAAACTCCTTGAAAACTTCTTGAATTTTGTTCTTGGGAGTCTGTAGGAACCCTACAGATGTCTATTTACTTTCTGCATCATTTTATTGCTTCTCTCTCTCTCTCTTTCTGTGGCTCTCTCTTCTATCTCTCTCTCTCTCTCTCTCTCTCTCTCTCTCTCTCTCTCTTTCTCTCTTTCTCTCACATGCATATTAAGAGCGTTACAGGAATTTAAACAATCATGTGAGTTCTTGTCCATTTTGTCAAGAATCACAAGAAAATGAAAATCTAAGTAGACAACAGTGTATTTCACCTAAATACTTTTGACATCCTTCATTCTCCAAATTGATTTTGTTAATGACATCAACAAATGATAAACAGTGAAATAGTTTGCTGCGTATTTGTATCTCTAGAGGATTTATTTTAAATGATGAAATTCTGCAAATTCTTTCTTTGTTAATCTTCATATTTTGTAATGGATTGTACAAGGTTCTTTTACATGTCTCCCCTTTCTAAGAGGTCAAGGCCTTTATGAATAAACATGTTTCTCTCTCTCTCTCTCTCTCTCTCTCTCTCTCTCTCTCTCTCTCTCTCTCTCTCTCTAATGGTAGTGATCATTTTTAGATCCAGTAATTTTTTCTTCAATTTTTTTTGCTTGGTAAATGACAGTATTTCATAGCACACCCTATCGGTGAGAATGGCTGAAAAAAGTTGAGATTTAGCACACTTATAAGACTGTGTTGCATGTAAGAGATAAATAATTGACAGTATTAACCTCCTATGATCATTACTGTGATTTATGCATAAAAAGTGTAATGTTCTCAGATGGCGAAAAAGCTTAAAACTTGAAGCCTTGAACAAGGAGAGCTTGAAGTTGAAGAAGCAATCACATTGTTGAATTGAATTTGTATGGCACTCTTGTCTCTACTCCTTTAGTCTTTTAATACATCCCTATGTGCTAGTATAAGCTAGCTGTTCAAAAGGTGTGGCATCTAGGAAACTCATCTCTGCGATAATAGAAAAAGAAGCCACTAAGACTTCCACTGCAAAAATAACCAGATTGATTGATTCCTGCAGCTTATAGATCTAGATCCACAAGGCTGTCGGTATCTCGCAGTCAAAGGCTGTCTCTTCATTAAGTACCAGCCTTTGATGTTTTTAGACAATCGGTCCCTTTTGCGTCACACACATACAAAAGATGAAAGGACTGTTGAAAAACAAACCAAGGGGATGATGCTTGATTGAGAGACTGTTGCCACTTCGCTCAAGCATTTCCAGAGCCTCCAATATTTCAAAAGACATAGTTTGTGGTTCGTTTATGGGCGAGTTTGATGTCCTATAGGCCTGAGGCCCTTAAGGACAAGGTGCACTTGCAGACATAGATCTGCATGTTCTGTGGCAACCGTTGTTGCAGGCAGTAGTAGGTAAGTTACGTGTGGGGCCGTCGTATCTCTCCTTCCGAGCTCTGGTTCCTCTTGAACTCAGTTCAGTTTCAGCTGTTGGTCGGCCGACAATGGGCGTCGGTGTATTTCACCTCTTTCCCCCGAACAAAAGGCTGTCTTCAGGACCACTAGGTAGTGTTCTTTGTGCTTGGGTGGCAATGGTCTTGTGCCGTTGAGGCCCCCTCAAGGAGGGAGCAAGACGAAGGCTGGAGCGCTGCATGAGTGTCTAAAATTTGGCGAGTACTCGCTGACTGCAGCTGAGAGGGCAAATTTTCAGCCCAACCTCATAAGGAGTGCCTCCATGTCTTGAGGGGCTCAGAACACGGTATCCCACTCCCAGGCCACGGTAGTTGCAGTCAGGCAGCACTCCATTGCCTGTCGCCCCACATCTCCAGGAGCTGTCACCCTGTTGACACAGGCTAGACCTGCCATCACCCATATTACTGGAAGGACCGCTGAGCCACCTGACACTGACTTATCACATCAGCGTCCTTCAAAGTAGATCTGCCCCCTCTCCCTTGGTGTCTGCTGCTATGCCACACTTGCAGCGAACGGCATAAAATCATGTTGACTTTATCAGCCATTCATTGAGTCAGCCATTCATTGAGGTATTCATGAATTTGCTCTCCTGGTAATTTTTTGCAGTCACGACTGGAGAACTTCTTTGAAGTGACTCTCTCTCTCTCTCTCTTCTCTCTCTCTCTCTCTCTCTCTCTCTCTCTCTATCTTTTTTTTTAATGAACTGAAGAAGTGAATGTGTATTAAATCCGTTTAAAATTGGGCTCCTGGCCTGGTGTCTTCTGTCCCCTTCCCATCCTTTACCCTTCCCTGTTGTGAGGGATGGGTCACACCACCAGTGCAGGGAAGGAAGTAAGCCTAATAACAGTGTTTGGCATCGTGTATGGCCATACATCAGGAAGAAATTGGTTAAAATGATTTATGTCCCTTTTTTAGATTGGTTGGAGTGAAACTGATTAGGATTATGTCATTATTCAGAAAGTTCTTTCTTTGGATTGTTCCAGTCACAATGGGTGCAAAATATCAAGCCATCTGTGTATTGCCAACATAGCACAATATATATACCAGACAATTGTTTAACTCAACTGTTGAGTTGAAGTCATAGCCTGCGTTCAAGCAGGCTGTGGCACTGAACTTATCACCTTTTAGCTACCCAAAGCCCATCTGCTTCCATTATATGAATTATGTTTGTCATGAAAGCCAGTTTGAAGTTCTAACTGATTTCCTCATTCTGCTAGACTTCAGTATGTTTCCAGCTTAAATTCTCATACACTGCACGTGTACATGTCAGAAAGTGCAGGGTAGTGTTTTTGCTGTGTCCAGGGAGGAAAACAGTGAGAATTACCGGTGTCAGAAGTGCCTGGAGAAGGGTCATTTCACATACCAGTGCACCGGCAAGCGGAAGTATGTGTATCGCCCTTCCCGCACCAAGGACATGGCCAAACGCATGAAGCAGGACGAGGAGGACAAGAAGATGCAGCTTGTGTGAGTAGTCACCTCCCTTCACTGGTTTTGTGAGGGGGGCTTTTCAGGGTCAGGGCTGTTTGAGGAGAACTGTGGGCAGTTGGAAACGCCAGCAAGTTATAGATGATGTTCTTTACATGTCATGGGTGGACTAACACAACCACTGCAGATTGTGAAAACTGAAGAGTTCTCACCCATGAGACAAAAGTTGAGTCTGATTAGGGGTTAACAGATGGTTCTGTCTATGATGCAGAACTGAATTTGATATCGGTGTCATCTTTTTCATCCCATCTCCCCTGTTTCCTTTCTCTCAAGCCCACTCCTGTTGTGTCAGTTTTACAGTAACTGAAGATTTGTTCACCTGCAGTGTTTCTTTTCCACTACTAAATGTTAATTTCCATTGGGGGGGGGGGGGGGGGGGGGAGTTCAGTTGTTTTGCTTTGTTTTTGACCAATTTTCTGTCTGTAGAAGACCAACAGGTTACAATAAGGCTCATTACTGCAATACTTATTTGCTATTCATTTTCATGTTTTGACTTCCACCTGCAGGACTGTCACTATAATTTGAAACAACAAAAAGGTATCTGTAGTGAAAATAGTGGGTAGTGTATTGGCAGGTAATGTGAAAATGTGGTTTGGTTTGAAAGGATAGCGTGTCCATCTCCATCCAATATGTTTGGTATGTTTCAGAGCAAAGACCAGCAGTATTCTGGAGAAGAAGAAACAGAGGCACAAGAAGAAATCGTAAGTGAAATTAATGCTGTTTATAACTTGTAATTTATCGTGTCTGAACAGCAGTTGAGCATTAATATGTGTGCATTGACTTCTTTTTCCAGATAACAGACCTAGTAACAAGAAGCTGTGTATTATTGCATAATCAGCCTGTCAATTTGTCTTATTGCTTATTGTAAAGCAAAAATTGGTAGGTCTTTGAATCAGTGTTTCATAATTAATGTGTGCAGAGAAAAACAACAAGCATGGTCAGTTAAAGACCAACACCAGATGAGAGGTTGTTTTCCACATTAGAAATGTTAGCTAACTTTAAATCTCATGTGTTGACTTTTTTAGCGTGTGGATAATCTCTCATGCATAGGCCAAGGAAGAAATTGTTTCCAGTAAAGTGGGCAACTAAAATAGATTTGATAGGCTACATTTTGTTTTGGTTTAGATTTTTTTCCTGATGTACAAAGAAAGTGCCATAGGCCTATGCCACATGATTGTTTCCAAATGAAACCATTGCAAAGTGGCCCACAGAATTTGTAATGACTAGTATTTTAAAGCTGTTTGCTTTTAAGGTATATCAGTTTAGTCACATGATATAATCCCTTTGGCAAAATGCCACACATTCTAGCCATTGCACTGCATCACTGATTGATTAGAGCACAAAATTATCCATGAGATCCTCCTTGTTTTCTTGTCCTCGTCCATGTTTATCGGCGGCACTGCTCATCTCCTCAAAATGCAAGTAATGTATAAAAGTAGACTGTCTGTTCTGCCAGACTCATGAGTTTACATGCAAAACAGTTTCAAAACATTTCTTGTTAAAAATGTGTCAGATGAGAAATACAGGAAACACTGTGTTGCACACTTATGTCAGCATGCAATGTTTTTGCGACTCCCATGCAACAGAGTTCTGTATCTGACGATCACACGCTGTACTCTACTTGCAATTTTCATAGCCATATTGATCCTTAATGTGTGCTTTTCCTAAAAAAAATCTGTTTGGAATACTTCTGTCATCTGCTCTGCCGGTCCTCAACCACAACTTGTCTGTGTGCATTATTTCTGTGTACATTTTTTTTCTCCAGCAGGGAAAAAAGTGTAGAGTCAGTGACAAAATTCAGGGTCAGTCAGGTGACCAGAAAACAGGTCAGGCTCTGTCTACTACTTCAACAACATGCCCTGAAATATTTCAAAGAATCTAGTGAGAGAGCATGAATTTGTGCCAAAGTATGCTTGATGGATCAGATTTGAAAGCAGTTTGTGTTGCAATTAGAAGAACCTATTTCTAAGAACCTTTTGAATGTAAGATCAGATTGTTTGCTACTTGGGAAAAGCCCCTGCTATGTAATGGCATGTGAAAATGAAACAAACAGGCCCTCCCTCTCTACCTCTCCTCCTCTAAAAATATTGGAAGACAAAACATTGAACAGTTTCCCCCCATCCCCTGTTTCCTAAACAAAAATTGAGGATATATGTACACACTAGTTGTGGAAAATACACCCATTTTTGTTGAAAAGTATACCAATAGCAGTTTCAGGGTAAACCGGTCTGCTAAATTACGTCAATGTGAGCATGTATTTGCAGGGATGAAATAGAATGTACACATTTTTTTTATTAATGGTTCGGCATTATTCCTTTAAATGTCATCAGTACAGATTATTTCTGTTGGGGTGCTATTCAGGATTTTTTTCTAGTTTTATTTGAAAGGGTTCAAGTTCACAGAGGGGTTGATTTCCCTTTGGCCCAATCTTTGCTTGAAATGGTCCATTGCCTCAGGGTTTTAAGAGCTGCAGTTTACCTGAGCTAGTAGCTTACAGATAAAATCATCAACCTTGTGAGAGCATAGTAGTTGTGCCAGATTTGTGCAGAAAAGGAAAATCAGGTACTGTTGCCTATTCTTTTGCAACTTGAGTGCTACAAAGTTACAAATGTGGAAGCAGTGTCTGACTGTAATCAGCTGTGATCTGTCAAGATGGCATCACATTGAAAGTCTTGTGACATGTTGCAGATCTGACGGGGAATCATCCAGCAGCAGTAGCAGTTCTTCAGACTCTGACTCTGACAGCAGCAGTGACAGCAGCAGTTCCTCCTCATCGTCATCATCTTCCTCCTCCAGCTCCTCAGGTTCCTCAGACAGTGAATCAGATAGTTCTTCCTCCTCCTCCTCTTCCTCATCTTCTTCATCATCATCATCATCTGAGTCTGAACCTGAAGAGTCCAAGTCCAAGTCCAAAAAGAAAAGAAAGAGGAAGAAAAGTGCTTAAAGCAATGACTGGCATAGGAGTTGAACTGAGCTGTGCTGATTAGTGAGCGTGAATGTGAAGTGGTGTGGATTAGCAGCAGGATTTTGTCTATCTGTGGAACATAGGTGGAGACACCTATGGAGTTTGAGAATGTGATACTTGTCCACTTGGTGTTGGCATGATTTTTGAATGTGTGCTAATAGATACATCAAATGGGTATGTTGTTCCTGTGAATTCATACCTCAGGAACAAAGATACCGCTTAAAAATGGTTCTTGCAAAATGTCTTTTGAAGAATTTGGGGAGAAAAAATAGAATTTGGGGAGTGTTGTGGGATGTTTGTGTGATTTTGGCCTGAACTTGGTACATTGAGAAACATGCATGAAGTGTGACATATGAGGAAACCACGAGCAGGATAATGCTAATGGTGTGTTTGAGATGCATGGTGAGGACTATGTGCTACATGGTGGAGTGTGTGCATGGTAAGGATTATGTGTTACATGGTGGAGTGTGCGAGTCGTAGGCCATGGAGAATTTGATGTGTATTGAGGATTGTGAACTGTGTGGTCAGTGGTGCATGGAATGTGTGGCATAAAGGGAAGTGTGTGCAGTATGGTGCATAGAGTGTAGAACGTTGGGGCATGAAGATTGCCTTTTTCTTCTTTGAGATATAGCTGTGGCAGTGTCAAATTTGCAATTCATGAATGAAGAATAATATTACTTGGAGCCAATGTTTTTCTTGTTCTATTTCTTATGCTTTGTCAAGGAAAGGCCAAGATTGTTAGCTGTTCATCATTCCACCTGTATTTGAAAATGTATCAACAGTGCCAGTGCATTTCATGATTGTTGAGGAAAAACTTTGAGTCAAAAGAACACATGTTGCATGTGCATTGTTCTTGGAATGAATGTCCATCATGGGCTTGGTTTCTTTTTCTCTTTGTTTTTTTTTTTTTTGCACATCAGAGGTTGGTTATGGGAAAATACCTTAATACTTGATAATTTACTGTTTCCTTGGTCTTTGGAATATATATCTGAATATTTGATAATTACTGTTTCCTTTTAATTTCCTTATGGCATGGGTCGTTTGTTTTTTCTTCTCTTTTTTGTGCGAAATGTTCAGATCTTTTTCTTTCATCTACACCTATATTCTCCTCTCATCAATCCACCCACCCACACTGTTCATCTTGCCTTTCCATTTGGTTTCACTGTTAGAGTTAAAGCAAAGTGGGTGTAACAGCCAATATAATGTGTCATTATTAGACTTTATTTGGATACAGTACCACTACCAGCCTATATAATGTGTCTGTAACCCAGGTTCCTAAACCCACAGACCCAGACCACAAATAACCCAAACTCTGACTGTACGATTATACTCCAATTTTTATTAAACAATTTAAATAGACAAAAATCTGAACAACAATATTAACCTAAAACATGGATCGATTCAATTTTCTGGTGATAAATGACAAAAGAACTTTAGGTTGTGACAGAGAGAAGAAGAAAAGTAGTGGGCAACTCAAAAGGGGCACTGCAAAAGAATACAAAACATAAAAATCTGCACAGAACTGTGCGAAAAAACACACATAATAACAATGGCCAAACCAAAAGCCATCAAAGGCCTTCAGCAAACATCTCAACTAGGAAACACACAATGAGGGACAATGCATCACTAATAAAATAGTAGTGATCTTGTCAAGTTCAAATCCACTTGACCCTGGTTATGGTAATGCCAAACACACTTTGATCCGATCCAATGTTAAACTGAATACAGTGAGTTGCATACCAACATACTGACAGCTATTCGCTATCAATTGGCCACCTGACCATGGCGGCAAATCTGCTTACATCATTTATCAGTCATCCAACTGAACCACTAGGCAGTAAGCCAGATCAATCTTTCCTTTCCCAGGTTTCCAACAGATGTTCCCATAAAACCAATTTCACACTACCATAGCCATTTTGATTAAAATCAGTCTCTAAGTTGACACTAATAAAATAATTTTAAGGATAACAGAAATACTTGCTTTCAAGGATGACTGTTATCCTTAAAATTATTTTATTAGTGTCGACTTAGAGACTGATTTTAATCAAAATGGCTATGGTAGTGTGAAATTGGTTTTATGGGAACATCTGTTGGAAACCTGGGAAAGGAAAGATTGATCTGGCTTACTGCCTAGTGGTTCGGTTGGATGACTGATAAAGGATGTAAGCAGATTTGCCGCCATGGTCAGGTGGCCCAATTGATAGCGAATAGCTGTCAGTATGTTGGTATGCAACTCACTGTATTCAGTTTAACATTGGATCGGATCAAAGTGTGTTTGGCATTACCATAACCAGGGTCAAGTGGATTTGAACTTGATAAGATCACTACTATTTTATTAGTGATGCATTGTCCCTCGTTGTGTGTTTCCTAGTTGAGATGTTTGCTGAAGGCCTTTGATTGCTTTTGGTTTGGCCATTGTTATTATTTGTGTTTTTTTCGCACACAGTCCCGTGCATATTTTTATGTTTTGTATTCTTTTGCAGTGCCCCTTTTGAGTTGCCCACTACTTTTCTTCTTCTCTCTGTCACAACCTAAAGTTCTTTTGTCATTTATCACCAGAAAATTGAATCAGTCCATGTTTTAGGTTAATATTGTTGTTTGGATTTTTGTCTATTTAAATTGTTTTATAAAAATTGTAGTATAATCGTACAGTCAGAGTTTGGGTTATTTGTGGTCTGGGTCTGTGCGTTTAGGAACCTGGGTTACATAAAGTGGGGGCTCGTCCGGGATATTATTAGATAAGGCAAAGCTCGTCCGGGATATTATTAGATAAGGCAAAGCTCGTCCGGGATATTATTTAGATAAGGCAAAACTCGTCCAGGATTATTATTAGATATAGGCAAAACTCGTCCGGGATATTATTAGATAGGCAAAATTTGTTAGGCAATATTATTAGTTTTGAGACATGGCTGATCAACTTGAAGGTGATGTGACTGGGACTGAAGGGGGTGTTGAGATAGAGGGGAAGAGGACAGCGGCAGAGAGTTTCCAGAGGTCAGTGGCTCCGAGTGGTGATCAGTTTGCTGCTCTACTGAGTAGGCTGGAGCGACTGGAGGCATCACTGAAAGCGGAGAACAGGGAGCTCCGTTTGAGACTTGCAAGTCGGGGCAAACCCTGGAAACCGAGGCCAAAGCCTCGGACCCTGAAAAAGATCTCTTGCCCAGGGCAAGAATCAACAGAAAGTGGGGATACGCCTGCTTCTGACGACCAAGACAGGGAATCATTGGATAGGATAGACAAGATGGTGTCGGTGATAGGCTCCGAAGTGGGAATTGCAGAGGTGCAGGTTGAAGTAATTCCAGTTGAAATGCCAGTAGAAGCAGTTGTTAAAACAGAAGAAATTTCAGTTCAACCTATGATAGCTCTGCAACCTTTACCTGAGCCTGCAGTCGAGGAAATAGTGTTACAGACTCGCAAAGAGGTTGTTGGAGACACACTTGTGTATGCGGACAGTATTCCCGTGCCCACTCCCGAAATCGAAATTTGCACTGAAGAAACTGTCCCAACTAAAAAGGGAAAAGGAGGGAGGGAAAAAGGTGGCAAGTCAAGGAATCTGATCGGTACATCTGCCATACAAAGACTGAGTGACTATGGACTGGATTCGACCCCACCCAAAAAATGGGGACAAAAACGGGTTCAGATCAAGACTTTGGAAGGCGAATTTCCTGTGACAATGTGGGCCTCAGGTGCAGATGACAGCAAGGCAGATGAGGATTCTGTGGCAGGAGACTCGGATGCAGACTTCACAGAGTATGTGACTGGCAGAAAATTACCTCCGGGTGGCATACCTGGTTTAGATCTTAGTGATCCTAAGCAACTAGCAGAGCTTGCAAGGATAAAACCACGGAAGCCTCCAGATGATGTACCCAGAACTGTGCCATGTCCCCACGAGGGCTGCAACAAAATGTTCCGAAGCTGGGGAAGTTAGGTGGAAAAGTTAACTTGGGATGGGGAAGTCATTCAGTGCACACTGATGACAGCTAGTGGTACCATTTCTATGTTTTCAAGTTCTCAGGAGTTGACTTCTGCGTTCAGTCATTGGACGATTTTTTTTTTTTTTTTTTTTTTTTTTTTTCGAAAAACATACTAAAATTGCTTAAAACCTTAGTAACCTGTGAATTCTGACAGGTTACATTGTGTCTCAAAACTAATAATATTGCCTAACAAATTTTGCCTATATCCTTAGTAACCTGTGAATTCTGACAGGTTACATGTCATTTCCACGTCTGCACATGTTTAAGATCAGTTTCTTGTATGCTTCTTAACATTGTGTTCTAATTCAAACATTCTTGACTTGGATTTAAGTCATGACAGAAAAAAACCTTTACAGTTAGAAAAAAGAATGTTACATCACATGAAATTTATATTATAGGTGAATATTTGCACTCCCAAAGGAAAATGAAATTGAGATGTAAAAGCCTAAATATGTCAGATATCTGTATTTGTGGATCAGGTATTATATTTAACATGTTTGAAATTAGTAGCAAGCTTTATCTTTCACAGGAAAAGTTTCCAGGCTGGGAGGTCGTGAGTTGGAATATCATCATGGCCGTTTATTTGTGTGGGTTTTTTTTGCCCAAGCTGGCTTTTATCCAGCGTTGGGTTTGCTGTGGGCTCAGTTAGGATGAATGGAGCAAAACAGTCAAGTTTCATCCACTTAATGCATTACTAAAAATGTTGCTCAGGTTTCCTGACCAACACTTCAGCTTATATTATGAATTGAAAGTAGATGTAAAGTACAGCCCTGTCATGCAGTCTCAGACCAGAATAGAATGCCATTGCATCATCTTCATTATCCTCCTCATCATTGATCAGCATTTTTTAAAAAGTCTAAAATTCTGTTGCCCTTCATGCCCTTTTCTCATGGTGACTTCAGTTTCAATGTCCTCTCCATATCTCTGCCCTTGGTGTGTTCTATTAGATTCACTAGAATAGGAACATTCATAGGGACTTCTGTTGGACATTTGTGGCAGTGCCCTCTGAAGACAGACTCACTCGTGCTCATTCCTCAACTTAGCAGTTGTTATCTTCAGTAGATAGTGTCAAGCATACGCTGGATCAAAACAGGCACTCGGAACACCACCAAAGTAATAGGGCAGCATTGCAGTGTCTCATCTGGTGGGGTGCCTCAAAATGACTTGACATTGATTGCTTTTTGTGGATAACCAGTGCCAGGACTCTGGTGGGACAAACCTGGGTGTGGTTGTGGACCGGGAGCCAGAATGCTGGTCCAGGGGTTAGTAAAAGTGGCAAAGCTAAAGAAAGAAACTTCTAGAATGATCTTACATTGGTGGAAAGAGGGAATGTGTTCTGTGCAGATCCAGATTGAAAAGTAGATTCAGGACCTTAGCTGCATACCCACCTGAATTTTTCCAGAATTTTTTTTTTTTTTTTTTTTTTATTCCTGAAAATAGAATTTTGAGGGGAAAATACCCAGAATTTCCACATTATTGTGTTTAAAAATGGGAGATTAGGGGGATCGTTTTTTGATTGGGATGATAAAGTATTGCAAAATACATCCCAAATAATCTTTTGTGGATGCTAGCAAATTTTATGTATGGGAAAATGAATTTTCTATTTAAACCTCACATTCATCAACTAAAACAGATGGTTAGAAACGCTTTCAGTCAAAAATCAAACTGCCCCCCACTTTACACCTCCCACAGCCTTCATTCCCTGCTTCCCAAATCGTGTCAGGCCAATTGACATGGGCTAGAACACCAAGGCTACATCAAAATGTAGTTATGCTCTGCATAGTTATGCGGGGATTGTCTTCAGTTGTGACAAGCTCCTAGCATAACATTATCAGTCTTCAAAATCCCCCGAAGTCGGAGTGTGGCTGCCCATGTGGTGGGGTAATCAAAAACGGTCACACACGTAATGTTCTCATCCCCAGCTGATGCATTTGTACCATAGTGTTCAAGTGCTTCGGCTGTTTGGATGATCCCTGGAGTCTTTTAGCCAGGGTACGACAACAACAACAACAACAACAGCTTCCCAAATTTAGACTCTAGAGTGTTAGCAGGTATACAAGACCAGTTCAACAAGATATCGTAATAACAACTGAATGAAATTTGACACATTGTGGTGGGAAGAAGGACTATGGTGCGGAAGTCAATGAAAGGGCAGTTTCAGAATCTGTATGAACTTGTTGTGGGTCAGCCGTCTCCAGAGAAGACTTCTAGTTGATATAGTAGATATTTGCAGATAGTGTCTTTTTTTCCCTTACCAGGATGCCATCTGTGTTCCTGTGTGATGACTGCTCTGAAAAGGGTTGTGCAGTCATCTGGGTTGAAAGGATTACATTGAACTAGTAATGAGATTTGGCATTTATTTTCATTTGTGACTGTATCATTAAGCATCATATATTTTGCCAATGATCGGTGTCACGAGTTTGTCACGAGGCCTACGACGTTCGACCCACCTAGGGTGGCGGAATTACTTATTTGTTTATTGTCGTTGCTGTTGTCGTGTATCCGTCCCTTAGGGTGGCTTGGTGGTGCAGTTGCACCTTGGTGTGGTTCAGCTCAACTTCGGTCTGCTTTCTCCTCTCTCTCTCTCTAATTCCACCGCCCGTGCTATTCATCCTGCAAGTTCACGGGTGGCCGGTACCTTTCTCTCGAACTTTCTGTCTATCGGCCTCTCGCCTGTCTTTTTACCTGTCGCACGTGCTTCGTTTCTTTTAGTTTGAAGTTATGCTCACTCTGTGACGCAGCATGGCATGTTGGCCGCCATTGCTGACGGAGGTTAGCTCCTGACTCGAAGCGGATAGATGTCTCTGGGAGCGCCGCTCCAGTCTCGGTTCTTTACCGTTCATCGAGAGTACAGTCAGTACTTTCAATCCTGCAGTCGGCTGTAGGAGAGGGACATCGCTTCTTCTGTTTCCGCATCTTCGCCTCTGTCACTCTCGACTGGACATGAGGGTAGAGAGAGTCCTTGACCCGCCTCTTCGGGGTCACCCACGGGTAGCTGGTAAGCATCGGTTTCGGGGACTGTTTGTTTTGATTTGTTGTTGTTAGCCGGCTTAGTCTTCACTTTGCGCAATTTCTTATTGTTTTCGAAATTGTAAGAGGAATATTGTGTGAGACCTTTTCTCTGGTTAATTCAATCTTTAACCTGGCCATTCTAAATTATTTCCAAAATTCTTCTCCTGTTTATGTTATGGTGATGCGGTAGTCGGTGGGACGGGAGAGAACCTGGTGATTTCAGGGTTGGAACTTGCTTTGTCTCGCTCGTCCGCCCCTGTCACATTCGCCGGACTTTTATCCTTCGGCCACGTCTGTTTGTGTGTGGAAGGAGAACGAGTTTTATGTTCACGAGCGTGCGTACGCATGATTTGTCGTTCGGATGCGTGGTTGAAGATTTGTGTTATTTTGAAATGTGTTTATAAAATGTGACAGTTATGCCACTGAATTATTATTTGCAAATGTGGTGGCAGTTATTAGCGATGGTTGCTGTGTTGATTTATTTCCTAAGGAAGGAAAACGTTAAGCGTGAGTGAGAGAAGGGTGGAGATATTCATATTTGTTTTATAACTGTTGATTTAATGCAGTCTTTTACCTGCATCGTGTGAGAAGACTTGATTCAATGGGTTTTCTGTGTGCGTTGAATACACTTCCCCTCGCCCATCATGCAGTGGCTAAGACTTGACAGCAATGGTCAGATGGTACTGACGGCAGGGTTCCAGTACCCTTCTTCCTTCCTCCTTCCTTCTTCTTTCCCTCCTCTTCGACTCTCCTCCCAGCTACGTCCTCCCCCCCCCCCTCCCGGGGGCTTCACCTGGAGCACGATCTGGATGGTGCCACGTACTGGTCGAGGCCACGTTCTGGCTGAGGACCACGGACGGGATGGTGCCACACGCTGATCGAGGCCACGCCT
The DNA here is from genome assembly GCA_018398815.1 of Conus ventricosus. Classification (NCBI taxonomy): domain Eukaryota; kingdom Metazoa; phylum Mollusca; class Gastropoda; order Neogastropoda; family Conidae; genus Conus; species Conus ventricosus. Next base: position 48,201,068 of record CM031601.1, read on the forward strand.
TGGTCGGACCGAGGGCTGGTAGAGACGCCCACCGTCTTGACTGGCCGGCCTGGACCCCGTCCAGGACCTCCAGTAACAGCTACGTCCCCCCCCCGGGACACGCTCTCTCACTGCCCGCTTGGAAGTCGGGGTGTCGGCTTTGAGCGACTCCCTGCGAGAACCAACCCGGCTCGGAGCACCTAGTGCGACAGGGTGCTCCCAGCAGACTCGACAGGGGCAGGGGTGTGCACGCACTCCATGGTGTTAAGAAGGGTCTAATGCTGGAAATTATTTCCTTATAATTGTGTATTTGTCATATGTGCTGGAATGCTGTAAGTGTGATCATGTGCGTCGTTATGGCGAAATACTTATTTATAATCGTGCATGTTGTGGTTGCGGGAGTGCTTGATTGTGATTGTGCATGTTGTGTGCGTTGGAGTGCTTGATCGTGATTGTGCATGTTGTGTGGTTGGAGTGGCTTGATCGTGATTGTGCATGTTGTGTGCGGTTGGAGTGCTTTATTGTGATCGTGCATGGTGCGTGTGTTGGAATGTTTATTTGTGCTGGTGTGAATAAATGGGGTGTTGTATGTAATCTTTATTGTGTGGTCTCTTGCGGAGCGTGGTGAGGTCAGTCACTCCCTTCACTCCCACCTAGACCGATCCTGTCAGGGCAGACCTCCAGGGGTCGGTCGTGACAATTGTGGGGGCTCGTCCGGGATGTGAAGGGCTCTGGCTGTCTCTCTCTCGTTTCGCAGAGTACCTGTTTAGTTTTGTCTGTTTTGTATATGTTTAGTCAGTTTGTCGTGTTGTTCGTGGGTGGTTGGCTGGGTGACTCTAGAGTGAAGGGAGTCTTTTGGTGGCCGGAGGGAACATCCGGCGTGACTCGGGGGTCGAGGTGAGACCAAGAGGAGTCGACCGCTTCCAGACCTCCTTCCGCCGGGTACCCTCACGCAGGTACGGCCGTAAGTCTTGCCTTCTGTTGCCGCTCCGTCTCCCATTCCCTGTTTTGTATTTAGCCAATTCTTGTTTTTTTTTTCCTCTACCGGGTTGTTGAGTACAGGGGGTTGCATCGGACGCTAGTGTTTTTTTTTTTTTTTTTCTCTCTCTCCGGATTCCGTCTGCTAGGTTTTTGTTTTGTTTTTTTTTTTCGGCCAGCCCCACCGCACTGTTGCTCGTGCTGTAGAGCGCGGTGTTGCCAGAGTGGGGGCAGCCGGACATTGTTTTGTTTTTGTTTTTTTTTTGGTGAGCCCCACCGCAACTGTTGCTCGTGCTGTAGAGCGCGGTGTTGCCAGAGTGGGAGCAGCCGGAACTTGTCGCACACACGCACACACACACATACACACATATACACACGCCCCTAAAATATTTGTTTTTTTTCTCTAGTGGAATTGTTTTTCCCCTGTATTTGGAAAACTGTAGGATATTGTTGTCATGGCGACGTCCGGCGCTGGTGGTATGGCGACTCGGGCGTCGAAGAAGAGGTTATTCAAAATGTTACTGTAGTCCCTACTATTAGTACCAGTACTTCGACTACAGTAACTTCTACTATTCCAGTGCTGTAGCAGGTAGCCCGTGAGTACTTTTACTACCTCTTCGCTGGGGGGTCTCCCTGTCGAGACCCCGACTGGCACTTCCGCTCGGAAGCGTCAGAGTATAGCGAAGCAAATGTGGGCTTCTGTTGAGTCGCAGAGACCGAAACCTTCTCCTCTCCAGCTTCCCCTCGTAAGGGGCATGCCCCAGAAGACTTTCCTTATGGGAAGTCGAGACCCAAGGGACGGGTCAGACGGATCATCCTCCCGTGTCGGGAGTGGTGAACCCTGCCCAGGACATCACTTCCGTCCTGATGTTTCTAGAGCGACAGCGACGGGAAGGATGAGGCCCAACGTAGGGAAGAGGTTGCTAGGCAGGAAGCTCTTCGTAGGGAAGAGGCAGTCAGGCAGGAAGCTCTGTCGTAGGGAAGAGGCAGTCAGGCAGGGAAGCTCTGCGTAGGGAAGCAGGCAGGCTCCTCGGGAAGAGTTGGATCAACGTAAGGAGGAGGCTGCTAGGCAGGAGGCTCTGCGCAGAGAGGAGACTGACAGACAGGAAATTAGCATAAGGAGAGGCTATCACGTAGAGAGGAGGCTGCCTAAGCAGGAGGCTCAGCGTAGGGAAGAGGCTGATCAGCGTAGGGAGGAGGCTGCCCTCCGTAGGGAAGAACTAGACAGGATGAGGCTCTGGCGTAGGGAGGAGAATGGAACAACTTCTTTCGCGGCCTCCGCTTCTGTAAACCAGGGGTTAATCACCAGGCAGGTGATAGAGTTAGAGGCCAAAGCTAAAGCTTCCAGAGTTCAGACCTAGTGAGGACATTGATATGTTCTTAGAGCATTTTGACAAGTTGCTTGTTCATATCAATTGTCTGAGGAACAAAGGCTATGCACCTTTTTTCTGGATTATCTGGTGCTGGCAAGGGAGTGTGTGCTCTCTCTAAATGAAGGCGCGCCCTTATGCAGACATGCAGTTGGCTCTGCGTAAGCGTTTCCACTTACCCCAGAGACGTTACGGAGGAGTTCAGGTCCATGAAGAAGAATAATGATGAGACCTTCGTGCAGTTGGTGATAGGCTGCGCAAGACGCTAGGGTACTGCGTCAGTTAGCTAAGTTGGAGCAGGAGGATCTGATCCTCATTGAACAGCTCACCAACACTGTGTCCCCAGAGTTGAGGATCCGGATAGGCGAGACAGCACCTCAGGATTTCGGCGCTGCGATTCACACAGCTGAGGTGTTTGCTGAAGCTCGCAGGGCTTATGGGCATCGCCCAGATACGAGAGGAAGCCCTCCACAGGATTTAATAGGCAATAAGGCGCCGACAACCGCTAGTGGGGTGAACAAGGCAGGCAGTTCATCGGGGACCTCAGCACCCCGATTTGTTTTCTTTGTGGTCGTCCCGGCCACATAGGAAAGATTGCCCTAGAGCCGCTGGTAGTCATGGGCTAGTTCTTTCCATCATCCTCGCGCCTCGGCTAACGTGGGGTCCATCCAAGCTTCTGGTGGTACAGAGTGCCCTGTGTTTCTTTCTGTGTTGGTTCACCTTGGTCGACACCATCAGGGATTCGGGAGCATCAACACTCTTTGTGGATAAGGATTTATTTCCCCCTAAGGCCCGGCGGGCGCCAGTTACGATGTGTGCGGGTTGGAGGCTGGTTTACCTCCACCCGTCCTTCAGTACTCGTTTCTAATCTCCACCCCCTACTTCTGTGGCGAAGTATGGGCCATCGCGGTGGGCGACCTCTGTATTCCCTTATCATAGGGAATCTATCACCTTCGCGGACGGACGCAGTCAGTCGTGTCTACGATTTGCCCGTACAGGCGTGTGTGGGAGTCACCACACCGCCAAATGCTAGGAAGCAGGCACGGAATTGCGTCCCGTTCTTCAGCCGACTTCTAACGAGGGTTCTGGCAAGGGCCGATCCTGCTAGCATTATCCGTCTTCAGGCCAGGGACTTGGGATGTCCAACGCCTACGAGAACTTGTGGATCGTCCCGCTCAGTCGGCCGACACGCCAAGGTAGCTTAAGCTCCACAAGGGGATCCTCTTTAGGGTTTCCACCAGGCAGATCGTGTGGCCAAACAGCTTGTTGTTCCCCAAAGCTTGAGAGAGTCTGTTCTCCGGCAGGCCCACGATTCCCCATGGCAGGTCATTGGGCTCCAAGCGGACCTCGAGCGAGTAAGACCAGACTTCTTTGGCCAGGGATAAACTCACAGGTTAGGCAGTACTGCCGCAGTTGCGATGTCTGCCAACGGACACGCCTAAGGGTCGCTTGAAGCGTGTTCCCCTAGGGTCAGTGCCACGGGTTGGGGAGCCATTCAGCAAGGTTGGGGTCGACCTGTGGGGACCCATTAATCCTCCAATCCGATCGCGGTCACCGCTACACTTCGGTAGTGGTAGAATCTGCGAGTCGATACCAGAGGCTGTCCCGCTTGGGACTATCGATGCCCCTACTGTTGCTGAATTCTCTCAGGCAGATTTGGACGCGCACTGGCGTGCCAAGAAGAAGTACGGCCGGAAGTTTGTACTGGAGAGTGATCATCATCCTCTCCGGTGCCTGGACCGGATCCGGCCGGGCAGTCGTCGACTATGAGTTTAGCGGTGGAGCTGCAGAGTCATGCGTTCACTTTCCGTCATATCAAGGGTTCCTGTAATACGGATGCTGACTATTCTTAGCCGAGCTCCGTAGTTAGCATATTGGAAAGTCAGTCAGAGGGCACACTCCCCCTCAACCAGGGTTATATCCCCTTTGTCTCTGTAATCAGAGTGTAGTGACAGTTTTCACTTCAGTGATGTAATGGTAGGGAATCACCAATGGTTCGTATTGTTACTTTCATGGTTGGAAGGTTTGCTTATTGTTTGATAAATGTAGTATTAGTATTTCCTGTGTGATTCTATCGTGGAATGTTTGTATTGGATTCATCGTACTCTGTCGATCGGCAGAGAGTTGGGTTCGGTCCATTGTTGGGAATGTTGCACATGCGACAAGGTTCAAAGAGCACTGTATCTCAGAGAAACAGATGCTTTTAGAAGGGGGGTTTGTCACGAGTTTTCACGAGGGCCTACGACGTTCGACCCACCTAGGGTGGCGGTATTACTTATTTGTTTATTGTCGTTGCTGTTGTCCGTGTATCCGTCCTTAGGTGGCTTGTGGTGCAGTTGCACCTTGGTGTGGTTCAGCTCAACTTCGGTCTGCTTTCTCTCTCTCTCTCTCTAATTCCACCGCCCGTGCTATTCATCTGCAGTTCACGGGTGGCCGGTACCTTTCTCTCGAACTTTCTGTCTATCGGCCTCTCGCCTGTCTTTTTACCTGTCGCACGTGCTTCGTTTCTTTTAGTTTGAAGTATGTCACTCTGTGACGCAGCATGGCATGTTGGCCGCCATTGCTGACGGAGGTTAGCTCCTGACTCGAGCGGAAGATGTCTCTGGGAGCGCCTGCTCCAGTCTCGTTCTTTACCGTATCATCGAGAGTACAGTCAGTACTTTCAATTCCTGCAGTCGGCCTGTAGGAGAGGGACATCGCTTCTTCTGTTTCCGCATCTTCGCCTTGTCCTCTCGATGGACAGAGGGTAGAGAGAGTCTTTGACCCGCCTCTTCGGGGTCACCCACGGGTAGCTGGTAAGCATCGGTTTCGTGGACGTTTGTTTTGATTTGTGTTGTTAGCCGGCTAGTCTTCCACTTTTGCGCAATTTTCTTTGTTTCGAAATTGTTAAGAGGAATATTGTGTGAGACCTTTTCTCTGGTTAATTCAATCTTTACCTGGCATTCTAAATTATTTCCAAAATTCTTTCTCCTGTCTTATGATCTGGTGATGCGGTAGTCGGTGGGGACGGGAGAGAACTGGTTGATTCAGGGTTGGAACTTGCTTTGTCTCGCTCTTCCGCCCCGTCACATTCGCCGGACTTTTATCCTTCGGCCACCGTCTGTTTGTGTGTGGAAGGAGAACGAGTTTTTATGTTCACGAGCGTGCGTACGCATGATTTGTCGTTCGGATGCGTGGTTGAAGATTTGTGTTATTTTGAAATGTGTTTATAAAATGTGACAGTTATGCCACTGAATTATTATTTGCAAATGTGGTGGCAGTTATTAAGCGATGGTTGCTGTGTTGATTTATTTCCTAAGGAAGGAAAAACGTTAAGCGTGAGTGAGAAAAGGGGTGGAGATAATTCATATTTGTTTTATAACCTGTTGATTTAATGCAGTCTTTTACCTGCATCGTGTGAGAAGACTTGATTCAAGGGGTTTTCTGTGTGCGTTGAATACACTTCCCCTCGCCCATCATGCGAGTGGCTAAGACTTGACAGCAATGGTCAGAGGGTACTGACGGCAGGGTTCCAGTACCCTTCTTCCTTCCTCCTTCCTTCTTCTTTCCCTCCTCTTCGACTCTCCTCCCAGCTACGTCCTCCCCCCCCCCTCCCCGGGGGCTTCACCTGGAGCACGATCTGGATGGTGCCACGTACTGGTCGAGGCCACGTTCTGGCTGAGACCACGGACGGGATGGTGCCACACGCTGATCGAGGCCACGCCTTGGTCGGGACCGAGGGCTGGTAGAGACGCCCACCGTCTTGACTGGCCGGCCTGGACCCCCGTCCAGGACCTCCAGTAACAGCTACGTCCCCCCCCCCGGGACACGCCCCTTCACTGCCCGCTTGGAAGTCGAGGGTGTCGGCTTGAGCGACTCCCTGCGAGAACCAACCCGCTCGGAGCACCTAGTGCGACAGGGTGCTCCCAGCAGACTCGACAGGGGCAGGGTGTGCACGCACTCCATGGTGTTAAGAAGGGGCAATGCTGGAAATATTTCCTTATAATTGTGTATTTGTCATATGTGCTGGAATGCTGTAAGTGTGATCATGTGCGTCGTATGGCGAAATACTTATTTATAATCGTGCATGTTGTGGGTGCGGGAGTGCTTGATTGTGATTGTGCATGTTGTGTGCGTTGGAGTGCTTGATCGTGATTGTGCATGTTGTGTGCGTTGGAGTGCTTGATCGTGATTGTGCATGTTGTGTGCGTTGGAGTGCTTTATTGTGATCGTGCATGGTGCGTGTGTTGGAATGTTTATTTTGCTGGTGTGAATAAATGGGGTGTTGTATTGTAATCTTTATTGTGTGGTCTCTTGCGGAGCGTGTGAGGTCAGTCACTCCCTTCACTCCCACCTAGACCGATCCTGTCAGGGCAGACCTCCAGGGGTCGGTCGTGACAATCGGACTTTGTTGAAAATTATGATGATGGAATGTGGTTTGTCTTTTGATAATATTCATGGTCAGCTGTTGGGAGGGATCTGTTTCAGTGTATGCTGACTGCGCAATAAATGTTTTGGAAAATATGGAATTGCGAGAAAAAGTGTGCTTTTCAGAGTGGCTGCTGACTGTGTGTGTGTATCTATACACGATGCATGTAGGTGTTTGATGCCAGCCAGCAGTGATGGAACCCGCCCCTAAAGATGTGCCTGGGACTTTTGGCAATGCAGATTATTATGTTTCTGCCTTCGAAAACTTGGACTAATGATTTCCTCTTTTTCACTGTCTATTTTACTCTGCCTTTTTTTTTCAACTATTAGCTGCTGTTTTTCAACCGGTATGACCCTCTTTCGTGACTTTGTTCTGGAAAGTCTTTGACACCTCATACCTGGTCACAGTTTATAATATGCCAGCTTTTTTGTTTTAAGCTCCGAAATTGAACTGAAGACTGTCCAGAGTAGATACTTTTGGTCCATTCTGCAGAGTCTGTTTGCCCGTATGGGTTTTTGTTTTTGTTTTTTTGTATTAAGAGTTTCCTCTAATAAGTTTTGCTCTTTTTTTTCTTTTTTGCAGTCTGGGAGTTGCATTATCAAGCGGAATAGCCAGCACAGCTTGCGCAGCCCACTTTTACTGGTATGAACAGGGCGGAATCTTTTTTCCACCATGTGTTGACAGATCTTAGTTAAAAGGGTCTGTGCAGTCAGCTGGCTATAGTTTAATAAAACTGTCCAGATATGAAATGATGGAATCAAATCAGTAATGCTAACGATTCTTCAAACATGGTGGATTTCATGTTATACATGCAGGTTTGATTACTTTCAGTTTCATCAGTGAGGTGTTACAATGTGCAGACTATTGCACACATACGCCCATATGCTAAGCCATGGAGTTATAGCTGATCAAATACGCATGTGAAGAAATTGAGAAGAAAAGAGAGGGGCTTATGGAGAGAGTTAGCAGACGCTTGACCCATGCTTTAACTGACGCTCTTGTCAAGCTTTGAATGTTCAGCTAAGATCTGCAACACTATACACTTGTGTGTATGCAAGCACGCGCAAGCATGTTCATGTATGCGCACTTGCATATATGCATGCACACAAATGCCTGCGCATGCAGGTAATACGATCAGTTTATGTATGGACGTATCCTTGGAATGGTGGTTCAGAGGGTGGTAATTTATTTAAAATTAAGAACCAAAACTTGAAAATGAATTGAAAGAACAATAGCATTTAAGAATTCGAATAAAAATGTTAGTATACCAAAAAAAAAAAAGCACAGGCTCATACAAACATATTCTGCCACGCCTGATCCACATCAGCACTGACATACATACGTGCCATTCAGTCACATAATTATGTGAGCAAGCACCCAGCAATACACTGAGTCACAAATAAGATCTGATTTCAAAGTCATTCATCCCTGCTGTATTTAATGTCCACAAATAAGAATGAAATGAACAGAAGGTAAGGTAAGAAAGCATGCGTTTGATCGCCTAATAACGAAGGTGTGAAATGTGCTGCTGGAGATTTCATCAGTGATTGCGGAATAGTATTTTGTCTCCTGTTTGAAGAGAAGACTGTGAAACATCACTATGCTTAGCAACATCCAACGGGTGTCGTACAAGGAATAAAACATCACTCTGTAATCTTTTTCCCATTTATTTTGAGTGAATGCTCTTATTTCACCAATTGAAATCCGTAACATAGGATTCATGGTAAAACAAATAGATTCAACATCTCTGTTTTCATGTCGGACAGGGTATTGTGTTGAACGGCTGTTATCCTGTATGGTTGAAAGGATTTACGAAAGTGCCTATAAGGTTCTTACTGGAATGTGTGTCTTACGAAAATTAAAGAAATCAGTTGATTTCTCACTATAAGGAAATATGATTCACCAATTTTGACGTTGCGGGGGAGTGAAGTGGGGTGGGGTGCAGTGGGGGGGGGGGGGGGGGGGGGGGGGGGGGGTTCTTACGTTTTCCTGTCCTAAAATGGTCGAGATTAAAAAGTTATTCAAGGGTTTTTGTTCATGTGGGCTCCTTTTGTGTTTAGGCTTTTTTTTTTGGGGAAAAGGTGTGTGGTGGTGTGGGGGGGGGGGGGGGGGGGGGGGGCAAAAATTTTTTTAAAACAACAACAAGAGTAAAATTTTTGTTCTTTTCCCTTTTAAAATTCTTTTAAACCCAAATTATACTTTTCCGCAAGTCAGTGTTACTCCCACTCCCCAAGTTTGGTGGGATGGTAATTGTGAAAAGAGGATCAAAAAAGACCCGTGACCCAGATTTAGTTCCCAGGCTTTAATTTAGTTTACTTATGCCTTGGGGTTAAAAGAAAAAAAAAAAAATCATGACGCGCTAACTGTTTCCTGGGTATGCTTCAGGTTACTGATGGTATTGGACGAAAATAAAAAGCCAGCATGAACCCCCCTGTGGGTGTTAAACGTATTTTTTTGTGAAAGAAAACATTTTTTGAATGGGTAAGTGTGACAGCTAGCCCATAAAGAATTGTGTTTTTTTAACTCTTATAAAAGCAATATTGAATGAAGCGGGCAACCTTTATTGCCAGTCCCCCCATCTTTTTTTCGTCGTGATTCATTAGCATTTCTACTTTCGTACTAGTGAAAAACAGGAACGGCGAAAAGGGCGATTACTGACGTCAACTTGGTGTCTGATTTTTAGTTAAGTCCCCGGAGATTTTTCCCGTGTGTTTTTTAAAAGATTTTGCTGGGGACTATCTAATGTTTACTGTAGGGCGTTAAATGTAGATTCAGTGAGATTGACTTTTGAAAAAAAATCGGCAAAAAAGATAGCTTGATCTTGGTGCGCAAAAATATCAATTTAAACTTAAAAATTGGTGAATGGGATTTCCCAAAAATAAGAAATTTCCCAGTTTTTTTCATAGTTCAGTTTATCCCCCAAGAATTCCGGCAATTTAGTTTCTTGGGGGAAAAGGGGAAAAAGAAAAAAGTTATTTACGTTTTTTCACCATTTTACAAGAGAAAATATCTTAACAAGAATGACGTCAAACGCTCTTTAACATAAAGATCGATTGTAGATCCAAAATAGAATTGTTTTCCATGGAAGTGAAAAATATAAGTTATATCGAAAAAGAAAAATTTAAGCTGTTTTTTGTTCAAAAATAAACATCCAAAAATAAAAAAAATATCAACAAAGAAGAAAAATCAATTTTTTGGGGAATATAATTTTTTTTACGTTGCTAAGGGTTAGTTGCTCCCGGTTTATTGTTTCATTTCGTTTTAGGAACAAAGAAAGCAAATATCGGAAACTTGTTTAAAGTTTCTTTTTAACGTTTTTGGGTTTAGAATTAGATTTTATATTGATTTATCGATAGTTTGTTATGTATTTTTTTGCTTCGATGTCATGTTGGTAGGGTGATGTCGTAGAGTTGGTCGTTAGATTTTTTCGATGTTTGTTGTTAGGGTGTTGTGGTAGTGTTGGTGTCCGATCTTTGCGCGGCATGTATAAAAGGAGAGTGTGTTTGTGGGGCAGGGTTGTTGTTCTTGCGCGTTGTTCTTGCGTTTTTCTTGCTGGGGTCTCGTGACAGATGTTTGCTGCCCATCCTTGTGATATAAAAAGAAGGGAAAAAAATGATTCTGGTCGGGTCTTAGATTGTTTCCCTGGCTGCTGGGCTGGTTGTGCTGCCCTTGTATTCTATTGATAAAACACCACCCAGCAGATTTAGCTGCATGTTTAAATCTGTGCAAAGGGGCAGGCCAAAGATGAGATAAAAGTTGAAAACCCTCTTTAATATAAAGAGGGAAAATTGAGATGCATTATAAGATTGAAGTTAAAAACCCTTGGGTTCGATCGAGCTTTGCCTTTTGCCCTAAGCCCCTAAGCCACAGTTTTTTTGGTTTGTAGAAGTGGGATTGTGGTCATAATATAGAAGTAACCCTTATTGACGCAGCCGACCAGAAAGCGGTGCGGTAGCCCAGCTTCTTAGATTGATTAGGAATCTTAAAGAGAGTGACTTTGGCGAACCCAGACCCAAAAAACCTGATGCTGGCGCCCCAGTTCCAGCAAACAGCAACCCCTGCGACTTAAAGCTGCGTAAATTTTCAGGCGATGGGACGTGGAAGACTTTGCCCGAGAGGTGCGCCCTTCTGCAACTTCAGCCCTCCCCGACCCCTTAGCGGCAAGCGGTTATTAATCATTGACGGACGAGCAAGCAAGAGATCCTGACAGGGAAGCGGGGGGATCAATCAGTGAGAAAAAAATTACAGGGGTACAGGTGCAGGGAAAGGTAACCCCCCCGTTATGGAAAACCCGGGGAGCGGGGGGGGGGGGGGGGGGGGGGGGGGGGGGGGGGGGGGGGGGAAGAAGAAGCGTCACAACAATAGAAAAAGTCAAGTTGCAGCAAAAGGTGCGATCAAAGGGAAAAAACGAAGACAAAAACCCCGGGAAAAATGTCCGACGATGAAATCAAAATTAACGGGAAAGGGCGACCAGGTTCGTGGAAGGGCAGCGAAAGTAACGATTTCAGAAGCTGGGTGGAAGAAAAATTTGAAACTGCGAAAAGAAAATGGCCCCGTCAAAAATACGAGCAGTGAAAGGGGAGAGGTGCCCCACTCCCCCATCATTGGGCTTGAAGTCTTCAATACCTTGCTCAAAAAACCCGGGGTTTGTAGTCAAAAAGCCTACGGAGCCCTTTTGAGGGGAAGAAGGAACGAGTCCCAGTAATTGGGATGAAGTCTTAGAACCCTGCCTGAAAAATGCTTCAAACCTTCCCCAACCCCTTTAAAATTTTGCGCAAGAAATAAGAAGAAGAAAATGTTACCCAAAGGGCATGCTCGTTACAAACTCCCGTCAACAACCCCCCCTTTCTTTTGCGACAATCAAAGTCCAGCCCGAAGTGACTTATAACCCTGATGGGTTCACTATGACGCAACCATTTCCCCCGGCTCCCCAAAAGGGAAACCCAAATTTTGCTAACCGTTTTAGCCTAGAAGATGTAAGACTTGCCGAAAGCAAAAAGTCTTTTGAAAAGGTATTTTTTTTTAAGAAGAAGAAGAAAAAAAAAAAAAAAGGAAAACTCTTAACAGTGGGTTTGGGTTTGAAAAAAGGGATTCGTAAAAAAAAGAGAATTGGAGAAAGGAAAAAAAAAAGTAGCAAGAACTTTAATATTTTTTTTTGGGAAGTTTTTCTTTGTTTAAAAAGTTTAAATTTTTAGTCTTTTTAAAATGTCCATTTTTAGCAATATAGAAACTTTTTTAAATTTTTTTTTCTTTTTACAAAGTTCATTTTTTTTTTAGCAAAAATTCCATGGAAATAATTTTTATTTTTTTTGTGGTGGGGTTTTGGTACGAATGATTTAAAAATGACAGAAATTCCTTCTCCCTGTTTCCCCTTTTTATTTCAGGCCTTATTTCTAAAATAACCACTAGAATAAAACTTTCCTGAAGTGTAAAGTGCCTTTGTTAAATTGCCCTTTTTCCCTTGTTTCAAAATCGCCTTATTTTTAAATAACGCAGTTTGAAACTTTATTTCGGTTTGCCTGTTTAATGTGGTTGGGCTTAGGGGAAAGGCAAGAGCTCGATGAACAGGATTTTCAATTTTATCTCATCTTCGTGCCTGCCACTTTGCCAGATTAATCATGGACTAAATTGTGGGGGTGTTTGGATCAAAGAAAGTGCAGAGACAGCAAGCAAACCCGCGCTCAGATAGCAGGAAACAATTTAAGACCAGACCCAAAACGATGTTTTTCTCTTTATATCAGCAAGGATGGTCAGCAAGATTGTCAGCGAGACCGTCGCAAGAACAAAGCAAACCCCTGCGCAGAACAACAACCCTGGAACACAAAAAAACCCCTCTTTTTTACATGCTCGTGTCAATTGAGGCGCCAACATACCCCATCACCCTAACAACATAAAAATCGAAAAAATCTAAAGACCAACCTACGGGCTACCCTCCAAATGACATCGAAAACAAAAAATAATCTTAAAAAAACTATCGTAAATGCAATATAATAATTAAATTTACCCAAAAACTGTTAAATGAAATTAATCAAGTTTCGATGATTTGCTTGGGCTTCGTTCCCAAAAGAAATGTAAAAAGTAAATCATGTAGCAAAAAACCTTAGCAACGTATCAAAATTTTATTCCAAAAATTTTATTTCTCTTCTTCGTTGATATTTTTGTTTTTGAGTATGATTTTTTGTTTTTAACAAAAAAAGCTTAAATGTTTGCTTGTTTCGATATAACTTATATTTATTATCTTCCATGGAAACATATTCTATTTTGGATCTACAATCTGATCTTTATGATTAAAGAGCGTTTGAGTCATTCGTTTGTTAAGGGTGATTTCTTTGTAATAATGGCTGAAAAATCGTAAATAATTTTCTTCACTTCTCACATCTCCCCCCCTACTCTTGTTTTCAATGCCTCATTGAATCGAAAGTTGGGACAGGTGCTAGGATGGGTATATAACTCCACTTCCTAGTCAATTTCTGTATTAGGGTTACTGCCCTTATAAAGTAAAATTTAATAATATTCAACACTTTTCTCCCTCCCCCCTCTCTCGATTATTCAAGGTCCTCCTTAAAATGAAAAATAGAGTATATTTGATACTTCTTATTCTTTTTAAAGAGATTAGGACAATTTGATTATTATCGCTATCTTTAATAGGCAATATGATAATCAAATATTAATAGAAGGGGAAAATCCCGATTATTCACAAGACATTGCTGTCTTTTCATTCAGCTTGCGTTGTTGTTTAAACAAGGCAACCGAAATGAAAGATTCAAACTGCGTTATTTTGTAAATAAGGCGAGTTTGAAACAAGAGGAAGAGAAAGGGCAATTTAACAAAGGCACTTTACGACTTCAGGAGAAGATTTGATTCTAGTGCGTTATTTTACTTGAAATATGTCGAGCTTGCTCTACATAACATTAGACTGTTCAGTATGCAAATTGCCGCAGTTTTCCCACAGTACTATAGACATGGATGAATACAGGGGCATGCCAGCTGATATCTCTTTACGACTCTGCCGCTTTTGATGATAAGGTGCAAAACTGAAGGGATACCGAAAAGTGATCCGCAACAGACATTACAGTGTACTTGTTTTCCCTGGCAGAGACAGACGTCTGCAGACTATTCAGCAGCAGCATGTTCATCAGTTCCTGCAAAATGGGGTACAGCTTGGGAGTATTGGCCGTCATGGCTGCCGACAGGACGTAAGGGTTAGTGCCAGAAGATCTGTATCCCTGGGCAACAGTGGCGGCTGCTCCGCTGGTTTCAAAATGAGGCGCAGAGGGTCCGGCCACGCGCTCAATGATGCTGATGTTGGGGGCTTGCTTCGGGTGGATGCGGTTGTTGTAGATGGCGATGAGGATGGTGGCCCGCAGAATGATGATGCTCCCCCGGCGTTTACGTAGAAGGACCAAGACAAGGATAGTTTGAAGTCGTGGTCCTCTCGAAACTGTTTTTGACATCGTTTTCTGTGAAACTTTTCCCACAGGTAGACCCCGGGCGCTATGGCACCCAGCAAGCTAAAAAAATGTAAAATATCGTCGTTGGTTTTAAAGGTCTAATCTTTTTTTTCCCCCAGGAACGTAATCACGCCTAGCTTTATACTCGTAACCGTCTTCAGAAATGGTTCCTAAACCGCGCATTTGTGGTTTAAAAAACATTAGAGAAGAGGCGTTTTTTTTTCTAATTAAGCTGTCACTTGTTTAAAAGATCTCTCTCTCTTTTCTCTTTTCTCTTCTCTCTCTCTTTTCTCTCTCTCTCTCCTTCTTTTTGACTTTGACTTTTGACTCTCTCTCTCTCTCTCTCTCTCTCTCTCTCTCTCTCTCTCTCTCTCTCTTCTCTCTCTCTCTCTCTCTCTCTCTCTCTCTCTTTTGCGCGCGTATGTGTGGTTTATCTCACACACACACACGTACGCGCACCCCGCGCACAACACACACACACACACACACACACACACACACACACAACACAAAACACCCCAACACACACATGAGCAATGCGCTACATCACTTTCATCCATGTCAGGTTTTTCAATAAAAATAGCATAAATGTAAGGAGGTTTATAGGCAGCACCCTTTTCTTCTTTTTTCTTTTTTTAACTTCAACATTTCTTGGAGGGGGTATCAAATTCTGAATAGCTTGAAAGCAGCTTGGAAAAAACTGTTTAACCCACCTTGTTGAAGAGATACCCCCAAACAGGTAGTCAGAGGGGCATCCAGCAGCTAAGTTTGACTTTAACTTAGAAGCTGGATGCCCCTTTCTAAGACTGTTATTCAGTCATACGTGTTGCCTACTAAATCATGTACGAGTATGGTCATTGGGTAACCAAAAAATCCAAACCGATCATGCTGTCAAAACACACTGCAAAGATAAAACTGTATCCACACACACACACACACACACACACACAACACAAACAACACACACACATACAGAGAGAGAGAGAGAGAGAGAAAATAATGTTTTAAGAGTGTGTAGGGTACTGATTGTGAGTCAAGAAGACATTTTCAAGAAGTTTTTGTTCTTTTAAATTTTAAACCCTATCAGTAAAATCGCCCCTGTCGTGAAATTTTAAGTCTGTATTTAGTCTAATATTCAAAACCGCGGTAAACGGTAAGATAGCTGGATAATTCTGTTGGCAGTGGCCTCTACAATGGACCCGAAAAATGGAGGACGTTGAACGGTTCTGTCAAGATGTTTCTGTAGGCATGGCCGCGCACCAACCTGTCATATTCCAGTTCAAAGTGGAGCTTCAGTGGAAGTATCTCCCTTTGAAGTCAGCTGAGATGAGATCATAGGCCGTTCTGGGTCTGGGCTCTCTTACGTGTGAGGAAGCATCGACTTTTGTTTGTTTGTTTGTTTGTTTTTGCTGTCCCACCTCTGCGCCACCTCAGAGACAGTGCACCCACGCCGCTCATTCCCACACCAGTCCACAGCCACAGCCGGTCGGCCCCGTCGCAGCCCGGCACCGGCAATCCACAGGGAGCAGCCAATGTCAAGTCGTCAAGAGGCAACCCACTGAAAGAGACACTGCACTGATGCCGAGTCACTTCGGTCACTTCGGTGGTGCCGAGTCACTTCGGTGGTGTTCAGTGGCGCTGTTCTGATCTAACACACGCAGGACACCACCTACTAAGCCCCTACTGACGACAATAATTGCTTAGTCGCGGAGACGGCATGAGTGAGCTCTCCCCTCGGAGGGCGCCACCACGTCCGTCCAGCGACAGCCCCATGGACTCGCCGATACCGGTGACCCCGACGGAACCAAACCAAGGCCACAGACGCGGAGAGGACATCGAAATTGAGGTCACCATGAGAACGGGCATGAAGGGCCACAGAATTTGGGACTTTTTTTTTATGCTGATCGATGAGAATGAGGATGATTAAGATGATGCTGCGGATTTTTATTTCGGTCTGAGACTACATGACAGGGCTGTACTCTACGCTTCCTTTCATGATATATCCCGGCGTCAAACCAGACCGAGAGATACAGGCACCTGCAGTGTTGGTCAGGAATATTGAGCAACACTCTAACTAACGCATCCATTAAGTGGGATGAAACTCGACTGTGTGGTCCCAGTCTTCCCAACTGAGTCCGCAGCAAACTCAACTCTGGGTAGGAGCCGGTCGGGGCAGAAAACCCACATGACTCTGTGGGATTCGAACCGACGACCTCCCAACGGGAGTCCGCGACGCTAACCACTTCGCCACGGCGGCTGGTTCTTCGCGCAAACTTTGCATATGAATCTTCAAAAGCGTTTAGATTTCCACCTGCAGTCGCCTCACTTTGCAACTAACTTTGCATATGAAGTACGTACTTTTGACGCAGACTGACATTGATTCATCATCTGTCTGAATCCGTTTGTCTTCAGGTACATACTATTGTGGTGTCACCACTAATGCATGATCAACTGTCCTCTCTTGAAAACGTCAGTCAGTGTGTCGTCAGAGAGGAGGGAGAGAGGGGGGGAGGAGGAGGGAGGAGAGTGAAAGAAAGGAAGA
The DNA here is from genome assembly GCA_018398815.1 of Conus ventricosus. NCBI lineage: Eukaryota > Metazoa > Mollusca > Gastropoda > Neogastropoda > Conidae > Conus > Conus ventricosus. The sequence goes on from CM031601.1 coordinate 48,217,796, forward strand.
AATAGCGCTGTACTGAAGGTCAGACGTTAGCAATGTCACCAAATGTCACGAAGTACATGCTACTGCCGCGCCAAAAGTCGTCACCAAAGTAGTCAGAAAGTGAAGTGTTGGTGGGGGAGGGGGGGGAGGGGGGGGGGCTGCGCGTGTGTGCGTGCCCGCGCGAGTGAATTTCTTTCCAAGACAAAAGATTAAAAGAGGAAAGCTCAAAAGTTTTCATTACTACCGACAGATAGAAACCAGGATTTTTCCCCTCGGTATCATACTGTATCTTTACGGGGAAACATGCGGTTACTGTTGTCCTTTATGATTATGAGATAGCGGGTTATGAAATTTACATGTTCTTGAGCAGTAGCAGGCTAAATTTATGGCTGTCTTGATTATATAAAAGTACTATGACTCCTGAGATTTAGGATGGAGCTGGATTTTATCGATGTCAATTTCAATTACTTCAGGAATGATGGCCCTTGGTATGATATAACTGATGAAATTCGGTGAAATGCTCCACCTATTTGTAAAATTGTTGGCACGAATTGCACATGAAGGTATTCTATCCTCGCCATGGATCCGTCATCTTATAACTGAAAATGGCTTTCGGCTGTGTATGGGATACTCAATTGTTCGTACGATTTACACATGAAAAGTATCTATTCCTCGTCGTGAATCCGTCATATACAAAATCTTATACTGGAAATGGCTATCGATTGTGTATGGGATACTCAAAGTTTTCACAGAAAGTCTGATTTGTAAAACCAGCTGTATTAGTTCATCCACAGCAAAAATACCAGAAATGAATGGCGTAGGTAACCCTTGAAAATAGCAACAATGATTTCTTGCAGAAATCTTAAGGCATGTTTCAGAATTCAAAATATATATTGCAGTTAACACAGTAACCACATATTTTCATTTAAGCATTGATTAGATTGAGATATAGTTGCCATAAACGTGATATTGAACTGGCCAGACATAGGCGAATTTGCAGGGAAAATAGACTATGAAAGCCTTGTAATTTTAATGTATCAGGTGATGAGTCGGTTTTATTTTTGGATGTCCACAATATATCAAAAATCGAAACAATTTTCATCCCCAGAATTCTTTTCTGTGGAATCGATGCTTCCGTTGTGCAATTTTTGAGTGCAAACAAGTCTGTTTTCCTAAATTGTAAGAATATCAAGTTAGGAGAAATGTCAAATATGACCAACTGTCAGTAATTTTTGTAAGCGCAGAGAAGTCTGTTTTCCAATATAGCTGTGTGTATTATGTGGGGAAAAATGTCCAAAATATGTCCAGCTGTCGTTTGGTTTGATTTACATTCGTGGGGCATTTCTCCAACGGGTTGTTTCGTGTAAAAATGTACTTAAATTTTTTCTTCTTCTTCCTCGTCGCCATCCCATTTGATGAGCACCCGTGTCCTCGATGAAGGCTGCCGTCCGTCGCAGCTCCTCCAGGTGCCGTACAGCTTGGCTTCCACTGCTGTCGGTGTTGGCCAGTACTTTCTCCTGGATGCTGCATACGTCGTACAGACTTGAAGGATGTGGTCAGTTGTCATTGGTCCCTCACCACAAGGGCACTCTCCACTCTGTCCAATGCCATATTTTGTGTGCATGTGATGGAGCAGGCGATTGTGTCCAGTCCTCAGCGGAGGATCTTGACCTGTTCCCGTCGTCCCAGCAATGGTATGTGTCGTCTGGGTTGTAGTTAACATTGGTTCGGACTCCATTTCCCATACAGTCCTTCGAATGAACTATAAACCGAGGTTCCGTGTGTGAACGCATGCATAAGATCTTGCACACACGTAAAATCCCATCACCAACTTTCGGTAAGAGAAGGCCAGTTTGGCCGTTGGTATGGATGACACGTTACACATAGCATGCACCCTGCGTGAGAAATGGAAAGAACGAAGGAGTAATTGATATTGAACGATATTGACTGGATGACACGGGAAACGACCGAATGACGCCAGCTGGCAGCTCTTCAGTCGGCACTACCCAGGTAGGCAGCCCGTTGTGTATATGAGTATTGATTGTAGAGCGCAATAGAGTTGATTCCAAGAATTGCGCTATATAAAATCTATATATTATATTATTATTATTATTTTGGGATGCAGGAGGCGCCATTTTATTCCTTTTTGTGCCTTGATGATTGTCCTAATTTCATCGTATGACACCAGGTTTTGGCCCTGCTCCTTCTGTGCACCGTCTTTTGCCAGAATGTCCGCTTTTTCATTGCCTCTGATGCCACAGTGTGCTGGTACCCATTGTATCACCACTTTCTCCACTCTGGCACTAGGGCAACAAGGGCTGAAGTGAGATGGTTCTGTTCTTTGCAGCGGGAGTTCTTGAGGGCTTGGAGCACGGAGAGAGCGTCAGAGAAAGACCACCACCTGCCCCGTTGTTCTTTTGGAGTTCTGCAAGACTGTTGTGGCTGCCTCACAGAGGGCTTCTCGCTCAGTCGAAGTTGTGGAGTACTTTCCTGTTGGAATTGCAATTTCTTCATCTCCGTCTTTGTATCGGAGGAAGATTCCAGCTCCACCATCCCCTCATTGCCTCTGTGGCGGAGCCATCTGTGAAGACATGGGTCCAGTCTTCCTGGGGATACTGGTTGCAGATTGTACTCCATGGCCAGAGCCTTCCTTTGGTGTCTGACTGTATCCTCTCTTCTCCCACTCCGGGAATGCTGGTGACGACTGTTGGAACACCTGCCTCTTCCAAGATGGGTGGTGACATTTGCCGGGATAGGCTTTGCTTCATGTTCCATCAAGACTGGAGTTTGTCTTTCAAGGCGTCTTGACTGGTGGATGAAGCTGCCTCTTTTCAACCGGCTCTTGGTGGGTCTGCTCATTCTGTTGTTCATTGGATGGTTTTCAAGGCGTTTGAATTTTGCTGCTTGGATGAGGATCTTTGTGTCCCTTCTGTCCTCCAATGACTGTAGCCCAGTGGTCTCTTCCATCTTCAGGATTGGGGTGGATCTCATGGCGCCAGTTATGACACGCTGAGCTTGGTTCTGTATCTTATTGAGATGTCGAGGTTAGACTTTGCAGCTGATGCCCATGCTGACGTCCCGTACTCAACTACAGGTCGGACTCTCCCTGTATAGAGTCTCTTCAGGATACGTTCGTCAGCCCCCCAGTCCGTCCCCGCAAGTTTCCTCATGATCGCCAGTCTCACTTGGCCTTGCTACAGCATCTGGTGATCTGCTGTTCCAAGTGAGCCTGCGGTCAAAGGTCACTCCCAGGTAGTAGGGTGTGGGTTCCTCTGCAAGCCTTTGGTTGTTCAGTGTCAGCTTCGCTCTTGCTTCTTGCTGGATAGGCTGAAGACTGTGTAGGTTGTTTTGCTGTAGTTGACAGAGACAAGCCATTCCTTGGTCCAGTCGCTGATCTTCTTGAGCGCAGTCTGGAGGCGTACCTGTGCTGGTGTGGTGTACTCTTCAGAGCACCAAAGCACCAGATCATCTGCGTAGATCGCTCCTCTGACCCCTTTTGGCAGTTCTCTGACGATGTCATCTATGAAGATGAGGAACAGCGTTGGCGAAAGGACTCCTCCTTGTGGTACTCCCTGTCTCAGCACCTTCTTCTTGCTCTTTTGGCCCTGAATCTTTTACTCGGGCTTGGCGGTTGTGTAGGTATCTGGCTGATCCAGGTGTACATCCTCCCAGACACACCACATCGCCGTAGTTTGAGCCTAAGTCCGTCCTTCCAGACTTTGTCGAACGCCTTCTCCATGTCAATCCAGACAGCAAGCGTGTTCTTCTTTTCTTGGAAAGCGTCCTCAACGCTTTGCGTGATGAATGTGATCTGGTCTTCTGTTGATCTGTGTGGCGGAAGCCTGCCTGTTCAGGGCTCCAGCAGCTGATGCTCCTCAAGGTGCCAGACAAGCCTTGTGTTGACAAGTCTCTCCATCAGCTTTCCTAAGCAGCTTGTAAGGCTGATGGGTCTGTAGCTGTCAGCCTTCGACTTGTCCTTTCCCTTTTTGTAAATGGGATCATGTCTGCTTCCCTCCAACACTGTGGTACTGATCCTGTCTTCCAGCTGGAGTTAAAGATTTTTAGAATGACTGCCTTGCTCTTCATCCCAAGATGCAGAATCATTTCATTTGTGATTCCGTCTGGTCCAGGTGACTTCTTCAGACGAGGCTCTGCAACGCTTCCTCCAGCTCTTTCTCTGTAAAAGCTGTGATCATGACTTCCTCTTGGGGCTCTTCCTCATGAAGTTCACCTTGGGCCCTGTGCACTGCAGCTCTATGTTCAGGAGGGACTTCCAGATTGCTGATGTTTTCATAGACGTCTATGAAGTGTCTGCCGCTTTCTTTCCAAGAGATCATTTCCATTCTCTTGTATTGTTATAGTGGTGTGCCTTGTTGTTTCATTACAGAGGGTTCTAGCCATTTCCACAGCTTGCTGCCATCCCTGTCGAGATTTAGGCTTTCAGTTTTCTCTTGCCAGCTTTTTCTTGCAGCTTGTGCGCAGGACAGCTTGTATCTGGCAGTTACTTCCTTCAGCGCTATTTTATTCTCCAGTGATGGCTGCTTTTCTGCTCTGTCCCTGGCTTCCGTAACGACATCTTCCAGATTCTGAAGTTCCTCCGTCCAGTAGGGCTTGTAGTCTTTACTTGCTCCTCTTGGGATGGATTCTGTAGCGGCTTTCAAGACGGCCTTTGTGAAGTCTTGAAGCATCTTGTTAGAGTCCTTTTGCCTGATGTTGATTGGCTTTGTGTATGTATCTGTGAGAGTCTCAAAGATGAGTCCAGATCCGCCTTTCTATAATTCCAGCGGGGAAAACATTTGCTTGTGGACACTGTAAGTTGAGGTTGATAGAGAGTTTGACGGGCTTGTGTCACTTCCTCCAGCTGGTTGAGGACTGTTCTTGTGGTCCTGACGAACAGGTCGTTGGTGGCGAACGCTAGATCTGGTGTTGATGTGGTCATCCAGCGTATAGAGTGGAAGGTGGGTTCATCATCTTCCTGGTTGATGAGATGAAGATGTGTGTCAATCTCCCAATCCTCAACTTCTCGCCTCTCTTGTCCATCTCTCATAGCCCCCATCTCTCTGAGTGACTGTTAAAATCACCCACCACCACGCAGTTGTTGTCTGGGATGTTCATGTATGTGAGGGAAAGATCACGATCTGAGGGCAATAGACATTGTAGATCCTGATGTTGTGTTCCTTAAGGACAATATCAACCCCTTGGATCTCTGCCTGTGATTGGTGTTGATCTTGAGTTTCTTGTGCGGCGATGGAATTCCGCACCAAGATAAGCACCCCTCCTTTGCTTCTTTCCTCACGGTCCAACCTGATGGTCTCGTAACCCCTCACTGAAAGCGATGGTTTTACGGTCAAATGCGTCTCTTGGACACATGCGATATCGATATTTTCTTGATGCATCCTTTCTGCCAAGCCAAGTTTCTTTTTATGCACCCCTTCTGCATTCCACTGGAGAATGTTGAGCATTCTGGGCGGTACTGTTTGCTTGGCATCAGCAGGAGGATGAGGTCTCCCTTCTTCGTCGCATCGGCATGCAGATTTTCTTGTCTGACCACCGACCCGCTTGGGGTGGCCCCTTTGAGGCATAGGGCCCGGCTCCCGACCTCCCGGCGGGTCTCCGAAGGTCGAGCGCCACATCGAAATTCTGTGGACTGCATCATCATGGAAGCGTGGATGCGTGTATCGTGGTTTAGTTTGCGCCAGTGGCCCGATACCTCCGTCTTCAGCTGGAGTTTTCTTTTGGGGTGCCTCACCCTTAGCTCATGGCCCGTACGTCCTGCCCTGTGAGCACAGGGGGATTGTTTCTCCGAGGATCCCACCCGGGGCTAGAGGTTTATACCGCGCCTCTTGAACCGCATGATGAGCCCGTCATAGAACACATGGGGTATTTCAGTGAGGACAACAGCGCCACCTGTTGACACACCCCGTCCTGGTAGGAACATCGCCAGTTGGTCCGGGACTGCTTCGCACTAACC
>CM031601.1:48233745-48280110 GCA_018398815.1 Conus ventricosus
GAATTTTTGTTGGAGTTTCAGAAAAACAAACATCTCTCTCTCTCTCTCCCCTCTCTCTCTCTCTCTCTCACACCACACACACACACACACACACACACACAACACACACACACACACACACACACACACATTTACCAGTTTACACACACACACACACACACACACACACACACACACACACACACACACACACACACACACACACGCACACACACACACATACACGCACACAACGTGCACCCTTCCCTCTCTCTCTCTCTCTCTCTGTCTCTCTCTGTCTCCCTCTGTCTCTGTCTCTCTCTCTGTCTGTCTGTCTCTCTCTCTCTCTCTCTCTCTCTCTCTTTCACACACAGTCCTCTCTCTCTCTCTCTCTCTCTCTCTCTCTCTCTTTCACACACACACACACACACACACACACACACACACACACACACACACACACACACACACACACACACTCACACACACACACACACACTGATGTGCATACGCATGCGTATAAGCGGGTAGCTATATCAAATGCGGGTGGAATTGGGGGGGGGGGGGGGGGGCGGGAAGACTCCTAACAAGTCGCACGGAAGAATCCGTTGTGTTAATGATGTCGAACGTTATTTTGGTTGGTTGACTGGTTTTTGTTGTTGTTTGTTTGTTTGTGGTGTGGGATCAAAAGGTATGCAATCAATCACGCACTGTGTTTAAAAGAAATACCGGTCACAAAGTTTAACTTTTCAGATGAGGACGCTATTTTAGCAGCTAATTTTGAATCGAGTTCTTCAGTTCTAGACCAGGGAATTTGTTAGTTGCGCCGAATTGCTCGTTCTTCATTTTGGTTGTCCTGAGTGTTGTTTCATCACGCTTGAAGAAGACCTAAAGGTCGAAACGCGTCGTATTTTGTCTTGTGATTTGATTATCCACGTTGTTCGCTTGTCTACGTTGTTCGGCGGAGTTATTGTATCTACTTTTTGAAATTAGATATTTTGTGCGAAAACAATCGTCATGCCTTCTCTCTCTCTGTCTCTCTCTCCTCTCTGTCTCTCTCTCTCTGTCTCTTCTGTCTCTCTCTCTCTCTCTCTCTCGCTCTCTCTCTCTCTCTTTCTCCTTATCTCTCTCTCTCTCTCTCTCCCCTCCTCTCTCTCTCTCTATTTCACACACACAGTCTCCTCAAAGAAGTAAAATAAATCCAAAAAAGTTTTTGGAGGTATGTGCAACAGCAAATGAAAATGAGTACAGGTATAAGTGCAGTAAAGAGACCTGATGGTAAATTTGCGGTGGACGACATGGATAAGGCTCAATGTTAAATACTTTTTTTTTCCAGTGTTTTTTACCCAAGAAAATTTATGCGACATTCCGGATTTGAGAGAAGGTTGTTATTCAAATGGGGTAATGAAATTCGAGTAACTCACAAAGCTGTGGAGAGTAAATTAAAACAACTAAACCCAAATAAGGCACAGGTCCTGATTTATTGCCAACAAGGGTACTAAAAGAGCTATTGAGGAACTATCTGTTCCACTGTGTTCATATTTTAATAAAAATACTTGAAACTGGGTACTACTTGAAGACTGGAAAAGGGCAGAGGTGACAGCGATTTTTAAGAAAGTACAAAATGTAAACCGAGCAGCTACAGACCTGTAAGTCTTACTTGCATCTTATGCAAGGTCTTAGAAAGTATTGTCAAGACTCAATGGTCCTCCTATTTTACAGATAATGATTTATATTCTAAATGTCAGCATGGGTTTTCCCAAAAAAACGATCATGTGTCACACAGCTGTTGGAGGTTATGGAGGATATAACAACAATGCTAGATGGCAGACAAAATTGATATCATATACATGGATTTTAGAAAAGCTTTTGATACGGTTCCGCATAAGAGACTCCTTACAAAGCTAGCAGCATAACGTATTGGTGGCACTTTATTAAAATGGGTCAAGAACTTTCTGAGTGATAGAACTCAAAAAGTCAGAGTAGGGGCAGCCAAATCAAAGAAATGTAATTACTTAGCGGTATCCCTCAAGGTATATTTGGGACTGGTTCTTTTCACAATTTTTATAAATGATCTACCAGATAACCTTGTCAGTCCATGTAAAATATTCGCAGATGATACTAAGATTTACAATTGTGCATCAAAGAGTACTTGTATTCAAACGATATCTACAAACTGTAAGAGAGGTCTGAGTCATGGAATCTGTATTTCAGTATGACCAAGTGTAGTGTATTGCATGTTGGGAATAATAATCAGAATAATGAATATAAAATGATGGAGAATGATGTTTATCACCAAGTGGAGGTTCTTACTGAAGAAAAAGACTTGTGTGTTACCTTCGATAGCAGGTTGTCATTTGACCCCCACTTTCAAGAGTGTAAATAAAGCTAACCAGATGTTAGGTATCATAAAAAGAAGTTTTACTTATTTAGATAAAGATACTTTTTTTGAAATTATACAAAGCTTTTGTCAGACCACATTTGGAGTATGCTAATGTATTTGGACCCCTTTTTTTTAAAGCGTCAATCAATAATGTTAGAAAAAGTTCAAAGACGAGCTACCAAATTGCTAAAGCATTGCAAAAACTTATCATATAATGAAAGATTGAAATATTTGAATCTGCACTCGCTGAGGGGAAGAAGGATCAGAGGTGACCTAATTAAAGTTTATAAGATCTTTAATGGCGTTGAAGAACTGACATTGAGACTTTCTTTTCTGTTGCACAAACTGTGAGTACTAGAAAGTCTGAAGGAAAGATTTTTTATATAAAGTACTGTAACACTAATCAACGTAAATTTTCATTTTCACATAGAGTTTGCTAACCACTGAACGAAATTTCCTGCTACCATTAAATTTGCACCTGATATTAATACTTTCAAGAATTTTCTAGATAATGATTCAAAATTTAGATAACTGTTTCATGATTATGATGGATTGCAATGAAGAATTGATTAATTGTAGTATGCCATCTGACAAAAAAAAGTGAAGAAATTTAGAGGGGACACATGATAGACCGCGAGGTCTAGGCTAATGAAGCCAGTCCCTACTACTACTACTACTACTACTACAACAACAACAACACGCTATAAGGGAGATAACTATGGTCACATTGTTTATTTTCGGTCAAAGAGAGTGATTGGCTCTTGCAATAGTCTTCCCAGATGTCTACGCAGTTCCGCTTCCTCTTTTGATACAACAATTCGGAAACAAGGTAGGAGCACGACAGCACACATGTACTAAATCGTTGTAATCTAGTGTTTTGTGCTATTTTTCGTGAAATCAGAGAACTTAACTTTTTTAAACGTATGTTAACTTTATTGTTATAGCATATATCTTAAACCTGTATCACCAGTATTGCTCACATATAACGGCCGATGCGCGCTCCTTCACTCGGATTGCTCGAGTGTTCCAAGACGATCTTCAGTACTGATTTTCAACTAGGGCCAAACTTTTGTTATAATTACAATAAGTTTAAGCGCATAGGTTTAGAAGTTGAAATTCGTTAGTAAACACATTATACATGCTACAAGAGATTGCAGAACGACCCACAAGACAATCGATGAGGCCATTTTTAAGTGTCGATGAATAAGCATGTAGGAAAAAATGAGTGCTTCAAATCGAACAATTGTATGTGAAATATGTAGATCTACAAAGGTTCAGTAAATGGTAGACGTAATTAAAACACGCTTACAGCCTGGTTGAACGGCGCAGACCTTTGCAGAAGCTAAGAAAAGATCATTTACAAACCGAAAGAAGCGCGATTTAAATCATATGGGATTGGGACAGATTAACATTACCTCAGGATCAGGATCAGGTGCGTTGTATCAAATACAACTTAGCCTATTTAGGCTTTTTACGCCCCTTCTGTATGTAGTACAAAGAAGAGCAACCAAGATGATTCATAATATAAAAGATTACTCGTATCAGGAAAGATTAAAATATCTGCAACTTCCAACACTTAAGGCAAGAAGAATAAGAGGAGACTTGATTCAAGCATACAAGATATTTAATGAAATTGATGATGTTCAGGATCAGGATCAGGGCGTTGTATCAAATACAACTTAGCCTATTTAGGCTTTTTACGCCCCTTCCTTTTTTTTTTTTTCGTTAGAGTAAGTGCGCCGTGTCCGTACCCCTTCAGGCTTGAAAGCTCCTAACTTCGGAGCTGTGGCTTCGATCGCCATGCTATAAATTGCTCAGCTATGTGCGGGCTGTCGGCCTTCATTGGCTGCCATTGGTTGGTTTAGAGCGGAATCCCCTAATTATGTAGAAGCCCGTGTCTGATGTCAGTCCTCTGAGCCTCGGACCGTACCGGGTTTCCTTCATCCGTACTAGCTGTTCCTCGAAGCCGTACCCCGATAAGCCTCGATCCGTACCCTACTACCCTGGTCTGTACTGTCTTGCACTTAGTGGTGTTTTTTAACCAAGTTCAGGTTTTAGACAATCGTTTGCATACCTAGAATTATGTATGATTGCTTGTCTGTAATTTTTATGGTGAATAGGCATGGGATAGTGTAGTCTATGTGTGTGTGATGTGAGAGTGTGTGAGTGACTGTGGTACTCAAGAAGTTTTGGAAAACATGAAGGTGAATGGATATGTAAGGCAGAAGGATAGAAAGAAGGAGGGGAAAGCAGAGGAAATAGAGAAATGACCAGATCTTAGTAACAAACAATAACAGTATCACAATCAAGTCATCCAAGTATAGTTGTACATGCAGGGGTTCCACTGACTTTTTAGTTTTTGCGTCAAGAAACGCACGCCTCCGCAAAAATTACGTCAGCGCTGAAAAAAATGCGTAACAAAGTAAACTGTACTCACTCCCGTCAAAACAGCTCTGAATCACGCCCTTAACACCGCTGAAGTGCAGAGCAGCTCGCTGCAGGAAAGCGTTTTCTGTGCCACACGAGTCCGGGCCTTCCATGGCAAGCAGCATGGTATTGTCCAATAAGCCCGCGAAAACAAGCCGGGTCAGTCAACCTTGATATTATTCCTACACACTGTGACCACGGTAAAGTTCCCATCAATGGCGCACTCTGGCATCCAGAATCACGTGGGATGATCGTGTGTGCGTGGGAAGTCATAACGTATTCCTATTGGAAGATGGCACCATCGCAGACGCGGGAAAGATTCCATTTTATTTCGAGGGGAGAAAGGATGAGGCGTTTTGGAACATCCTTGATCTAGCAAAAAGTCAGCAAGTGCCACAGAGTAAAATGTGCACGCACTATCACTAATTGGCGGTGTCAAGCAGTCTGCTGTAGGTCTGTGCCGTGTTTTGCCCCTCTGACATAGGCTTGCGGTTGAGAACAGGGTCCTGGGAAAATTGCGTCGCTAAACGCACGGCCGCGAAAAAAATGCGTAGGAAGGCAGAAAAACGCAATAATTACGCAAAATTTTGCAATAAATGGAACCCCTGACATGTATTCAAATCTGTAACATAATAAATGAACAAAAAGACTTTTAAAAAAAACTCAAAATCTTCAACAGATGCGTGGGTACGGACCGAGAAGACCCTGATTTTTTCAGGCCCCGGGACCGTACCTCTTTCAACTTTGCTGAACGCTACGTTATGTTTTGACAAATACCCATGAAACTTGATTGAAAGCATACTTTTAACCCCCATAATCTGGTTAAGCATGAAAAATACATCTAGAACGACCCAAAATGAGCTCTACGACCATTTAAAACAACCATATCAACTGAATTGATCGAGTGAAAAACTTAACAGTTTCCACAAGCAGGAGCGAAAGTAGGAGTGGGTTTGCCGTGTAGGCAGTACCGCCGTAAAGTGAGCGCGAAGACGTCATTGGCTACAATATGCGCTGCAGGATAGTTCTAGTTTAAAAATAGACGCTTCACGAACCGACTGGAGGTCAACAGACGACTAAAAACGACGAAAACCGAAGGGGTACGTCCGAGGAAGGGGTACGGACACCGGCGCACTTACTCTACCGTTGGTCCAGTCATAGGCTAGCTCAGACCTATTATCCATCAAATTCATATCTAATTTTTGTTAATAATTCATGTTTATCTATGAGGTTCTTAAAAATATTAATACTAGGTGCACGTTTGATGTTAAGTGTTAGTTTATTCCAAAAGTTGGTTACTCTATTAGTAAAAGTAAATTTTCTTAAATTCGTTCTAGAATAGGCCTATTGTTTAAATATCTTATCTTCACTGTTTCTTGTAACATTCTTCTGCGGAGTACAAAAAAAGCATGCTTTATCAACATCATCAATTTCATTAAATATCTTGTATGCTTGAATCAAGTCTCCTCTTATTCTTCTTGCCTTAAGTGTTGGAAGTTGCAGATATTTTAATCTTTCCTGATATGAATAATCTTTTATATTATGAATCATCTTGGTTGCTCTTCTTTGTACCTGTTCTAGAGCTTTTGATTGTCTCTTTAGCATTGGATACCATACAGTGTTGCCATATTCAAGAACAGGTCTAACTAGTGTCTTATATAATTGCAAACAAGTGTCCTTTTCTATAAATGTAAAGGTTCTTTTTATTATACCAATACCAATCATTTTGTTAGCCTTATTAATACTATTTACAATTGTCAAATAGTAAATTTTTGTCAAAAGTCACACCTAGGTCTTTCTCTTCTTCACATTTAGATACTTTTATTTCCTTGCCCCCAATTTTCATTATATACTCCTTTTGTGGGTTTGTTTTACCAATATGAAGTACTTTACATTTTTCTGCATTAAAATATAGGTTCCAAGTATCAGACCACTGTACTAATGTTTCAATATCCTTTTGTAATTCCTTATGCAATTTTGGAGTTATACAGTTTTGTGTCATCTGCAAAGACTTTACATGTACTCTTTAATTCTACAGGGAGATCATTTATAAACACCGTAAATAATATTGGTCCCAAAATACTGCCTTGTGGTATCCCACTAATAACATCAGCACTATGAGAGAAGGAACTACCAATCCTTACCTTCTGAGTCTTTTTGATAAAAAGTCTCTAAGAGTCTAACCCAACCAAGTATATTTCCTATTATTCCATAAGACTCTAATTTCTTTAAAAGTCTTTCATGTGGTACTGAATCGAATGCTTTTCTAAAGTCTAAATACAAAACATCTATATTCTCTCCTTTATCTATCTCCTTTGTGAAGTCTTCCATCACTTCTAAAAGTTGAGTCACACAAGACCTTTTTGCACGAAATCCATGTTGACACTCGGCATATAATTTATTTTCTGTCATATGTTTAATAATAGCCTCTCTAATAAATGATTCTAAAATTTTACATATAATGCATGTTAAACTCACTGGTCTATAATTTCCTGGATCTGTTCTTGTACCTTTTTTGAATATTGGAATGACTGTAGCTGTTTTCCAATCTGAAGGTACCATCATTTCTTTAATAGATTTAGAAAAGAGTATGTAAAGTGGGAAGGCCATCTCCTCGTTTAGCTCTTTCAGTACTCTCGATGGGATGGCATCCGGACCACATGCCTTATTAGGGTTTAAAGATTGAAGTTTCTTTTTATTGCATCCACTGAAATGTCTACATTTTCTAACACTATGCCTTTTGACCTTGAAGCTGGACTTAGAACAGGCATATTTTTAGTATCTTCCCTTGTGAATACACTAGAAAAAAATGTAGGCTATTTAAAATATCTGCCTTACCTCTATCTGTCTCCACTGTGTCGCCATCCTTAGTCACTAAAGGTCTCACTCCAGTATTCATCTTTGTTTTCGATTGTACATATCTCCAGAAGGCTTTTGGATTTTGTTTACATTCCTTTGATAACTTCTTTTCAAATTCCTTTTTTGCTTTTCTTATTTTTTTATTACAAGTATTACGTGCTTTAATATAATTTTGATAATCTTTCCCCTGCTTTGTGACTAAGAATCTCTGATACATATTATATTTCTTTTTACAAATTTCATTGTCTTTACATTCATCCACTTTGGATTCTGTTTTTTATTTTTCTTAATAATTTGTTTTGGAACGTTATTTTCTATTAAAGAATTTGAAATACTTTTAATTTCCACCCAGCATTGTTCTACACTAAGATCATTGAGTTTATTCCAGTCGATCTTCTTCAATTCTTCTTTCATTTGCGTAAAATTTCCTCTCTTAAAATTATATGACTGCTTTGATTCTTCTTTCCCTTGCTCCTCTCCTAGGTACAAAGAGAACATTAAAACCTCATGATCACTTTTGCCTATAGGAGCTAAGTGCTTAATGTCTGATATCATATTTTCATCATTAACAAGTACTAAATCTTGCATATTTGATTTTTGTCCCTCCCTGTGTCTTGTTGGTTGTTTCACCATTTGGTTCAGAAATGCATCCTGTAGGTAGTTTATGAACTTTTGACCTCTTTCTCCAGAGCCAGTACCATGCCAGTCAATATCTGGGAAATTAAAATCTCCAGTAATGCAAACATATTTGAATCTTTCTAATCTAATTTGCTTCAGCAACTCAAACATTTTTTCTTCATTTTCAATTGTTGAGTTTGGACTTTTGTAAATAGTTCCAATCAGTATTTTCTGTCTATCCTTATTTAAAAAGGTAATCCACAAGTTTTCATCAAAGTCATTTCCTTTTGTAAACTTGTATACTTAAACTTATATGTTGATAAAGCATGCTTTTTTGTACTCCGCAGAAGAATGTTACAAGGAACAGTGAAGATAAGATATTTAAACAATATTCTAGAACGAATTTAAGAAAATTTACTTTCACTAATAGAGTAACCAACTTTTGGAATAAACTAACACTTAACATCAAACGTGCACCTAGTATTAATGTTTTTAAGAACCTCATAGATAAACATGAATTATTAACAAAAATTAGATATGAATTTGATGGATAATAGGTCTGAGCTAGCCTATGACTGGACCAACGGTTACGGGGGAAAAAAAAAGAAGGATATATACATACAGAAGGGGCGTAAAAAGCCTAAATAGGCTAAGTTGTATTTGATACAACGCCCCTGATCCTGATATATATCCTTTTTTTTCGTGACCGTTGGTCCAGTCATAGGCTAGCTCAGACCTATTATCCATCAAATTCATATCTAATTTTGTTAATAATTCATGTTTATCTATCTACCTGAAGTCTGCTCGGCGGAAACTCAGTTTCGTTCATCTTTCAAAGATAGTGTTGCTTTTGGCTTCTAATGACATGCAATCTAAGCAGCGCAAGTCACATTCTGATTATCTGTTTTAGCCAAGTGTGGGTGACAAGTGGAATTTATTTCTCCACGTGTTTTGGCAACCAGTTTTTGGCTGTGTCAGTGAAAATGTCAGAGAAGTAAGCTTCAATACAGACTGAATGTGCTTTGTTTGCATAAAACTGCTAGATCTATTCCCATTATTTTTATTCTAAGGACATGTAGATAGGAATTGTTTGGGCGGCACGGAAATGATCTACTTTATTTTATTTATATGTAGATAGGACAGCAGATTTGTTTTGGAATGTGTGTTTATAGCAAGGAGGGAGCAACGGAGGATTTATTTTGGAATGTGTCTAGTGAGAAGGGAGTGACAAAAACTGAGATAACGAGGGAATTTGTCATTTTAGTTCAGCCCAAGAATGTGTGGTCCACCAAGAAATATACACTGTTAAAGATGATGGGAAAGAAAACCTAGTTAACTCATGAATTGTTTAATATAAATTATTTCTCTTTCTGTAGCAGAATATGCCATTTGAAAATTATTATTGAATTATGGTTGCTCACCTGTCAGGACACTGCTTATAGTTTTTTGACTTTTTATTGTCAGGGCAAGAAGACTGGAGGGGGGGGGGGGGGGGGGACAAGCAGTTTTTTTAATTCATCAACTTGTCCCCAGGACAACTGAAAATCACATGCAAAGTTCTTATCCTGGAGTGGACATTCGCCATTTTGTTGACCGAGTGGAAGGCAAAACAGGTGTGTTAAAAAGAGCTTCAGTTATAACAAGAGATTGACAAAAGCTGTTTGAATAAATAAAGGGTTCTCAATATTACTGGATTGAAAACTAGACCATATAGTTTTTCCTTTCCCTACTGAAATTTGCATGAAATGGCACCATTTTGAGACAAGTTAAACACATATATCCCGGGAGGGGGTAGCAATTTAATTCCAGATTTGCTTTTCGTCGGAGGGGGCTCTGAAATTGGCTTGGGTCAATCATCAGATGAATTAGACAGTAGGAATTTTTTGTCTTTACTCTGTCCAGTATCATAACTGGAGAACTTTACAAAAATTGTATGGTAAAAAAGCTGGTTCTGGTATGTTCCAGTATGTGTAGGTCAGTGGACTGAACATGTTCAGATGCTTCATTTGAAAGATTTCCTGATCCCAAATTTTACTTGGAGGTATCCAAGTTGCCATGGTTTTACAGATGGATGATAACCATGTTTTGCAGTAATGAGATGTGAAGTGTTGGCTTCACATCTTTCATTTTTGCACCTGTATGATCTGTACCACTGTTACAAAGTTGACTAACACCTGTAACTTGGTGCAAGTTAGTTTTAGTTGTTTTCAGGTCACATGAGTAAGTTAATCCGAGAACATTTTCCACATGGACATTTTAGAGGAAAATTTCAAGGAAAGTCGGAAAGGAAAATATTGAAACTTGTCTGTCTGTGCTTCTTTTGTACTGTCTCAGATCTGAGAAAATTGTAACTACCTCTTCAAGGAAAGTTAAAAAGGAACATAAACTGAGATTTGTCTGCTTGTGCTTCATTTTGTACTGTCTCTGTTGTTAAGGTTGTTTAATTAATTTGAAAAACCGATTATTAGTCATTGGGAGTCTAGGCAGGGGAATGTACACTTTGTTAGAAGTGTTCCCAAAAGACCTGTTAAAAGAGTTGGCTTGATATCAAACTCATATGTGTTTGATACATGACGCTATTATTTTTCAGACAATGGCTCCGACTCGACGCCGTGAAAACAAAAAGACCGTCACCAATGAGGTGATCACGAAGGAGTGCACAATCAACCTGCACAAACGTATTCATGGCATGTAAGTAATAACATAGGATGTGTACACAGATCATGATGACGACTACGACATTCATGTGTAACTGGAAGTTGGAACAAGGTGTGAGTTTGGTGT
The DNA here is from genome assembly GCA_018398815.1 of Conus ventricosus. NCBI lineage: Eukaryota > Metazoa > Mollusca > Gastropoda > Neogastropoda > Conidae > Conus > Conus ventricosus. Next base: position 48,244,796 of record CM031601.1, read on the forward strand.
GTGTTTCAGTTACTTTTCAATTGTGGCAGATTGAAACAAGATGCAAAGCATGCAAACGTACTCCCACTTTATCCTGAATACGCGTGAGATATCCATAAAGAGGAAAAACTGTCTTGGGCTGGTGTAACCATTAGTGGTGTTATTCTGGTAAACATCGGCCATCATCTGTGACCTATAATGAACATGCTTACAAATTTTCAGAAAGATCGGCCAAGAACTTTGAGATTTTCCATAAAGAAGAAAACCATTATAGGCTGTTAGTAATGGCTATAACGGTAAACAAAAAAATCGGGCATCATCCGTGACCCATAATCAACATACCTGCTAATTTTCATAAAGATCGGCCAAGTACTTTGTGAGAAATTCCATGAAGAAAAAAAAAAAACGTTACAGCAGTTAGTAACGGCTATAACGGTAAACTAAAACATCAGGCATTATTCGTGGCCCATAATCAACATACCTGCTAATTTTCACAAAAATCGGCCAAGTACTTTCTGAGATATTCCATGAAGAAGAAAAACCGTTACAGCCGTAATAACGGTTACAACAGTAAACTAAAACACCGGGCATTATTCGTGACCCATAATGAACATACCTACAAATTTTCAGAAAGATCAGCCAAGTACTTTCTGAGATTCCATAAATAAGAAAATCCATTACAGTTGTTAGTAATGGCTATAACGGGTAAATTAAAACATCGGGCATCATCCATGACCCATAATGAACATACCTGCTAATTTTCACAAAGATCGGCCAAGTACTTCCTGAGATATTCCATAAAGAAGAAAAACCGTTACAGCCATTAGTAATGGCTATAATGGTAAACTAAAACATTGGGCATCATCCGTGACCCATAGTGAACATACCTACAAATTTTCAGAAAGATCGCCCAGTAGTTTTGTCTGGAGCGAGTGGAACACATTTTGACCACGGATGGACGGACACACACACACACACACACACACACACACACACACACACACACACAGCATTTCTTCGTTCCCATTCTAAAGTACTCCCTGTTCTATAAGAAATGGAGTACAAAAATAAGATTGACAATGAGTAAATAAATAACTTCAAGTTTTGAACAAGGGTGTATGTTTGTGTCTGTTTTGGTTGCTTTTCAACATTGGCAGATTGAAAAAAAAAAAAAGGTTGGCAAAGACTCGGTGCTTGGAGAGAATGGAAGGGGAGTTGGATTGGGTCATGTTTGAATTGTTAGCGTCCATGTCAGTGACTCATTGTGTATGATCCCCCCCCCCCCCCCCCCCCCATATGTAGTCATCCATGAGAAAACTAAATGTTGATCCAGGCGTCCCCAGTTATATGAAAAAATGCACAGATCCCCAACCTGCTAGCAGCTGAAAACAGCTGTGCAGCAAAGCTGCTATGGGGTACTACATTTTCTGAGCTGTTTACTTTTTAACCCTGGACCAATCATTATCATTTACAAACCATATTAAAGATGAAAGAATTAATTTAGTCCGTGTACTATTGGGATATGAGAGGAACTCTAAAAAGAAAATACACAAGCCGAAACAATTGCAACATGCTGGCGGCCCCCCAACAGTAACTGTGGTGTTCTGGACCCCCCCCCCCCCCCCCCCCCCCCCCCCCCCCCCCCCCCCCACCAGGGCTTTGCCCCTGGGCCTAGGCGGCCCATGGACACCAACCTTTTTCAAAGATTGTTCAAGTCGGCTGTTCTCAAACCTGACAGTAGTGGGTTTGCACAGAGAGTCTGTATGTTTGTGTGTGTGTGCGCGAGAGAGTGCAAACCTATAGGCATTAAATGACTCTTGGCAAAATGTTTACTTGTACTGATGTGGATTTCTGTCAGTTGTCGCAATAATGTAGAAAATGGTACGAAGTGCAAGTTTAGAGCAAAAAAATTGCAAAAAGTCTACAGCTTTTAGGATGTCGTAACCTCCATATGAACACTGCTCCCTTGACCCAGTCAAGAGGGCCTATGCAGCCCCCTCTGGACTCCCTTGGGCCTAGTAAGACCAGTGACTCCCCCCCCCCCCCCCCCCCCCCCCCCCCCAGCCCACTTTAATGCCTGGTTGTCTGCATTTTAGCAGACCCTTCCTGACAGTTTGGGTGGTTTTGATTTTACAGTGGCTTCAAGAAGAGGGCTCCTCGTGCCATCAAGGAGATTCGCAGGTTTGCCGAAAGATGATGGGCACCCCAGATGTGAGGATCGACATCCGCCTCAACAAACACCTGTGTCTCAGGGCATCAGGTAACCTGGTTTCAGTTCTCTGTAATTTTAGATTGTCGTTATCTCCAGCATTGTTCCTTGTTGTCTCTAGATTATTAGAAAGTGGTCTTGTGTAGCTCTAAAAGAAGAGATCAGCACATAGCAAAACATTGTGGCAATTTATAAATGAAAATCATTTTTAGAAAAGTGGACTGAATGGTATCGGGCATGCTGATTTTTCTGTTGCCTGTCATTCAGATCCAGAAGGAAAAACATTTACTTTGTTGTCTCCCAAGGGCACTTAAGCTCGGGGCACATGAGAGGTAGGGAAGTTCTGAGCATGTTGAAACTGTCAGCGAAGAGGGATTTATACAGCCAGCCAGAGTGTAGGGGCAGCACTCATCCCACCAGTTTAACTGCACTATACACAGCAGACTGCATGTAATACAGCAGAATATAAGAAAGCGTTGCTGAAAAGTGCCAAAAAGAGGGAACTGTGTTAATTAGTTTCTAGTGCTGCAAGTCTTTTTGTGTTAACCGAAAGTCTTGACCAGAAAGAAATGTCTCCTGATTGGTGAGACTGCCTTTGGTTTCTGTCTTGATCAGTAAGACTTTGTTGGGTTGGGGGGGGGGGGGGGGGGGGGGGGGGGGGGGGGGGGGGGGGGGGGGGGGGGGGAATCTTCTTCAGAACTTTCTTCTGAATTGTTCTTTGTATCTGGAACCTCATCCCAGTCGAAATCTAGCTCACTCTAAGCTTCATCACTTTCATGAAGTCTTATGCCGTAAATCCTACAAATCACAGTATCTTCATCACTAAATCCCATTATAGAACAGCAGAAATCAAGGTTAGCCATGGTGAAAAACACCATTTCGACCACAAAACTTTAAAAATTCATAACTCCAGAACTACGGCACATATCGACTAGCGGTTTTTTGCAAACGAAAATGAAACGCTACAGGAAAAACAAAGTCACGTTCTCGCGAGACTTGCTTTTCAGCGAGAAACATGGCGGCGCCCATTGTTGCCACGTGTTTTACTGGCAGGTGCTCAGCCTTTTGGCAGTGTGATTTCCGGTCAGGCGCTAGAGGGCGCACGCTTGTCAAGAGTTAAAAGGCTTGTGAAAAATTTTTGGAAAATGAATTGGACAAAACTTAGTACAGATGGACTAGCGAACCAGAAGATCGTAGCTGATGCGTGTGTGTGGTCAAGTGTTCCAAGTACAGTTCCAGTCGCGAAAAGAATAGTTAACTGCCATGCAAACTATGCAGTTCATAGGAGATTGTGGTGCAGTGTTCAACTACTGAAAACTAGGAACGGCCACCCCCATGGCTTGCCGTTGTACAAAGCAGAGTGACCAGGTCATTGAGATGAGAAACTTAGAATATGGTGGTGGTTGGCATGTCCACTTGGTTTTTTTTTGTTTTTTTTTTTTACTTTCTTGTTAGATTCATAATTTTTCTTGAGCTGTCACTATGTCATATTTTGTGTTCAGTTAAGAGTTATTGGTGCTTCTAATCCACACCCAATAACTTTTTGTTTGTTTTATTTATTTTGATATGTGGTTTTAAAAACGAATTCTATGGAACTCTCCTACTACCAAGGTTTTGCGCTGCTTACTTCCTGTTGGAAACCAAGTAATTCTTTAATGTTTGTGAAAATTTTCACTTGCTTTCATTAAAAGATATTAAAAAAAAGTTTTGTATGAATTTGCATGAAATTTTGTGTTCATGTACAGAAATGAATGAAAGTCTGAAATGAAAATAAATTGGATATGAGTTTTCTAATATGTCTATTTCAAAATCTCTCGGCCAGTGATCAAAATCATAGGCACACACAGATGGATCGCTGTTACTTATCTTCGTTCTAAGAATCACTCAAAAGATCCCCGTAATCAACATTAGCTTCAAAGTTATGCCACTTCGCGATCTTTTTTAATGCTTTGAAGTTCACCTTCACTAATTTCTTCAGCAGTAAAACCCTGAAAGTTTCGTCGTCGCTGTCTCCGTCTTGTATGAGCTCTCGCCAGAAGTCTTGTTCGATTCCATTGCAAAATTGCTATAAAAAACAATCTGCTATTTGCTAAGCCAGTCCATCCTGAATCGACTGCGCATGTGTGTATTAACCAGGGATGAAAACTCCTCCGCCGTTATTTTTTCGCATCTCCGCCGAAAGAAAAAGTCTCCGCCGAAAAATTATTCAAAGAGTGAAGCTCAGAAACGATCTCAACTTGTCTGCACCGCGAATTTCTTCTCTGTCGGTAATGTTCTCAAACGGCGTAGTTCTCATTATGCTTCCTTCCAGTATCATTTCTCATCATGGCGTCGATTCACAGCGAGAGTTTGCCGCCAGTGAGTGCAAACAAAACGAAAAAAAAAGGGAAAGAAGTATGTGAACCACTAGAAGACCGAGTGGCTGCAGAAGGACGTGTGTGACCGCAGAGTCGCGGATGTAAAAAGAAAACATGACAAAGACGGAGAATTTGAAGTGTTTTGCGAGCCTTGCCAAAAACGTGTCTACTTCGGTAGTCGTGGCTTTGTGGCAATCAGAGATCACATCGAGCGTCTCAGTCACCAACAGAAAATGTGTTTCCCACACCATTACAGCATGTTTTCAGATCATTGGGTATGCAACAATCTACGTTTCATTTCCAATGATAGTTTGACTCCTACTCTGATTTTTCTACAAGTTCCATTTCCATGATAGTTTGATTCAAACTCTGATTTTACTTAATATGAAAAGTGAGTACTTTGAAGTCCTATTTTACAACAACAACAAAAAAGATAAACACTCAAGCTTTCGGGTCTTAGACCCTTCATCAGGAAACACTAAACAGTAAACACAAGGGAAAAAAGGATAACAAAACAACGGAGGGAAAAAAAAAACTTCAAACCCACTGGAGAGATGAGGAATTGAGTACTTCCACTCGTAGAGTCTTCAAAGCAAGGGAAAAACGTCAAAGTGACAAAAAGAATATAAAAGAACAAATGACATCAAAATAAACTGATGTCACAACAGTATTGTGTAACACTTTTCCCCTGGTATAATGCAAACGTTTGCTACATGTGTTAGGTGTCTGCTAGCAGCCCCCCCCCTATGAAATCCTTTTCCGCCAGCCCACTCCCCCCACTACCTATATACTTCCTCTACTCCTTCTCCTCCAACCCCACCCTCACCCCACAACACACATACCCCACACACTTCGCCCCCTCCCCCCACCCCCGTTCCCTACCCCACCTCACACACACACACACACACACACACAAACACCCCTCCCCCCACCCCACCCCCACAAGCACCCCCCCCCCACACACACACACACACAAACTTGTCAAGGGGGGGTGGGGGGAGATATGATTAGTTGTAAGGGGGAAGTGGGGGGGGGGGGGGGGGTTGTGTGTGGTGTGCTGTTGTGACATCAGTTTGTTTTGATGTCATTTGTTCTTTTTTGTGTTTAGTGTTTCCTGACGAAGGGTCTAAGGCCCAAAAGCTTGAGTGTTTTTTTTTTTTTTAAATTTTTTTTTATTTAAACAGGCATGAAATTTCTCCGATTTAGTCGGAAATTCCGACTAAATATTTCGCCGCTACCGACTAAAAAAAAAAGTTCCGACCAAAAATAAAAAATCCGAACATGAAAAGTAAAACGTGCGTCCGACTTTATTTGCGGGCATTTCGCAACTGCGGTGTGTAAGTCAGCCAGCTCAATAGGCTACTTCCGGCAGATACGAACATCCGCCTCAGCGTCGTTCAAAATGGCGAAGTTTGTGCAGCGCACCGGTTCAATACGCGAAAAAGAAGGTCTGAAGAACGATTGGCGGTGGGATTGGTTAGACAAACAAGTGGACGAGATACGCGTCGGCGATGTCTTCCGGAAACTGGAGGAGAACGGCTGTGCATTTTGCGTTCCCTGCCAGAAGAAAGTCAATTATGCGAATCAAGGTTTCAAGGCTTTGAGTGCACACCTCGAGAGGCCTTCTCACAAGAAGAACGCAAGTTCCGTGAAGGATAATACAACGATTGCAGGTAAATATACTTTTTTCTTTTTTTACAAAGTGATTGTTTAGTCAAATGAAATCATGCTACATATAGCTTCGCGACCTGATTTGAAAAAAAGTGGCATACTTAGATTGAAACTCTCAGTGTCTCTCTCTCTCTCTCTCTCTCTCTCTCTGGGTCTCTCTCTCTCTCTCTCTTTCTCTCTCTCTCTCTGGGTCTCTCTCTCTCTCTTTTCTCTCTCTCTCTCTCTCTCTCTCTGAGTCTCTCTCTCTCTCTCTCTCTCTCTCTCGGTTTTCTCTCTCTTTCTCTCGGTTCTCTCTCTCTCTCTCTCTCTCTCTCTCTCTCTCTGAGTCTCTCTCTCTTTCTCTCGGTTTTCTCACTCTTTCTCTCAGTTTTCTCTCTCTCTCTCTCTCTCTCTCTCTCTCTCCTCTCTCTCTCTCTCTCTCTCTCTCTCTCTCTCTCTCACTGTCTCACTCTCTCTCTCTCTCTCTCTCTCTCTCTCTTTACACATACCCGTATTGTGTGTACAGTATGACAGTGGTTAGTGTGTGTGTGTGTGTGTGTGTGTGTGTGTGTGTGCGCTCGCCTGTGTATGTATGTGTGTGTGTGTGTGTGCTGACACAATTTATATTTTTTATGTTGTTGATGCGTTATGTATTTTTATTCACTATTTTGTTTTTCTTCCTTTTGTATGTGGGCATGGTGTAAAAGACAGTTTGTGCTTATAACCATCTTTCCCAATAAAATGAGTTCAAGTTGTTCTGTGTCTGTCTGTCTGTCTCTCTCTCTCTCTCTCTCTCTCTCTCTCTCTCTCTCTCTCTCTCTCTCTCTCCTCTCTCTCTCTCACACACACACACACACACACACACACACACACACACACCACACACACACAGTAAGTACTTGTTTCAAATGACACCAAGGCCAACAGCTGAAACAAGTTGATTTCAGAAAAAAAAAAACAGTGCCCCCTTCTCCCCCCCCCCCCCCCCCCCCCCCCCCCCCCCCCCCCCCCCCCCCCCCCCCCCCTTTCCAAAATGACAAGATTTATTCATTTATTCATTGGATACAATGAGAAAGACAGAGAGAGACAGGAGAGAGAGAGAATTCTAGAGTCTGTGCTTGCAAGTCATGCCTAATTTTTTCAATGGTGTGTGTGTGTGTGTGTGTTGTATGTGTGTGTGTGTGTGTTCCTCCTTTATTAAACAGTAAGTGTGTGCTTTGAAGCAATGTTCATGACTTGTGAATACCCGGTGAATAATGCAAATGCTTTACAATTAATTTCTTAAAATTATAATAAAAATTATAAAAAAGTTAAATTATTTCCTTCTTCATCAGACACGGGTCGCAATTCCTGTGGGCACCCCCAATATAATCAATCATAGCAACTTTTCAAAACCTGCTTATCTAGGTATGGGGGTTGTGTTGTGTGTGTGTGTGTGTGTGGGGGGGGGGGGGGGGGGGGGGGGCTCTTTTTTATCCCACCCTATCTTGATGGCTATATTAATAGTCATTTGATCATTTTCAGGTGAGGTGGTGAGCGAGGTCCAGAGTGGTTATGGCATTTGTCCATCTGCAAAAGCAGCTGCAGTGACAAAGACAAAGCTTCTTCGCAGTGACTCTGAGAAACATGCGAAGCATTGAGAGACAGAAATGCTTGAGATCTGACAGATTGGTTTATAAATAGCAGCTAACAACTCACCTACTGTACTGCACTGTGTTAAGTGAACGGAGTATACTAGATTTCTTTGTGTGAACAAAGCAGGTTTTGGCTATTGCAATATTGGATGGATAATTTGAATTGCAACTGTGGGTTAGCTGCATAGGCCTTAACCCAATGCCTACGGATCGACCGAGATCGACCGCGAGATTTCCTCTTTCTGAATACCGGATCGACCGAGATCGACCGCTGAATACTCGGTCAACGACTTTCGCTTTCACCATCGCATATCCCAGAATGCAATTGCGACAGAAGAGTCTTCCGGTACTTCCGTTTCTGGACGCCATTTTGGTTTTTGTTGCATGAGTTTTGGTGGAGTAGTTTCGCTGCTGTGAATTTTCAAAGTTCGGCTTTTTTTCGCGAAGATTTTCTGGGAAAATGGCGGATCAAGTAACTATGCAACTTGCAGAATTCATTTTCTGAAGTGATATTGATGAAGAGAGCGTATTTGCGGGCTACACTCTTGAAGAAGATTTGAAGCAAGACGATTCGGACGTCAATCTTGACCTAGTTATGAATAAAGATCGACTGCTGACTGATTTTGAGGCCGGAATCAATAATGATTCAGGCGATGATAATGACGATGTTGAATAGCCCATTGCTGCTGGGCCCAGACCCCAAAAAAAGAAAATTCGAAAAACAAAACTTGCTAGAGATTCTTTAATTCTTGACTGGAGTGGTTGGCTACAAGAAGTGAAGCCCCCCCAAAGTTTCCCTTGTTTTGATAGCCAGGAAACCGGGTCAGTCAGTGGGTGTGTCCCACGATTTGCCTGTAGGAGCATCACCTTTAGCTTTTTGATTTCAGAAGAATTTTGGCAGACTTTTAACGAGAAACAAATTTATTTGCTGCACAAAAGCAAGCAGAAAAGGATGAACATAAACTCTGGCCTGAAATAAAAACTGCCTGTTTATCAAAAAGCAAAGAGGAGCCGGACAAGAGGTACATCATCACCACAGTGTGTGTGTGTTGGGGGGGGGGGGGGGGGGGGGTTGCTCAGTGCACTTGTGCAAAAGCACATTTTTGTTGAATTCCATCACAATCTAAAGCCCAGTATTCAGTAATCTGTTCTTGTTATTTTTTTCCCCTCAGTAGTTAGAAGGCAAATCTTCTTGCCTTCAGTTTAACAAAATTGTTGAAGTTTGGGTTGTTGTTTTTTGCTTCACAATAAAAAGTAGTTAGAAGACAAATCTTCTTGCCTTCAGTTTAACAAAATTGTTGAAGTTTGGGTTGTTGTTTTTTGCTTCACAATAAAAGTTGATTATTTAGTATGCATACCATACAGAATGACTTTATTTTGTTCCTGAAGGTTTCAGTACTTTGTTTAGACTTGAAAAATCACTCTGTGCTCCTAATCCATGATGTTCTGTGGGTACAGTGAATTTAGGGAAAATTGTTTTAGCACTGAGAATACCAAAGTACAGTTAGTCTGTTCGTTTTGTTTTTTTTCCTCGTGTACCAGTTCACTATATGTGGGGGGAAATGGCTGTTTTGGATGGAGTGATGTCTTTGAATTTTTTTCATTACTTTTACAGAATAGATAAGTTAAAAACAAATTTTCTATTGAGGTTTCTTTATGGCAAGTGTGTATGTGTTGCGGAGTTACCTCTCTTGGCATGGTATTCTCATAGTCATATAGCACAAAGTCATGCGGTAGGCAGAGGGTTAAAGAGTTTTAAGAGGACCTTGGTTAGGGTTTCATACTAGGTCGACACATGATACACAGTTTGTTTCAATGTGGCCTGGCTGTTGTAAAGTAGTGTTATTGGCTGAGAATTGCCTCTGTAAATAAGTATTGAACTTTTGAGAAATCTTATGCACCAGCTGCTATTAAGGAAGTGTAGAAGTCCACGAAATCCGTCACGTACATGGGTATCTGGGAACTGCAGACTGTGGCTAGTGTCCTTGGATCAACGGTTGATGGCAGCTTTCTTCTGGCACTTTATCAGATAATGACTGAAGTTGTATGGATTTTTTCCTGTGTACAATACTAGTTGTGGATATTTGTGTACAAGAAGTCATTAGATTAGATAGTGGATGTAGATCAGGTAGCCATGGCCATAGAGCCTATTAATTTGAAGAAGACATTGGAGCTGTCTGATTGGCATCCTTGTTGAATTTGCCTGTCTTTTTTTTACACATCTTAACTACAGAATAATGCGTAGTTTTAGGCCTTTTTTGCATGAAAAACCGTCAGCTTCAGGGGGCGCTGCCCCTGACCCCCGCCGGGGCGTTGCCCCTGGACCCCACTGGGGGCCTCCGCAGGCCCCAGACCCCCGCTGATTTTTCAGATTTTTTTAGTGCTCTGCACTTTCATGCCTGTTAAAGGACTTCAAAGTAATCATTTTTCATATTGTGTTTATTGAAGTCCAGCAGTCGTTTTCATACATCTCATTTACTTAGTTTGATTTCCCACTCTGATTTACTTATCTACAGGTCTTATTCTTTATGTCCTGAATGCACTGTTTGTCAAATTTTCGACAGCTACAGTTCTGAGGATTCATCACACTAAATGTTTGCTTTGTCTCAATTGACATAGTTTCTTTCCACATCAGTCTCAGTCTTCATGGTGTTGAAAGCTGTTTTATAGAATGAGTTGTTTAGAAGCAAGAAAGTGATTTCTAAAGATTTTTATGTCTTATTTAAATACAAAATATGCTTCAGCTTCAGGGGGCGCCGCCCCCTGACCCCCGCCGGGCTGTTGCCCATGGACCCCACTGGGGGCCCAGGGTGAACCCCCAGATCCCCACCAATCTCCTCTTTTTTTTAAAAACTGTTTTCATCCCTGATTAACGGAAATTGTGATGTAAGTCGCAACAGAAGGGATGGAAGGGAGAGACCGGAATGGCCGCAGGCCTCAGCTGTTGTGCCCGCCCTGAGATCGTCAGCGGTTCTACCCGCCGACGGCTGTAGGAGAGTTGATCCATTGAGTGTCAGGGAGTTGTTGCGTTTTGGTTTTTCAGTTTGAAGTGGTCATGTGATTGCAGGACAAATACAGTCATTGTCCAATGCTACTCCACTGTCATATTTGTGCTGATGAAATAGCTGCTGTCCTCTTCATACAGTTGAAATGAATCACAATCATGATTGGTCTACAATGTAAATGAGAAAACTGATCACATTTGGCAATAGCCCCACACATGCTAGGCACCACACTGACAAGAATATGGATCCAGTCTATTCATAGACAGTACTCTGTGAGCAACCTGGTCAAGGACGGATGGCATGTGATATAACAGAGGCAAAAGTCGGGTGCTCCTGTCGAGAAACTATTTTTGAGGCTGCAGCGAGGGAAGGAAGGATTTTATGCTGCCAGGTTTCCTTTCTGTTCTCAAAAAGCTTGACAAAAGATAGCTGCAAACTGGAAACCAGGCTGTGGGAATGAAGTTAAATTCATTTACAGATTGACTGTTTCTTTGATTACACACCTTTTTTTTTTCTTTGTTTTTAAAAAAAAATTATTACACACCTTTTTTTTCTTTTTAATGCTAGGAAGATCATGTGTATTTAGCAAATGTGATGAAATATACCTGGTCAGAAAGAAGTAAGGTTATTAACTTTCATTTGTTTCTTTTGAACAGGCATGTGCCCTACAGAGTGCGAGTTCGCCTGGCCCGTAAGCGCAACGAGGATGAGGATTCCACTCACAGACTGTATACCCTGGTCACCTATGTGTCCTGCGCAGACTTCAAAGGTAATTGGCTCATGGCTTCCTTTTGTGTTTTTAATGAAAACAATTTTTTTGTTAGGTTTTTTTGTTTTTTTAGATACATCTAAGTAGCCTTTTTATGTGTCTATGTGTAGCTCGTAACTGTGGGCACATCGCAGACTTATGCACTAGTTAAATCCTTGACTGGTATCCGCACCTCTAAGGTCCTCAAAGCCTCCTCTCTGTCGTCCTAGCTTTATTTTCATGTCGAGTTGGGGTATGCAGCCATATCAGGGCTTCTGAGCTGTCAGAATTGTTGGATGATTCCCTTATTCAGGGCTCCTTCCTGTGTGCAAATTTGCAGACTTCAGCCAAGGGAGGGGGCAGCACAAAGTAGAAGATCAAAAAGGGGCAATGGAATCAGCGGAGCATTGGTTGCATTGTTGTATGCTGAAGGCAGGACAGGTGTCAGGAACTAAAAATCTGCACGAGATTAGGCAGTTGCCATTTTGTCTACCTGGTTAAAGGCAAAGCAGTATCACCACGCAGTTCACAAGACACTGCAAAAGATGAATTAATAAGTGGTCCTTGTGGTTGGACCAAAAAGAAGATAATACAGACATGCCTACCGTACCGGAATAGCCGTATTTGTTACGGAAAAACATAAAAATCGAGGTTTGTTACGGTCAGGGATCGCTGTGTTCCGGAAAAACAAAAAAACAAAAAACGAAATCAAACGAGTGGACAATTTTTCACAGAGGGACAAACCGGATGACGGTTAGGACGATTGAATTGAAGCGCAGTGCGCATGCTCACACTGCCATATCCGTCGACGAAACGTACCGAACGGAGCCGAGATTCAGACAAAGCGCGCTCGACTATCAAACATGGCTAGCATGAAGACTGCGAAGCGAGTGTGCGAGACAGATGATGATGAACCTCAAAATGGACCCCAGCGGCAGCCGCGAAAAAAACAGATCGCCGTCGGCAAACCTTTCGTAAACAATACAGTGAGAGGTGGTCATGTTTACAAGAAGGACGGAAAGGGGAAAACTTTTGCTGGTGCACGGTTTGCCAGTGCGAGTTCTCCATCGCGCATGGCGGCCAAGATGACTGTCGTCGACATGTCGAATCCAAAAAACACAAGGACTTTGAGATATCTTGTGGTCACACTCGCAAGATTTCTGGATTTTTCACCAGTTCGTCGACCAGCAAAGCAGAATCAACAGATGAAGTGATTCGTGCCGAAGTTATGCTCGTCGACCTTGTTGCTGAACTGAATCTGCCTTTCACCGTTTTGGATACTTTTACAAAAGCGTTCAAACTGATGTTTAAAGACTCTGATGTGGCAAAGAAGTTTCAGTGTGGCAGGAGTAAGGGGGACAGCCATTATAAAAGAAATAGCGGCGAAAACAATAGAAGACCTCGGACTATGCAGACCTGAAGAGTGCCTACTACAGGTCTCTGAAGTCTGCACAGTGAAAACCATGCATGACATGCAATGTACATAGTGTAGCCTAAATAAAGGTAAGTTGTTTTTTCTGCCTGAAAGAGAGGGGTTTTGCAGAATTGTTATGGTGTTTGTGTGTGTGAATGTGTGTGTGTGTGTGAACCTACACACGCGCGGTTGTGTCCACAAAAGGAAGGTTGAGTGTTCCTGAAAATTTTTGAAATTTTCAATTTGTTCCTGATTTTTATAACATCTGTTCCTGATAGTAAGATTTTGGGGTAGGCATGTCTGATAATAGACCATACAGTGCTCAGGTTTGAGAGCAAGTTTCTGTGACAGAGAAAGAGAGCTGGAAAGGGAAGTATTATCTAATACTGTTCCCCTTAGTTGTTCTGAAATGTTAAGTCCAGTAATTTTCACATAGCAACTGGAAGAGTCTTGGTGTCTGCTTCCACCGTAGGATTGTTGTTTGTTTTATGGCAGCCAGAATAAGGCTGCTTTACATAGAGAAGAATGAAATTTTTCTCTTCCTAGTCTTCAAACAGGCAGCCAGGAGTCCCACAACGTGTCCTCTCCTCCCTCACTAAATCTGGAAAGATTTGTAATAAGAAGCTTGGTCTTGAGTAATATATGTCAAATCAGTCAGATGATATAAGCAGGGTTCATGCGCTCCTTGAATTCTGACGGGAATTTCAAGACCTTGAAAAGCAATAAAATGTGGTTCTGTTGACCAAACCTCCTTGAAAACCTTTGAAAATCAAGCCATCGGCTCCAAGATAAGATAAGTAATGTTGCTTATAGCCCAGCCGACCGCAGAGGGCCACATCAGGGCTGTCCATCGGCTCCAAAAAATTTAATGTGGCAAAAAGAAATGGTAGTTTGATTTTTCTGCGTTGAGGCCAACAAAAAATTATTTAAAACAAATTTTTTTTTACAAACGTCGCGATTCTGGAATGCCGTCTATTTATCGAAGCGAGGTAATTTGTAACTTCATCAATTTTGATGAAGTTACAAATTATCTCCCTTGGTATTTAACGCACGCGACCATGTTTGTTAAAAAAAAATTTTTTTTTTTTTACTACCTTCTATTTTTCCATTTTTTTCCTCCTACCAGTCTCTTACACACCATGCATGGTCTGAATGTTCTCTTACAAATGGACCTATTTTTGCTGGTTTTAGTGTTTTGGTGTTTAATACAAAGAGTCTGGGTTTGTTCAATGTGTGGTGTAGCCTACTGGCACACTCACTCTGATAAAAACTGAACAAAGCAGTTCGACTTTTCTGTGTTCAGGTTGATGAAAAAAAATTATTTAAAACCAATTTTTTTTGTTTTCTTTGTACAAAAAAATTTTGTTTTTAAATAATTTTTTTCATCAACCTCAACACAGAAAAACTAACTGCCATTTATTTTTTCAATTTTTACGAAAGTATTGTAGCCTTGAAATTTATATTAAAAAAATAAAAAAACACCTTGAAAACTCCCTGAATTTTGTTCTTGGGAGTCTGTAGGAACCCTGCAAAAATAAAAGTTACTGTCAGATTTAGGCTTTTAAGGAAAATTGATTAAAGATGATCAAAAACAGGTGTCCTGAGGGAATTTTGTGCTGTGACTTCAGTGTTAACTGGGCATATAAAGCAGAACGAGGGGCTGTCTTGATAGTGTTAACGGTCAAATAATGAGCACAAAAAAAGGCTTGCTTCAAATTTTTATTATGTTTAAGTTTTGTTGCAGAACAGTTTTATGGATTAGTTTACTTTATTTAAAATTTGATTTGATGGGCACAGTACTGAAGAGGCATAATAAAGGCTTACTTTGGTGATACTTAATGTTGTGCACCAGTTAAGCAGTCAGTGGTGCATTTGGCTTGAATGTGCAGCATTTTGCCATGGGTGTATCGTGTGACATGCAAAATTTGTAGGCCTCTTTGGAATGGATATTTCAGTATCATGTATCATAGGTCTTAAGCAACCTCAGATCTACTTACTTGTCCATTGTTTTTACTGGACTAAAATGGACGTTTTCTTATAAAAGCATGCTCACTGTCGACCAGGAAGCTTTTAAGTTGTATTGATTTACATTAGGTACCGGCAGCCCTTCTTTCAGCGTACAGGAAAGTTCAGCCGAGTGAAAAATTTGCGTGTTTTCAATAGGCAGTATCTATGAATAACGCGTTTAAAATCAGATGAAAATTGTGATGAATAAAGAATGCAGTTTCCTTTTGAACTCTGTGTTGTTTATTTGTGTTTGCAACATACGGTATGATGATAGTTTTATTCCAAATAACCCATCCGTTCACACGAAACGAAGCGCGTCGCACATCCCGATGCGCCGCAGGCGGCATTTGGCCGAGCGTTCGAGCTACACGGTGTCGAAAATCAACGCATACAATGTGTTCATTCCATTCACTGGCGTTCGAATAGGTCAGAATAAAAGAGCATGTTTCAAGCTTTATTTCAGTCTATTTTTCTTTTTAGTACGATGTGTTTAAATTAATTAGAATCGAAGTTTTTTGAGGCTTGTTACAAGTGTTGTCTATCCAACGTCGTTGCTAAAAAAACTTGTGAAAAAAACATACACATTAACGATGCGCTAGAAAGGCCGTTCTCTCCCGCATGCATTGGTGTATCAAGCTAAGCGATTGGTTGAATGCTCGAAAAGCGCAAGCCAATCAAAGCGAAGGTATCAAATGCAAACATTCGCTCCTTGTCCAAGATTTCAACAATGGCGGAACGAAGCCAAGATCCGACAATGACCAGGTCGAATGCGCTTATCGTTGTTGAATTGCAAGATGCACTTGTAAGATAACGCATATAATAACAAACCAGAACATTAATGAAACGATTCAGTTATTTTGTTTCGTTTAATACCGTGCAATGCTTAGTTTATTTGTTCGTAGTTCAGCTGGTGTTCGTCGAGATTAAACAGGTTGGAAATGGCCACGCGTTGCGCCGTTCGAAGCAATCGTTTTTTGTACAAGACAAATTAATGAAAATTATATCGTAATGGGCTTCACTTATGTCGATTCAAGTATTTGTGAACTGGTTACTGATTCCATTACGCGATTAAAGAGAAAATCGTAGTTAAAAAACATCTGTTTGAGACAGATATTCAAACCGGAAGCCACAACCGCGCGTACAAGACGTCCGAGGCTTTGAATGAAAGCACCCGTCTTCTGATAATGACCACCGATCGAAACACGATCATTACTGTCATACTCGATGTGCAAAGCGTGTTTGGGGATAAAAGAGAGAGAGAGTAGAGTCTGAAGTTGGACAGTAATGAGTAAGGAGGGTGTAGTGGGGGTTGGGGTGTTGGGGGGGGGGGGGGGGGGGTGTCACTGTCGAGTCAATCCGACCCTACAAAGTTTGGTTTAGCAATCTAATCTTTTCCCCTGTATTTCTGAAATTCTTCTTTACCTGAAACTTGCTTTCTTCCCCCCCCCCCCCCCCCCCCCCCCCCCCCCCCCCCCCCCCCCCCCCCCCCCCCCCCCCCCCCCCCTTACTGGCAAACACAGCAAGGCTTTGAACACTTAGTGATTACTTTCAAGTAAAACTGCTAGAATACAACTACAGTAGCATTGCATTGCCAAGACATTACATTGTTGTGACAGTAACATTTATGATATTTTATGGTGATTGTATGTTATGCAGCACAGTTATGTATATTGCTGTAACAGCACAAACATATGAACAGAGTAGTTGATAAAAAGATAGAGTCCAAAATAAAGTTAAATCTTTCTTTAATTTTACCTTTTATTTAAAAAAATGGCATTATAATGTATATTTATGTTCTTTTACATTCACAATGATTAAATAAACAAGTTAATTCAAAATCATAATGATGAAATACTTAACATGGTATTGGCAATGCTTAAATCACACCCTGTTGACAAAATAATGTGTTGCAGAGGATGTTCCTTTTGTTTACAAAGACATGCAATACATTTTTGCTTACAAAGAACAACCGATACTAAAATTTAATTGTAAGGAATGGACAGTGAGCAGTAACACACACACACACACACACACACACACACACACACACACACACACACACACACACACACACACACACACACCACATATCACACAATGATGAAGAAACAGACAGGGAAATTTACATAAAAGCATGCACTCATAGTTAGATAAGTGGTCCTATGCCATGCTTTAATTTTTTTTTCCAGTAATTTCACACACACTCACACACACACCGCATCCACATTTTTAGTATTTGTTTAACCTTAGCCAGAGCTTGTGGGTGAAAAATTACCCAGACTGTCGTTTAAATCTTCATAACTCGCTCAGTTTTCATAATATGTAACTAAAGTTTTATGACTTTGTTTATTGTGTATTTGTGCTTGCCCCCATTAAATATTGTGGTGTTTTGGTGGTAAATAAAGGAGAGAAAAAAACTTATAATCCTCATAAGATACTGTGGGTGGCATGTCACCCATACCAATTAAGAAGCATTCTCACATGCTGGAGCTTGTGGGTGGCTGGTCACCCATAATCTTCGTTTAGGCCACAGCCTTTACCCGACATGTCAGGGTTCATGGGTGGCTGGTCACCCAAAACCTTTATATAGGCCATAGTCTTTACCACACATGTCGGTGTTCACTATTGGCTGTGTTGTTAGTTGGAGGACCACCAGACCAGGATAACGTGAATGAGGTGTGAGCTGTGTCTCCACTTCAACTTTTCCTGAGGCAGAGCAGTTGGGCTTGGGGACTGATGAAGTGATGGTGACCGAGGAAGAGATGGAGACATAAGAAGTTATCACCCATTTTGAGGATGCAGTTATGTTGCATCAATGATGAAATCTGTGAACATGCCACTGATTGCCTTCTGGAAGACTTATCTTTACCAAAATTGGCCAGAATGTAGTTTTCTATGATGATGATTTGGCAGTGTGTCACAGATCCACTCTCCTGAGAAAGCAGACATTAATTTTCTGAGGAAATTTGCTCTTGTAAATAACATGCTTGTGTGGCCAACCAAGGCAGACACAGATTCAGTGCAAAGCATATTTGTGTTTGCCAGTGACTTCAACATAGTCTCCAAAACAACTACTGGCCATGCCTGGTCTGTTCCAATTAACAATGAACTCTGTTTTCATAGTCAACCCAATCTGCCCGTCAGCAAGAGTGCACTTCCCACCCTTATCGTAAGTGACCTTTTGTTTGGTGGCTGCGAACACTTGTCAGAAAGAGCAAAAATAACATGATTTTATAAATAACAATACAGACAACATCATACCAAATTTTTGTTGAAATCTGTCAACAGGCATGGTACATGTCCGCGAATTCGCGGAAATCCGCGAAAAGCAAAAAAAAAAAAAAAAAAAAAAAAACGAGCCGTGCCCGACGAGACCAGCCCACTTAGTTCGTTTCAGGTCATTCACTTCAAGCCTTCGTCTCGCGAGAAGTAGCATTGAGCAGGACTACTTCCGCGCATGCGCTTTCGTGACATTCGCCACTGCTTTCCGCTCTGGGTCGACGTGATCGAATTTGAACAAGATTAAAGAAAAAGAAGGAAAAAATAAAAATGCCAAAGCGTACACAGACATAGTTCCGCGAAATTCTGCGACAGGAGATATTGATGCTGGTGTGGCAAACAAATGGCGATGGGATTGGCTGAACAGGAGCCACGAAAATGAAACGTTTTCATCGTGCTTGGAACAGTTGATAGACTTACCACCACATTTTGGAGAAAGAAAAGAAGAAAGAAAGAAAAAGTTTGAACTGTTCCAGAAGGAACACATTTGGCTGGCTTTAAAGAGAAAAGCCATGAACATTACAGACAGGAGGCAAAGAGAATGAGGTTTGGACATTACAAAAAGTAGGCTCTGCTCATGAAGCAGATGGCTGAGAAATCAGCAAAAAGTAGTCTTCATCTCATTCACATTGCTTGCACTGAAGAGACACATAACTTAAAATTTTGTACGTTAAAAGAGACACAAAACTTAAACTCATTTTGTACTGTATTCAGATAGATGTAAAAGTAAAAGGAGTAACTAATGTAGAGGAGACGGATCATAAAAATTGAACATAGTAAACAAAACTGGAACTCAAGACATGAAAATAGACCACTACTTTGCTGTGCTGTGCTATGCTGTGTTGGTGGTCCTGGACATGATGACCAAAGTTGTGCAAAATGAGGGGTCTCCTGTGTGTACACTGTGTGTGTGCTTCACTGACATAGTAAGTAAAAACGTTTACAATTTGACTTAATGTATGCCACCTAAAGCAATGTACATATGTACTCATTTTTGCTATGTGACTACTTGGGTTTAAAACCTCTTTTGGCTTGAAGGAATGACTGATAAAGTGATTCTAGGAGAGCTTATTTTGTGGCAGAAATTGCTTAGTATGAAGAACTGACATTAGTTCAAGGAGAGGCTTTTTTACAGGCTAGAATTGCTGAAAAACCTAGAATTGCTGAAAAACCTTCAGCTTCAGGGGGTGCTGCCCCCTGACCCCCACAAGGGGCTCTGCCCCTTGACCCCGCCAGGGGGCACCGCCCCCTGGACCCCCAAACATTTTCAGGGGAAAATGATTTTCCTTCAGTACCATGCCTGGTCAATAAGTCCAGAACTTTTACATTATTTTTTAAAACTTTTTAGCACGTTGAAAAGCGGACGGTTACAACATCACTCTTGCTTGGGTTCCTGGTCATGTTGGCATCGGCGGGGGCGAAATGGTTGATCGTTTAGCCAAGAACGCCACAAGAGAGAAACTGTCCAACATTTATATCCCCTGCTCAGATGTGAAACCCAAAATTGACGATTATGTGAGAGACCTCTGGCAGGAGGATTGGAACACACAGACGAATAACAAACTCTTTCAGATCCGTCCAAACCTTAAGGACTTCCTCCCATCTAGAGTGTTGGGACTTGCACGATGTGAGACGCAAACATTTTACAGCGGAGTCCATGAAGATCCTGTTCAGGGATGTCCCGCCTGATGTGATCCTTGAGTTTTTGAGAGAGATTAACATTTTTCATCTTATTTAAGATTTTACGGAAGAAAGATTTTTAACAAAGTTTCTGGTGCGTTTCTAGACGATGTCATTTACTGAGATGTGTGGAAGTTTTTTTTTTTTTTTTTTTTTTTTTCCCCAAATGACTGGTGACTTGATTTTAACGTGGTGACAGCCCTGATGTGGCCCTTTGCGGTCGGCTGGGCTATAAGCAACATTATCTTATCTTATCTCTCAATAAGTTTTGCAAAAACTGTCGGTTTTAATTCGGACATCATCATTCCGCCCCTGTTGGCCACTATTCTAGTACAGGAAATAAAATGTTAGGTACAAAATAACAAAAATGTACACTTTGATTTACAGGAAATACTGTACAGAAACTGTATACAAAATTTGGAAACAGTTCATGAAGTAGTTTAGAAGTTATAGCAATTTTAAGTGTGGCAGGTGATTCTACCCCCATTTTTCCGCCATCCAAATTGCAATATTTCCTGTTTTTAGCACAAAAGTTTTCATAAATGTTTTATAAGCAGATACCTCAGAAAAAAATGACTTTGTACAACCTAGAGAGTTTGTCCAAACCACTGGAAACTCGGAAATGTCCATTCTTACTGTGCTATCATGCAAATTCGAAAAGCGCTGAATTGCGATTTATTACAAGTTTGACACTTTATCACACAAAAGCCATGTAAACTGATACCATGGAACTTACTTGTTCAAAGAGTAAGTTGTATAGATTGAGAACACCAATTTTATAACCAGATGTATCAATCATGTATGATCCTATTGGCTTTCAAACTTGGAAGATATCTCATTTTGTCAGGTGCATAAAAACGTTGCAACTTTAAACTGCAATATCTCGAAAACGACTGAAGATAGAGACTTCATTCTTGTTGTGTTTTGTATGTTTTTCCATTTACTTTGCAATGATATAGATTTTAAATATGGAAAACAATATGCTAATTTTGGCTGCCGGTACCTATTTACATGAAGTGTATTTCAACCACACATATAGAAGCTGTTAAGACTATGTTAGCTATACTTTCATATATGCTGAAACAAAATAATTGCAGAACAAGAGAATGTTTTCTTAGTTCGGTCAGTAGCTTAATATTCTGTCAAGTTGTTAGTTGGTCAGTGCAGTGCTGGGATATGGGAGCTGTTATTAAGTCATTAGATGTTGGTGAGTGAAAGTAATGTGTCCAAGAAGAGTAATATTTTTTTTACAGTTTTGTGTATTTTAAAATGCATATTTTGACCATTTTTCATCTTTTCTGTTCCAGGGAAACAGACTCTGAACGTTGACAATGAATAAATGGGAAATAAACCAGTTGAGAGCTGCAAAAACCTGGCTGGCTGTTTTTATTGTATCTGCTCTGGTTTCTCTCGCTCGCTCTCTCTCTCTTGCTCGTCTATACTCCTCACTTGCATCCTGTGTGCATGTGCAATTCTCATTATATTCCCTTTCTTCTCTCTTAGTCATCTTTCTGTCCTGGTCTCTCCATCCCCTGCCCTCTGTCTCTCCCTCTTCTCTCTCTCTTTCTCTCTAGAATACAAGTGTCTGGAATAATCCAGAACAGCGTGACTTTGGCAAAAACCGTTTTCTGTTTGTTGTTCATCTTTCTGTGGTGTTAAGTTGGTGTAGTGTGATTTTTAAAAAAACAAACAAGCATGATTGTCTTTTCATAAAGTTTACAAACATATTCATTTAGATAGTTGCATAAGTATACTTGTTTCATCTTATATTCCTGTGGCTTGACAGATGACATTCTCTTAAAATTGGAAAATCTACATTAACTAGGATGTCCCCAGAACAGACACAAGAATATCAAAGTATCTCAAGAGCAATTTTATCCTGTATTTCATCATTTGTCTCTTCAGGAGAGAACTTGTTTATAGTTTCATATCCACAGTGTACTTGCCAAAACTTGTAATTCGGTTTTTGTTGTTTCAAGACAATTGAAGAAGTTGTTTAAAAAATGGGCAAAATTGTTTTTTATATTCGTGTGTGTAATTCACATGCAATGAGACAAATGTATTTTCAGATATTCTTAAACCAGAAAAGTATAAAGCTGTTAATCAAAAACAGAAGATAAAGCTTGGTGCAGTAATGTGAACAAAATTTAGAACCTAAAATTCGCGGAAATAGTGAAGTACAAACTAGCCAGGCTGATCAGAAAGCACTTACTGAGAGTGTTGTGCATGTGTGTGGAATTGATTTTTTTGTTGTTGAAAACTTCAGCAAATGAATATTCCCAAAATTAGCTGCATCAACAACTAGAGAAAAAAAAAGGAAAAGCTGAGAGTAAGAGTTTAAATGATTATAGCTCAAAGCACACACAAAATCTATTTTTAGAAGAATCTTTTCGATTGTTACTTTACATGGAGTTAACCCGTTGAGCGCCTTTAGTCAGTCAGCTGATGCTGTAATAAAAGTGCCTTTCCAGTGCCTATGGGCATTCCCCTGACGTCATGCATTTTTCTTGAATTTTCATTCGTTACTATTTCTATCAACGGACTCAAATAGAGTTTGCGTAGAAAGCCTTATATGTCTGTAGTCTTAAAATAATATGTAAATGACCACACGTGAGGGGAAAGCCCATTTATTCTCATCACTGACTGGATGACCAGCCAGCACTTCGTGTCTCGCTTGCAAAGATGGCGGCGCAACCTTCGACAAGCCCAGCGACCAAATCAACGTATTTACACAGCTGAGCAGGCTCTGCTGATGATTTTTGACAAACACAATAATCTTTTATTCAACGACTCACTCGAGCATGAAGGTGAGATGATGATAGTGGTGGAATTGCCGACCATATTCGTCAGTTATTGAGTAGGGCTCTGTGACCTCAGTGTGTGTGTTCAGCTGACAGCGTCGAACGAGCCAGGCTAGTGTGTACTGTGCACCGCGTGGTGTCCAGTGATGTGAAAATCAGCGCGAGAGGGAGCGTGGCATGCTCGCGGCGTGACACGCGGTGCAGACGGAAAGGTAGGGGGAGATGAGGGTGAAAGAGAGGGTTGAAGTCAAGCAAGGGGGTGTGCTGGGGAGAGGGGGGCGTGGTCGTGGACTGGTCAGTCTGCATCGAGTGTGAGCGTCTTGATAGACTTCCAAACTGTTTTACTTTCATTTACAGGTGTAGTGTGACAATACAAACTTTATTTTCAACTTTTTTGCTGTGTGTTCTTGTTTGGATGTGAAGATGTCGTGGTAAATACATATGTTTTTGATCGTGCAAAAAAATCTATCCAAATCTAAATGCCTAAATACTTTTTTATTATCAAAATTAAAACAAAAGAAGCCCAGATTCAAAATCTTCATTCAATTTCCTTCAAAAATGATATAGATTTCATTTTTCTATCTTTTGTAGTTTCTGAGCAAGAATTTTTTGTTAATTATGACCCCCAAATCATGAGATGTCCCTGGCACCAGGGAACACCTTTGTTTGTATTATTGTGAGGCACTGAACGGGTAAAGCAATGCAAAGTACCATATTTCTTCAAATAGAAAGCTAGTGCTGCATGTTTTAATTGGCCATATGAATCATGCTACCACATGTTTCATTGCAGCAGATAGTGAAATCATCTGCGCACACTGACTGACTGAAAATTTAGGTTGTATTAACATATTGTTGTACTGACATATGCACATAAACACACACACACGCAATAAATCACAACATGCCTGTATGTTAACATCTTTTAAACATCGTAACAGACTTCTACACATTAATGTCACTGTAAACAAAGTACATTTTCCAAGGCTAACATCAACCACTTGGTAATGGTATTCAATGACAAAGCACTTGAGAAGTTCTATTAAAATGTCTAAACTAGAATTACTGACCCATGGACCATCCTATGCAGCTACCCTCAAGCACTAGCAGCTCTGGATGGGTGAAGTACACATTGCTGTACACACCTGCAAGTAGCTCCATCTTTGGAACAGATATGCATGTTCAAGATCTAGTAATCTATTAACTTTGTGGGTCATGAAAACGACAGCAAGAAGGGGATAATTGAAGAGAACATGGACATCGGAACAGATATGTATGTTCAAGATCAAGTTATCTATTTACTTTGTGGGTTATGAAAACAAGAAGAAGAGGATGATTGAAGATAGCATTGACATCTCCAAGCAGTTGCATTATCGACAAAAATCCTTTATTAAACTGCAGAAACAGTTTCTTTACTTCAGTTATTGATTATAGGCCAGCCAACCACAGGAAGTTATACCAGGGCAGTCACAACATCAAATGGAGTCCATACATGTTTTGGTTTAGAAACAATTACAACAGTAAGTTCATTTGAAACACTGTGGAGACCCGTTAAATGTTTTTCTGCAAAATTTTATATCGAGTGAAAAGTGCCATATTTAGAAACTCGAAAGTCAGTCCGATGGAACATTAACATCCTGAACAAGGTGTCATTGTAGATGACAAAAATGCAGATCCAAGACGAGAGGGTTGCTCTAGGTATACAGGTCATGGCAAACGTAGGGGCCAATGTTTTGCCTTTGAGATGAGTGGAGGGCTGGTGACAAACATATAATTCCATGCTAGTTTATTCAAGACTTTTTTTTCCCAAAAAAAATGGTCTTGAACACCGCACAGTCCTGGTCTTTAGAGCCACACCAGTAACTTAAATGGAATCTCTTGGATAATAATCTGGGAACTGCTCAAGGGCCCATACTAGAATTGGGCATCTGATACTGGTGGCATAGGACTGAAATCTTGAGGAATTTAGCGCTTGATGTCTCTCCTGGACCAACAGTCCTCCCATCAACATGGGTGTCGTGCAAAATGGATGATAGCATCATTCCTGTCTTTGGGAATGGTGAACACTAAAGACCTGGGAGCTGCTTTACCATCTCGCTCACTTGTGTTCCATCTAAGATCTTGAAATGTGGTTGGCGCAATTGGCTAGGCTGACCATGTCCTGTATAGGAAATGTCATGGTTCAAAGAGGAACGGTAATGTTGGGGCTTGTTGGTGGAACTTGGACCGACTGTTGATCAGTATGGATTTGGAAGTATGGATGGACGTATTGACAGGTTTCACCAGAGCATGGGACAAGGTATTTTGCCCCATCCTGATCCACTACTCGGCATTACAGGATAATGATCTCAAACTTATAGTTTACAGTTAATGGGCAATGGTCACAGATGACGCTGCACACAGATTTCAACAGAACATCGACATCCATTCTGATCCACATGCTACAGCACTACAGGAGCCCTGATAACACTTTGATCTCAAACGTGTTTTTTTTTTTTTTGGGGGGGGGGGGGGGGCTTCAGTTGGATCAATAGAGCACCTTAGGCGGTGATTGTTTTTTTGTACCTTTTTTTTTCTTCCTAAGGCTGAAATCCATCTCTTCATTTTTTGGTGCTTCATACCGTCCTCTTCATCTGCAAACAAACAAAAAACGGAAAAAAAAAGCAATTTCCGCTACTAGCTTCTTTTTTTTTTTCTCCTTTTTTTTTTTTTCTTTTTTTCCCCTCTCCAATCAGTCCTTACACACCATGCATTGTCTGTATGTTCCCTCACAAATGGACATAGTCTTGCTGATTTTTGTGTTTTGTGATCTCAAACTTATTTTGTTGTCAAAGAGCAGTGGTTATAGATGATATTTCACATGGGGCCATCTGGGTTGAATTTGTATCCCTTGAAGTTCAGAATTCAGCCATGTACTGCAACTCACGTTCCTCTTCATTGGTTGCCTGAGGTCAGATGAGTGTCCTCAGCCACAACTCTTTGCTTGTGACACTTTCTGCCAGTGATCTCATCTCTAGGTTCAGGAGGTGCTACAGCACAGTCAAAGATGGTGACGAAATCAAAGTAGAGCACTGCCTGGTGGTGGATCATGACCATCAAATATAAAAGTGGAGGGTAGGTTTACTACGCTACTCTGGATCCCCCTGAAAGACAGGAGATAATCTGCAAGTCTAGTTAACACTTTTAAAGTTTCACAATGCATGAGTTGCCCTCAGTTCTCCAAGCAAATTCCGAAATCACCTGCAAAAAACAAGTGGTAAGTCTCACCTATCGCCTTCCTCCATCCTGCTGTGAGACTGATCACAGAAAAAAAAATCTTTCCATGCACCATTGGTGGTTGGAATTGCCTTCCACCAGAGGGGTGACATCACAGTGTGAATTACCCCTGGCACTCCCAACGCCATCATAGACACCATTTTGGCCAAGAACTTGCATACTCTTGGGAATGACCACATTCATGTCAGGACTCCTCGCTGTGCCTCTGCTGTCAGAAATATTTTTAACGTTGCTTAGATTCGATCCTACATCCCTCGATTGTTGGGCGTCTTGCGCGCTGCCTTTCTGACAAATCTTAACCACACTGATGTTGGACACTTCTTTTAAGTTGGGAACCCTTATAGAGTTCATTTTTGTTCCTCCTTGACCAGATCTAGCCCAAAGTTTTGAGCTACCTCAGCATTACCTTTAGGGTTCTGGTTCTCTTCAAAACCGAAACAGAGAGAGAGAGCTGTTACATGAGATCATAGGCTGATGAGGCAGCAAATCCCCTTGCTCCAACGTCTATGGCAAGGGTTTTGGCTTGAAAACCATTTATTCTCTCAAACTGCTCGTTAGACTGACATACTTTTCAGTGGTGTTGTTAATGTGAACTTCCTCCATTCTGCTTTCACATGGCACTGTGAGTTGGATCAGAATTACAATTTCTTCTTTTTCTTCTTCTCCTCCTCCTCCTCCTTCCTCTTCTTCTTCTTCTTCTTCCCTGCATTGATTCCACTCTGCTAATGCTGATATCGTATATCAATGGAGACCAGAGGAGCTTCAAGATCAGCATGAACTGCAAACACTAGACCTTGCATTTGCCAGGGAGGCCACAACGGTCTCTTATCTGCAGGTTTTCTTCTGACATTTGCTTGGTTTCCTTTCACCTCTTTATGTCTTTCAAGATAAGGTCATCACACAATCTTTCAAGGCTCTAGACTGGTTCTTCTGTCCGTGTTGGAAGGTTTTGGTCTGCTGCTTTTGTTTCCACAGGGAAAAGCTTCGTGATTTCTTTGGTTTGAAACTCACAGTGGATGAAGAAACGGACTCATTCTGTTACTGCGTCAGTACTATTTTGTGTTTGATCTTCTTTGGTGGAAAGGACTGGCGTTTCTTTTTAGAGGGAGCATTTGCTTTCTACTCATGATGTCTACTACACCTGTGCGGCTTATGGCGTCTTTCAAGATGACCTTCGTTGCCAACATAACTAATTTTGGAGAAAAAAAAAAGGTTGTACGGCCGATTGCATGCCAGACTTCAGACTGGTCCGGTCTGTTGTCGATATAGCCTATTCCCATGTGAGACCCTCACTGAGAAGCAATGGAAATACTTCTTCAGACAGACAAAGAAAATTCAACATGTGATCATGCCGCAACAGGGTAGGGCACCACATCACTGTAAGGCCGGTGCCCGAACAAGCTGTTGCACACACACACACACACACACACACACACGCGCGCGCGCGCGCGCGCACGCATGCATGCCCCGCACGCACGCACGCATGCACATACTAACTCATTGGGCACAAAACTCACTGAGGCACACACAATGCATGCAGCACACACACACGTCATACATGAACAAGCATTCGAGCACACACATACACACAGAGATAATATATGTTCCCCCCCTCCCCCCCCCCTCCCCCCCCCCCCCCCCCCCCCCCCCCCCCCCCCGCCTCCCCCCGCCCGCTCTCATAACCCGACAACAAAAACAAAAAGACAAACAAACAAAAAGAAACCGGAGTCCCCATGAATGAATGGGTTCCAACCTGAAGAGAGAAAGAGATGGCCTGAGCTGCCAGACGAAGCTAATAACAGACACAGTAACGAAGGTTGCTCTGTTGCCTCGTATTTGTCATGCTTGCTTATAACAACGTCAAACAATGGACATATATATATATATATATATATATATATATATATATTATAATGGGTATAAACAAGTGTGAGTAAACAAATACCCAGACACCATAAAGATGACTTAACAAGTATTTCAAAAGGTGGGGGTGGAGGTAGGGGGAAAGAGGAGAGGTGGGATGACGAAGAAAACATGATGCGTAAATAAGTATTAATCCTTCACTGATGGCGATGGGGACTGTTGGGTTTTGCATTTTGTAAGAGAACCGTTTGTTTATACCCGCGTAGGAGATGTTTATTTATAAAAATTATGAATAAGAGAGGGGAAAAAAAACCCGCTGCGAGCAGGATTCGAACCTGCGCGGGAATATCCCATTGGATTTCGAGTCCAACGCCTTAACCACTCGGCCATCACAGCTAATGAATACAGGCTTTTATTATGTTATTCAAAGCTATTTTCCCGTGCGATAGCAATGTCATTGCTATCCAAAACGACTACAGGATTTTCTTCTTCTTCTTCTTCCTAAAATACTGGTTCACTCAAAAACGAGTAGGTCACCAGCGCGCATGTTAAAAAGTAGAATAAAATAACATAAAACAGTGCGACTCAGACTGTTGGCCCCTGGAGCAAACTTGGCAACAAGGGGTCGCACTCGATATTCAATAAAATATCTGGGAAGTAAAAATAGAAAACGTCAATATGCAGATCTCAAAACTGTCGAATCAACCTGTTTTTTGAATGAGATTGCACCTGTGGCAATCTTGATGGCACCCGGCAGTGAGTTCCACAGCCGTACAGAACTGGGATAAAAAGAATGTAAGTGGCTGTCAATATTTGATGCAGGTATGGTATAACATTGACCGCCACTCCTGGTGCGACTTTTATTCAATACTAGTTGTTCCATTGGAATATCAATTACTTTAGCTCTGCCTTTGAAGAAGATGTTAAGTTTGATAAAAGCTCTTCTCTCTTCTAAGGTTTCCATTCTAATTTCCTCATGTTCTTCCTAGTATTCCCCTTTTCTCTGATGTGGTTCCCTGTTACAAACCGTGCTGCTCTCTTCTGAATCTTTTCGAGGTTATCAATGTCCTTTAGATGGTAAGGATCCCAAACTGAGCAACCATATTCCAGTACTGGTCTAACCATGTTTTGTAGCAGTCGTCTTTAACCTTTTGGGGGCAGTCATTGATATTCCTGTATAAAGAAAGCTAAGATGTTATTTGCTTTCTTACATACTAAATTGTAATGTTCTTTCCTTTTGAGACGACTATCTATAATCACCCCTAAATATTTTGCAGCATTAGTTTCTTTAAGAATAGTATTATGAATAGAATAATCTGATCTAATTGGTGAGCGTTTGTTACATAAAACGCAACACTTGGCACTTTTGGGGATGAAATTCCATTTTCCAAGTACTTTCCCACTCTTGTAAAGCGTTTAGATCTTCTTGTAGAATGCGTGTATCATTCTTGCTTCTGATTGTTCTATATACTAAGCTGTCATCTGCAAAAAGCCTTATAGTAGTTCCAGGAGAGAGATTTCTACTTATGTCATTTATATAAATTAAGAAAAACAAGGGCCCCAGAACAGTTCCCTGTGGTACACCCGACAAGACGGTTTACAATGGGATGACGAACCCTTCCACAACAACTTTCTGCATTCTCCCAACGAGAAATGATCTAGCCCATTTTAGCAAAGAACCGCCAATGCCGATGTGTTCTAATTTAAGCAGCAGGCCCTCATGGTCAACCTTATCAAAGGCTTTAGAAAAGTCTAATAAAATTGCATCTATTTGCTGCCTGTTGTTAAGACAGTTATTAAAATCATTGAGAGTTGTTATAAGTTGAGTCTCACAACTCCTTCGCTGTCTCAAAACCATGTTGGGCATTATTTAAAAAGTCATATTTGTCAAGATGGTCCATTATGCTACTATATATTATGTGTTCAAGTAGTTTAGCTGATATGGATGTAAGAGATACAGGTCTATAGTTATTCTGCTTTTGTTTTGTCACCCTTTTTGAATAAGGGAACAATGCTCGCATCTCGCCACTCATCAGGTATTACTCCCTGGTCCAGTGAAGCTTGGTAAAGTAGTTGGTATACCTCACTCAATTCATTGGCACATAATTTTAAGAGCTTGCCAGGAACGCCATCAGGACCAGTAGCTTTGTTTTCATTGATGTTGGTCAGTAACTTAAATACTCCTGCTTTGTTTACTTTGATGTTCTGCATTTCAGGGAGTTTATCATCATCCTTTAGTCTAACGTTAATTAAAGGTTTGGGATTTGAGAAAACTGAACAAAACTGCTTGTTTAGTAAGTTTGCTTTCCCTTCAGGGTCCTGTATTAGGTTATTCTGGTTGTTTCTCAGGTCTGGAATCCCAATATTGTCCTGTCTCTTACTCCTTATGTAAGACCATAATTTCTTGTTTTGATGATCACCTTCAGAAATCATCGAATTAACATAATTGGAGTGAGCAAGCCTACATTCTCTCTGACACCTTCTCTTAATATGTTTATACCTAACCAGTAATCTTTCTGAATTGGGATGTAGTTTCAATTTCTTAAAGAAACGATGTTTCCTTCTCAACAAACGTTTAGTTTTGTAGTAATCCATGGCTGGTGGTTCTTGCTGAAGTTATTTTAGTAGGTATGTTGTCATCCATAATAAATTCCAAGTTAATTTTTATACACTTCCAAAGGTCACTGACATTATCTTTAACACTATGGGACTTCAAAAAAAGACGACTGAAATCATGAGTATCCTTGCGCAATTTTGATAAATCTGCTTGGTTTCCAGAGTCTGATGGTACGTTTAGGGGTTTTCTTCGAAAGGGTTGAAAGTTGCTCTCTAAGAGGATTATGTCATGATCACCCAGGCCTGCAATTAATTCCTGATTGCCTAAAGCGCCTGGACAATTGGTAAAAAATATATCCAGGAATGCCTTACCACGAGTTGGTGCTTCAACTGACTGTACTAATCCAAGGTCTTTGGTGGTATCAAAAAACTGAGTATTAATATTTTTACTGTATTGATTACCAATTATGGCATCTTCACCCCAATCAATATCTGGTAAGTTAAAGTCTCCACCAATCCATAATATTGCCTTCCTATTGGCCAAAACAATATTAGAAATGTCTCTACAAATAGATGAACATACATTTACATCTGAGTCTGGAGGTCTGTAAACTGATCCAACAATGACAGGTCTCTTATTCTTAAAATTAATCCTACAAAATAAACTTTCACTATTTTTGCCTTGGTATAAAAACTCACTGGCTAAGTTCTTCCTAATGGCAATCAAGATCCCCCACCTCTTTTTCCAAGTCTGTCCTTTCTATAAATATCAAAATCCTCCATTAGAAGTTCACTGCTGGATGTTCCAGTTTCTAGCCAAGTTTGTGACAACATCAATGTTTTTTTCGGTAACTAAATTACTGAATTCTTCCTTTTTCTTCAGGATCAGGATCAGGATCAGGGGCGTTGTATCAAATACAACTTAGCCCATTTAGGCTTTTTACGCCCCTTCTGTATGAATATATCCTTCTTTTTTTTCGTAACCGTTGGTCCAGTCATAGGCTAGCTCAGACCTATTATCCATCAATTCATATCTAATTTTTGTTAATAATTCATGTTTATCTATGAGGTTCTTAAAAACATAATACTAGGTGCACGTTTGATGTTAAGTGTTAGTTTATTCCAAAAGTTGGTTACTCTATTAGTAAAGTAAATTTTCTTAAATTCGTTCTAGAATATTGTTTAAATATTTTATCTTCACTGTTCCTTGTAACATTCTTCTGCGGAGTACAAAAAAAAGCATGCTTTATCAACATCATCAATTTCATTAAATATCTTGTATGCTTGAATCAAGTCTCCTCTTATTCTTCTTGCCTTAAGTGTTGGAAGTTGCAGATATTTTAATCTTTCCTGATATGAGTAATCTTTTATATTATGAATCATCTTGGTTGCTCTTCTTTGTACCTGTTCTAGAGCTTCTGATTGTCTCTTTAGCATTGGATACCATACAGTGTTGCCATATTCAAGAACAGGTCTAAATAGTGTCTTATATAATTGCAAAAAAGTGTCCTTTTCCATAAATGTAAAGGTTCTTTTTATTATTCCAATCATTCTGTTAGCCTTATTAATACTATTACAATATGATTGTCAAATAGTAAATTTTTTGTCAAAAGTCACACCTAGGTCTTTCTCTTCTTCACATTTTAGATATTTTTATTTCCTTGCCCCAATGTTCATTATATACTCCTTTTTTGGGTTTGTTTTACCAATATGAAGTACTTTACATTTTCTGCATTAAAATATAGGTTCCAAGTATCAGACCACTGTACTAATGTTTCAATATCCTTTTGTAATTCCTTATGCAATTTTGGAGAGTTATACAGTTTTGTGTCATCTGCAAAGACTTTACATGTACTCTTTAATTCTACAGGAAGATCATTTATAAACACTGTAAATAATATTGGTCCCAAATACTGCCTTGTGGTATCCCACTAATAACATCAGCACTATGAGAGAAGGAACTACCAATCCTTACCTTCTGAGTTCTTTTTGATAAAAAGTCTCTAACCCATCCAAGTATATTTCCTATTATTCCATAAGACTCTAATTTCTTTAAAAGTCTTTCATGTGGTA
Organism: Conus ventricosus; assembly: GCA_018398815.1. Taxonomy (NCBI): domain Eukaryota; kingdom Metazoa; phylum Mollusca; class Gastropoda; order Neogastropoda; family Conidae; genus Conus; species Conus ventricosus. Next base: position 48,277,324 of record CM031601.1, read on the forward strand.
CTGAATCGAATGCTTTCTAAAGTCTAAATACAAAACATCTATATTCTCTCCTTTATCTATCTCCTTTGTGAAGTCTTCCATCACTTCTAAAAGTTGAGTCACACAAGACCTTTTTGCTCGAAATCCATGTTGACACTCAGCATATAATTTATTTTCTGTCATATGTTTAATAATAGCCTCTCTAATAAATGATTCTAAAATTTTGCATATAATGCATATTAAACTCACTGGTCTATAATTTCCTGGATCTGTTCTTGTACCTTTTTTGAATACTGGAATACTGTAGCTGTTTTCCAATCTGAAGGTACTACCATTTCTTTAACAGATTTAGAAAAAAGTATGTAAAGTGGAAGGCCATCTCCTCGTTTAGCTCTTTTAGTACTCTCGATGGGATGGCATCCGGACCACATGCCTTATTAGGGTTTAAAGATTGAAGTTTCTTTTTTATTGCATCCACTGAAATATCTACATTTTCTAACACTATGCCTTTTGACCTTGAAGCTGGACTTAGAACAGGCATATTTTTAGTATCTTCCCTTGTGAATACACTAGAAAAAAATGTATTCAAAATATCTGCCTTACCTCTATCTGTCTCCACTGTGTCACCATCCTTAGTCACTAAAGGGCTCACTCCAGTATTCATCTTTGTTTTCGATTGTACATATCTCCAGAAGGCTTTTGGATTTTGTTTACATTCCTTTGATAACTTCTTTTCAAATTCCTTTTTTTGCGTTTCTTATTTTTTATTACAAATATTACGTGCTTTAATATAATTTTGATAATCTTTCCCCTGCTTTGTGACTAAGAATCTCTGATACATATTATATTTCTTTTTTACAAATTTCATTGTCTTTACATTCATCCACTTTGGTTTCTGTTTTTATTTACTTAAATTGTCATCAACATTGGTTTTCTATAAAAAAGTAATACACTATGAATAAATTTATCTGACACTAAAGTGATTTGGGTTACAGTTGCACCCATGTGTTTGGGATTTTTCAGTGATCAGAATAAAGGGGATGGATGGCAAACCGAGGAACAAAATTTTGCTACTTCGTGGGGGGACGGTCGTGGGAAGGTAGGGTCTAAGGGGTTCTTTCTCGAATGAACCGAAACATCAAAGGGGAACAAAAATGAATTTGCGCACTTGTTGTTTTGAACCTCATTATGGTAAATAATTAGCAATGACGGTAACAATTTGCTGCTTCGGCGGTGTCCCAGCAAAGATCTTGCTATGACCTGACTTCGTCGACTCGTGGAGATGTCGGAGTGTTGGTTGAAATCTTGCGCGCCATTATATAAATTATTTCCTCAGTGAGTTGCAGGTGCTGTGATGGCCGAGTGGTTAAGGCGTTGGACTTGAAATCCAATGGGTTATACCCGCGCAGGTTCGAATCCTGCTCGCAGCGTCGTTTTTTTTTTTCCCTTAATGTTTCGCTGTGAATAATTTTTTTTCCCTTTAATTTTAAACCTTCGCAGTAATTTAAAGATAATACCAGAGTAATAAAATAAACAGTTGCAGTCTCTGCTTTGACTAGTCCTATGTTTGGTAATTGGTGACGTCAGATATAAATCTTGTTCATGAGTTCACATCCTAACTTTTTCAATGTGTGTTAAATTTGCTGCGTATTCATATTGATTAAAAGAAGAATGGAGGAAAGCAGATCACACACAGGTAAGCAATTCTTCCAGGCTTTATCCATTAACTGATTGATTTTGGCCAGTTAAACCGGCAACAAAGTGCATGTTTCTCAGTTTCGCATTCATGGTCAGTTTCCATGCTAATAGTTTGCACAGAATGTACGGAATGCTCTTAGATTTACAGTCGAGTTGGTGATGAAGTCGTTAACGTTGGCCGATGAAGAGAACGATGTTTCTTGTTCCCCCCCCCCCCTCTCTCTCTCTCTCTCTCTCTCTCTCTCTCTCCCTCTCTCTCAACTCATAATGAGTTTTTTTTTATTAATGAACTACCCATTGAAATGTCGAAAAGGGAAGACATGGAATCCAACTTGTACCTGGAGCTCCTGAAATATTTTTGCTGTTTTTGCAGATGATATGATTTTACTTTCAGACACTGTTATTGGGTTGCAGAATCAACTAAACGCATTGAAACAAGAGGCAGATAAATTACAACTGACTGTCAATCTTGACAAAACTAATATAATGGTGTTTCGTAAGGGAGGTCACCTTTCACAACGGGAAATATGGCGGTATGGCAATTTGGTAGTTAAAGTTATAAATGCATACAAGTACTTAGGGATGGTATTTACAACCAAATTAAGTTCAAATACTGGATGGCAAGAAATGTGTAGAAAGGGAAAAAAGGGAGTTGTAGAAATTTTGAAATCCATGAGGAAGTTGAGATCAATTGATTTCTCCATTTTTTGGAAATTGTTTGACACTCAAATACAACCTATGATAACTTATGCTGCAGAAATTTGGGGGCTTTCAGAAAATATTTATATGGAAAGAGTTCATACTTTTGCTATTAAAAAGATTTCTGAGTGTTCCAATTCATTCATCCAATACCTTAGCTTATGGGGAAACTGGGAGATATGCTCTCTTTATTGTGACTTATATAAAATGCATTAAATATTGGATAAAGTTGATACGACTTTCTTCAACCCGGCTATGCAGACAAGCTTATGATATGTTACTCTCACAGTCTGAGGCAGGGAAAGCAAATTGGGTCAGTCAAGTAAACATGTTCTTACTGTGAACGGGTTTGGTCTTGTTTGGCTTTGTCAAGAGGTGGGTAACGAAAGGGAATTTATATCAGAATTCAAG
>CM031601.1:48281110-48309275 GCA_018398815.1 Conus ventricosus
TAGTCTCAACCGAAATAAAAATCCCAGCATCATCTTAATCACCTCATTCTCATCGATCACATAAAAAAAAAGTCCCAAATTCTGTGGCCCTTCATGCCCTGTTCTCATGGTGACCTCAATTTCGATGTCCTCTCCGCGTCTGTGGCCTTGGTTTGGTTCCGTCGGGTCACCGGTATCGGCGAGTCCATGGGGCTGTCGCTGGACGGACGTGGTGGCGCCCTCCGGAGGGAGAGCTCACTCATGCCGGCTCCGCGACTAAGCAATTATTGTCGTCAGTAGGGGGCTTAGTAGGTGGTGTCCTGCGTGTGTTAGATCAGAACAGGCGCCACTGAACACCACCGAAGTGACTCGGCACCACCGAAGTGACCGAAGTGACTCGGCAGCAGTGCAGTGTCTCTTTCAGTGGGTTGCCTCTTGACGACTTGACATTGGCTGCTCCCTGTGGATTTGCCGGTGCCGGGCTGCGACGGGGCCGACCGGCTGTGGCTGTGGACTGGGTGTCGGAATGAGCGGCGTGGGTGCACTGTCTCTGAGGTGGCGCAGAGGTGGGACAGCAAAAACAAACAAACAAACAAACAAAAGTCGATGCTTCCTCACACGTAAGAGAGCCCAGACCCAGAACGGCCTATGATCTCATCTCAGCTGACTTCAAACGGAGATACGTTCCACTGAAGCGTCCACTTTGAACTGGAATATGACAGGTGTGGTGCGACGGCCATGCCTACAGAAACAGTCCTTGACAGAACCGTTCAACGTCCTCCAGTTTCGGGTCCATTGTAGAGGCGTCACTGCCAACAGAATTATCCAGCTATCTTACCGTTTACCACGCGGTTTGAATATTAGACTAAATACAGACTTAAATCACGACAGAGGCGAGTTACTGATATGGTACAATTAAGAACAAAAACTTCTTGAAAATGTCTTCTTGACTCACAATCAGTACCCTACACACTCTTAAAACATTATTTTCTCTCTCTCTCTCTCTCTCTGTATGTGTGTGTGTGTGTGTGTGTGTGTGTGTGTGTGTGTGTGTGTGTGTGTGTGGATACATGTTTTATCTTAGCAGTGTGTTTTGACAGGCATGATCGGTTAGGATTTTTGGTTACCCAATGACCATACTCGTACATGATTTAGTAGGCAACACGTATGACTGAATAACAGTCTTAGAGGAGCATCCAGCTTCTAAGTTTAAAGTCAAACTTAGCTGCTGGATGCCCCTCTGACTACCTGTTGGAGGTATCTCTTCAACAAGGGTGGGTTAAACAGTTGTTTCCAAGCTGCTTTCAAGCTATGCAGAATTTGATACCCAGTCCAAGAAATGTTGAAGTTAAAAAAAGAAAATAAGAGAGAAAAGGATGCTGCCTATATCCTCCTTACATTTATGCTATTTTCATTGAAAAATCCTGACATGGATGAAATGTGATGTAGCGCATTTGCTCATGTGTTGTGTGTGTGTGTGTGTGTGTGTGTGTGTGTGTGTGTGTGTGGTGTGTGTGTGTGTGTGTGCGCGCGTGCGCGTACGTGTGTGTGTGTGAGATACACACACATACGCGCGCGCACAGAGAGAGAGAGAGAGAGAGAGAGAAGAGAGAGAGAGAGAGGAGAGAGAGAGAGAGAGAGAGAGAGAGAGAGAGAGAGAGAGTCAAAAGTCAAAGTCAAAAGAGAGAGAGAGAGAGAGAGAGAGAGAGAGAGAGAGAGAGAGAGAGAGAGAGAGAGAGATCTTTTATCAAGTGACAGCTGAATTAGAAAAAAAAACGGCCTCTTCTCTAATGTTTTAAACCACAAATGCGCGGTTTAGGAACCATTTCTGAAGACGGTTACGAGTATAAAGCTAGGCGTGATTACGTTCCTGGGGAAAAAAAAGATTTAGACCTTTAACCAACGACGATATTTTACATGTTTTAGGCTTGCTGGGTGCCATAGGCGCTGGAGTCTACCTGTGGAAGAGTTTCACAGAAGACGATGTCAGGAACAGTTTTCGAGAGGCACCACGACTTCAAACTATCCTTGTCTTGGTCCTTCTACGTAAACGCCGGGGGGAGCATCATCATTCTGCTGGCCACCATCCTCATCGCCATCTACAACAACCGCATCCACCCGAAGCAAGCCCCCAACATCAGCATCATTGAGCGCGTGGCCGGACCCTCTGCGCCTCATTTTGAAACCACGGAGCAGCCGCCACTGTTGCCCAGGGATACAGATCTTCTGGCACTAACCCTTACGTCCTGTCGGCAGCCATGACGGCCAATACTCCCAAGCTGTACCCCATTTTGCAGAACTGGATGAACATGCTGCTGCTGAATAGTCTGCAGACGTCTGTCTCTGCCAGGAATACAAGTACACTGTAATGTCTGTTGCGGATCACTTTTCGGTATCCCTTCAGTTTTGCACCTGTATCATCAAAAGCGGCAGAGTCGTAAAGAGATATCAGCTGGCATGCCCCTGTATTCATCCATGTCTATAGGTACTGTGGGAAAACTGCGGCAATTTGCATACTGAACAGTCTATGTTATGTAGAGCAAGCTCGACATATTTCAAGTAAAATAACGCACTAGAATCAAATCTTCTCCTGAAGTCGTAAAGTGCCTTTGTTAAATTGCCCTTTCTTCCTCTTGTTTCAAACTCGCCTTATTTACAAAATAACGCAGTTTGAATCTTTCATTTCGGTTTGCCTTGTTTAAACAACAACGCAAGCTGAATGAAAAGACAGCATGTCTTGTGAATAATCGGGATTTTCCCCTTCTATTAATATTTGATTATCATATTGCCTATTAAAGATAGCGATATGAATCAAATTGTCCTAATCTCTTTAAAAAGAATAAGAAGTATCAAATATACTCTATTCTTTTCATTCAAGGAGGACCTTGAATAATCGAGAGAGGGGGGAGGGAGAAAAGTGTTGAATATTATTAAATTTTACTTTATAAGGGCAGTAACCCTAATACAGGAAATTGACTAGGAAGTGGAGTTATATACCCATCCTAGCACCTGTCCCAACTTCGATTCAATGAGGGCATTGAAAAACAAGAGTAGGGGGCAGATGTGGAGAAGTGAAGAAAAGTTATTTACGATTTTTTCAGCCATTATTACAAGAGAAATCACCCTTAACAAACGAATGACGTCAAACGCTCTTTAATCATAAAGATCAGATTGTAGATCCAAAATAGAATATGTTTCCATGGAAGATAGATAAATATAAGTTATATCGAAACAAGCAAACATTTAAGCTGTTTTTTAGTTCAAACATAAATCATACATCAATAACGAAAATATCAACGAAGAAGAGAAATCAATTATTTGGGAATATAAATTTTGATACAGTTGCTAAGGTTAGTTGCTACGATGATTTACTTGTTTACATTTCGTTTTAGGAACGAAGACAAGCAAATCATCGGAAACTTGATTAAGTTTCATTTAACAGTTGTTGGTTAGAATTAGATTATTATATTGCATTTATCGATAGTTTGTTATAGTATTATTTTTGCTTCGATGTCATGTTGGTAGGGTGATGTCGTAGAGTTGGTCGTTAGATTTGTTTCGATGTTATGTTGTTAGGGTGATGTGGTAGTGTTGGTCGTCCGATCAATTGACGACGAGCATGTATAAAAGGAGAGTGTGTTTGTGTGTCCAGGGTTGTTGTTCTTGCGCAGTTTTCTTGCGTTGTTCTTGCTGACGGGTCTCGCTGACAGATGCTTGCTGACCATCCTTGCTGATATAAAAGAGAAGAGAAACATCGATTCTGGTCTGGTCTTAAGATTGTTTGCCTGGCTGATCTGAGCGCTGGTTGCTTGCTGTCTCTGCTACTTCTATTGATCCACAACACCACCCAGCAGATTTAGTCTGCATGATTAATCTGTGCAAAGTGGCAGGCACGAAGATGAGATAAAAGTTGAAAATCCTTGGTTCGATCGAGCTCTTGCCTTTGCCCTAAGTCCACTAAGCCACATTAAACAAGGCAAACCGAAATGAAAGATTCAAACTGCGTTATTTTGTAAATAAGGCGAGTTTGAAACAAAGGAAGAAAGGGCAATTTAACAAAGGCACTTTACGACTTCAGGAGAAGATTTGATTCTAGTGCGTTATTTAGAAATAAGGCACTGAGAATCAAAAGGAGAACAGGAGAAGGAATTTCTGTCATTCTTAATCATTCTGTAGCCACACCACTCACGAAAGAATAAGAATTTTATTTCCATGGAAGATTTGCTAAAAAAAAAATGAACGTTGTCAAAAGAGAAAAAAATTTAAACATGTTTCTATATTTGCTAAAAATGGACATTGTCAAAAGACTATAAAATTTAAACTGTTATCAAAGATAAACTTCTCGAAAAAAATATTAAAGTTCTTGCTGACTTTTGCTTTTCCTTTCTCCAAATGTCTCTTGTTTTTACGAATGCCTATTTTCTAATCCTAACCACTGTTAAGAGTCTTCCTTTTTTTTTCTTTTCTTCTTCTTCTTACAAAAAATACTGGCTTTTCAGAATAGACGTCTTGCTTTGCTGGCAAGTCTTACGGATCTTCTAGGCAGTAGAACTGGTGTAGGCAGCAGATATGGTTTCTTTTCGGAGCCTGGGAAATGGTTGCGTCGATAGTGAAGCCATCAGGTTATGAAGTCAGTCTTCGGGCTTGAGACTTTGATTGTCGCAATAGAGAAGGCAGGGATGTGTTGACGGGAGATTGTACGAGCGATGCCCTTGTAGACATCTTCTTCTCTTGATTTCTTGCGCTAAGAGTTGAAGGTTGGGAGAAGGTTTGAAGCATTGTTCAGGCAGGGTTCTAAACGTTCATCCCCAGCAGTACTGGACTCTTCCTCTCTCCCTCATAAATGCTCCGTAGGCGTTTTGACTACGAAGACCGGGGTGTTTGAGCAGAGGGTATTGAAGACTTCTATGTCGACCAAGTAGATGGCGAGTAAGGCACCTCTGCCCCATTCACTGCTCGTATTTTGACGAGGCCATCTTCTTGTCGCAGTTTTCTTGAGTTTTTCCTTCCAGCCCAAGCTTCTGTGACAGTCGTTACTTCCGCTGCCCGTGTCCCACGAGACCCCTGTGTCGTCCCTGCCGTTAATCTGATTTCAGTCGTCGGACATCTTCCGGCGAGGTTTGTCCTTTCGTTTCTTCCTTTGATGCGCAGCCTTTTGCTGCGAACTTGACTTCTTCTATTGTTGTTGGACTGCTTCCTTCTTCCCCCCCCCCCCCCCCCCCCCCCCCCCCCCCCCCCCCCCCCGCTGCCTGGTTTTCCATAACAGCGGGGTTACTCGTTTCCCTGCATCCTGTAGCCCTGTAGATTATTTTCTCAGCTGAGTTGATCTCCCCTGCTTCCCGTGTCAGGATCCTTGCTTGGCTCGTCCGTCAAGTGAGTTAATAAGCCAGCTTGCCGCTAAGCGGTCTGGGGTGGGGTGAAGTTGCAGAATGAGGCGCACCTCTCGGGCGAAGTCTTCCACGTCGCCATCGCCCGAAAATTTACGCAGCTTGTAGAGTCTGCAGGGGTTTTCTGTGTTGCTGAACTGGTCGCCAGCATCAGTGTTGTGTGATCTTGGGTTCGCCAATGGTCATCATCTCTTCAATGATGTCCATAATCTAATCTGAAGAAGCTGGTCTGGACCGCAGCCGGCTTACTGAGTCTGGTCTGCTGTCAATATAGGCTTACTTCTATATTATGATCCACAATCCCACTTCTGACACCAAAAATCTGTGGCTTAGTGGACTTAGGGCAAAGGCAAGAGCTCGATCGAACCAAGATTTTCAACTTCAATCTTATATATGTCGGATGCTCAATCTCATCTTTATGATTAAAGAGGATTTTCAACTTTTATCTCATCTTCGTGCCTGCCACTTGCACAGATTAATCATGCAGACTAAATCTGCTGGGTGGTGTTGTGGATCAATAGAAGTAGCAGAGACAGCAAGCAACCAGCGCTCAGATCACCAGGCAAACAATCTTAAGACCAGACCAGAATCGATGTTTTCTCTTCTCTTTTTTATCAGCAAGGATGGTCAGCAAGCATCTGTCAGCGAGACCCGTCAGCAAGAACAACGCAAGAACAACTGCGCAAGAACAACAACCCTGGACACACAAACACACTCTCCTTTTATACATGCTCGTCGTCAATTGATCGGGCGACCAACACTACCACATCACCCTAACAAAAATAACATCGAAACAAACTAACGACCAACTCTACGACATCACCCTACCAACATGACATCGAAGCAAAAATAATACTATAACAAACTATCGATAAATGCAATATAATAATCTAATTCTAACCAACAACGTTAAATGAAACTTAATCAAGTTTCCGATGATTTGCTTGTCTTCGTTCCTAAAACGAAATGTAAACAAGTAAATCATCGTAGCAACTAACCCTTAGCAACTGTATCAAAATTTATATTCCCAAATAATTGATTTCTCTTCTTCGTTGATATTTTCGTTATTGATGTATGATTTATGTTTGAACTAAAAAACAGCTTAAATGTTTGCTTGTTTCGATATAACTTATATTTATCTATCTTCCATGGAAACATATTCTATTTTGGATCTACAATCTGATCTTTATGATTAAAGAGCGTTTGACGTCATTCGTTTGTTAAGAGTGATTTCTCTTGTAATAATGGCTGAAAAAATCGTAAATAACTTTTCTTCACTTCTCCACACAAGAAAGCTGAAATTGCCGTGAATTCTTGGTGGGATGAAACTGAACTATGAAAAAAGCTGGCAACTTGCTTATTTTGGAAGTCCCATTCACGCATAGTTATAAGTTATATTGATATTTTTGCGCACCAAGATCAAGCATATCTTTTCTGGGCCGGATTTTTTTTCAAATGTCAAGTCTCACATGAATCGTACATTCAACTGCCGCTACAGTAAACATTATGATAGTCCAGCATGCAAGAGATCTTGAAATAGACAAAACGGAAACATCTCCGGGACTTAACTAAAAATCAGACAGCGCAAGTTTGACGTCAGTAATCGCCCTTTACTGCCTGTTCCTGTTTATCACTAGTATCGAAAGTAGATGAATGCTAATGAATCTACTGGACGATAATATAGATGTGGAGGACTGGCAAGTATGAGTTGCCTGCTTCATTTTAATATTGTCTTCTATGAAAGAGTTGAAAACACACGACATTCTTCATGGTCTGAGCTGTCACACTTACCCATTCAAAAGATTTAGTCTTTCACAGATGAAATACGTTTTTAACAGCAGTCCACAGCTGGTTTCATGCTGCGCTTTCTATTTTCGTCCAATATCCATCATAACCTGAAGCATGTACCTATGTGAATCAGTTAGCGCGTCATGATTTTTTTTTCTTTTCGTTTTGAACCCCAAGGCAGTAAGTAAACTAAATTAAAGCCTGGTAACGTGAAATCTGTGATCACTGTGGTCTGTTTTCTGATCCTGCTTTTCACGATATTACCATGCCCAGCTCATTCTTGGTGGAAGTGGCAGTAAACAGCTGATCTTGCTGATGAATAATGTATAATGGGGTAAACAGAATTATAAAGGAAATGAACAAAATGTTGATCTGCTTGTTGTTGTTTTAAAACATTGTTGCCCCCCCCCCCCCCCCCCCCACACACACACAACACACACCTTTCCCAAATGTATGAAGAAGCCTAAATCACAAAAGGTAGCCCACATGAACAAACCATTGAATAGACTGTTAATCTCGACCAGTTCAGACAGAAGCGTAAGATCCCCCCCCCCCCCCCCCCCCCTCCCACTGCACCTCACCCCACTTCACTCCCCACAACAGGTCAAACTTTGGGGAATCATATTCCTTTATAGTGAGAAATCGAACTGAGTTTCTTCAATTGTCGTAAGACACACATTCCATGTAAGAACCGTTATAGGCACGTTTCGTAAGGATCACTTTCAACCATACAGGATAACGGGCCGTTTCAACACAATACCCTGTCCGACATGAAAACAAGAGATGTTGAATCTATTTGTTTACCATGAATCCTATGTTACGGATTTCAATTGGTGAAATAAGAGCATTCACTCAAAATAAATGGGAAAAAGATTACAGAGTGATGTTTTTTATTCCTTGTACGACACCCGTTGGATGTTGCTAAGCATAGTGATGTTTCACAGTCTTTCTCTTCAAACAGGAGACAAAATACTATTCCGCAATCACTGATGAAATCTCCAGCAGCACATTTCACACCTTCGTTATTAGGCGATCAAACGCATGCTTTCTTACCTTACCTTCTGTTCATTTCATTCTTATTTGTGGACATTAAAATACAGCAGGGATGAATGACTTTGAATCAGATCTTATTTGTGACTCAGTGTATTGCTGGTGCTTGCTCACATAATTATGTGACTGAATGGCACGTATGTATGTCAGTGCTGATGTGGATCAGGCGTGGCAGAATATGTTTGTATGAGCCTGAGCTTTTTTTTTTTTGGTATACTAACATTTTTATTCGAATTCTTAAATGCTATTGTTCTTTCAATTCATTTTCAAGTTTTGGTTCTTAATTTTAAATAAATTTCCACCCTCTGAACCACCATTCCAAGGATACGTCCATACATAAACTGATCGTATTACCTGCATGCGCAGGCATTTGTGTGCATGCATATATGCAAGTGCGCATACATGAACATGCTTGCGCGTGCTTGCATACACACAAGTGTCATAGTGTTGCAGATCTTAGCTGAACATCAAAGCTTGACAAGAGCGTCAGTTAAAGCATGGGTCAAGCGTCTGCTAACTCTCCTCCATAAGCCCCTCTCTTTTCTTCTCAATTTCTTCACATGCGTATTTGATCAGCTATAACTCCATGGCTTAGCATATGGGCGTATGTGTGCAATAGTCTGCACATTGTAACACCTCACTGATGAAACTGAAAGTAATCAAACCTGCATGTATAACATGAAATCCACCATGTTTGAAGAATCGTTAGCATTACTGATTTGATTCCATCATTTCATATCTGGACAGTTTTATTAAACTATAGCCAGCTGACTGCACAGACCCTTTTAACTAAGATCTGTCAACACATGGTGGAAAAAAGATTCCGCCCTGTTCATACCAGTAAAAGTGGCTGCGCAAGCTGTGCTGGCTATTCCGCTTGATAATGCAACTCCCAGACTGCAAAAAAGAAAAAAAAGAGCAAAACTTATTAGAGAAACTCTTAATTACAAAAAAACAAAAAAAAAAACCCATACGGGCAAACAGACCCCTGCAGAATGGACCAAAAGTATCTACTCTGGACAGTCTTCAGTTCAATTTCGGAGCTTAAAACAAAAAAGCTGGCATATTATAAACTGTGACCAGGTATGAGGTGTCAAAGACTTTCCAGAACAAAGTCACGAAAGAGGTCATACCGGTTGAAAAACAGCAGCTAATAGTTGAAAAAAAAAGGCAGAGTAAAATAGACAGTGAAAAAGAGGAAATCATTAGTCCAAGTTTTCGAAGGCAGAAACATAATAATCTGCATTGCCAAAGTCCCAGGCACATCTTTAGGGGCGGGTTCCATCACTGCTGGCTGGCATCAACACACCTACATGCATCGTGTATAGATACACACACACAGTCAGCAGCCACTCTGAAAAGCACACTTTTTCTCGCAATTCCATATTTTCCAAAACATTTATTGCGCAGTCAGCATACACTGAAACAGATCCCTCCCAACAGCTGACCATGAATATTATCAAAAGACAAACCACATTCCATCATCATAATTTTCAACAAAGTCCGATTGTCACGACCGACCCCTGGAGGTCTGCCCTGACAGGATCGGTCTAGGTGGGAGTGAAGGGAGTGACTGACCTCACACGCTCCGCAAGAGACCACACAATAAAGATTACAATACAACACCCCATTTATTCACACCAGCAAAATAAACATTCCAACACACGCACCATGCACGATCACAATAAAGCACTCCAACGCACACAACATGCACAATCACGATCAAGCACTCCAACGCACACAACATGCACAATCACGATCAAGCACTCCAACGCACACAACATGCACAATCACAATCAAGCACTCCCGCACCCACAACATGCACGATTATAAAAGTATTTCGCCATACGACGCACATGATCACACTTACAGCATTCCAGCACATATGACAAATACACAATTATAAGGAAATATTTCCAGCATTGACCCTTCTTAACACCATGGAGTGCGTGCACACCCCTGCCCCTGTCGAGTCTGCTGGGAGCACCCTGTCGCACTAGGTGCTCCGAGCCGGGTTTTGGTTCTCGCAGGGAGTCGCTCAAAGCCGACACCCTCGACTTCCAAGCGGGCAGTGAAGAGCGTGTCCCGGGGGGGGGGGGACGTAGCTGTTACTGGAGGTCCTGGACGGGGGTCCAGGCCGGCCAGTCAAGACGGTGGGCGTCTCTACCAGCCCTCGGTCCCGACCAAGGCGTGGCCTCGATCAGCGTGTGGCACCATCCCGTCCGGGGTCTCAGCCAGAACGTGGCCTCGACCAGTACGTGGCACCATCCAGATCGTGCTCCAGGTGAAGCCCCCGGGAGGGGGGGGGGGAGGACGTAGCTGGGAGGAGAGTCGAAGAGGAGGGAAAGAAGAAGGAAGGAGGAAGGAAGAAGGGTACTGGAACCCTGCCGTCAGTACCATCTGACCATTGCTGTCAAGTCTTAGCCACTCGCATGATGGGCGGGGGGAAGTGTATTCAACGCACACAGAAAACCCCATTGAATCAAGTCTTCTCACACGATGCAGGTAAAAGACTGCATTAAATCAACAGGTTATAAAACAAATATGAATTATCTCCACCCTTCTCTCACTCACGCTTAACGTTTTCCTTCCTTAGGAAATAAATCAACACAGCAACCATCGCTTAATAACTGCCACCACATTTGCAAATAATAATTCAGTGCATAACTGTCACATTTTATAAACACATTTCAAAATAACACAAATCTTCAACCACGCATCCGAACGACAAATCATGCGTACGCACGCTCGTGAACATAAAACTCGTTCTCCTTCCACACACAAACAGAACGGTGGCCGAAGGATAAAAGTCCCGGCGAATGTGACAGGGGGGGACGAGCGAGACAAAGCAAGTTCCAACCCTGAATCACCAGGTTCTCTCCCGTCCCCACCGACTACCGCATCACCAGATACATAAACAGGAGAAAGAATTTTGGAAATAATTTAGAATGGCCAGGTTAAAGATTGAATTAACCAGAGAAAAGGTCTCACACAATATTCCTCTTACAATTTCGAAAACAAAAGAAAATTGCGCAAAAGTGAAGACTAAGCCGGCTAACAACAACAAATCAAAACAAACAGTCCACGAAACCGATGCTTACCACTACCCGTGGGTGACCCCGAAGAGGCGGGTCAAAGGACTCTCTCTACCCTCTGTCCAGTCGAGAGGACAGAGGCGAAGATGCGGAAACAGAAGAAGCGATGTCCCTCTCCTACAGGCCGACTGCAGGAATTGAAAGTACTGACTGTACTCTCGATGATACGGTAAAGAACCGAGACTGGAGCAGGCGCTCCCAGAGACATCTTCCGCTCGAGTCAGGAGCTAACCTCCGTCAGCAATGGCGGCCAACATGCCATGCTGCGTCACAGAGTGAGCATACTTCAAACTAAAAGAAACGAAGCACGTGCGACAGGTAAAAAGACAGGCGAAAGCCGATAGACAGAAAGTTCGAGAGAAAGGTACCGGCCACCCGTGAACTTGCAGGATGAATAGCACGGGCGGTGGAATTAGAGAGAGAGAGAGAGAAAGCAGACCGAAGTTGAGCTGAACCACACCAAGGTGCAACTGCACCACAAGCCACCCTAAGGACGGATACACGACAACAGCAACGACAATAAACAAATAAGTAATTCCGCCACCCTAGGTGGGTCGAACGTCGTAGGCCTCGTGACAAACTCGGACAAACCCCCCTTCTAAAAGCATCTGTTTCTCTGAATACAGTGCTCCTTTGAACCTTGTCGCATGTGGCAACTTCCCAACAATGGGACCGAACCCAACTCTCTGCGATCGACAGAGTACGATGAATCCATACAAACATTCCACGATAGAATCACACAGGGAAATACATAATACTACATTTATCAAACAACTAAGCAAACCTTCCAACCATGAAAGTAACAATACGAACCATTGGTGATTCCCTACCATTAACATCACTGAAGTGAAAACTGTCACTACACCTGATACAGAGACAAAAGGGGATATAACCCTGGTTGAGGGGAGTGTCCCTCTGACTGACTTTCCAATATGCTAACTACGGAGCTCGCTAAGATAGTCAGCATCCGTATTACAGGAACCCTTGATATGACGGAAAGTGAACGCATGACTCTGCAGCTCCACCGCCTAACTCATGAGTCGACGACTGACCGCCGGATCCGGTCCAGGCACCGGAGAGGATGATGATCACTCTCCAGTACAAACTTCCGGCCGTACTTCTTCTTGGGCACGCCAGTGCGCGTCCAAATCTGCCTGAAGATTCAGCAACAGTAGGGGCATCGATAGTCCCAAGCGGGACAGCCTCTGGTATCGACTCGCAGATTCTACCACTACCGAAGTGTAGCGGTGACCGCGATCGGATGGAGATTAATGGGTCCCACCAGGTCGACCCCAACCTTGCTGAATGGCTCCCCAACCCGTGGCACTGACCCTAGGGAACACGCTTCAAGCGACCCTTAGGCGTTGTCCGTTGGCAGACATCGCAACTGCGGCAGTACTGCCTAACCTGTGAGTTTATCCCTGCCAAAAGAAGTCTGGTCTTACTCGCTCGAGAGTCCGCTTGGAGCCCACATGACCTGCCATGGGGAATCGTGGGCCTGCCGGAGAACAGACTCTCTCAAGCTTTGGGGAACAACAAGCTGTTTGGCCACACGATCTGCCTGAGTGGAAACCCTAAAGAGGATCCCCTTGTGGAGCTTGAAGCTCACCTTGGCGTGTCGGCCGACTGAGCGGGACGATCCACAAGTTCTCGTAGGCGTTGGACATCCAAGTCCCTGGCCTGAAGACGGATAATGCTAGCAGGATCGGCCCTTGCCAGAACCTCGTTAGAGATCGGCTGAAGAACGGGACGCAATTCCTGTGCCTGCTTCCTAGCTTTGGCGCGTGTGGTGACTCCCACACACGCCTGTACGGGCAAATCCGTAGACAACGGACTGACTGCGTCCGTCCGCGAAGGTGATAGTATTCCCTATGATAAGGGAATACAGAGGTCGCTCCACCGCGATGGCCCATACTTCGCCACAGAAGTAGGGGGTGGAGATAGAAACGAGTACTGAAGACGGGTGGAGGTAAAACCAGCCTCCAACCCGCACACATCGTAACTGGCGCCCCGCCGGGCCTTAGGGAAACTAAATCCTTATCCACAAAGAGTGTTGATGCTCCCGAATCCCTGATGGTGTCGACCAAGGATGAACCAACAACAGAAAGAAACACAGGGCACTCTGTACCACCAGAAGCTTGGATGGACCCCACGTTAGCCGAGGCGCGAGGATGCTGGAAAGAACTAGCCCCATGACTACCAGCGGCTCTAGGGCAATCTTTCCTTATGTGGCCGGACGACCACAAAGAAACAAAATCGGGGTGCTGAGGTCCCCGATGAACTGCCTGCCTTGTTCACCCCACTAGCGGTTGTCGGCGCCTTATTGCTATTAAATCCTGTGGAGGGCTTCCTCTCCGTATCTGGGCGATGCCCATAAGCCCTGCGAGCTTCAGCAAACACCTCAGCTGTGTGAATCGCAGCCGCGAAATCCTGAGGTGCTGTCTCGCCTATCCGGATCCTCAACTCTGGGGACACAGTGTTGGTGAGCTGTTCAATGAGGATCAGATCCTCCAGCTCCAACTTAGCTAACTGACGCCAGTACCCTAGCGTCTTGCGCAGCCTATCACCAAACTGCACGAAGGTCTCATCATTATTCTTCTTCATGGACCTGAACTTCCTCCTGTACGTCTCTGGGGTAAGGTGGAAACGCTTACGCAGAGCCAACTGCATGTCTGCATAAGGCGCGCCTTCATTTAGAGAGAGCACACACTCCCTTGCAGCACCAGATAATCCAGAAAAAAGGTGCATAGCCTTTTGTTCCTCAGACAATTGATATGAACAAGCAACTTTGTCAAAATGCTCTAAGAACATATCAATGTCCTCACTAGGTCTGAACTCTGGAAGCTTTAGCTTTGGGCCTCTAACTCTATCACCTGCCTGGTGATTAACCCCCTGGTTTACAGAAGCGGGAGGCCGCGAAAGAAGTTGTTCCATCTCCTCCCTACGCAGAGCCTCCATCCTGTCTAGTTCTTCCCTACGGAGGCAGGCCTCCTCCCTACGCTGATCAGCCTCTTCCCTACGCTGAGCCTCCTGCTTAGCAGCCTCCTCTCTACGCTGAATAGCCTCTTCCTTATGCATAATTTCCTGTCTGTCAGTCTCCTCTCTGCGCAGAGCCCCTGCCTAGCAGCCTCCTCTCTACGTTGATCCAACTCTTCCCGACGGAGCCTTGCCTCTTCCCTACGCAGAGCTTCCTGCCTGACTGCCTCTTCCCTACGAAGAGCTTCCTGCCTGACTGCCTCTTCCTACGAAGAGCTTCCTGCCTAGCAACCTCTTCCCTACGTTGGGCCTCATCCTCCCGTCGCTGTCGCTCTAGAAACATCAGGACGGAAGTGATGTCCTGGGCAGGGTTCACCACTCCCGACACGGGAGGATGATCCGTCTGACCCGTCCCTTGGGTCTCGACTTCCCCATAAGGAAAGTCTTCTGGGCATGCCCCTTACGAGGGGAAGCCTGGAGAGGAGAAGGTTTCGGTCTCTGCGACTCAACAGAAGCCCACAGTTGCTTCGCTATACTCTGACGCTTCCGAGCGGAAGTGCCAGTCGGGGTCTCGACAGGGAGACCCCCCAGCGAAGAGGTAGTAAAAGTACTCACTGGGCTACCTGCTACAGCACTGGAATAGGTAGAAGTTACTGTAGTCGAAGTACTGGTACTAATAGTAGGGACTACAGTAACATTTTGAATACCCTTCTTCTTCGACGCCCGAGTCGCCATACCACCAGCGCCGGACGTCGCCATGACAACAATATCCTACAGTTTTCCAAATACAGGGAAAAACAATTCCACTAGAGAAAAAAAAACAAATATTTTAGGGGCGTGTGTATATGTGTGTATGTGTGTGTGTGCGTGTGTGCGGACAAGTTCCGGCTGCTCCCACTCTGGCAACACCGCGCTCTACAGCACGAGCAACAGTGCGTGGGGCTCACCAAAAAAAAAACAAAACAAAAACTATGTCCGCTGCCCCCACTCTGGCAACACCGCGCTCTACAGCACGAGCAACAGTGCGGTGGGGCTGGCCGAAAAAAAAAAAAACAAAACAAAAACCTAGCAGACGGAATCCGGAGAGAGAGAAAAAAAAAAAAAAAAAAACACTAGCGTCCGATGCAACCCCCTGTACTCAACAACCCGGTAGAGGAAAAAAAAAACAAGAATTGGCTAAATACAAAACAGGAATGGGAGACTGAGCGGCAACAGAAGGGCAAGACTTACGGCCGTACCTGCGTGAGGTACCCGTCGGAAGGAGGTCTGAAGCGGTCGACTCCTCTTGGTCTCACTCTCGACCCCCGATCACGCCGGATGTTCCCTCCGGCCACCAAAAGACTCCCTTCACTCTAGAGTCACCCAGCCAACCACCCACGAACAAACACGACAAACTGACTAAACATATACAAAACAAACAAAACAAACAGGTACTCTGCGAAACGAGAGAGAGACAGCCAGAGCCCTTCACATCCCGACGAGCCCCCACAATTGTCACGACCGACCCTGGAGTCTGCCCTGACAGGATCGGTCTAGGTGGGAGTGAAGGGAGTGACTGACCTCACACGCTCCGCAAGAGACCACACAATAAAGATTACAATACAACACCCCATTTATTCACACCAGCAAAATAAACATTCCAACACACGCACCATGCACGATCACAATAAAGCACTCCAACGCACACAACATGCACAATCACGATCAAGCACTCCAACGCACACAACATGCACAATCACGATCAAGCACTCCAACGCACACAACATGCACAATCACAATCAAGCACTCCCGCACACCACAACATGCACGATTATAAATAAGTATTTCGCCATACGACGCACATGATCACACTTACAGCATTCCAGCACATATGACAAATACACAATTATAAGGAAATATTCCAGCATTGACCCTTCTTAACACCATGGAGTGCGTGCACACCCCTGCCCCTGTCGAGTCTGCTGGGAGCACCCTGTCGCACTAGGTGCTCCGAGCCGGGTTGGTCTCGCAGGGAGTCGCTCAAAGCCGACACCCTCGACTTCCAAGCGGGCAGTGAAGAGCGTGTCCCGGGGGGGGGGACGTAGCTGTTACTGGAGGTCCTGGACGGGGGTCCAGCCGGCCAGTCAAGACGTGGGCGTCTCTACCAGCCCTCGGTCCCGACAAGGCGTGGCCTCGATCAGCGTGTGGCAACCATCCCGTCCGTGGTCTCAGCCAGAACGTGGCCTCGACCAGTACGTGGCACCATCCAATCGTGCTCCAGGTGAAGCCCCCGGGAGGGGGGGGGAGGACGTAGCTGGAGGAGAGTCCGAAGAGGAGGAAAGAAGAAGGAAGAGGAAGGAAGAAGGGTACTGGAACCCTGCCGTCAGTACCATCTGACCATTGCGTCAAGTCTAGCCACTCGCATGATGGGCGAGGGAAGTGTATTCAACGCGCACACAGAAAACCCATTGAATCAAGTCTTCTCACACATGCAGGTAAAAGACTGCATTAAATCAACAGGTTATAAAACAAATATGAATTATCTCCACCCTTCTCTCACTCCACGCTTAACGTTTTCCTTCCTTAGGAAATAAATCAACACAGCAACCATCGCTTAATAACTGCCACCACATTTGCAAATAATAATTCAGTGGCATAACTGTCCACATTTTATAACACAATTCAAAATAACACAAATCTTCAACCACGCATCCGAACGACAAATCATGCGTACGCACGCTCGTGAACATAAAACTCGTTCTCCTTCCACACACAAACAGACGGTGGCCGAAGATAAAAGTCCGGCGAATGTGACAGGGGCGGACGAGCGAGACAAAGCAAGTTCCAACCCTGAATCACCAGGTTCTCTCCCGTCCCCACCGACTACCGCATAAACCAGATAACATAAACAGGAGAAAGAATTTTGGAAATAATTTAGAATGGCCAGGTTAAAGATTGAATTAACCAAGAAAAGGTCTCACACAATATCCTCTACAATTTCGAAAACAAAGAAAATTGCGCAAAAGTGAAGACTAAGCCGGCTAACAACAACAAATCAAAACAAACAGTCCACGAAACCGATGCTTACCAGCTACCCGTGGTGACCCCGAAGAGGCGGTCAAAGGACTCTCTCTACCCTCTGTCCAGTCGAGAGACAGAGGCGAAGATGCGGAAACAGAAGAAGCGATGTCCCTCTCCTACAGGCCGACTGCAGGAATTGAAAGTACTGACTGTACTCCTCGATGATACGGTAAAGAACCGAGACTGGAGCAGGCGCTCCCAGAGACATCTCCGCTCGAGTCAGGAGCTAACCTCCGTCAGCAATGGGGGCCAACATGCCATGCTGCGTCACAGAGTGAGCATACTTCAAACTAAAAGAAACGAAGCACGTGCGACAGGTAAAAAGACAGGCGAGAGGCCGATAACAGAAAGTTCGAGAGAAAGGTACCGGCCACCCGTGAACTTGCAGGATGAATAGCACGGGCGGTGGAATTAGAGAGAGAGAGAGAGAAAGCAACCGAAGTTGAGCTGAACCACACCAAGGTGCAACTGCACCACAAGCCACCCTAAGGGACGGATACACGACAACAGCAACGACAATAAACAAATAAGTAATTCCGCCACCCTAGGTGGGTCGAACGTCGTAGGCCTCGTGACAAACTCGTGACAACCGATCATTGGCAAAATATTATGATGCTTAATGAATACAGTCACAAATGAAAATAAAATGCCAAATCTCATTACTAGTTCAATGTAATCCTTTCAACCCAGATGACTGCACAACCCCTTTTCAGAGCAGTCATCACACAGGAACACAGATGGCATCCTGGTAAGGGAAAAAAAGACACTATCTGCAAATATCTACTATATCAACTAGAAGTCTTCTCGAGACGGCGACCCACAACAATTTCATAAAAAAGTTTCCCTGAAACGGGCCTTTTTCCCATTGACTTCCCGCACCATAGTCCTTCTTCCCCCCCACAATGTGTAAAATTTTTCTTTTCAGTTGTTATTACGAATCTTGTGAACTGGTCTTGTATACCGCTAACACTCTAGATTTAAAGGGAAGCTTTTTTGGGGGGGTTGGGTTTTGCCCCTACCCGGGCAAAAAAAAACCTCCAGGGATCATCCAAACAGCCGAACACTTGAACACTAGGGTAAAAAAGCATCAGCGGGGAAATGAGAACATTACGTGGTGACCGTTTTTGTTTAAAACCCCCCCAGGGGGGCACCACAAACTCCGACTTGGGGGGATTTTGAAGACTAAATTAATGTTATGCTAGGAGCGTCACAACTGAAGACAATCCCCGCATAACTATGAAAGGCATAACAACATTTTTGATGTACCTTTGGGGTTTCACCCCAAATTAAAATTTGGGCCTGACACTTTTTGGGGAACGGGGAATAAGGCGGTGGGGGGTGTAAATGGGGGGGCATTTTTGATTTTTGACTGAAAGCTTTTCAAACCCAAACTTTTTTAAAGTTGTTGGGTAAAGGTTTAAATAAAAAAAATTAAATTTTCCCAAAACATAAAATTTGTAGCATCCACAAAAGATTATTGGGGATTTTTTTCCCAATACTTTATAAACCAATCAAAAAACGATCCCCCAAATTCCTCCCTTTTTTTAAACAAAATTTAATGTGGAAATTCCTGGTTTTTTTCCCCTCCAAAAATTCAAATTTCCAAAGGAAAAAAAAAAAAAAAAAAAAAAAATTTTTCGGGAAAAAAATTCAGGGGGTTATCACAAAGGGGTCCTAAATCTACTTTTAAAATCGGACCACAAACACTTTCCCCCTTTTTCCAAACCAATTTGGGGATCATTCTAAAGTTTTTTTTCTTTACTTTCCCATTTTAAAACAAACCCCCTTTGGACCACTTTCCGGGCCCCCCCGGCCACAACCAAAAACCCGGTTTGTCCCACCAAGTCCTGGAAACGGGTTATCCAAAAAAAAGAAATAAAATTTTCAAGTCATTTTGGGGCACCCCCAAGATGAAAACACTGCAAGGGCTGCCCTTTTTACTTTGGTGTTTGCCGAGTCCCTGTTTGATCCACGAATGCTTGACACTATCTACGAAGAAAACAACTGCTAAGTTGAAAATGAGCACGAGTGATTCCTGTCTTAAAGGGGAAATTTGCCCAAAAATGCCCAAACAGAAGTCCCCTATAAATGCCCCAAATTCAAAGTAAAATCTAATAGAAAAACAAAAAAGGGCAGAGATATGGAGGGGACATTGAAACGAAGTCCCCATGAAAAAAGGGGCAGGGAAGGCAACAAAATTTTTAGACTTTTAAAAAAATGCTAAAACAATGATGAGGGGATAATAAGATAAATGAAATGGAAATTCTATTCTGGTCTGAGACTGCAAACGGGGGCTGTATTTTAACATCTATTTTTAAATTCCCATAATTAACCCTGAAGTTTTTGGCCCGGGGAAACCCTTTGAGCAACATTTTTGGGTAATGCATTAATTAAATTAAACTTACTGTTTTTTTCCCATTCATCCAAACCCTGAGCCCCCAGAAAACCCCAAACCCGCTGGATAAAAGCCATTTTGGGAAAAAAAAAAACCCCACACAAAAAAAAGGGCCAGAAAATTTTCCCAAACCCCACCTCCCCCCGGGAAATTTTTCCCCCGGGGGTGAAAATAAAGCTTGCTACTAATTTCAAACATGTTAAATATAAACCGATCCAAAAATACAGATATCGGGACATATTTGGGCTTTTACATCTCAATTTCTTTTTCCCTTTTTGGGAGTGCAAAAAATCACCTAAAATAAAAATTTTTCATGTGAGTAACTTTTTTTTTTTCTAACTGAAAGGTTTTTTTCTGTCTTTATTTAAAATCCAAGCCCAAGAAGTTTTAAATTTTAGAACACAATTTTTAAAAAAGCATACAAAAAACTGATCTTAAAAAAGTGCGGGGACGGGAAAAAAACCAGGGTAACCTGTCAGAATTCACGGGTTTAACAAAGGAATAGGCAAAATTTTTTGGGCCCAATTTAAAATTATTTTGAGACACAATTTAACCTGTCAAAATTTCCGGGGTTACAAGGGTTTTTAAACAATTTTAGTATTTTTTTCGAAAAAAAAAAAAAAAAAAAAAAATCGTCCAATACGAACGCAGAAGTCAACTCCGGGAAACTTGAAACCCAAAGAAAGGTTTAACCACTACTGTCAACAGTGTGCACTGAATGACTTCCCCATCCCAATTAATTTTTTCCACCAAAATTCCCCCCACTTGGGAACTTTTTTGTTGAAAGCCCCCCGGGGGGAAATGGCACATTTTCCGGGTAAAACATCTGGAGGTTTTCCCGGGGTTTTTAAACCCTTTTAAACCGCTATTTTGCTTAGGATCCTAAGTTTCTAAACCAGGAAATGCCCCCCCGGATTTAATTTTCGGGCCCAGCCCACAAAACTCGTGAAGCCCGGGCATCCGAGTCTCCTGCCCGAATCCCCCCATCTCCCCTGCGTAAACTGAAACCTGGGGCCCCAACATTGTCCGGGAAAAATTCCCTTTAAAAAAAGGGGTTTGCTTAACCCTTTTTTGTCCCCTTTTTTGGGGGGGGTCGAATCCAGAAATAGCCCACTCAGCCCTTTGTATGGCAGATGAAACCGATCAATTCCTTGACTTCCCACCTTTTTTTCCCCCCTCCCCCCTTTTTCCCCTTTTTTTATTTGGGGAAACAGTTTTCTTCAGTGCAAATTTCGTTTTTGGGGGAGGGGGCACGGGAATACTGCCCCGCATACACAATGTGTCTCCAACAACCTCTTTGCGATTCTGTAACACTATTTCCTCATTTGCGGGTCGGGAAAAAAGGTTTGAAAGACATCATGGGTTTAAACCCTAAAATTTTTTCCTGTTTTAAACAACTGTTTTCCTACGGCTTTCAACGGGAAATTATTTCCCCAACCCACCTCTGCAATTCCCACCCCCGGGGAGCCTATAAACCCGACCCCAAATTTTGGGGGTTTTTATCCTATCCAATAAATCCCTGTCTTGGTCGTCAAAAAGCGGGCCGTACCCCCCCATTTTTTTTTTGATTTTTGCCCGGGCAAGAGACTTTTTCGGGGCCCCCGGGGCTTTGGCCCCCTTTTCCAGGGTTTGCCCCGACTTCCCAAGCTAAAAACGGAGCTCCCTGTTCTGCTTTTCAGTGAGGGTTTTTCCAGCCCGCTCCAGCCTACTCAGAGAGCACAAACTAAACACCATTTCGAGCCACTGCCTCGGGAAAACTCCGGGCCGCGTCCTTTTCCCCCCTTACCCTAAACCCCCCCCCTTCGCCCCCAGTCACTTTCCCTTCAAGTTGAAAAACCCATGCCCTTTCCAAAACTAATAAATTCCCTAAAAAATTTTTCCCCTATCAAATAATACCCCCGGACATTTTTTGCCTAAAATCAAATAATAACCCTGGCCCGGATTTTTTGCCTTATCTAAATAATATCCCGGACGAGCTTTCCCTTTATCTAATAATACCCCGGACGAGCTTTGCCTTTCTAAAAATATCCCGACGAGCCCCCAAACTTTATGAAAACCCTTTTTTCCCAAAAACCACAACCCAGACCACAAAAAACCCCAAACTCTAAATGAAACGAAAAAAACTACAATTTTTAAAAAACAATTTAAATAGACAAAACCCAAAAACAACAATATTAACCAAAACATGGACTAATTAAATTTTTTCGGGTGAAAAAATGAAAAAAAAACTTTGGTTTGTGACAGAGAAAAGAAGAAAAGTAGTGGGCAACTAAAAAGGGGGCCACTGAAAAAGAATACAAAACATAAAAAAATGCAGGGGACTGTGTGCGAAAAAAACAAAAAATAATAACAAGGGGCCAAACCCAAAAGCAATCAAAGGCCTTCAGAAAAACATCTCAACTAGGAAACACACAACGAGGGACAAAGCATCACAAATAAAATAGTAGTAAATTTTTATAAATTTTCAAATCCACTTGACCCTGGTTAGGGGAAAGGGCCAAACACACTTTGATCCAAAACCAATTTTAAAACTGAATACAGTGGGGTTGCTCCCAACATACTGACAGCCAAAATTCGCTATAAATTTGGGCCCCACCTAAACCTGGGGGCAAATCTGCTTAAAACCCCTTTTTATCAGTAAACCAAAACCGAACCACTGGGGCAGAAAGGGCCAGAAAAAAAAAGGGGGGGTTTTTCCAACAATGCCCCAAAAAAACCCAAATTTTCCCACACAAACCATGGGCCTTTTTTGATTAAAATCACCCTCTAAGTCGACACTAAAAAAAAATTTTTTAAGGAAAAACAGCCCATCCTTGAAAGAAAAGTATTTCTGTTACCCTTTAAAAAATTTTTAAAAATAGTGCCCAATTTAAGAGATTTTTTTTTAATCAAAAGGGCAAAGGAATGTAAAATTTGGGTTTTTTATGGGAACACTTTTAAAAAAACCGGGAAAGGAAAGTTTGTTTCGGGCCTTACGCCTAGGGGTTCAGTTGGATGACTGAAAAATGATGTAAGCAGTTTTGGGCCCGCCATGGTCGGGTGGCCAATTGATGCGAATAGCTGCCCAGAAATGTTGGTATGCAACTCACTGTAATCATTTTTAACATTGGATCGGATCAAAGGTGTTTGGGATTCCATAACCCGGGGGCAAGTGGATTTGAACTTGAAAAAGATCACTAAATATTTTTTTAGTGATGCCCTTTTTCCCTCATTGGTGTTTCCTATTGAGAAATTTTGCTTTAAGGCCTTTTTATGGGTTTTGGTTTGGCCATTGTTATTTTTGGGGTTTTTTCGGGACATTCTGTGCAGATTTTTATGTTTTGAAATTTTTTGGGGTGCCCCTTTTTTAGTTGCCCACTACTTTCTTTTTCTCTCGTCACAACCTAAAGGTTTTTTTGTCAATTTTTCACCCGAAAATTAATCGATCCAGGGTTTTTTGGTTTTAAAAAGTTGTTCAATTTTTTTGGGCTATTTAAAATTTTTTAATAAAAAATTGGGGTATAATCCCAAAAAGTCAAGGTTTTTGGGTTTTTTGTGGTCTGGGTCGTGGTTTAGGGAAACCGGTTTTCAGACACAATTTTAAAGGCTTTTTAGTGGAAAGGGATCCAAATAAAGTCTAATAAAGACACATTATATTGGCTTTACACCCACTTTGCTTTAAAATCTAAAAAGTGAAACCAAAAGGAAAGGCAAAAATGAACATTTTGGGGGGGGGATTGATGAGATGAGAATATTTGGGGGTAGATGAAAGAAAAAAAAACTGAACAATTTGCACAAAAAAGAGAAGAAAAAACAAAAGCCCCCTGCCATTTAAAAAAAAATTAAAAAGGAAACAAATAAATTTTTCAAAATTCAGATTAATTCCAAAAAACCAAGGAAACAGTAAAAATTTTCAAGTAAATTAAAGGGATTTTCCCCCCTAACCAACCTCTGATGTGCCAAAAAAAAAAAAAAAAAAAAGAAAAAAGAAACCAAGCCCCCTGAAGGGCATTCATTCCAAGAACAATGCCCCCGGGAACAGGTTTCTTTTGACTCAAAATTTTTAAAAAAATCATGAAAAGCACTGGGACGTTGATACATTTTCAAATACAAGGGGGAATATGAACACTAACAATCTTGGCCTTTTCCCTTTACAAAGCATAAAAAAAATAAACAAGAAAAACATTGGCTCCCCAAATAATATTAATTTTTCATTCATGAATTGCAAAATTTTTTTAAATTCCAAAACTATATCTCAAAGAAAAAAAAAAGGCAAACTTCTGCCCCAACTTCTACAAATCTAAACACCCCAAAAGGGACACACTTCCCCCTTTTTGCCAAAACCTTTCCCGCACCACTGACCACCCAGGTTTTACAATCCTCAATCACATCAAATTTTCCATGGCCTACGACTTTGCACCAAATCCAAAAAAAACCCGTAAAACAAAATCCTTACCATGCACACACCCACCAGTAGCACATTTGTCCTCACCAAAGCACTCAAACACACCATTTTGCATTATCCCCGCCGTGGGTTTTCCCCATAAGTCCCCACTTCAAAGCATGTTTTCTCAATGTAAACCCAAATTTTAGGGGAAAAACACACAAACACCCACAACAAAATCCCCAAATTCTATTTTTTTCCTTTTTCCCCCCAAATTTTTTTCAAAAAAAATTTTTCAAGAACCAATTTTTTAAACGGTATCTTTGTTCCGAGGGATGAATTCACAGGGAAAAACATTTCCCCCTTTTATGTAACTAAATTTGCAAAACATTTTTAAAAATTTATGCCCAAAAACCAAGTGGACAAGTATCACATTTTCAACTCCCCTAGGGGTCCCCACCTATGTTCCACAATAACAAAACCGCTGCTAATTTTCCCCCCCACTTTACATTTTACGCTCCCCTAATCGCAACTCAATTTTAACTCCTAGCCAGCATTGCCCTTTAAAACCTTTTCTTCCCTTTCTTTTCTTTTGGACTTGGAAATTGAAATCTTCAAGGGTTTAGACCCAGATGAAGGGTGATGATAAGAAGATGAGGGAAAAGGGGGAGGAAAGGGAAAACAAACCCGATTCCGTCTGAGGAACCTGAGGGGCTGGAGGGGGAAGATGATGACATGAGGGGGAACTGCGCTGCACTGCTGCTGTCAAGTCGAGTCCCCGAAGAAATTTCTACTGCTGCTGGAAATTCCCCCTCAGATCTGCAACTGTCCCCAAGACTTTTAATGTGAGCCATCTTGAAGAACACAGCTGAAATTTCAGTCCCGACAACGCTTCCACATTTGTAACTTTTTTTTGGGACTCAGTTTTCAAAAGAATAGGGAACAGTACCTGATTTTTTCCCCCTTTCCCGCACAAATCCCGGCAAAAACCCACTAGCACTCCCCAAGGTTGAAGATTTTATCGTAAGCAAAAAGCTCAGGAACCTGCAGCTCTTTAAAACCCCGAAAGGGAATGGACCATTTCAACAAAGATTGGGCCAAAGGGAAACCCAAACCCCCCTGTGGGGAAATTTAAAACCCCTTTTAAATAAAACTAGAAAAAAAAACCGAATAGCACCCCAACGAAAAAATCTGTACGGATGACATTAAAAAGGGAAAATGCCCGAAAACCTTAATAAAAAAAATTGAATTCTATTTCATTTTCCCCCCCAAAAACATGCTCACATTTTACGTAATTTTGCAGAAACCGGTTTTCCCGAAACGCTTTGGGATACTTTTTTAACAAAAATGGGGGGTATTTTTTCCCCAACTATGTGTACATATATCCTCAATTTTTGTTTTGGAACCGGGGATGGGGGAAACTTTCCAAAGTTTTTTCTTCCAATATTTTTTAAAAGAGGGGAGGTGGGGGGGAGGGCCTGTTTTTTTTCATTTTCCCCAAAGCCCTTACAAGCAGGGGCTTTTTTCCCCAAATAAACAAACATCTGATCTTTCATTCAAAAAGGGGGTTAGAAATAGGTTCCTTTTTTAATTGCAACACAAACCCGCTTTTAAATCTGATCCATCAAGCCTACTTGGCACAAAAAAAAATGCCCCGTCCTCACCCAATTCTTTGAAATATTTCAGGGGGATTTGTTAAGTATAAAAGGCCTGACCTGTTTTTCTGGCACCGACTGACCCCGAATTTTTGTTCCCCTGACTCTACACTTTTTTCCCTCTTTAAAAAAAAATGTACACAGAAATAATTTCACAAAGACAAGTTTTTGTTGAGGGACCCGGGAGAGCAATGACAGAAGAATTTTCCCAAAAAGATTTTTTTAAGGAAAAAACAAAACCCTAAGGAACAATATGGGTATGAAAAAATTTCAAATAGAGACAGCCCGGGAAAGCAGAAACAGAACCCCTGGTTTCAAAGGGAGTCGCAAAAACAATTTCATGCAAAATAAGGTGCAAAAACATTTTTTCCCGTAATTTTTCCCCTGACACATTTTTTAAAAAGAAAAAGTTTTTAAAATGTTTTGGGAAAGTAAAATCAAGATTTTGGGAGAACAACAGGGCCCACTTTTTACAATTTCCTTTTCCCTTTTGAAAGGGGAAAGACAGTGCCGCCTAAAAAAAAAAAAGTAAAATTTTAAATTTTTTTAACAAAATTTTTTAAAAATATTTTAAAGGGGTTTTAAAAAAAAAGGGCAAAAGAAACCAAAACCCAAAAGGGTTTAAAAAACTATCATAACAAAAAAGGGGGGCCCCTTTTTCCCCAAGGGTTTTAAACATTTGAAAAAATTGGATAAAACCTTTTTAAAAGAAAAACTAAAAAAACGAAAGGGAATTTTCAAATTTTTTGGGCCCACTTTTATTTTAAAACCCAAACCTGTCCTAGGCCCTGGAATTTTTTACACGAAAAAAAAACAAACCCAAAAAAAAGTACCCAACAAATTTTTTAATTTTTTTGGCCCCCCTTTTTAAACCTTTTTTGGCCTTTTTGCATGGGTTTTTTTCCCCACCAAAAAATAAACACTGGGTTTTTAAAAACCAACCAATTTTTTTTTAAAAAAGGGAAAAAACAAATTACACTGGTTTGGCAAAAAAACCATTTCTTGTTGGGTTTTTCTTGAAAAAAATAAAGAAAAAAAATATTAAAAAAAACCAAACCAAGGGGTTTAAAAATTAAATAAACAAATTAAAAAGCTAAATTTCAATAATTTTTTCCGCCCTTTTTTTTTCCCCGGTCCTGGGTTTTCTTGGGAAAAAAACCAAAACATATTGAATGGGTGGGCACGTAAAAACCTTTAAACCTTTAATTTTTACAATTCCTGTCCAACCCTTTTTTCCTCCCGAATTTCCTTTTTTTTGTTTCCAAAAATTATAGTGGGCAGTTCCCTTTTTTAAACCCAAAACATTTTAAATGAATACAAAAAAATATTTTTATCAAAAACCTTTTTGTTGGTTGGGGCAAAATTTTTGGGCAGTTATTGGGGCCAAAAAAAAGCAAAAAATTTAATAATGGCCCCCCCCCCCCCCCCCCCCCCCTCCAAGAAAAAATTGGTAAAAAACAAAGCAAAACAAACCTAGACTGGGAAAACTGCCCCCCGGGGCCCCCCCCCAAAGGGAAAAAACAAAGTGGTGAAAAAAAAAAAACCGAGGTAACCAAAAACTTTTTGTTAAAAGAAAACTGAACCCAAAAAACCCCAAATTTTTTCCCTGGGGGGAAAGGAACCGAGGGGTGGGAATGAAAAAATAACCTATCAAAATTCGGGTTCTGGGGGTTTAAACGCCCCCTTTCCCCTAAACAGCCCCTTTTTCCCTTTAAAACCCCCATTTTAAAAACCCCGGAAAGGGGGGTGTTTTCCCACCAATGCATTTAAAACCCCCTCTTCTTCTGGGGTTTCCAATGCCCATTTTCCCAAACATACCCCCTTGGGGCACGGAAAAGCCCCCCCCTCACAAAAGGAAGGGAAATTTTCTTTTTCCCCACAAGCCAACCCCCCGCCTTTTTTGCCCCCCTTTTAACGATGGCCTGTTTGGTTTGGGGGAAAAAAGGGGCGAAAAAAAATATTGCTTCAAATGGGTTTTGAAAACAAAAACTTAAAAGGAACGATCTTTGGGGGCAAAGGTTAAATTCAGTTTCCCCCTGGACCAGGGAAAAACCAATACCCCCAAAATTTTGAAAACAAAGGGGGGGGGGCAAGGTAAAAATTTCAGTTTGGAAACCAAAAAGGGCAAGCAAATTTAGGAAACAAAAAAAAAGGCTTTCTGAAAAACCAATTTAAACCCTTTAAATAACCCGATCTTAAAAAGGACAAAAATTTTAAAATTTTTCCAAGTTTGGCCCAAAACCTGCCAAACCCCTTGATTCAACCAACCGTTGGTAAAACGGTTGGGGCCCGGTTAAGGGGGGGTATTTTTGGCAAAAACCGGTGGGGGAAAAATTTGGCCCGCCCTTGGTTTTAAATGGGAAAAATTTTAAAGGGGGGAATTTCGAAGGGCAAATCCAAGCCCCGTTTTTTATCCA
>CM031601.1:48309375-48324375 GCA_018398815.1 Conus ventricosus
GATTCGTCGGGCCAGACAGTCATTGTATATTGATGGGTTGAGCTATGTGGGTATGAGGTACACCAAGTGTGGGTGGAGTTGTGGGGTTGCGTGACTCATTGAGGTATTGTGTCTTGTGTGGGTTCCCTTCCCAGGGGCAAGTAAGTGCCGGAACCGCCAGTTGCGCTGATCGCATACTGTGTTGCTAGCCTCGGGGTGGAGGGGTCCCTATGTCTAAACACCCCCGAGCCATTCCCCCGCAGTACGACCCAATAGTGTCATGGATCACAGGCCCTACGGCGGATACCAACCCAAGGTTAGTGACCAGGTTGCGGGGGTGGGATCATGAACCGGGACTTATGCAAAGTTTGTCAAGTTGGGAACGGCGAGGGTTTAGCTGGGGAGATCCCCCAAAGTTCGTCACAGACTCGGTGCGTAATGAAGAACGAGAAGCAAGGTAAAGCAGAAGGTGAGGTGAGAAGATAGCGAGGAAGCAGAGTTGGGCTCCGGATGGGGAGAAGTGAGGCAGAAATGAAGGATGAAGAGAGAAAGCTGCTAGGCAGGGGGTTAGAGATAAAGCAGAGGAAGATTGAAGAGGAGAAAGCTGATAGACAGAGAAGATAGAAGAGGGAAGCTGTGGCAGGAGGAGAAAGTGGAAAAGATGAAGGATGAAGAAGAGAAAGCTGCTAGGCAGAGAGAGCTAAGTTTGAAGCAAGAGGAAGTTTGAAGGGAGAAAGCTGATAGGAAGAGGGAGCTAGAAAGGTACAGCGGAAGGATGAAGACGAGAAAGCGCGAGACAGATGGAACTGAATCAGAGGAAGAGATGGGGGAAAGAAAGGGTGATAAGAGAAATGAAGCTCGCAAGGCAAGTGAGTAGAGGCAAGAGAGCGAAGAAAAAACATAACAGGAGAGCCAGGCCTAGATGAAGCAGCGCACGGGAAAGTTTGATCGAGGTAAAGGAAACGAAGCGTGTCATCTTGAGCCGTTAGGAGAGAACGATGACGTGGACGCTTTCATCGCCAATTGAGCGTGTAGCCCAGATGTGCAAGTGGACAAAGACCTCATGGCCCACACGTCTGATGTCTTCTGAGAGGAAAGGCTAGAGAAGCGTGATGCGGTTAAGGTGGAGATTAAGCGACTATGATAAGATAAAGAGCGCCCTGTTCAGCCCTTCAGGCTAGATGCTGAGGCCTACCGGGAAAAGTTCCAGAAGCTCAAGAAGGCGCTGCTGGGGACTTTCGCCCAGTGCTGGGAGGATAAGCGGGGGTTTTTTCCCTCTGGTGTGCGGCAGCGGGCAAGGATGAGAATGTGGCAGAGGATGTAAAGGATTGCTTTTTCCAAAAACATTTTACAGTTGCTGTCCCCAGAGTTCACATTGAGGTCCGGAAGACATGCCCGAAAAACTGTTGACAAAGGGCAACGAACCAAATGTTTTGCGGAGGCCAAAAGATTGGGGGGGAAGGCGAAAACAAGACCGACAGTTAACCAGCTAACCCGGGTAATAGGCTGAAAACAGAGGAACCAGCCCAGAAATCCCAACAGTGAAGTGCACTACAGCCGAACGGAGGTCAGAAGGGCCTAGATCGACCATAGTTTGTTTAACGCAAGAAGCCAGCCAATCGCTAGGAAATGCCCTGAGCCCCATTCCGTTGGAGCTGGGTTTATGTTGCGCCCGCCCCAAGCTCGAGTATTCCCCACGTTTGTCGCCCTGCGCTGAGCAGCGGTACGATTCCTGCGTGCATTGTAGAGGTCAACGGAGCTCCGGCCAATGGATTACGAGAACTGGTGCGGATACACCGTAGTGGCCAATGGGTTGGTACCAGCAGACGCGTTTCACAGGAGAGACGGTTCCAGTAGTGTTGGCTGAATCCAGATGTAGGTCTGTGTTACCTGTGGCGGTAATAGAGTTGAAGTCGCCATTCATCGAAGGGAAGTTGGAGGTTTTGGTCATGAATAGCCCTTTAGGGCCTGATCGGGAATTCAAAGGATAGGAGATTCCGGTTGGACACGTGTGCCTGTATACGCAGACCCGGCGTTGGTAGGGGCAGTGCAGAACGTGCGCAGAGAGCCAGGGGGCAGCAGGAACCGTACCACTCCCGTCGAGGAGTGCATTCTGAAAAACCTCTACCCCGCAGTTAATTTGATGCAGGGGCCAGGATGAACCTGAGGAAGGCTCGGAGTGCGTGTGACAGGGACGCACTTCCCACCAAGTTTGGACGAGTCGAGTACGCTCGGAAATCTGGTGTACTGGTCAGGCAGTTTGAGGGTCCCAAGGACGTAGCAGTCAAATCTGGTCCCAGTTTAACTACGGCCACGGTGATGAAGCTAGGCCACGACGTACCCTGTCTGGACACTTAAGGGACCACCCGAACCAAGGAGCGAGTTGGTCGCCATTTTTATTGGCCAGGCATGCATGCTGACATTCGTCGGGACTGCCAGTCATGTGTCCAGTGTCAGCGTACGGTTTAAGGGGAAGAGTCTCAAGAGTTTCCCTTTTAAGGAAGCCACTGATGCGCAGCCATACAGATGCACTGACGGATCTCTGGTTGCAACCATAAAGGCAAGAGTCGCACAGCGGCAGAGGACGTCAACATAAGGAACAAAGTAGCCGAGACGTTGTTGGAGTTTGACAAAGAAGAAACTTGGCAACAGCAAGTTTGCAGGTGGTCAAGCGACATGTTCATTTGAGGACGAAACCCAGAAGGTACTGTGGGGTCTTAGAGTGTTAGTGGGAGGATCACAAGTGGGCACTGGGCCGGGCAGCTGCAGCCATTCAGGTTACGGTGCAGGCAGTGTTTTTTGAAAGGACAATGTGGCGGCAGACTTCTTGGTTGGTCGCTTGCCGTAGAGAGAAGAGAGAGAGAGACAGGGAGAGAGAGAGAGAGGAGAAGAGAGAGAGAGAGAGAGAGAGAGAGAGAGAGAGAGAGAGAGAGAGAAAGTTCCATTTACCTGTTCATGAGAAGTTGACATTGGTCGAAGATAGCATGTGTCATGTCATTGGAAGAGAATGACGTAGCAAATTGTTTGCTGGGGGTGTGGTAAATTAGCACGTGATGCATACGGGTCGTGCATGGTCCAGTGCACCCGCAGTTTTGAAATTTATATGTAAGCGTATGTGTAACGCTGCCTGTAAGTGCCCTGCGTTAAGGTCGTGTGAGGCAGAGTTAGACCAGTTGATTAAAAAATGTAATAAAAAAAAAATTCCTGTGGTTAATGATGTATATATAAAAGGATGTTTTGGTAATGATGAGGGGGTGCATCAAAAGTAACATAGACAAGAGTGACTGATGGGGAGTTGGAGTTGTTAAAGGTAGGTGTGAGTAAACGCCGATCGAGTGAGAAGTTTATGTTGGTTTTAACCTTTAGTTAAAACTTAGGCAGGGGGGTGTGACATCCCGATCGGCGTGATAGTAAATCACAGCCGTCCATGTGTTAAGTTAGAAATGGTAAGTTCAGAAAATAGAGGCGTGTGTGCGCGTGTGGATATGTGAATATGTGTGTGCTGAGCGTGCGTTTTATTGTGTACGATTTGGGTTTTGGTTAAGGTGGAAGGTAGGATAGGTAGGGCTGGGGAAATAAGACATCAAATATTCTGAATTCCAATCTTCACTTGTTGAAGGATGGAAGCGGAGTTGTTTCATTCCCGATTGTTTACCCTTTTGTTACTTGGTTCTACACAGAGAAGGCGGGGCAGGATATCGGCTGTTGTTTGGTATTGTCCAGTTTTTGTGAGTTGATGTGTTAAATTGTCGGTTGATGCACGAGCAACAAACTGTCCGTTGGTTCCTGCGGTCAACTCTAACGGAGGGATACGCTCTCCTGACCAATCGCTGGGTTTTGTGTTGTGAGTAGAGTTCGATTGAGTCCGACCAGTGCGGAATGCGTTGGGTAGCATTCACTTCGGTCCCTGGTGTTCGTCGTAGTGGACGTGCCTTGTTAGTGCGGCGGGAGCGAGCCGTTAGTTGAGCTGAGTGGACGTCGAGTATAGTTGGGGCCAGTCCTCGTCGGGTCAGTGTGGCCCTTGGGCCTGTGCCGGGTTCGTGTCGTCTTTGTTTGCAGCCACTTCAATCTCAGCCCATTTGCAGACTGGTGTGGGTTGAACCTGTCTGTCCAGTGGTGATTTTGTTTAGGTTTCACGGTAGTTGGCGTTCCGTCATGTGTCTTGTATTATGGCGGTTGTGCAGTAGTTATCCTCATGTTATGTTTAGTTGTATTATGTTTGTTGCGTATACTGTTGTCTGGTATGATGTCGTCCTTGGTTTTCTGTTGATTGAAACTTGTCAGCCGTTTTGTGTTACCTCTTTTCTGTATCTACTGTAAGTAGTGTACATAGTGGTTCCTGAGATTCGATTGTCAGGTGACAGTTTGGCTAGAACAAAGTGGGTTCGATATAATCCCGTTTGATGGACGGTGATGTAGATATTGGTTGTGATTATTCCATGTTAATTTCAGGGGTGTTAGTAAAGGAAATTAATACGAGGTTCATTTTTGTCGAGGATCATAATAGAGTCAGGTGCTGATATGTCCGCGTAAATCGTAAAGGGGTTGTGGCTCGATTTCCAATTGTCAATAGTATGGTTCGTTGAAATTTTATAATGAATTCGGAGTTGACCTGCACAGTATTGAAACGTTAACTGTGCAGTAGGGCAAGGCTAATTTGGTAGTCGAGTGGTTTATAAGGAGTACGTCGTGACTAGTCAATTTATTTGGTGTCTTTTCACTTTCGTTATGAGTCATGATTCTTCGACGCGGTGTCGTGCGCGTGCAGACCTGTATCTGTGACTAACGTATTTAGCCCGGACAGTGATTCATATGGTTCGAAGTGGTTTTGGGTTTTTTTTGTCTATAAAAGTAAATGACAGTCGACCACATGCAGGGATGTACTGTTTGTGACAGATAGGGTCGGAAAGGATATCTTAGTTGTAGGGAGACAGTCCCATTATGAAATTTTAGTAGTTGGGGAAAGAAGGGTAAGGTAAAGTTTAAGGCGGTAGCTCAGCAGTTGATAGGAATAAAAACGAAGGATGTGCAGCATGTAATATTGTATGAAGTTTGGTTGTGTTGGCATAACATGATTAACCACGTGGTTATCTGACAAGAGAGGCATGAGAGTGGGGTGCTGAATGAAATTTTGGCGAACAAATCATGTTGGTGTTGATATATGATTATAAGTGACAGTGCCAAAGAGGGGTAAGAATGTGGAAGGATTGTGGCTGCGAGCCGATTCTCTGAATGAACATGCAAGAACTGAACTGCTAAAAAGTGATAAGATTTTTTTTGTTGGTTTTTATTGTTGAAGAGATGTGTATTACTACGATTACAATGTGGAAACATTAGAAACATTTCCTTGTGAATTTTTGCCCATTCCTAGTTGAGTTAGTATGTCCCTAAGGAGGCCCATTGAGTCCGTGTTGGATTTGCTTAGATTGGGTTTTTTCATTGCTCCGAGAATTATGTGTGTTCCATAATTCATAATGTGTGGAAGCATAATTTCAATGTAATAGCGTAGATTGGTGCTCAGAGAAAAAATTGTTTTACTGCTATTGTAAGGGTTGGCAGGAAATGGATGCTGATACCCCAAAAGCGAGGTAACGGGTTGGGGGGTGTACTCTCGAAATTTCAAGGTCAACTCTCATGCCCGAGTGGTGAGTATGGCAAGGAGATGGAGGAATTTACAGCTTTAACCATGTAGAGCCTATAGCCTTGATGACTCGGTAGTAGCAACCACACAGTAGTGGCCTACAGTTTGTGTCCAGCAGTATCCCTGTTCCGTCTGAGGCAGGGGGTCTACCACGCAGGGTACTGCCGCGTGCCGGCAGTGAGCGCGTGGTCCCGTTGCCTGCTGCTTTTTCCCCGGGAGAGGGAGCCATCCAGTCCGTGAGCCTCCTGGTGGGGCAGCACTCCTCCCGCTACCGGAGTCTTCGGGAGGTCCTCCCAGCCCACCTTTTGCTCTTTCCCTGTTCGGTTCGGGCGTCCTGTGAGAGGGCGCCGCACCAGGCCTTCCTCAACCAACAGTGTCCGCGGGCCTTCAGAGAGGAGGCTCCTTCGAGTCCCCGGACTCGTCGAGAGGGCACTGCACCAGGGCCTTCCCCTCACCTTTTGTGTCCGGCGGGGCCTCAGAGTTGTTTGTGGTCCAGCGAGCGGGGGGAGGAGTCAGACTGAGGAGCCACGTCGCCGCCGGTGTAGAGTCTTTCGGTTGTCAGCCTTCGTAGGCCACGACAGCCGCTGAGGACGAGTCATCCTGGAGGATCAGACTGTGGAGGTCCACGGAACAGTGCCGAGGTCTGGAGCTTTCCGGGCCGGGATAGGTCCCGTCCCATGGGTTTTGTAGAAAGGGGGTGTAGCGTAGGCAGTAGGGTAGGGGTGTTAGCTACTGCCATCCTTTTGGGACGTAGTGGCCATCCACAGTGTAGGGTACTTTGTCGTTTGCCCTCCCTTAGGCACGCAGTGACCAGTGCGGGATAGTGGTTCGCCGGGTACAAAAGAGAAGGGTGGTCCCTGAGGAGAGGTGTGGGTGGTAGTAGGTTAAGAGATTAGAGTCCCTTGGGGGTTATTATTGGTCGCTTAGCCCGCTAACTACTACCTTCTCTGCGTCCCTAGTCGCAGTGATATACCGCAACTGGTGCTGTACATAGGTAGAGGTTCTCAGGGTCGTAGTAGGGTAGGGTGGGTCAGTGAAGAAGTGGGTACCAGTGTGGTGTTGTAGAAGGACGTTGGAGTGTTGGCGCCATGGTTGTTTGGGTGTGTGAAATAAAGAGGTGCGCTGATTGTAAAGCTGTGTTAGTGTGCTTTGTTGTCTGCTCTAGTGTGTAAAGTGTGGGTGGATGGTGGTAGGGCCGTCCGGCTTAGCGACCTTGACAATGGAATATGGCTCCAAAGGAAAAAAACCTATTATGTCCAGGTACGTGGCTCAAAGAACTGATCCAGGGTTTCCCCCCCCCCCCCCTTTTTTTTATATATTGCGAGACTTTAGCACCATTTTCGTACATTTCTCAAGATATACTGCATGGATCTCAATTTTAAAGAAATCAGGCTAATCAGATATACTTGCATTTGTGAACTTAATGACTTTGGAGAGGATTTGCGTTACAGCCCAGAATCAGTGAACAAAATCACATTCATAAATGAGAGAGAGAGAGAGAGAGAGAGAGTATGTGTGTGTGTGTGTGTGTGTGTGTGTGCGTGCGTGCGTGCGTGCGTGCGTGCGTGCGTGCGTGCATCCGTGCGTGCGTCCGTGTGTGTGTGTGTGTGTGTGTGTGTGTGTGTGTAATTCGGTCACTGCATGAGAACAAATGGAACTAGAAACCTGAAGCCATCACCAAGTACAGCTTAGACAATGATAATTCTGTGAAGCAAAACAGTTTTGATGTGTTCCTGATCGTTTTAGGTATATATCAAGGCATGTACGATCGACTTCGGCAGAGCTTGAATTTAAGAAGACTGGTTGTCCATGATGAAGGTCTTAGGTCTCCCGTTGTGTCTTTCCAGTTTTTACTGCTGTTGTCACTGTTGGTCGACCATACAAACGAAAATGATGAGACTGCACCTTTTTGTTTTATCTATGTTTGTTTGTTTATCAATTTGTCTGTTTATTTGGTCAAGGTCGTATTAGCCAATGTGCTAAATGACTGGATGGTGTGTTCACGTCATGATGATTTTCTCCGTGAAATGCTGAGAAAATAACATTTGGAATTTCGGCTCTGTGGATAGAAAAATCCAGACATTTCTGCCTTTCAGTAAAGAACGAAAGATTGTTCTGATATCAGATTTGTTTACTTAACCTCTCCATGCCGGATAACTTGTTTGAATGCTATTTTAACGAGGCCCATCTTGCCAAAAAAAGTGTAACTATGTAGAGGTTTATGCTTCTTATGTCCATCTCCAGCTGTTTCTTTGATAAAGTTATTTCTTACCTAATTCTCATCCAGAGAAATCACGCGACATGTAGCTGCTAAACACATGCGAAATGAGATTTTGGTACATAGTGATCGCCGAAATGAGTTGGACGCTAGCGGTTTTGTTGGTGGTGGTGGTGGTGTTGTTGGTTTTTTGGGGTGTTTTATATTTAGTGTTATTGCGTAGATCCAGATTCTGTGTGCTGTGTATTGTTTTCGTGTTAATTTCAAACTTCAATAAGGTAGGGCGTTTTATTCATCCAGTTTGTGCTGATTCTAACGTAAGCCACCCACAACAAAGCATCGGGTGGGTTTTTTTTCTAGGCTGCGTAGGTGCCAAACAGGCGGGCACAGTGGAAGGTTGCTGGCACCAGGACTGGTGTTCTCTAACTTTTTAGCGGCTCAGTTTCCACGCAGATCTGCTCACGGTGAAGAGCTTTGCCATTTCAGTGTGTCAGATAAAGAAATCATATCCACTGAAAGTGACCTTGTTGATGGAGAGAAATCACAGTCAGTCTTGCTAAAAACCTTCATGCAGAATGGGAGCACCAGTTCCCAGTTTGGATACTAGATTAGAATGTATGATGGGATGACTCATACTGCACTTCCTGTCTCTCGGTTTAATACTGGGAGTGACTCACACTGCACTTCCTGTCTCGCAGTTTAGTCCTGGAGAGACTCACACTGCACTTCCTGTCTCGCAGTTTAGTCCTGGGGAGACTCACACTGCACTTCCTGTCTCGCAGTTTAGTCCTGGAGAGACTCGCACTACACTTCCTGTCTCTCGGTTTCATGCTGGAAGAGACTCTCATTGCACTTTTTGACTCTCAGTCCAATAACGGAGTTCCTCCGTTGCTCTGGGCTTCAGCAAAGTGGTTTCTCTCTTCAAGGAAATGTCGCTGCGCGCAGGGGAACCCATCTGCGATGCGCTTCATTTGCAAAGCCATGAGACCTCAGGGGACGAAGCTCTATAAATACATTCAACAAAGATCAAGGATAGGAAAATATTGGGAAGAACTGATATAGACCTAGCAAATGTCCGCCCAATACATTCCTCTCAACAAGCTAACCTACTCCATGACTGCGTTCCTTGTGTTGACTTTGTCACAGCATCCAATTACATGCGCCTATGTTTTGCATGAATGAGCGGAGGAGCAGAATGAGTAGGCAGCCAGCTATGGGTGTTTAAGCAGGTACGTATGTCTTCATCAGCTTGCTGTTTGGTTTGACCCAGTAACTGCCGACCGCACTGCACAAGGCCACACAGACATTCACAGATTCCACGTAGTCTGGAGAAATAACACATGAAATACACACTCGGCTCAAGCAACTTCGATTTTCGCCTGCCTCGTCACAGAACCGAAAGTACGAAGTATTGCTATTAGTGCCGGCTTCCTGTCAGAGTTTAGCCTCCATGTTCTTTGTGTGTGTGTGTGTGTGTGTGTGTGTGTGTTAGCAGTCTGCTTTTGATGTTGGTGATTTTTTTTATGTTTGGTGTTTTCTTTTCTAAAGTTTTCGCTTCAATATGGCAGACCAAAATGATTTTGAATTCTGGTGTTTGTTACAAACGGTAGTGAAAGCGAACATGGTTTCTTAAAAAAAAGATAAACATTGAAGAGGTGACACAAACATTCAAAAAATTGAACTTTTCTAAAAGAATGAATTTTTCTGATTTTTTTTGTGTGTGTGCTGTCTCCAGAGTTTAAGAAGTATCAAATTCATCATCTACCTTTTCCCCTTTAAGCCATGCGTATGGATTTTGCTCGGAAGCTGGCTTTGCTACGAAATTCTTGAAGCAATAATGTCTCGCAACAGCCGGCTGTCATATGGTATGTATGGACACGTAACACAGTCAACGTAAATTATTCTGAAACTTGGACCAGTGCCCTGGGACCTAAACCAAAGTGCCCTGGTGCCTGGACCAGAGTGTTGAACCTGGACCAGTGGCCTGGTGAGTCTGTGCCTGGACCAGAGTCCGTGGAACCTGGACCAGTGCCCTGGTGCCTGGACCAGAGTCCGTGGAACCTGGACCAGTGCCCTGGTGCCTGGACCAGAGTCCGTGGAACCTGGACCAGTGGCCTGATGCCTGGACCAGAGGATCTGGAACCTGGACAAGTGCCCTGGTGCCTGGACCAGAGTGTGTGGAACCT
Organism: Conus ventricosus; assembly: GCA_018398815.1. Taxonomy (NCBI): domain Eukaryota; kingdom Metazoa; phylum Mollusca; class Gastropoda; order Neogastropoda; family Conidae; genus Conus; species Conus ventricosus. The sequence continues at coordinate 48,319,400 of CM031601.1, forward strand.
GGACCAGTCTCCTGATGCTTGGACCAGAGTGTGTGGAACCTGGAATAGTGCCCTGGTGCCTGTACCAGAGGATGTGGAACCTGGACCAGTCTCCTGATGCTTGGACCAGAGTGTGTGGAACCTGGAATAGTAGCCTGGTGCCTGGACCAGAGGATGTGGAACCTGGACCAGTCTCCTGATGCTTGGACCAGAGTGTGTGGAACCTGGAATAGTGGCCTGGTGCCTGGACCAGAGGATGTGGAACCTGGACCAGTCTCCTGATGCTTGGACCAGAGTGTGTGGAACCTGGAATAGTGGCCTGGTGCCTGGACCAGAGGATGTGGAACCTGGACCTGTCTCCTGATGCTTGGACCAGAGGATGTGGAACATGGACCAGTCTCCTGATGCTTGGACCAGCGGATGTGGAACTTGGACCAGTGGCCTGATGCCTGGACCAGAGGATGTGGAACTTGGACCAGTGGCCTGATGCTTGGATCAGAGGATGTGGAACATGGACCAGTGGCCTGATGCTTAGACCAGAGGATGTGGAACATGGACCAGTGGCCTGATGCTTAGACCAGAGGATGTGGAACCTGGACCAGTGGCCTGGTGTGTGGACTAGAGTCTATGGAACTTGGACCAGTGGCCTGGTGTCTGGACCAGAGGATGTTGAACCTGGACCAGTGGTCAGGTGTCTAGACCAGAGGATGTGGAACCTGGACCAGTGGCCTGATGCGTGGTCTGAAGTATGTTGAACCTGGATCAGTGTCCCTTACGCCTGAGTCGAAGTCTCCGATACCTGGACCAAAAATCTAGGTACCTAAACCAAAGTCTCTGATATCTTGATAAAAAAAAATCGTGGTGCCTAAATCAGAGTTTCTGATACCTGGACCAAAGCTCTCCGTGTCTGAACCAAAGTTTCTGATACCTGGACCAAAGCTCTTTGTGTCTGAACCAAAGTCTCTGATACCTGGACCAAAGCTCTTTGTGTCTGAACCAAAGTCTCTGATACCTGGACCAAAGCTCTCCGTGTCTGAACCAAAGTCTCTGATACCTGGACCAAAGCTCTTTGTGTCTGAACCAAAGTCTCTGATACCTGGACCAAAGTTCTTCGTGTATGAACCAAAGTCTCTGATACCTGGACCAAAGCTCTTTGAGTCTGAATCAGAGTCTCTGATACCTGGACCAAAGCTCTTTGTGTCTGAACCAAAGTCTCTGATACCTGGACCAAAGCTCTTTGTGTCTAATCAGAGTCTCTGATACCTGGACCAAAGCTCTTTGTGTTTGAATCAGAGTCTCTGATACCTGGGCCACAGTCTTTGTGTCTGAACCAAAGTCTCTGATACCTGGACCAAAGCTTTTCGTGTCTGAACCAAAGTCTTTGATACATGGACCAAAGCTCTTTGTGTTTGAATCACAATCTCTGATACCTGGACCAAAGTCTTTGTGTCTGAATCAGAGTCTTGGATACTTGGACCAAAGCTCTTTGTGTCTGAACCAAAGTCTCTGATATCTGGACCAAAGCTCTGTGTATCTAAACCAAAGTCTCTGATACCTGGACGGAAGCTCTTTGTATATCTGTGATACCTGGGCCAAAGGTCTTTGTATCTGAAGTCTGTGACACCTGGACTAAACATCCTGATATCCGTACCAAAGCATCTCTAATATGTGGACCAAAGCTGCTAACAGGCCTATTCCGGTCAGAGTATCTTCTTCCTTTTTCCCCTCCGCCATCCATCTGCCGCATTCTCTCCTTCTGCAGCCTCAGCTGTTCTCTTCCTGTCTACCCCTCCCTCCCCCTCACCCCCACATCCACCACTGAGGGCTGAATTCACGTCGATTCTTTTTTAACATTCGCAGTTCCTCACCCCATCCCTCCCTACCCTCACAACGGCTTCCCTACCCGACTCTCGTTCTATGCGTGATGGAATTATGCTAGACACTGAGGTGTAATACAGTAACCTTCTGTAGACGATCATGCTTGGGACGATGAGGATAATCAGTATGTCGGTGACAAAGGAATCTGCTATACATGATAATGTTTTGGATGGTGAAGATGATAGGCATTCCAGTGCACCTCGCGTCGAATGATAATGCTTGGAACAATGAGGAAATTTAACATTCCAAGTGATGAAGGAAGGTGCTGCAGATGACGATAGTTGGAACAATGAGGATGTTCAGGAATCTAGCGGAATATGGCAAGAATCTGAAGCAGATGATGATACTCAGAACAGGATAACGAATAAGCCAAAGAACAAAGACACACACAAAAACAGCAATACAGTCACATTTATTCTTATATGTGATTAAAAAAAATACAGACAAGTGAACTGTCAGCCATTCACTCGTTTGACTTATCGTATATTACATATCTCTGTATTATGCTGTTTTGTGTGTTTATATATTATTTCAGCATGTCTTCAGCAACATGCAGTCTGTTCTAATGTTCTAAGATCGTCAGCATTCTAGCGAAATGAGCTGGGGCTCTACTGTGAGACAGTGACAAAAAGAATTTATTCTTTTACAGAAAGTGACAGGCATACAGTACATTCTCCCAGGTGACTGAAAAGAATGGCTCTTGAATTCAACAAAACCCGGTGATATTGTTCTCGAAATGTGTATAATGAAAGACTGACATTCTGCCGCCGAGGTAACTGAATGATGCGGTGGACAGGCTAACGTATATGTAGTGTGTACCGATGCTTTCTTTCTTTGCTCTCATCAGACACTCAGTGCGCGTGTTCAGCATGCGTCATTCAGGCTTCTAACAGTCCACTTTCAGACCGTGTGGAACGACCCGCGGCGATGAGTCATTTGCCATGCAGTGGACAAACTCTCAAGAGTGGTTGAAGTGTGTGTGTGTGTTTGGGGGAGGGGGGGGGAGAGATGTCAGGCAGACTGTAGAACTGATTGGATTAAAAAGACTCCAACTTTTTCACGTCATCAGCGCTAGACATACTTTAGACCACACACGTTCAGGTTTCGCGTAAAGAGAGAGAGAGAGAGAGAGAGAGAGAGAGAGAGATCAAATTCTTTATTTACGAAGATAATAGATAAGCACTGACGCGCTTTTTTATATCCAGTCCTCGCCCTGAGTAGGGACTACAACATGCATTGAAATGAAATAATGTAAGAAGTAAACAATCAAACAAACAAGACAGTCATGCAATCACAGTGGAACATCAAATGAAAATAAATGGGAAAGAGAGAGAGAGAGAGAGAGAGAGAGAGAGAGAGAGAGAGAGAGGCTTGGGGGAGGGGATGGGAGGGGGGAGAGAGGGAGATCACCACTGTAGCTCCATTGTCAAAGCAAACACAAACCCACGGTGACGTCACTGATGATATGGAAAGAAGCTGACCGGGTCTGAATGCCAGTCAACCCTCCAAGGATGTTTGCTTACCACCAGACGAATAAATGAATAGGGGGAGGCAGTTAAAGGTTTAAAGGTTAAGGTTTCTCTGTAGCTCATGGGCCGTAGGGGTAGTGAATTATCAGCGGTTCACCGTGTTCACAGCACGGCGTGATGGAAGGTGGAACCCATTCCTCTCCCTTCGCCACCTTTAATCTTCCCTGAATTGAATCAGGTACCCAGTTTACTGATGGGGAGACATAGAAGGTTTCAAGCACACACACCAAAAAAAAAGAAGAAGAAGAAGAAGAAGAAAAAGAAAGAAAGAAAGAAAGAAAAGAAAAATAAACCCGATCCCGTGCGTGGTTCGAACTAACGGCCGTCACCTCCGCAGGAAAACAATCTAGCCGTTTGATGATGGCCCTTCAAGGAAAGGGAGGCAAGGGAATTGTCCGAAGAGGGCATTGACGAGTCGACAGACCAAGTTTTTCTTCATATTTTTCTTCTTTTTTTTTTGCGGGTGAATTGTCCGGTCAAACACCTAACCGCTGTGTTTACAAAAGCAGATTTGTTTATGGATGGCTACGTCGCTAAGATGGTTAGTGTACAAGACCACGACGTTGGCTTTGTTGTGTCAGACAGCAACGTCCTGTTTCTGCAGTTTTCCTTTGTGCCCAGCCGCTGTGAGCAGAATATCAATTATTCACAAGTCTCCGACAGAGCGTGTTTTACCTCCTTTCTTACTCGGAGAGACCTTGTATTTTCTTACGATTAAATATGCATCCTTCGCCAATTTCATTTTCGGCCTACTAGGGGACGTTTTGTAACATCTGTATAATCGGTGTCTGTCTGCTCCTGGGTGCAGTCTAGTTGTTATTGAACTGCAGAATGCTTTGGTTCTGCAGGCTGAAAGAAAGCAAAGACCGCGTACTGTTTATCAACCACTGTCCTGATCAGGCTTTGCCTCTGAATGTCTCAGAGTAGGCAGTTCAAACTTCTCCACTCATTAAAAGAAGTGACCGCGCGATTTGATGATGGTGTGCTGGTCGTATGAATACCTAGTCCAGTCTTCCATGCTGCTAGCGAAGGATCTGCATCATCTGCTGGTGTTCGATAGGCTGTCATGGACAAGGAGTCATGGGCGATCCACCGTGTCAGCTTCTGCTGTTCAGCGACTGCTGGTGGGTGTCCTGTGTATCTGCCGGACTCTCAGGTTCTTGTTCCCTGACGTCACCCTGTGTTAGACAGCAGGAGTTGCCGCAGCGTTTCTATTGTCATCAGCCAGTTGAGGAATAACAGCAACAACACCAACGACAACAACATACCTTCCACACGCCATCTTTTTTTCCAAATGAATTTGCATAATGAAGTAACAAAACTTCCGTTTTGGCTGATACTCAGTCTTGATATGACAGATTCTGCAGCAGTGATTAGTGCAAAGACGTCCTTTTTTTAACAGTCCTGTGTGGTAATATGAAGTAAAGAAATAAACGAAGCTAAGAAATAAACTATATCCTGATGATTCTGTGTTAAAATAGCAGCAGACTGTTGGAGCTGTTGCCCAGTGATGTGATCCCAGTGATCACTCAATGGGGGTTGTTCTTTTGATCAATCATCAGTTCACATCAAATGCTGGCTCAGCCTTAT
>CM031601.1:48329375-48334375 GCA_018398815.1 Conus ventricosus
AAATAGCGCGACTCAGTCTGTTGGCCCCTGGAGCAAATTTGGCAACAAGGGGTCGCACTCGATATTCAAGAAGTCAAAAGCAATGGCCAGGTTCAGGCCCAGGTAAAATTCAGGCCCAAGTATGTATATGTGTGTATGAGAGTGCGTACGTATGCATGCATGCTTATGTGTATGAGTACATGTATGCACGTGCACGTGCGTGTACAAGTATGTCTGTGCGGACGCTCGGTGTACATCTCTCTCTCTCTCTCTCTCTCTCTCTCTCTCTCTCTCTCTCTCTCTCTCTCTCTCTGTTCGTGTGTGTGTGTGTGTGTGTGTGTGTGTGTGTGTGTGTGTGTGTGTGTGTGTGTGTGTGTAGGCAGTTTCTCAACAAACACAGACATTAGGGTTATCAAACAATAATAGGTACCGATAAGGTTTTTCCAGCCTTTCCACGCATGAACAAGCCACCAAATCGTAATGGTCCATAAATCTGTGATGAATATTCTTATCAATACACACAATAATCCAAGATTCCCATTTTCTTAGCAATTATGGTGACCTGCAAGTAAATACACCAATAAAAGACACATTAGGTAGTATCATAACACAAAAAAATATGACAACTGTTAAGGTCACGCCATTTATTTCCATTTCCAGTCAGCAAAAAGTGGAGATATAGATCAATTCAAACGAACAAAAGAACTAAGATAGACCATAATATTATGATTGTTATCCTCTGTACAGCGTCAACCATCTCACGTCAAAATATTGCGTTACAATAATGATGCACAGTTTGAGTACGTTGGTGGCCTGTTGGTTAAAAGAAAAATCAAAAACGAATTTCGATCGCACTGTCTGACAGAATTAGATCTTTGGTATGAACTTTTCACCTCAAGAGACGCACAAGCGGTCATTGCATAACTGGTAAACAGTGAGGAGCGGTAATCACGCATAAGACAGTTCAGACTGCTGCTGTTAGGGAAAAAAGAGTCACAAACTGAGGTAAGATCGCGCACGTTGGCGCACACACGCACGCACGCACACACACACACACACACACACACACACACACACACACACACACACACAACACACACACATGCACGCACGCACGCGCGCGCACACACACACACACACACACACGCACACGCGCGCGTGCGTGCCCGCGCGCCTCGAAACCAAAGCAGATTTGAAAATCAGAAAGGCAGAAGTTCAGAATGAAGTGCATTATTATTATACCTCGTATAGACGACTGCTCAGGAAGGTACGTTTACAGATTTTGTTTAAAGGATGAAAGTGACAGACCGTGATACAGAAAGGCGGAGAGTTCCATGGTTCATACAGAAGAAAAATTGACCGCTGTTCCACTTGGATTCTCTTGACAAATTCGAAGAGAACTCCGGGGCAAAGTGTAGCCCTGCTTTCTAGATTTCTGCCTCACTGCTCACTACCAGTATCTTCTGTTTTGATTTGCTCCGTTTCATTCGATTTCACTCTCACGTGGATAGCGCTTATGAGCATAGCACATGCTGGCATCGTACATAGTCAGAACCACTTTCTTTTCAGTTCTTGGACATCAAGATGCTGTATAATCCAACGTTCGGGCGTTGGGGTAAGTGGTTTTCCCATGCGAGTGTGTTACATAGTTTGGAACGGCATCCAGTAGAGCGGGAATTTATGCGAAAGCAACACAATATTGAATTTGAGACACCAGTCTGGGATATTCAAATGCAATTATATATTTGAATATTTGGGGTTCGTTGAGGTTTTGTGGGTTTCGGTTAACGCGATTCAAGTCCTGAGCGTCGGTCTGTCCATGTATTTTCTCATTTCGAACTCCGTCATAATTGTGTCTGGCCCCTTAGAATGGAGGCAGCCTGCTATATATACCACTTATGGAACTACATACACTGTCAGTGGAGCCACATACACTGTCAATGGAGCCACACACACTGTCAGTAGAGCCACATACACTGTCAGTAGAGCACAATAACAGTATCAGTAGAGCCACATTTCACTGTCAGTAGAGCCACATACAATGCCAGTAGAGCCACATACACTGCCAGGAGAGCCACATACACTGCCAGTAAAGCCACATACACTGTCAGTGGAGCCACATACACTGTCAGTGGAGCCACATACACTGTCAGTAGAGCCACATACACTATCAGTAGAGCACATCCACTGTCAGGGGAGCCACATACACTGTCAGCGGAGCCACATACTCTATCAGTAGAGCCGCATACACTGTCAGTAGAGCCTCATACACTGTCAGCGGAGCCACACACACTATCAGTAGAGCCACATTCACTGTCAGTAGAGCCACATACACTGTCAGTAGAGCCAAAATACCTGTCAGTAGAGCCACACACACTATCAGTAGAGCCACATACACTATCAGTGGAGCCACATCCACTGTCAGTGGAGCCACAGCCACTATCAGTAGAGCCCCATACACTGTCAGTGGAGCCACATACACTGTCAGTAGAGCCACATCTACTGTCAGTGGAGCCACATACACTATCAGTAGAGCCAAATACACTTTTCAGTAGAGCCACATACACTATCAATGAAGCCACATACACTGTCCATGGAGCCACATACACTACCAGTGGAGCCACTTACACGACCAGTGGAGCCACATACACTATCAGTAGAGCCACATGCACTGCCCGTAGAACCACATACACTCTCAGTAGAGCCACATACACTATCAGTGGAGACACATACACTATGAATAGAGCCACATACACTGTCAGTGAAGCACATACACGATCAGTAGAGCCACATACACTGTCAGTGGAGCCACATACACTATCAGTAGAGCCACATACACTGTCAGTAGAGGGACATACACTGTCAGTAGAGCCACATTCACTGTCAGTGGAGCCACATACACTATCAGTAGAGCCACATACACTGTCAGTAGAGCCACATACACTGTCAGTAGAGCCACATACACTACCAGTGGAGCCACATACACTATCAATGGAGCCACATACACTATCAATGAAGCCTCATACACTATCGGTAGAGCCACATACACTATCGGTAGAGACCACTACATGTCAGTGGAGCCACATACACTATCAGTAGAGTCACATACACTATCAGTGGAGCCACATACACTGTCAGTGGAGCCACATACACGATCAGTGGTGCCACATACACTGTCAGTGAGCACATACACTTTCAGTAATCAGTGAGCCACATATCACTATATAAGTAGAGCCACATACCTATCAGTTAGGCCCATACACTATCAATGAAGCCACTATACACTGTCCATAGAGCCACATACACTATCAGTAGAGCCACATACACTACCAGTAGAGCCACATAAACTCTCAGTAAGCCACATACATGTCAGTGGAGCCACATACACTGTCAGTAGGGCCAACATACACTTCAGTGGAGCCACATACACTATCGTAGAGCCACATACACTGTCAGTGGGAGCCACATCACTGTCAGCGGAGCCACATACACTACCAGTAGAGCCACATACACTATCAGTAGAGCCACATACACTGTCAGTGCAGCCACATACACTGTCAGTAGAGCCACATACACTGTCAGTAGACACATACATTCAGTGGAGCCACATACACTATTCAGTAGAGCCACATACACTGTCAGTGGAGCTACATACACTATCAGTGGAGCCACATACACTGTCAGTAGAGCACATACACTGTCAGTGGAGCCACATATACTGTCAGTGGAGCCACATACACTATCGTAGAGCCACATACACTGTCAGTGGAGCCACATTACACTATCAGTAGAGCCACATACACTGTCTGGGAGCCACATACACTATCAGTAGAGCACATACAATATCAGTAGAGCACTACACTGTCGTGGAGCACATGCACTATCAGTGGAGCCACATACACTGTCCGTATAGCCACATACACTGTCAGTAGAGCAACATACAACTGTCAGTAGAGCCCACACACTGTCAGTGAGGCCACATGCACTGTCGTGGAGCCACATACACTATCGGTGGAGCCACATACACTATCAGTAGAGCCACATACACTATCAGTGGAGCCGCACACTGTCAGTGGAGCCATATACAGTGTCGTAGAGCCTTACACTGTCAGTAGAGCCACATACCATTCAGTGGAGCTACATACAATGTCAGTGGAGCCACTACACTATCAGTAGAGCCAATACACTATCAGTAGAGCAATACACTGTCAGTAGAGCCATACAGAGCCACATACACTATCAGTAGAGCCCATACACTGCCAGAGAGCCACATACACTGTCAGTAGAGCCACAACACTGTCAGTAGAGCCACATACACTGTCAGTGGAGCCACACCACATGCAGTGGAGCCACATACACTATCAGTGGGAGCCACATACCCATCAGTAGAGCCAATCCACTGTCAGGGAGCCCATACACTATCAGTAGAGCCACATACACTATCAGTAGAGCCACATCACATCAATGAAGCCACATTACACTGTCAGTGGGCCAATACACTATCAGTGGAGCCACATACACTATCAGTAGAGCCACATCCACTGTCAGTGGAGCCACATACACTCAGTAGAGACACATACACTATCAGTAGAGCCACATACACTATCAATGAGCCACATACACTGTCAATGGAGCCACTTACACTACCGTGGACCCACATACACGATGAATAGAGCCATAACTGTCAGTAAGCCACATACACTCTCGTAGAGCCCACAACTGTATCAATGGAGCCACATACACTGTCAGTAGAGCCACATACACTGTCGGTGGAGCCACATATCACTGTCAGTGGAGCCACATACACTGTCAGGGAGCCACATACGCTATTCGGTAGAGCCACATACACTATCAAGTAGGCCACATACACTTCTCAGTAGAGCCACATACACTATCAGTGGAGCCACATACACTGTCAGTGGAGCCACATACACTATCGTGGAGCCACATACACTGTCAGTAGAGCCACATACACTATCAGTAGAGCCACATACACTGTCAGTGGAGCCAATACACTGTCA
>CM031601.1:48344375-48345504 GCA_018398815.1 Conus ventricosus
GTCACGTTCACGCCATGAGCAAGAGCCAACCGGGTCGATCTCAACCGATAAGAGGAAGAGGGATTTCACATGTAAATCAGAGTCCAGAGATCATGTCAGAAGGAGTAAGTAATGTGTACAGATTGAGTCAACAGATTGTCCTTTTTCACCGTGGGGACACTCAATGTAATATTCCACGGCTGTCTAATCTCTGGTAATCCCCCACCCCCTTTGTTTGTTTGTTTTTACCTTTTGTTCGTTTGTTTGCTTGCGGCTTGGTTTTTTGTTGTTGTTGTTGTTGTTGTTTTTTTCTCCATTCATACTGCAGCATGGCATGCAAAGGTAAGATGGACGATATACAATCATTAAAATTTTTGGCCTATTCAATGGTAGCAGAAATCGGATGGGGAGTGGTGTGAAGAGATTCTTCACGACTAGACTGTGAATATTAGATATACCATTTCACGGTTTAAAATTCCTAAGATGTGTGACGGGAGGAAGGGGGGGGGGGGGGGTGACAAGATGTCACAGTAATGTCGGGCGTGGAATGGCCTGTATTGGTATAAATTTTAAGAGCTTGCTCTGTCTCAAGAGAGGCAGGTGATTACGATCACAGGTACAGATATGGCTGGTGTCTAAAAACAGGCGTATGGCCCACAGAGCAAACACGAAGCGGTCCGCGTGCAGGTGACACCTGTGACAAGTGGCCAGTGAAAACGACGCTGGTGATTTGGGTCGGTCAGTCGGAGGGTACCGTTGTGAATCCCAGTCATCTGTGTTCGGCTGGCTAGGTAGGTGCAAAGGTTTTCCCTTCATCTCTCATACTACGCGTTGTAAATGCGCCGCGCGATCGTGACTCCGATTTGAACTATAGTTCTCCACCAGCTGACGTGATGTGTCTTAGAAAGAATGTGTAGCTGGCCTGCTCGTAAACGCCTCCATTCATTCTCATCCCGATGTTGGCGAGAGTCATCAACTTGATGATCAAACAGATAGGTTAATCATTTAAAGATATGTGAGGAGGAAAAAAAAAAAGAAGAAAAAAAAGAAGGCCGCACTGTGTCTGAACACAAGACAGTATGAAGGGACATAACTGACTGAATTGTCGAAAGCTGTGTTGCTCAAGACGGTCGTCCCAACCAATGTGATC
>CM031601.1:48345604-48348104 GCA_018398815.1 Conus ventricosus
ACCCCCCAACCTCCCACCCCGTCTCCCACCCTCTCCGCACCTGCCGAATGACGTCATGACTGAAGTTGGAGTTCTTGGGACAGCCGAGACGTAGTCAAGCACGAGAACCAAGGACGCCAGCCTAGTGGAGCGTTTTTTGGCGCTGCGCTGCACTAAACCAGTAGTACGTCAAGTCAGTCCCGAACGGAGAGGCAGTCATGCATGACAACAGTTCGCGTCATAGCTCGCTTGGTAGCTCCTACATTTTTTTTTTTCGTTTGTCTTTTTCCGAGGCGGTCGTGTACCTACCTAATGAGAGTCCCATCCTCGCTCACGAATCTAGACAGCGGTAGTATCGGAGTTTGCGCGCTGGTGACCTACTCGTTTTTGAGTGAACCAGTATTTTAGGAAGAAGAAGAAGAAGTTTAGAAGAAAGAAGACGGACAGGACAAAGACAACAGAAGTCGTGTTTCGGTCGTGACCGACTGCGAAGATTTCATGTTGGACGAAAACCAGGATTCAGTGTCCTTACAGTGATAATGTCCACAGCGACTAGTTCCCCAGCGGTGGACAGCATGTCGACCATGGCAGGCGTGGTGAGCGACAGAGGAGGGAACGGCACCCACACGGTCAGTACACGGTTAGCCACCACAGCTTGAGCACGCCTCTTGACCTCCCCAACTGGGCCGATAGCTCAGTTGGTAGAGCGCCGGACTCGTGATCCTGGGGTTGCGGGTTCGAATTTCGGTATAGGGGGATTTTTCCCTCGGAGTTAACATTGGTTCTGACTCCATCCCCCCTATAGTCGTTCGGATGGGACTATAAACCGAGGTCTAGTCTGTGTCACATGCACTAAAGACCATACACGGACTCTAAAGATCCCGATGCTCATGTCCTAAGACGGGTGAGTACCGGCTACACGAAAATACACAATGCATACACAATGATGTTAATAATGGTCAACCTGATGACCGCTGAACATTACTGGAAGAAGAAGAAGAAGGCCTTCGGTGTTTGCACAACAACACGTTCTCGGCACAGGCGCCTTTCTTTCTTTCTTTCTATTTTTGTAACTCTCTTTTTTTCATTTTTGTTCTTTTGTTTTTCTTTCCTTCTTTTTTGTTGTTGTTGTTGTTGTTTTTTGTGTGTGTGTGTGTTTTTTTTCAGCACAAATAAGCTTGAGGAAGGTTTTAAATAAACCAAAAATTTGCAACAAACACAGTGTTGATTGCTTTTAAAGTTCAGATGTGTGTAAGGGCCATTGCACTTTTGTGTGGTGATTGAAACACACTACAAAAGTTTAGAAAGTAAAAATGCAAACAAGCACATGAAACAGGGGTAAAGTAACACTTATTTTATGTACAAAATGGAACGGGCAAGTGCATTTTCAACAAAATTGTCTTCATCAGATGTACATACACACACACACACACACACACACACACACACACACACACACACCACACACACACACACTATATATATATATATATATATATAATTATATATGTATGCAAGTTTTTGTCATGACCTTCTTCTTCTTCTTCTTCTTCTTCTTCCCAGAATACTGGTTCACTCAAAAATGAGTAGGTCACCTGGCTTATTTTGAAACAAATACCAGACTTGAAAACATCTGCAGACAGCACTGCCAGATGTCAAGGGTGCACTGTTTGGTGCATTTCAAGTTCTGTTGTTTGTGACATATGAGGAAGACATGTTTGTAGGAAATTCACATGTCTGTTTCATATTGACTGTTAAAAAGGCGTTACTTTGCACTTATTTTTGTTTTCGGATGTGTGTATCTTGAAATGTTTCATGTGTTTTTGACTCACGGTGCACATGTGGGTGTCAGATAACTGTCATTTGGGTTTTCCTCACAAATATCTTCTTTTTTTTCAGAACTAGATGTAGAACTTACAATGTTACATAGAAATATGTACTCGGAGTCAGAATGTTGACTGTCCCCTGTCCGATTCTATGACCTACTTTCTTCCAGTCAGAGATGGTCACAAGATGATAGAGCTAATCATCAAATCAAGTTAAATGATGGAAAGCCAAAGGTCATCTATCTCCACCTCTGCTTTCCCTGCGTCTTTCCACCACACCGCCCCTTCCCAGGCGAGAGAAAAGACTGACAGTATGTGGGGGGTGGGCATGTTGGTGTTGTTTCTTTCTTTTCACTACAGCTCATGCACTACTGATCGTAATTAGAAAGATTTCCTTTCATGCTCCTTACGCAAGTGCTTATTTCCATCAAATATTGAAGACAGTTTGGTCACAGATAATGTTGAGAATGCCTTGATATGACTGGAGAATGCACAATGGCCATTAGATTTCAGTAAGTCAGTTTTCATGTTTTGACAGAAGCGAGCCACTTTGAATTAAAGAGGGGGATGGGGAATGGGGGTGGAGTAGGGGGGTGGGGGTGGACAAAGGGAAATCTTTCCATTCCTGTTACAAACTTGATAGGATAATGAAAAGCAGATGAACATAACTGCCAGTGGTATTAGCCTGACAGCTG
>CM031601.1:48358104-48370604 GCA_018398815.1 Conus ventricosus
TACAGAGTGGAAGCGAGAATTCAACGTGATTTGATTCATTACACCGGTAATGTGTGAAAATGTCTTAGCAATATGTCTTGTGTGGAAAATCCAAGGTCACGTGACAAACCAGCTTGAAGTCCTAATACCGTTTGTGGCCACCATTTGCGTTGACAACTGCTTGACACCTGCGGCTCATTGAGTGGACCAGGTGGTTGATGCATCCCCTTGGCACACCAGCCCACACATGGACGATGGCCTGGTGAAGTTGAGCCGCTGTTGCTGGTCGTGGACGCAGGAGGTCCAACCGTCTGCCAAGTTCATCCCAAAAATGTTCTATTGGGTTTAAATCGGGACTGAGGGCTGGCCAGGGCAGCACATTGACGTTGTTATGCTGAAGAAATTGCTGGGTGGCCCTGGCGGTGTGTGGTCTTGCATTGTCCTGTTGGAATGTCCAGTTTGGGTGTTGCGCAAAAAAATGATCGATATGGGGTTTAAGCACCTGGTTGATGTAGCGCTGTGCATTGACACCCTGTCCGCGACCAGGACCAATGTTCTGAAAGATGACTAGTCCTATAGTGTGGTTAATGCCAATTGCACCCCATATCATAACGTTCGGGCCTCCCAGGGGTTCCGCTCTACCACACAGGAGTCAGCATAGCGTTCACTAGGTTGACGCCATATTCTGACACGACCGTCGGCCATGTCAATACAAAAACGGCTCTCATCTGAGAACAGTATGCGTCCCTACTGCTGCCTGCGCCAGTTGATTCAGGCTTGTGCCCACTGCAGCCTGTCCTGCCGGTGTCTTGGTGTCAGTACCGGACCTCTGTGAGGACGCCTACATGCCAGCCCGTTCTCCTGAAGATGCCGCCGCATAGTGTTGAGGCTGATTCGTTGCTGGAGATTCCCAGGCACCTGTCAAACAGTGTTAGCGGCTGTTTGCCGCCTGTCCCACAGATGGGTTCGAACAAGATGGCGATCCTCTCTTTGTGTGGTGACCCAAGGACGGCCTGGCCGGGGATGATCATCAGTGGTACCAGTGACTCGCATGCGGTGCTGCAGACGATAGATGGTTGAGATGTGGACGTTAAAGATGTTGGCGACCTGCCTGGCATCCACACCAGCCTCCAGATGGCCTAGGGCACGATTGCGTTCCTCTGCTCGTAGTCTTGGCATCTCTGTAGCGCTCAGACGGCAAGTCGTTACCTGAACCTTGTAGCGCGGCTTTATAAAGGCTGCATGCCTGCGTACTTGTCGCTGGTTAACTTTGCTCTGCATGGTGTGCACGTGCCTCACATGCAGCAACCAGTTTGCCATTTTTGTTGACCCTCCAATGCCGGGAATGATGTGTTGCTCACACAATTGTTTCACTGCACGTGAGTCTTGAACCCAAACAACTTACCATAATGGTTCAATATTGTATATTCACCCCTTTTCACCCGAAAAATAGCCTTTCAAATTTTCGCATTTTTTATGGAAGTCAGTATACATGTCAGCTAGATTTCTGTCAATCATCAGTGTTCATGTGAGATAGCTTTCTGTCAGGTATCATCAGTGTTCTTGTCAGGTACATTTCTGTCAATCATCGGTGCTCATTTGAGGTAGATTTCTGTCATTATCAGTGTTCTTGTCAAGTAAATTTTTTGTCAATGATGTATGTGTCAGGTAGATTTCTGTCAGTCATCATCAGTGTTCTTGTCAGGTAGATTTCTGTCAGTCAGTCATGATCATCATTCACATCAAGGGAGATTACTTGTTTCAACAATCAAAATTATTATTTTCTTCATTGTGATATTAGATTTCATTTTTTAAAGAAGAGGAATTAATTCATGATGAATTGTATGATGTTCATGTGACATTATTGGATATCTTGCATTTGTTGCTGATAACAGATTTAAACTGTAACTAAGGCTAGAGGATGTAAAACTGCAGTTCTGATTTGTTTGAAAACTCGTGAGGCCCTGCAAATAAGCATTGACTTTTCAATAGTATTTATTCTCTTCACTTTACATATAGCACTCCATGTATGGCTTTTTTCATGGAAAAATGTTGCAAGTTAGATTCGGTTTCTTTTGACTCAATGTCAGATGAGCTATGAGTGAAAAGCAAGCAAAAATATCATTTTGATTTTAAACTCCACAAATGCTTTAATAATTTGGTGAAATTTTGAGTGTAAAATTGCTCTTTTCATGAAGAAAATGATTGCTCTTTCTAAGGGAAAATGATTACTATTTTTCGCAGTAAATATCTTCATGCTATCCAAAATGAAAATTATTAATCTTTTCAAACTGAAGCAGTATAAAAATGTTAAGAATTACTCTTTTCATTGAAGGAAAATTGGGATGTTCATGTACGGAAAATTGGGACGTACACTTTTGCATATAGCCACTGATCCGTCAGAGTGGTCTTATCTTGCAGTGCCATCCTGGCCTCCCGGGTGCTGAAGGAGAAGCTGAACCTACTGGGCAAGCTGGGCTGCCTGCTGTGTGTGCTGGGCTCCACGGTCATGGTCATCCACTCCCCCAAGGAACAAGAAGTCGCCGACATCAACCAGCTCAAGAACATGGTTCTCGAACCAGGTCAGAGCCAGGGTAGATCTTATGCACAGAGTTCCCACTTTCCACTGAAGGCTTGATAAGTTGTGGGACACGTTCGTTTGGATGTAGAGGACCTGTGAGTGTATGAATTTAACTCTGTTGGCTTTGTTGTTGAGCTCATTTCTACACAGTGACAGTTTTAGCTGACAAAAATACCACAAGAAATGACACGAAAGTCCTTGAGAAGTCCTTTAAAGTCTGTGTTTCCATCACTGAAGTCTGTTGGACACTGGGAAATAGGGGAATGCATCATCATAAATGACAAAAAAATACTTCTGTCTTAGAAATTGAATACTTTACAATTAAAAAAAAAAGTGTAATCATGAAACTGTAGTGCAAAAATATTACATTGCTGTCTTGAAATCTGATGGCATGACATCAGGAAATCAAAACTTTGTTTTCTGCTTCATCTTTGATGTCCTGTCAATGATATACTCTGTGCATGTACACATCCATCTTGGTCATGCCTCACCCCCAAAACTGGTGGTCCTTATGGAACAGTTAGTATCAGGTCACCAGGATAGAAAATTAGCATTTTGTCCAACACTGCGTGAGAGAAAAGCCGGAAAGCCTTCCCGGGTATCATCTCAAAAGAACCTGCCAAGAAGGTAATGAACAGTATGAATGACAATGATGAGATGACACGATGGAGTGAGAGACTACGGCAGTGCTGTTCACTGTGCTTTCTTCCATAATATATCCCAGCATTTCCTGTGCCTGAGAGACACTGGCATCAGCAAACTGCTGAGGTAATTTGAACATCATCAGCAGGGATGCATCAATTAAATGGACTAAACTCAACTGTATGGTTCCAGTCTTACCAGTTGACTGGAGAGCCCAACTTCACGACTTGTTACCATCCTATCTTCACATACAAGAAAAGGAAAAAGACTAAGTACAGTATGTGTCGTTAAAAATTCTGACAGTACAAGAAACCAGATTTTCAAAAGCAACCAAATTTTGTCACATGAAAATATGAACATAATTCTAGTTGATACATGGAAACAGTGATGTGTGTGTGTGTGTTTGTGTGCAGGCTTCATTGTGTATGCAGTGCTGGTGGTGGTCATGGCAGTATTCCTCATCATCCACACCGCTCCTCGCTACGGCAGCAAGTATGTGCTGGTGTATGTGGCCATCTGCTCCAGTTTGGGTTCCTTCACCGTCATGGGCTGCAAGGGCGTGGGCGTGGGGCTCAAGCAGACCTTTCGAGGTCACAACCAGTTCACCAACTGGATATTCTATGTGCTTCTCGGCGTAGTTGTCATCTGCATCCTGATTCAGCTGAACTACCTGAACCGGGCTTTGGATACCTTCAATACAGCAGTGGTAACTCCTATCTACTACGTGTTTTTTACTTCCCTTGTCATGGTGGCCTCCCTCATCCTGTTCAAGGAGTGGGGCACGATGCAGATCGAGGACATCCTGGGGGACCTCTGTGGGTTCCTCACCATCGTGGTGGGGATCTTTTATTGAACGCTTTCAAAGAGTTCAGCATTTCTTTGAAGAATCTACCATTCTGGAAAAAAGATGCGGACCCACCATCTTCTCAAAACAACAACTCCCTGGTCACTACGGACGATAACGCGTTCTTGCTGGAGAATGGACAGTTGGAATCTATCCACGCTGAAGTGGTAGCCACAGAATACCAAGACAGCCCCGATGAAGCAATCGCTTGAAGTTGGTCCAGGCTTTGGGCTCCATTTGCTGTGCTCCTGTTGACAGTTGGAGATCATCATTTTGCAGACCTGTAGACTTCTCAGGAGATGGAAGTCAGTTCTGTAGCATTTTGCATACTGATGGCAGTCAGTCCTGTAACATTCTGCAAACTGATGGAAGTAATATAGCAGTCCATCCTGAGCCGCTCTGCAAACTGATGGAAGTTGGTCCTGTAACATTCTGCAAACTGATGGAAGTCAATCCTGTAACATTCTGCAAACTGATGGAAGTCAGTTCAGTAACATTCTGTAACATTCTGCAAACTGATGGAAGTCAGTCCTGTGACATTCTGCAAACTGATGGAAGTCGGTCCTGTAACATTCTGCAAACTGATGGAAGTCAGTCCTGTAACATTCTGCAAACTGATGGAAGTCGGTCCTGTAACATTCTGCAATCTGATGGAAGTCAGTCCTGTGACATTCTGCAAACTGATGGAAGTCGGTCCTGTAACATTCTGCAAACTGACGAAGTCAATCCTGTAACATTCTGCAAACTGATGGAAGTCGGTCCTGTAACATTCTGCAAACTGATGGAAGTCAGTCCTGTGACATTCTGCAAACTCTGTAAAACAGAGATTATCATGGTGGCAGATCTGGAGATCAAAGGTTCTCTGTGCTTAAACTTGTCCACTTACATCTAGAGTCTGTCTGTGGTGGTACTGAATCAGATATAATCTTTCCCATCCAGCTCATGATTTCCTTTTCTTTCTTTTTTCTTTTCTTTTCTTTTCATTGCAAATCCCACTTACATTGCTCCAACATAAAGCCATACTTTTTATCTGCTGCCAGTTTTATTCACTTACACATTGCTGCTGTTGCCATAGCTTTCTACTGAAACAATGGCCAGTGCTCAACTGTTGCTTTTGTGGCTGCTGCCACCACTGCTGCTAATATCATGTGTTATGATTGAAAAGTATTCACTTGGAATGTTGATATGTCAGAAATTTTACAGAAGATATCATGCTGTGCCTCGGTCGAAGGCAAGTTGTGGATATTGCCTTTCCTTTTTGTGTCTCCCTCAGAACCTACTGAAACTTCTTAAACTGCAGGGGCATGAAAGTTAAATGATGGCTGTGGTACAAAGCAACAATATATAATCTTGACATCTATTGACGTTTGATGGTTTTATAACAATTGTCTGGGTTTTTTTTAACCTTTGAGTGAGGAGTTTAATTTTAACTTTAATTTTTAAGTTCATAGATTGAAAAACGGAAAAAAAGAAATTTTATGATAATTATACTATAAAATATGCTGACTGAAAGCACTGACATATGTGACCATCCATCGCAAAATGAGTCGCTTGTCACTTTGGGGTTATTTTAGGTTTTGTTATTTTCTAAAGGTATTTTTCATGCTCCTTTTTAGTGCTGAAAACAGTTTTTAGTAGGATTTTTATTTGTGAGGTATGGTCTTTTTAAGAAAAGAACAATATTCCTGAAGATGCTATTGGTGCCCAAAGAAATATTCTCCTCCAATGCCAAACCAACCAGCCAGGACATGCACGGTTTCATAAGATGATAACCAGCTGACATTTTTGTGAAAATGGACAAAAATCGATTTACAACTTGCAAATTCAACATCAAGATAATTACGTATAACCAATACCCAATTTTCATAAAATTTCATATTGCACACACTAATCCTATAATAAAAGATGTGCTGTCACAAAATATGGTGTCCATACAAGAATATTCTGGAGAGAAAAAACCGTGAGTCTTTAGTGAAGGACTAATTTGTGAAATTTCAGTTTTCAAATAACATTCTTAATAAAGGAAGGAGAAAAATACAAAGATTGACAGAAAGTGGCATGTGCAGCAAAAATGAAAGTATCCATCTTACTCCAGATCCTATCTGTAACTCTTGACACCTGTACTTCCTACCATGGCAACTCCTTGCAAATGCTGTGAAGTCAGAAGTGACTCCTTTCGTGGTTGAAGTTCACATGCATAATTGCATTGCCCACTCTGCTATGGTGCTTGTAGAATGAGTATACTGTGTTTTCTCTCTACCCTACTATGTACATATGCATATACATTTTAACAACAGTTAGATGCATTTTGTAAATTGTGTGATTTTCGTCATTTTTGATGGATTGTTTATTGATATCAGGGATGAATTTATGCAGATGACAGGATTGGTGAACTTCAAATCCCTCCCATTGGAGGATCTCATTTTCAAAGCAGTATGAAATCGTAATTTTTTTCAAGTAAAAGAATAAGCATTTAATCAGCTATGTGTGTGTACTAACTAAATCTTAATTTTGAAAAAAAAAAAATTCCATGTTCTAAAAGAAGAGAATACAAGAGAGTAAAAGAGAAAGCAGTTTTTTTTTAAGTATAGTAGAGTACAGGATTGTCACAGTAGTTAACACTTAACAGGATCGTGCAGCACCTAAAATACATCATACAGTGCAAGTAATTTTTGTTGTTGGTTGGCCGGTTATTGTTGGTTTTCTTTTGTGTGTGAGTGTTTAATGATTATAAAACCCCACAAAGTGCATCATGCAAGATGTAATAATAATAATAGTGATTATTTATACGCACACACCTTCTTGTCAAGAAGCTCGTGGCGTTTACAATGGCATTTCATGCATATATACTCATACGTAGCAAACTCACAAAACTCACAATCCTCATACTCACAATACAAAATAGTAATAAAATAAGGGATAAGAAATATACTAGGATAACTAACTGTACATGGTTAAGGTGTCTGAAACTCAATAATGTATAACACTCATCAAAATCAGTCATTATGTACATATGCAAAGCAAGCAGCTGCATCTCACCAGCGAGCGGGAAAGGCGGATCGAAAGAGGTGGGTCTTAAGGGAGCTTTTGAACTGTGTCAGGGAATTAGAATTTCGTACATGGAGAGGCAGGCTGTTCCATGTTATAGGGCCGATGTAAGAGAAGGCACGCTGTCCTTGAGTTTTCTTGTTGCGTCAGGGAACCTTGAACGTTTTAGTGTCAGTAGATGAACGGAGAGATCTAGAGGGGGTGTAGACTGTGAGAATTTCTTTGAGTGCGTGCGGTGCGGTTTGGTTGATGACGTTAAAACACATAATGCTAAGTTTATAATCTATTCTCTGGGCGATGGGGAGCCAATGCAGGGCTCGAAGGAGTGGAGTGGTGTGAGTTCTCTTGGGACATTTAAAAACTAACCTAGCAGCACTGTTTTGAACTTTTTGGAGCTTGTTTAGCAGAGTGTCAGGGATGCCGCAACAAGAGAATTTCCATAGTCAAGACGAGACAGAACAAGTGAAGTAACAAGAGTCTGAGTGGCCTGTTGTGAAAGATAGTGGCGAATAGTGCTAATTTTTCTTAACTCGTGGTACGCTACCTGACAAACTTTGTTTACATGAGGTTTCATGGACAGATCTTCATCAAACATGACTCCTAGGTTCCTTACAGATGTGGAGAATGCTATTTCGCTGTGACCAATAGTGATTTTGAGGGCCTGGTCCGATTTACCCCTACCGCCAACCAGGAGAGCTTCTGTCTTTGAATCATATAGTTGGAGCTTGTTTTGGGTCATCCACCGTTTCATGTCAGAGATGCAGTTTTCACTGGTAGAAAGAAGTCTATGGATTTGATTGGGATAAGAAGAGTTGTAGAGCTGAGTATCATCAGCAAATTCACTGTGAGAGACTGAATGACTATCAATTACGTTGGGAAGTGGTTGTGTGTACAGTAGAAACAGCAGAGGGCCCAGAACTGAGCCCTGTGGAACTCCAAACTTGAGAGGTGTAGGTTTAGAAACAAAAGCCTGGATCGAAACGGTCTGCCTACGTCCAGAGAGATATGATTGCAGGAAAGAAAGCGCTACGTTATCAATGCCAAAAACGTGTCTGAGACGGGTGAGAAGAATTCCATGATCTATGGTGTCAAACACGGCACTCAGATCTAACAGCGTGAGAAGGGAGACTTTGGAATCGTCCGAAGCAACAAGAAGGTCGTTTAGAACGCGGAGGAGAGCAGTTTCAGTGGAATGATGAGCACGGTACGCAGACTGAAAATGCGCCAAAAGGTCATACCTAGACACGTGCTCCAGCATCTGCTGCAAAGCTAACTTCTCTAACAATTTCGAAAGAAATGAAAGGTTGGAGACTGGTCTATAATTGCTGAGCTTGTGTGGGTCCAGATCCTGCTTCTTCAAAAGCGGCTTAACTATAGCTTGCTTAAAAACACTAGGGAAGGTGCCGGACTGGAAGCAATCATTGATCATCTGTGTCAGGACAGGGAGAATGTCATCAATGCACTCAAGTAAGAGAGGTGTAGGAACAGGGTCAAGGTCACAGGAGGTAGGGGTCATACTGCGGATGGTCTTAAGGACCGTGCTAGCCTCAACCGGGCTGAACTGAAGGAGGGGGGTACCACTGAAGGACACTGGATCGTCATTAACAGGAACACCTGCACTGGCTGACATGTCAATGTTGCCTCGAATGGCGGACACCTTGGACACAAAGAAGTCGCAGAACCTCTGAGGTAATAACGAGACTGGAGAAGAAGGAGAGCAGTACAACGGGTCTTATTCATTAGCGTGTTTGTGATTGAAAACAACTGCCTACAAGTGGTAGAAGCATTTATCTTTGCATTGAAAACACAGTCTTTGCCTTATCGACAAGACGATTTATCTTGTGTTTTAACGAACAGAAAATTTGTTTGTGAATGACCAAGCCAGAGCGCAGCCACTGCCGCTCAGCTAGTCGCTTGTCATGCTTTAAAGCACGGAGTTCAGAAGCGACAGCATTATACCACGGAGTGGAGTGACGCTGAGGGACCTTGCGTTGCGCTGCTGGGGCATGATCGTCAAGGATGGAACGGAGCTCATCACACAACTGATCAGCGGATGGCGTGGGCGACGCAGCAGCCAGAGCAGCTACATCATGCCTGAACACAGTCAAATCAATCGCACGAAGATTTCTAACCTTTCGATACTCTGGCTGCCGCATCGGCCGCCGCACATCCAAGTCACACAGAACAGCAAAATGGTCAGAAGTCAAGTTTTGAGAGACATAGCATGAACGAAACACATTGTCATCAGAACGAAACAGCACCCAGTCAATGATGTGACCAGACCTGTGGGTGGGCTCTGAAACAGCTTGCTTCAGACCAAAAGTGGACAAAATGTCCACCATGCGCACAATACTGTAACTATCAGGCTTATCATAATGGAAATTAAAGTCACCAACAATGACAACAATCCCTTGAAGAGTGGCTAACATATCACTAAATTCAGCATAGAACATAGTATCAGTCAACTTGTTTGCTTTGCTGGGGGGTGGCCTATACACACAAAAGAAATGCACACAAACTGGAGTGTTCAAAGTCAGCTGGATAACCTCAAAACTGTTATGGGCAAAAGAGAAAGATGTACTGATCACGACGGGAAAGTGTTCTCTTACCAGTACAGCCACACCCCCCGCCCTCGTAGCTCGAGGAAGAGACATGAGACAGTAACCCGCAGGAGTAAGGTCCGCATGCTTGGATTCATCGCCATGAGTCTTCAGCCATGTCTCGGTCAGAAACATAATATCCACATTCTCATCACGGATAAACTCCACAATGTCAATGCGCTTGGACTTCTTCCCAACCGATTGTGCGTTAAAGACACACACGGACAGCCGATCACGTGACGATGACTTGATGTCAATAAGGTTGGTAGGCTGCCGCCCACGAGGAGTGTCCGTCACAAGGCCCGACACCCCGGAAGAAACGGGGACAACCGGCGTTTCACTGCTGACTGTAAAGTTGAGGGAGACGTCGGCGAAAGGAAGAGGCGCAGACTCAGCATCCAAGGCGCTGGACACTGGGCTGAGGGGCACCAGCGCCAACACTGGCGAGGAAGGTGATGATGCACTGCCAGAGTCGATGACGTCAGGAGATGTAGTACCGTTGTCATCCCTAGACCCTTGATAGCTCAATGGAGTAGCGACCCTCTCATCAGAAGATAGCGGCCAGCAGTCAGCACGTACAGTATCCGGGGTCCTAACAGGGATGTCAGAACCAAGCACAAGCACTGGAATCATTCTCTGCTTTCTCCTCCCCCCTGCCTTGGATCTCCTGGCTTTCACTCGCTGCTTGATGCCAAGTTCAAACAAGGTGGCATCAAGTGTAGGATCCTGTGGAGTTGCTTTCCCACGCAGATGTCCAGTACATTATGCAAATGTCTCCTGCCCTTTTTCTTTCCTTTTCTCTTTTGCTTTTTTTTCTTTACTTTTTTTCTTTTTTTTTTAATACTCCACAGTCTAACCTTGGTGTTGGAGCATGTTGTCATTTTTGCTGATTTTACGTGATTAAACACAGTCTTTAGATTTATCGAAGCCAACTTATTTTTGTAAGCATCCTATTTAAATTCTACCTTGTTTACTTTTGTAAGTATCCTGTTTAAATTCGACCGTGTTGTACTCCAAAGATTTTTACTTTTTTAAGCCTTTCATATCCAACCACGGACAGACCAGCAGCATAGGGGTCATCATATAATTAACAGCCTAGCCGATCACAGGATTACATTGACTTCCTTGCAAATGCTGCTGTCTTGCTGGGTGTTTGACGCTGTTTCTCAGCATGTTCTGGTTTGAGTTCGAGGCATGTCTGGGTGCATTTCTTTGTGAGTTTGTTTGACTGGTTGGTTGGTTTTCATTTTGTAAATACAAACTTGTTGAGCCCATTAACATGGGTCCTGGAAGTACTCAAGTCAGTTTCAAAGGGAGATGACTGCAGGCAGAAATTGAAACAAACTTGAAAGAAAATTACCATGCGGCCAAATGAAAGAAACAAATCACATGACAAACACGACGCGTTTCGACCTCTTTGGTCTTCTTCAGGCAAGACAAACGGCATTCAGGACAATGAAAACGAAGCACGAACAGACAGTTGACTTGTCTGCTCAAATTGGGTATAAAATCTAGTGTGCAGGTTAGAACAAGTGGCTGTTGACCTTCGTGATGATGACTCAGATGAATCTGATCATCCTGTCACACTCTACTGAGTACATTGAAAATTAGTGGGCATGGTCAGAATGAAGTGGGCTTAATCAAGGACCTCTAATCCCATGATGGTGAGCTTTCTTGTTGTGTTATCATGGAACATACGGTAATTGTATTCTCCATTGGTTTTCCTTTAGATAAACATAGATATTTATATATCTTGGAGGATTATGTGAATGTTGTGACTTTTTTTTTTTTTTTTTTTTTGGTTTACTGTAATGCAGATGATTTTTTATGTAAATGTTATAAATAATTCTGGGAGTGAAAGTGTTAAGTGGTCAGTTTTGAGGGTGAGTTTGTAAGAAACACAGAAAATCAGATATCATGAAAATGGACAACGCATTTGAACAGTAGGTCTCATTTTGTTGTTTTGCTTGTACACACACACACACACACACACACACACACACACACACACACACACACACATACATGCACACGCACACACACACACACGCACGCACGCACGCACACACACACACACACACACACACACACACACACATTCACATACGTGTGTGTGTGTGTGTGTGTGTGTGTGTGTGTGTGTGTGTGTGTGTGTGTGTGTAATGATGGCAATATGTAAATATGTCATTGATTTCTCAATGGCACTTTTTTCAGTGCAAAAATTTGTGATGTTACAGCTGTCTTGGGTCTGTGGCAGTAGAAGCATAATGCCTGCAAATGGGCTGATCTCCACATCATGTGTGAATGTACTGTTGTTCCTGTGTTCACATGCATGGGAGGTGAAAGGTCAGGAACGAAATGACGAGTGCAGAATATGTCTGTGGTGTTTACAGTCAGCATGTATGTATGCAATATTGGCATGAGAACATTGTTTTGTCTTATAATTGTGCCCCACCACTGTGTGACGAGAACCTGCTTGTGGTAATGAGACATGCTTTACCAGACATATAGATAGTGGGAGGAGGTTGAGTACTTTCACCTTTCACCATTTGTTTCGCTGTATATATTGAAGGCATGCACCACTTCCTGTTGATCTGATCGGCCTTCTGCCTCATGTTCCCAGGTTTGCTAGCTGTTTTCCACATGTTATAGGGTGCATACAGATATAAAATTAACATCGTCCGTGCGTATAGCCACAAAACCGGAAGTCGTGGTTCGTGAAAGAACAAAAAGGATTGACGAACGGAAACCGGGCAATTTGAAGCCTGGCGTAGACCCGACAACATCGAAGAGGCTGCACGCAGTG
>CM031601.1:48375604-48388853 GCA_018398815.1 Conus ventricosus
TGTTAAGGACAGATTTATGGCTCATACAATTTAGTGACATCTTCTCCAAGACAATGACTGGAAAGGTCTTAATATAATCATTCTGCCAAGTTTGATGATGGATGGAAAGGTCTTAATATAATCATTCTGCCAAGTTTGATGATGGCTGGAAAGCTGGAAAGGTCTTGATATAATCATTCTGCCAAGTTTGATGATGGCTGGAAAGCTGGAAAGGTCTTAATATAATCATTCTGCCAAATTTGATGATGGCTGGAAAGGTCTTAATATAATCATTCTACCAAGTTTGATGTCACTGTAAATGCTTGTTCTTGCATGGAAAACAACAACATTAGGCTTACTATGGCCACACACATGTATACATGCGTGTGCGCGCGCGCGCACACACACACACACACACACACACACACACACATGCACATGCATATGGACAACTGAAGCTAGGTGATCATATTGATCATTCTGTTTACAAATGCAATTCAAAAAAATAACTAGGAGTGCTGACTTAGAGTGAATAACATATCTTTTAAAAAGTAGGAAAAAATAGTGCATAGTAAATAACTTATCATTTATCACTGAAGCAATGAGAAAAAAGGACACTATTGATCCATTTTTTAATGAACTGTGATAATTTAAATGAATTTTTGGTCAGCATTTGATAACATTTTAAACGATACTGTCCTTTATGTTTAAATGTAAAGCTGACGTTGAACTTGTGCTATTTGGAATTGATTGAATTCTAGGTTTCATAATAATATTTGCAAAATTAATACATTTATCGGTGCATGTGTGAAATTGAGAAATACAATGCCAAAATAAATACCTGCCACACCTGATTTCATCAGGACTGGTTTTTCTGCGCTGGTTTCTGTGACCCTCTGTGTGCAGCAGAATTAAGCATTTCAACATTGAAAAGAACATGAACATTTGCCCTATAATCCTCCCTAGTTAATGATCTTCATTTTTCAGTTTTATTTTGACATATCGTATAAACAAATGCTATTGATATCCCCTTTTGATATATCATATATATGTCTAAGAGTAAAAATCCATATCCATTGAATGACACTCTGTGCTACGGCAATTCTTGTTCCATTGTCCAAATGGGAAATATGGTGCTACCAATGACCCTAAAGGCATTGAACAGAATTTTTATTCTCTTGCCCTTATATGTTCTCTTAAATAGTATTTTTCACAAGAGTTGTTTCAAGGTTGCTGCCAGACAAATGAGAATAATGTGAATGATGGGTTTTTCTTTTTGTTTCTTTTTTTCTCCCTTTTCGTAATGGGTGGGGGATGGGAGTGGGGAGTTAAGACAGAGGGTTTTTATTTTGTTTTCTTCCTCATTTTTATTGTTGCCTAATAGTTTGATTTGTAAATTTCATGCAAAGTGCACTAATATTTTTTGTTTGATGTTATCAACTGTTTTTAAAAAGAAAAGAACTTTTCTGAGAAGCTCATTTTCCCAAGTTTGAATTCCCAAATGAATTTCCTGAGAAGGGACACACACAAAAAGGTTTTTTTAAAAAGTCATGAAATGTAGGAAAAAGTAGAGCTGACAAAACAGACCATTGAATGATTATGTTCATACAATGGTCACTGAATTGCATTTGTGTAAAACCAGTTTGTAAAGCTTGCAGAATTCCAGATTATGACTTTGGAATGAATGAATATTATTACCTAGTCTTTCTGACTCATTGTACATTGGTCACAGTTTGCAATTAGTGAAATATGCAAAAATAATTAAAATCCTTTTGTGTGTGTGTGTGTGTGTGTGTATGTGGTTTTTGGTTGATTGGTTGTTGTTGCTGTCTTTGAACTATTGTTTACAAACGGGGTGCAAGGAAAACACTCATTTTAAACAGAGAAATAGTCACTGCATTTTTACTGTTCTTGCTTTTATTTCAACTCTTAGACGCTTTTCATGACAGATGAAAGCATTTTTTTTCTAGAAAGAATAATCTACAGTTATTGATATTGTGATGTTGTGTAAAAAGTGGACTGCTCTATGTGACACTTTTACAGAGAAACTAGATTTTATGTACTGTTGCACGTATCGGTTACACCTGTTGCATTGCGGAAACTTTACTCATGAAATACCATGGTTGACAAGATCGTATTATACAGCAGAATACATTATCATGCCAATTTGTGTATACAGTAAATTCAATTGAACCATTAAATTTCTCAGGAAAGTGTGTGCCATGGTGTTTTCAGCAAGTCTTTTGCATGATGTTTGTTTTTGTACGCATAACTGCCAATCTTCTTGAATCAAACTTCAGAAGCCAAGGGGTGTACGGGGTGATTTGGCCTTGAAATGCGAGTATATTTGCTCCGTTCTTTTTCAACTAATCAAGGCAGAGCATAAAAAGATCATATATCTTCACCAGCTGCCACGGCTTTAATTGCTCACATCACAGATTCTCGGCTGGTATGTCATGGGTTTGATTCCCATCAGAGTCATTACTTTCTTTGTGGGAATTCTTTTTGTTACACCGCCTGGCACCTACCCAGTGTTGAATTTGCTATGGATTCTATGGGGAAGACTTAACCACACTGTTGAGTTTCAGCCATTTAGGTGTAGGTGTCTGTATCTCTCGGATCTGATTTACAGCAGGTAAAAGTCAGCACAATGTGCAGCCCTGCCATGCAGCCTCAGACCAGATTGGAATGCTGGGCATCATCTTCGTCATACTCATCCTCATCGATCATCATAGGAAAAAAGTCTCCAATTCTGTGGACCTTCATGTCCAGCATTCATGGTGACCTCAGTTTTGATTTCCTGTCCATGGTGATTTCATGTCAAGGTCACCAGTGTCCGCAAGTTCATGGGGACTGTGACTGAAGAGACATAGTGGCACCCTCCTTAGGGGACTCTAACTCATGCGGATCTGCAACTAAGCAGTTTATTGTTATCAGTAGGAGGCCTTATCAGGTGGTGCTCTGTAAGCTGGATCAGAACAGGCACCGCTGAACATCACCACAGTGACCTGGCAGCAGGAATGAGCAGCATGGTGTTAATGCCACTGAAGCTGCATGGGAGTCTTCTCCTATATGAAGTTTCCATCACCTGCAATCCCATTATTGGGTCTTTGTTCAGAGAGCTTTTGTCAGCTTCTCCTCATAATGGTATGGATGACACGTTACACATAGCATGCACCCTGTGTGAGAAATGGAAAGAATGAAGGAAGTAAGGAAAATGAGTGATCGATATTGAACGATACTGACTGGATGACGCGGGAAACGACTGAGTGAAGCGCCAGCTGGCAGCCCTTCGGTCGGCACTACCCAGGTAGGCAGCCCGTTGTGTAAAACGAGTGTTGATTGAGCGCAATGAGTTGATCCCAAGAATTGCGCTATATAAAATCTATACATTATATTATTATTATTATTATAATACTCCCAAATCCCATGTTCTTAACAAACTAGTGAACCTCTGGAATTTTTTGTTCACCAAATGTTTAATTCTAGGAATGTTATTTAAAATGCCAAAAAATTTCTGAAAAATTTGGGAATGTTGGAAGCTAATATATATATATATATATATATAGACAATGGTAGTGAATACCAGCAGAGATTTTAAAAAAATGCTCAACCGAACTGGGAGCAACATTTGTTAAAAGTAAGGTTAAAACTATCTACAGCGCTGTTTCATGCAATGCAATCATCAGGATGTGGTGGGTCTGTGCTGCCGGTGTTTTATAACTGCTTGTGTTGTCTGTCATCACGTGCTGTCTGTGTTTTTCGTGTGTTTCTGGTTCTTGTTCACTGATATCAGTGAACAAGAACCAGAAACACACGAAAAACACAGACAGCACGTGATGACAGACAACACAAGCAGTTATAAAACACCGGCAGCACAGACCCACCACATCCTGATGATTGCATTGCATGAAACAGCGCTGTAGATAGTTTTAAACCTTACTTTTAACAATATATATATATATATATATATATATATATATATATATATATATAAATATATATATATGTGTGTGTGTGTGTGTGTGTGTGTGTGTGTGTGTGTGTGGTGTAGGTTGGTGTAGCTAACTCAACGAAAAAAGTAACTGACCAGGCAGTATTTGTCCTTTTAATTGTTATTTCAACAAACCGAAAGATATGTATAACCGATCAACAGAATCTGCCACAATCGGGGCACAAAATAAACAAAAATAAATTCATCTGGAAATCACGAGACCCAGTTCCAACAATTCATTCGGGGAAAGTGTGTTAACAAATGTCACAGAAACAAAAGGCAGTTGCTCCATAAGACTGATCAGTCTCAATACCGTGTGTAACCACCATGGTTTGGCCAACACTGCTGCACAGCGCTGTCGCACAGATGTCACCAGTCTCTGGATGAAGGCCTGAGGATGTTCTGCCATTCTTCAATGACTGCTTGGTGGAGTTGTTGAAGTGTCTGTGGAGGGTGAGGTCGACGATGCACACGACGCTTGATTTCATCCCATACGTGTTCAATGGGTGATAATCTGGGGAACGAGCTGGCCAAAGCATAGTGGGGATGTGCCGTGCATGGAGGTCATCTTGAACAACTCTAGCCACATGGGGTCTGGCATTATCCTGCTGCAGGTCAGGCCAGGGCCGTGTTGTTGAAGGAAAGGCACGATGTGAGGTCTAACAACCATCGTCCCTGTATCGAAGTCCAGTGATGGCACCATTCAGGATGATCAGCTGGGTTCGATGAGTACCTGTGAACCCACCCCATGCCATGACCCCCCCTCCACCGTGGGATTCGTACTCCTCAACACAAGCGTCAGCAAAGCGTTCACCAGCAAATCGGTAGACTCTTCGCCGGCCATCTGGTCTGGATAAGGTGACCTCACTTCGTCAGTCCACAGAATTCTGTTCAGCTCAGCATTTGTGGCTCGCTGGTATCTTCTGGCCCATGCTATACGAGCGTTACGGTGATGCTGCAGTAGAGTTAGTCGCCTAGCAGGACGCCTTGCGCGAAGTCCTCTGTCACGCAGGCGATTGCGCACAGTGTTGGAGGTGATCGGCCTGAGCCCAGGGATAGTGCGGGCAGTCACTGTGCTGGGCTGGAAGCGGTTCCGCAGATGTGTTATGACGATGAACCGATCCTGTCGTGCAGTTGTCACTCTTGGGCGACCACTTCTTGAAGGTCAGCGACTGTGCCTGTTGCCCCATAGCGTTGATTCCAATGCCGAACAGTCATTCTTGTTACTCCAAAGTGCCTTGCGGTCGCAGCAACCGATGCTCCGCCTTGCAGCATGCCAACAAGACGACATCGTTCACTCTCGGATAAGCGTGGCATCTTTCTGTGTGGTGTTAATCAGTGGTACAGTATGGATAAAGTTGCCGAGTGAGACAACGAATACAGTTCAGGCTTTTTTACTGTGTGCATGTGAAAAGCGTGAAGGGGGATGCACCACAGCTGCTTTTGTCATTTTCGCCAGCGCAGCCGTGTGCACGCTATTCACGGGCATTCAACAGTTCACCGTGAATTGTTTATCTGGCAGTATTCCAATACATTTTATTCCATTCAATTTCTCGCTTTTTAATTTATTTACAAGGCAGAATCAAAGTGGTCAGTTACTTTTTTCGTTGAGTATATATGTATATACACACAAACTGTGTGATTTCACGATCCTAAAGCAAGGAGTGTGTGAGAATACTGATGAAATATCCTGTGCAGTAACAAAAGATAGAGTTTTTTTTTTAGTGTAACCATGGTGTCTCAGCTATTCATATAAAACACTTTTCATTTATGTCCAATGTACATATTGAAATCAGAGCACCAAGCATTTGAAATCAGTCAATAAAACACAGAGTATACAGATCAGCTATGCAAATTTTCTCTCAACAGACTGATTTGTGAAAAGAAAATGCTGTTTGGTCAAATGTGATGCCAATTTTCACAAGTTAATCCACCGACTGCCAGAAAATTGTTGCCCTTTGATGCTCCTGGATGCCAGAGCTATAGCCAAATTTCTCTTCAACCCCTCTGCTGTGAGGTCAGCTCAGAGGCAAAGAAGAACGAGTTAAGGTTAATGCACATGTGTGGTGGACAGAAACAAAATGAAAACCATTGTAATTCCATTATTCTGCCCTCCCCGTGGCCAGTGACAGAATGAAATGCTTCCTATGTCATCTCTCCCTTTCCACTCTCCTTCTCCCAATTTGGAAACCACACACACTTTGAGCCCACTCCTCGCACATCAGTTTAAGACAAATGTCAGCTGAACATGTCAGTCGACTCTCAACAGACTTAACTTCAGGCAAAAAAAAGCATGAAAAAACACCAGCTTTGAGTGCGCCAGTATTAAGAGACCTGTGATTGTGCTGCCACTGGCTCATAGCCAATATTTGGCAACAAGTGACGAGGGGGATGGTGTACTCAAATCATCAACAGGATTCCATCGTGCTGCAGTTGGGCCTCATTGGTCATGTATGATCAATGCAGATGAATCAGCTAACTCACAGACGTGCTTTAGAACACTCCCATGATAGTATGTTGAGAAACTTTTGTGGAAAAATTGATGCAAATGAGTTACATTTAATGAATCTGAGAATACAAAAACTATTATGTACATGGGTTGCATACAACAGTTAAGGAGTTAAGTCAATTTTGTCATCATGTTTGTAGGTCAAGTTCATTTTCTTTGCAGATTATCACTCCAGCTCCTGCTTCAGCTTCTGTTTCATCAGTTTTGTACTTCAGCTGTCACACGTGTTCTGTGTTGTGGGACATTTTTATCCCACTCACTAAATTCATTGAAATCTGAACATTTTTTTTCTAGTGTAATTTGTTATCAATAACCTTGGACACTGGAAGACAGTGACTTTCATGGAGATCATGATTTTAAGGCTGAGGTGATGATTCTGAAATCAACAAATTTGAACAACTCCAAAGTCTCGTTTCCATTCATCAATGCGTTTTGACCCCATCCATTTCCAGACTAAACAGTTCCACCCTGTGCTGTGAAGCCATAACTCCCCACTTCCACCCCTCCCATATATTGCCGTATCGGAAGCTGTCAGCAATCCAAGAGTCCAGGTGGTAACAACTCTGTTGTTTTTTTTTAGGCAAAGAGCAAGACCAGGTGAGCTTCCCTGCAGAAGTGGAGATGGTGTGACACCACCTCTCCCCACAGACACACACTGGAGACCAGTTTAATAAGGCCTTTAGCTGGCCTCCTTTGGGACTATCTCCCTTCTTTCATGATCGTGAACCTGGCCACTGGTTGATGGAATGGTGCATGCCCAACTGCACGTAGAAGCGCCAAGGTCGCATTCCTAATGACCAACATTAGACAACACATACCGCTCCCTCCTGTCATGTGACATACCTGGGTCATCACTTTTTGTAGGCCTCATATACTCATTGACTGGAATTTTCATTGACGTAAGTAGAGCAAGAAACAGAATGAAAGGACCATAGCTGCTGTCAATGAGGTGGCAATGCCTCCTGTCAGTCTTAAAAGTCCACCCCAGCATAGTGGGGTATCATTTTGACACTACTGAATTTTCATCAGGATGTTAAATCAGTCTAAAATGTGATACATGGAGTTTTGAATTCCATTTGTAAATGGGCATAAAATATACAACTATTTTGATTTTTTTCAGTCTTTGATGTACTCATAAATGTTACAACAACAGACAAAAGAAAAACTTTTGCAGACAACATAAAAATGTTTATCAATTTAATGTTTTTTAAAAGAATAATCCTGATTCAATGTGTTGGGTTAAACTCTAAATACATCATCACTGAATTACAAATGATCTCCCCAAAGGCCTGAGTGAGGTCTTCTATTGCTTAGAAATGCTTTCACTTTCACAAACCTCATTTTTAGATCCTTTTCTCATACAGATCACTTCTTTTCTCATTATCAGTCTCTAATTTTGACACACACTCCTTCCTCCTAAAAAAAAACCAACAAAAAAACCTACCCAGACCATACAGCAAGGCTGTGCAGCCATGTGTTGTTGTTGCATAGGCAGCCATTGTAAATCAGTGACAAGGCTGCAGGATGTAAATGTCTTGAAAGTTCCATACTACTAAAAGCAAATCCAAGCTTGCTCTAACAGCATGCCATGCAGCATGCAAGGGACGCAACTTTCTGAAAGCACATGTCAACATGAAGAATTCCATCGGATACAGTGATTTGTTTGCTTGTGTGTCTTATACACGTTTGTACTGTCATTAAGTCTAATGCTTGCATGACCTCTCTCATAATAGGTTATGAGATTAACTAACATTCAGCTGAGGAGTCTTCAACTGTCATCACATAAGAACCACCAATTCAAGCATCTGTCCATCCTTGGACCCCGGAGGCAGCATATCCACAGGCATTGAAAATGGAATGAAACTAAAATCTACATCGTTGTGTCTGCATGGCATGATGGATCACAGAATTTTTGTTTTCTGATTTTAAAACAAAAGCCAACAAAACAGGATGAAAATAATGGTTTTATATGGTGTGGATATTTCTTTTACAATGATAGCATAAGAAGTGATAGCGTATGCACACACACACACACACACACACACACACACACACATACACACACACATACACACTAAAGTACATAATCGGCATTGTGTTGGTGATTTTTTTCTTATGGTTAAAAAAAAAAACTTCTTTATCAAAAGAACTGATTTCTTAAAATCTATACTCTGAATTTCTCACAAAAGAGGACAGGTTTCCTGAGATTCAAAAAGGTAAAAGCACAACTCCACTGTTCAGACAGCAATTTCTTCTTTATCAATAAACTCTATCATGCTAAAAAGCTAACCAGCAAGCATATGGTTCATTGACTGAGGGTTCAATAACTGAATTATCAAAAATTGCATTCTAAGAACTCTTCTGTATCCATGGCTTATCAACCAAACTGGCATTCTACAAAAGGCAGCTGAGGGGACAGTATGATCTCCAAACACTGTTTCAGTAAGCAGGATAAATATTTCAGCAGTTAATCAACAAGCACAAAACACACAAGCATGGTATTAAAGACACTTTCACATGAAAAAAAATCCAGTGATATGATATTCAAATACAGTATATTTGAGCTGGAATGTCAATTTTGGGGTTCTTTCATCCAATGAAAAGCGTGACTGAAAACACAAACAGTGAAAAATTAGAGATTCTGTGCACTAATAAAGGGGCTACAGCTGTATCAAAACACTTGAAATGAAACTCCACACAAACCACAAGTTACAAGCCAACACATGAATTTCAGGTCACAACAATCAAATTCTGGCTGCTGTTCTGATGGAGGGGACAATGGGTGCGTGTGTGTGCGAGTTGTATCACTATGCTGTACTTGTCATCTTTACATAGACGTGTTTGTGCATGTGGAGACAGAAAGAGCGAGCGAGTGAATGAGACAGAGATTTTTGGGTTGTCTCCCTTCAAGTGTATACCAAATACAATACTCTACTCAAGCGTCAGCACTTCTTCTGTCTTCTTTCCTGCCAACATGAAGACACTGGTTTGCCCATCAAAGTAAATGCTGATGCCAAATTGGTTATGAATAACTCTGTGGTTTCCATAGGTTGTTGAAGGCTTCCACTGAGATAAAGCAACCATCCCTGAAAATTCTACAGCAGCTAGAGACATGGTGTCCTGAACTGCTACCCCCCTTCCCCTTACATTCAAATTAACACGGTCTGACACAGACCTGAACATCCATTGCCCTTTACAGTTAAGCCATAATCAGGACCACTAGTTTGTAATCTTTTCTTGACGTCTCTCATTTTTGAAGTAATCCCGCCAACAACGACCGCACAGTGTAACATTACTTTGCCTTCAATTCCAGAAACAAAATGGTGATGGCCCACTTTTGAGGCAAAGTTAGCACAAGATCCCGTGATGTCAACATTGTCTACAAGCATATCAAAACATGACCAATGCTCAACAGATTCTATTGCCCCCCCCCCACCTCCACCCCTTTCTTTTTCTATCCTTACCCTATGACCTTTTTTTTCTGCGGAAATTTTGCTCTTATGTGGATTCGCATTTTTATATTTTCAAATCTGCAGTTTCATGGAAGAGTAGGAGCCCTGGGGTTTCCTCCCTGTGCTGGGTGCATACAGGGCAAGGGGTCGTGATTCGTTGTTCTGTCTGACGGGCCAACATTACTCACATCATGACTCAAGGTCTGGGGAGTGGAGAGAAACACACAAAAACATTCACAAGTGTATGTGAAGAGGGAAGGCATGCATATATGTGTTTAGCATGAGCATGTGTGTGTGTGTGTGTGTGTGTAGTGTGTCTACATTCATGCCGTACTTTCAACAGTGTGGTGAAATATCATTCAATTTTAAGTTTCACTTTCGTTTCTCTTGAGCCAACATCAGTAAATGTCTATAAATTGCTCTCACTCCACGACTGCAGTATTACATTACTCCAACATCGACAGACTTTTTATCACTCAGCCTAGCTAATATTGAATCAAGAGCAACCTAACTACAGCCAAACATGCACACTCTCACATTCAACCCATCGCAGCTTTTGCACTCACCATGCAGACATCCATACCTTCTGGGTTCATGATCAGCTGTACCTTGCATGAGTGTTCGTCTCCATGAGCTGATATGATGCACATGGTGGTTTCACTGCATCAGACAGCTACTTCAGGTAGCTGTACCCTGTCAGCGTGGGGATCCTGGGGCCTCTTTCAGTGCAAATAGCCCCCATCCCCATCCCCTCCATCCAGTAATTCTGTTCTTTTTCTGTCACTTTCTTTGACCCGGTGTTTTCTTTCATTTTGGTCTTTTTCACTATCGTCTACAGTCTTTCTGTCTTTGGTGAATGTTCTCCTGTCTTTGTTCAGGACACTCTTTTGACGCTTCCTTTCTAGTCACAGTTTACAACATGCCAGCTTTTTTGCTGTGGTCTGGTGACTAAAAAGTGAACATTGGAGACAGTGTCCAGACTGGTTGCTTGCTGCTCAATCTGTAGTGTTTCCTCTCCTTCATAGGTTTTGTGTGTAAATTTTGTTACATGTAAATTTCTTATGCTTAATTTCTTACTTTTTTCTTTCTGTCTGTTTTGGCTTTGAATGCGAAGTCACAAGGAATGACAGGCTCTCAGCAGATCCTAGTCTTCTCCACCTTCAGAATGTTTGCTAATTCTTTCGCTACCATGTCGTTAACTGCTTCTGTCACCTGTTACTCATGTTTGTCTTTGCTGTTTGTTGGTTTTCAAGTTGTGTTGGTTTTCAAGTTGTGATCTCTTTCCCCTGCATGTCTGGAGCCCTAAGCAGGCCCTCTGAGTGGTCAGCTGTGCTTTAATGATACATGATTAAAGCTACACCCGTTTGCTGCCATAGTTCCACACATGATCACGTCAGCAGTGTCAGAGCCCAGTCCCATACAGCCAACTCTTCATGATGTTCTTCTCCCTCTCGCGAGCAGCACGCACGTCCTCGGGGTCCATGGGATTCTTGGCTCGTAGGTCGAGGTGGTGAGCTCCGCTGGGGATGATAATGGGCATGAGGTAAGGGGAAAGGGAGTGCAGGACGCCGCTGCCTGACCAGGGGTCGAGTAGTCCGTTGCTGTACAACAGAACACCGTCATGTTCAGTGACAGTAAATGACACAAGATATGAAAGAACAAAAACACTAAACCATCTTTTTCAATGCTATATCATTCTTTACAGTGTATGTCTGTGAACACTGTTGCAATTTCATGCAAGTATACAAATACAAATCTGGTACACATAAACAAACACACTGATCTAAATGTTGTGTTTGTTTTAAACTGCAAAAAGTAAAAAAACACATAAAAATAATCCTTCATGTGATTCAAAGAAAAAACGTGATCTCAATGTCAAAGCATTCAAAAAAGAAAAACGGCATTTTCAAAACTCACGAAGGGTTCTCAACCACCCATAATAAAGTATGGTTACTGCCAGACACTGAATATGTAGTTTGGGAAGAATATACTTTGTAGACAATTTTACATTCACTGAAAGGATGCTTTAAAAGAAAGCTTTTCAGGAAACATCAGTGTATAGAGCAATATTCTAAACAATTCTGCAACATCAGTGCCGACTCTTTTTCTTATTGTTATTGCCAGAAAATGATTTTGTTGTCTGAGAAGAAATTATTTTGTGTATAATTTTGCTTTCAGTGACACAGACGATGGGTTAAAAGAAAGAATTTTAAACATATCAGTGCTTAATGTAAGACTTAGAAAACACATAACATCAGCACTGGCCTTCCCCCCCCCCCCCCCCCCCCAATACTTTGAATTATCTATGGCTGCCACTCATTTGATGTCTTCAAACAGCTGCTCTTTGAGAAGCCATGAAAGCAGTCTTCACAGCCAACAGCCAATCACAATATCCAACAGCCAATCACAGTATCCAACAGCCAACAGTCAATCACAATATCCAACAGCCAATCACAATATCCAACAGCCAATCACAATATCCAACAGCCAACAGCCAATCACAATATCCAACAGCCAACAGCCAATCACAGTATCCAACGGAATCCATTTGAGAAGAGAAAACAAGCTGTCATCATGGTGTCTGATTGTTGAAAAAAGTTGTCTTTCAAAAATAAATTTCAGACACCTTGGACTGTATGATTTCATCTTCAATGATTAAACATTTTCTTAACAGGGACGGGGAAAAAATGCACTCATTGTGGGCAAAAATTGTTGTTAAAAGTTGAGGAATTTCAAAGGGGTGAAAAGATTGCTTCTGTTCTGGAATGCACAATTTGCTCACATAAACACAGCTGCCAGGGCTCTCACATGCACAAAGGGTAGGAATTTGAAATTCAGAGTATGGTATTCCCAATTCATACACAGCACTCATGTGCAAAATCACATCAATTGCACTTTCAGATGCTTTGCTTCACACATAACATGATAGCAGACTAAGTAGACAGAAATCACCAGCCGCCATAACAAAGTGGTTAGCATCACTGAATCCGTTTGGCAGGTCATGGGTTCAATTTCCATCAGAGCCATGTGGGATTTGTCTGCCCCGTCAGGCTCCTACCCAGAGTTGAGTTTGCTGCGGGCTCAGCTGGGAAGACTGGGACCACACAGCCGAGTTTCAACCTCTTAATCAGTGCGTCTCTGAGTACATATTTTGTTCCTCAAATTTCATGACCAGTGCTGCAGGTGTCTGTATCTCTTAGGCCTGGTTGACGGCAGGATATATTATGAAAGTAAGCATACAGCACAGCCCTGTCATGCAGTCTCAGACCAGAATGGAAATCTGTAGCATCATCTTCATCATCCTCATTCTCATCG
>CM031601.1:48389853-48409853 GCA_018398815.1 Conus ventricosus
TCGTCTCTAAAACATAGTTGAATTTTCCCTGCGTATTCAGCAGAGGAGGGATCAAATTATGCCAGAAGAAGAGAAGTATGAAAATGGAGAGTTAGGAGAAGAGAATGATGTTGAATCTGGCACCAATGGAGAGGAAAATGGTGAAAGCGACCCTCAGTACAACGTGCTACTCGCCGTTCTTGCGACCGGTCTACACATCCTGCCCATGGGGTCGCATTCCAACAGCCGACAGGCCAAGCGCACTCACTGCCGAAACTGCCACCGCACTAGATTATTTCTTTTTTCTGCCTCTCACATTTTTCCAACAGTAGCAGAAGAAAATTAACAGATACGCTCAACAAAAACAAGCAGCTAAGGGGCACACCTGACTCCCTATGGTTCGACACAACACCTGACGAAATGCGGGGCTATGTCGCTGTACTGATTATTCCGTATAACAACAAAGGGACGACGCGTAGAAACGTCATATATGTGTTGTTTCTGCCAGGTCCCTTTATGCTTTCATAAGAATGACTGTTTCCATGACTCCCAAATGCGCAGAAAGTGGCAACAGTAGGGCAGTTTGCTAGTCTCTGTGTTTGTGTGTACGTGTATATATGCTTACCTGTAGTTTATGGTGACAGTGCTTTGATGACACTTGGCAGTGAGACTCTACTCAATTTCGTCACAGCTATATAGTGTGTAAATACATATGGACATGTATAAGGTGCTTAGAACAATGACAGAAAAACAATGAGGAACTGTGCTTGAATCTACAGTAACTGTTCAGTAGTGACAATTGACACTAGTTGTGTGTGACATTCTGTGGATTACCTGTGGGGGACTGAACAGGCGGACAGAAGACAGATCATCTCACTTAGGCTGCAGCTTTCATTTCACAACACTAACATGCATGGCATGGGATAACTGCATGTTGGTGTGCTATATTAGAATTGTCACCATCGCATGTGACACATTGGGTGACCTTTTGGTGACAATGACACGACCTTTCACCTCGAGAGACCACAATCTTGCTCACAGTATAGAACAAGCCTTGTGACCATACATGCGGAATTTCGTAGCTCTAGAGGTTTATTCCTGGTTTGTGGTGAAGCATGAACCATACATACCCCTTTTAAGGCTAAATTCACCCAACAAATCTGAACACTAGGGGGAATTTGGCCTCAGAGAATCTGAATACAATGTTGTTGTCAAATTTGAGTACATCAAAGACTGAAAAAAAATCAAAATAGTTGTATATTTTATGCCATTTAGTTTTACAAATGGAATTCAAAAACTCCATGTATCACATTTTAGAATGATTTAACATCCTAATGAAAATTCGGTAGTGTCAAAATGATACCCCAGTATGTTGTGAACTTTTAAGACTGACAGGAGGCATTGTCATCTCATCGACAGACAGCTATGGTCCTTTCATTCTTATGTTTCTTGCTCTGCTTATGTCAATGGAGATTCCAGTCAATGAGTATATGAGGCCTACAAAAGGTGATGACCCAGGTATGTCACATGACAGGAGGGAGCGGCATGTGTCAGTCTAATGTTGGTCATTAGGAATGCGACCTTGGTGCTTCTACGTGCAGTTGGGCATGCGCCATTCCATCAAAACCAGTGGCCAGGTTCACGATCATGAAAGAAGGGAGATAGTTCCAAAAGAGGCCAGCTGAAGGCCTTATTAAACTGGTCTCCAGTGTGTGTCTGGGGGAGAGGTGTTGTCACACCATCTCCACTTCTGCAGGGAAGCTCACCTGGTCTTGCTCTTTGCCTAAAAACAACAACAGAGTTGTTACCACCTGGACTCTTGGATTGCTGACAGCTTCCCAATACGGCAATATAGGGAGGGGTGGAAGTGGGGAGTTATGGCTTCACAGCACAGGGTGGAACTGTTTAGTCTGGAAATGGATGGGGTCAAAACGTATTGATGAATGGAAACGAGACTTTGGAATTGTTCAATTTGTTTATTTCAGAATCATCACCTCAGCCTTAAAATCATGATCTCCATGAAAGTCACTGTCTTCCAGTGTCCAAGGTTATTGATAACAAATTACACTAGAAAAAAAATGTTCAGATTTCAATGAAATTTAGTGAGTGGGATAAAAATGTCCCACAACACAGAAACACGTGTGACAGCTGAAGTACAAAACTGATGAAACAGAAGCTGAAGCAGGAGCTGGAGTGATAATCTGCAAAGAAAATGAACTTGATCTACAAACATGATGACAAAATTGACTTAACTCCTTAACTGTTGCATGCAACCCATGTACATAATAGTTTCTGTTTTCTCAGATTCATTAAATGTAACTCATTTGCACCAGTTTTGTCACAAAAGTTTCTCAACATTACTACATGGGAGTGTTCTAAAGCACGTTTGTGAGTTAACCGATTCATCTGCATTGATCATACATGACCAATGAGGCCTAACTGCAGCACGATGGAATCCTGTTGATGATTGAGTACCCCCCCCCCCCCCCCCTCACTTGTTGCCAAATATTGGCTATGAGCCAGTGGCAGCACAATCACAGGTCTCTTAACACTGGCGCACTCAAAGCTGGTGTTTTTTCATGCTTTTTTTTTGCCCTGAAGTTAAGTCTGTTGAGAGTCGACTGACATGTTCAGCTGACATGTCTTAAACTGATGTGCGAGGAGTGGGCTCAAAGTGTGTGTGGTTTCCAAATTGGGAGAAGGAGAGTGGAAAGGGAGAGATGACATAGGAAGCATTTCATTCTGTCACTGGCCACGGGGAGGGCAGAATAATGGAATTACAATGGTTTTCATTTTGTTTCTGTCCACCACACATGTGCATTAACTCGTTCTTCTTTGCCTCTGAGCTGACCTCACAGCAGAGGGTTGAAGAGAAATTTGGCTATAGCTTTGGCATCCAGGAGCATCAAAGGGCAACAATTTTTGGCAGTCGGTGGATTAACTTGTGAAAATTGGCATTACATTTGACCAAACAGCATTTTTCTTTTCACAAATCAGTCTGTTCAGAAAAAATTTGCATAGCTGATCTGTATACTCTGTGTTTTATTGACTGATTTCAAATGCTTGGTGCTCGGATTTCAATATGTACATTGGACATAAATGAAAAGTGTTTTATATGAATAGCTGAGACACCATGGTTACACTTCATTAAAAAAAACTCTATCTTTTGTTACTGCACAGGATATTTCATCAGTATTCTCACACACTCCTTGCTTTAGGATCGTGAAATCACACAGTTTGTGTGTATATACATATAGCTACACCAACCTACACACACACACACACACAACACACACAGACCAAAAAGGGGACATAACCCTGGCTGGGGGGAATTGTCCCTCTGACTGATTTCCCCAATGGGTGTGCTGACTACGGAGCTCGGCTGAGATAGTCAGCATCCGTATTGCTAGAACCCTTGATATGGCGAAAAGTGAACGCATGACTCTGCAGTTCCACTGCCCAACCCATGAGTCGACGACTGACTGGCCGGATCCGGCCCCAGGTACTGGAGAGAATGATGATCGCTGTCCAGTACAAAACTCACGGCCGTACAAGTAGGGGTAAAACTTCCTGATGCCCCACACGACTGCTAGACTCTTGTTCAATCGTGTGGTATCTAGTCTCGGCATCAGTGAGTTTTTTGCTCGCATAAGCAAGCGATTGGAGTCCCTTCCCCTGATCCTGTAGCAACACAGCCCCAATCCCCACCGCAGAAGCATCAGTTCGCGGGACAAAAGGAAGACTGGGATCTGGAGAGCCAGGACTGGGCGAGTAGTCAGGGCCATCTTCAGGCGTCAAAAGCCTGTTGGCAACTCTCATCCCAAACCAAACGTTCTGGCTTCTTCCCTTTCGTCAAGTCAGTGAGGGTAGGGCAACCTTTGCAAAGTCATGGATGAACTTGCGGTAGCATCCCGCAAGTCCAAGGAATGACCGCAACTCCCTTTTGGTACAAGGGGGTTTGGCACCTGCAATTTTGGCCACCTTGTCTTCCTCCGGAGCAATCAAACCTCGCTGCAGATGATGCCCCAGAAGGAAATCTCGTCCTGACCAAGCTGACATTTGGAAGGACGGGCTGACATCTGAACTTCGCGCAGACGAAGAAACAGGCGACGGAGGAGCGAGACGTGCGAGTTCCAATCTACAGAACTAAGTAGCAGGTCATCCATGAAATTGTTCAGATCTGATGTATTGAGAGGGAGGAGCAATTGTCGCATGACGCGACTGAAAATTGCTCCAGCAGTTTTGAGGCCAAAAGGCATCACGTTCCACTGGAACTGTCCTTCGGGCGTCGTGAATGCCGTTTTGGGCTTATCCTCTCTGCGCATGGGTATCTGCCATACCCTTTGCGAGATCAAACTTGGAGAAATAGTTGGCCTGACTCAGCTGAGCGAAGATTTTGTCGACATCCGGCATAGGTTCAGCATCAAACTGGAGAACCTTATTCAACCGTCGAAAATCGACGCAGAACCTCATTTTGCCATCCTTCTTCTTTACCAGAAGGATGGGGGATGAGTACGGAGAACTCGTACGTTCAATGACCCCCAACCTTAACATGGCTTGCACCTCCTGTTGGATGACAGACGCCTGGGAGTGAGGCAGAGGGTACTGTTTTACTCTAATTGGGGTCTCGGTAGTCAATTCCAGTGCACACATCACCCAGGGTACTGTGCAGGGGCCGATCTGTGAGCACGTCCTGGAACTCCTGGCATAACTGGTGCAGTTGATCTGTCTGAGCTGAGGAGAGGTTCGAACCAAAGCAAACATCCTGCCACACTCTTCCTCGACGAGGGAACAGTGGGGATGTCCTGAATCACCGACACTGCATCCTCATCGCCACTCTCCACGACGACAGGGGTGTATCCTGCCTGGCACTGAGTTTCGTTGCACTAACGCCTTCAGGAGGTTGGCATGATACAAGCGTTCCTTGCCTCGCACGCGAATCCGATAGTCTCAGTCACCCACCCGACTGCAGACCACGAAGGGACCCTGCCAAGCAAGCTGTAACTTGTTCTTCTTTTGGGGCAGGAGAAGAAAACACCTCATCACCTGGCTCAAACCACCGTTAAAACACTACGCCTGTCGTACAGAGCCTTGTACTTGGTTTTTGCCGACTGCAAATGTTGCTGAGCAAGCTGGCAAGTGTCAGCGATGGGGTTGCGCAGATCGACCACATAACGACTCTCCTCCTTGACAACAGGTTCCACATCGTCGGGGGGTCCACATCTGCTTCAAGATGTTGGTGGGTCCTCGTACTGTTCTGCCATACAGGAGTTCGAACGGGGAAAAGCGCATGCTTTCCTGTGGAACCTCCCTGTAGGCGAACAGTACAGCAGGGATAAAACGATCCCACTCACAAGGTTGCTCTGCACACAGGCGACGCAACATCTTTTTTAAAACGTCCCATTAAAGCGCTCGACAAGGCCATTGGCCTGCGCATGATAGGGTGACGTTGTCTCCTTGTGAACGTTGAGCAGAGTGTTCACTTCCTGCATGATTTCGGACAGAAACTGGGTCCCCTGGTCCGAAAGGATCTTCTTGGGCACGCCAGTGCGCGTCCATATCTGCCAGAGAGCTTCAGCAACAGTAGGGGCATCGATAGTCCTAAGGGGGACAGCCTCTGGGTAT
Source organism: Conus ventricosus (assembly GCA_018398815.1). NCBI lineage: Eukaryota > Metazoa > Mollusca > Gastropoda > Neogastropoda > Conidae > Conus > Conus ventricosus. The sequence continues at coordinate 48,395,458 of CM031601.1, forward strand.
CGAGTCGTGTAGTCAACCACTACCAAAATGTAGCGGTGACCGCGATCGGATGGTGGATTAATGGGTCCACCAGGTCGACACCAACCTTGCTGAATGGCTCCCCAACCAGTGGCACTGACCCTAGGGGAACACGCGTCAAGCGACCCTTGGGCGTTGTCCGTTGGCAGACATCGCAACTGGGCGCAATACTGCCTAACCTGTGAGTTATCCCCGGCCAGAAGAAGTCCTGTCTTAACTCGCTCGAGAGTCCGCTTTGAGCCCATATGACCTGCCATAGGTGAATCATGGGCCTGCCGGAGAACAGATTTCTCTCAAGCTTTGGGGAAACGACTAGCTGCTTGGCCACCCTATCTGCCTGAGTGAAGACCCTAAAGAGGATTCCCTTGTGGAGCTTAAAGCTCACCTTGGCGTGTCGGGCCGACTGAGCGGACGATCAAACCAGTTGTCGCAGGCGTTGGACATCCAAGTCCCTGGCCTGAAGACGGACCATGGTAGCAGGATCGGCCCTTGCCAGAACCTCGTCAGAGATCGGCTGAAGAACGGGACGCAATTCCTGTTCCTGCTTCTTAGCTTTGGCGCGTGTGGTAACTCCCACCACGCCTGTACGGGCAGATCCGTAGACACGGACTGACTGCGTCCGTCTGCAAAGGTGATAGTATTCCCTATGAGAAGGGAATACATAAGGTCGCTCCACCGCGATGGCCCATTACTTCGCCACAGAAGTAGGGGTGGAGATAGAAATGAGTACAGAAGGACGGGTGGAGGTGAAACCACCTCCAACCCGCACACATCAAAAACTGGCACCCCGCTGAGCCTCAGGGGAAACCAAATCCTTATCCACAAAGAGCGTTGATGCTCCCGAATCCCTTATGGTGTCGACCAAGGATGAACCAACAACAGAAAGAAACACTGGACACTCTGTACCACCAGAATCTGGGATGGACCCCAACGTTAGCCGAGGCACGAGGACGCTGGAAAGGACTAGCCCATGACTACCGGCGGCTTTAGGGCAATCTTTCCTAATGTGGCCGGGACGACCACAAAGAAAACACAGTCAGGGTGCTGAGGTCCCCGATGAACCGCCTCCCTTTGTTCGACCCGCTAGCAGTCGTCGGCGCCTTATTGCCACTAAATCCTGCGAGGGTCTTCCTGTCCTATCTGGCCGATGCCCATAAGCTCTAGGGGCTTCAGCAAACACCTCGGCGGTATGAATCGCAGCCGTGAAATCCTGTGGCGCTGTCTCGCCTATACGGATCCTCAACTCTGGGGACACGGTGTTGGTAAGCTGTTCGATGAGAATCAGATCCTCAAGCTCTAGCTAGCCAACTGACGCCAGTAACCCTAGCTTTTTTGCGCAGCCTATCTCCAAACTGCACGAAGGTCTCATCGTTATTCTTTTTCATGGACCTGAACTTCCTCCTGTACGTCTCTGGGGTAAGGTGGAAACGTTTACGCAGAGCCAACTGCATGTCTGCATAAGACGCGCCTTCATTTAGAGTTAGCACACACTCCCTTGCAGCACCTGATAATCCAAAAAAAGGTGCATGGCCTTTTGTTCCTCGGACAATTGGTACGAACTTGCTACCTTGTCAAAATGCTCCAAGTACATATGAATGTCCTCACTAGTCTGAACTCTGGAAGCTTTAATTTTGGGCCTCTAACTCTATCATTTGCCTGTCGATCAACCCCCTGATTTACAGATGCGGGAGTCCGCGAAAGAAGTTGTTCCATCTCTTCCCTATGCAGAGCTTCCTGTCTGGCAGCCTCCTCTCTGCGCAGAGCTTCCTGTCTGGCAGCCTCTTCCCTACGCTGATCTAACTCTTCCCGACGGAAGGCTTCCTGTCTGACAGCCTCTTCCCTACGCAGCGTAGCCTCTTCCTTACGCAAGCTTCCTGTCTGGCAGTCTCCTCTCTGCGCAGAGCCTCCATCCTATCTAGCTCTTCCCGACGGAGGGCTTCCTGTCGGGCAGCCTCTTCCCTACGCAGAGCCTCATCCTCTCGTCGCTGTCGCTCCAGAAACATCAGGACAGAGGCGATATCCTGGGCAGGATTCACCACTCCCGACACGGGAGGAAGACCCGTTTGGTCCGTCCCTTGGGTCTCGACTTCCCATGAGGAAAGTCTCCCGGGGCATGCTCCTTACAAGGGGAAGCATGGAGAGGAGAAGGTTTCGGTCTCTGCGACCCAACAGAAGCCCACAGTGCTTAACCATACTCTGACGCATCCGAGCGGACGCGTCAGGTGGGGTCTCGACAGAAAGATCCCCCAGCGAAGAAGTAGTGAAAGTACTCGCTGGACTATCGGCTACAGCACTGGAATAAGTAGAAGTCACTGTAGTCGAAGTACTGGTACTAATTGTAGGGACTACATTTTGAAGATCTTTCTTCTTCGACGCACGCGTCGCCATACCACCAGCACCAGACGTTGCCATGACAACTATATCCTACGGTTCTCAAATACAGGGGAAAGACAATTCCACTTGAAAGAAACAAATACCGCTCGGATATGTCACGTCTCTTGGTGACTGACTGAGAAACAGCAAATAAAAAAAATGTCAACGTACAATGTCCGGGCTGCTCCACTCTGGCAACACCGCGCTCCCACAACACGAGCAACAGTGCGGGGGGGCTCACCGACCAAAAAAAAAAAAAAAAAAAAGACAGAACGGAATCCGGAGAAGAAAAAAAAATGACACTAACGTCTGATACACCCACCTGTACTCAATACCCACCTGGTAAAGAAAACTGGTTAACTACAAAACAAGAATGGCAGACTGAGTGGCAACCGAAAGAAAAGTCTTACGGCCGTACCTGCGTGAGGCACCCGGCGGAAAGAGGTCTGGACGCGGTCGATCCCCCTTCATCTTAACTCGACTCCCAGTCACACCGGATGTTCTTTCAGGCCACCAAAAGACTCCCTACACACTAGAGTCAGAGCGGACGCGTCAGGTGGGGTCTCGACAGAAAGATCCCCCAGCAAAGAAGTAGTGAAAGTACTCGCTGGACTATCGGCTACAGCACTGGAATAAGTAGAAGTCACTGTAGTCGAATTTACTGGTACTAATTGTAGGGACTACATTTTGAAGACCTTTTTCTTCGACGCACGCGTCGCCATACCACCAGCACCGGACGTTGCCATGACAACTATATCCTACGGTTCTCAAATACAGGGGAAAGACAATTCCACTTGAAAGAAACAATACCGCTCGGATATGTCACGTCTCTTGGTGACTGACTGAGAAACAGCAAATAAAAAAAATGTCAACGTACAATGTCCCAGGCTGCTCCCACTCTGGCAACACCGCGCTCCACACATGAGCAACAGTGCGGTGGGGCTCACCGACAAAAAAAAAAAAAAAAAAATGTCCAGGCTGCTCCCACTCTGGCAACACACCGCGCTCCACAACACGAGCAACAGTGCGGGGGGGCTCACCGACCAAAAAAAAATAAAATAAAAAATGACAGACGGAATCCGGAGAAAAAAAATGACACTAACGTCCGATACACCCCCTGTACTCAATACCCACCTGGTAAAGAAAACTGGTTAACTACAAAACAAGAATGGCAGACTGAGTGGCAACAGAAAGAAAAGTCTTACGGCCGTACCTGCGTGAGGCACCCGGCGGAAAGAGGTCTGGACGCGGTCGATCCCCCTTCGTCTTAACTCGACTCCCCAGTCATACCGGATGTTCTTTCAGGCCACCAAAAGACTCCCTACACACTAGAGTCCCCCAGCCAACCACCCACAAACAAACACGACAAACTGACTAAACATATACAAAACAGACAGAACTGGACAGGCACTCCACGAAACGAGAGAGACAGTCAGAACCCTTCACATCCCGGACGAGCCCCCCAAATGTCACGACCGACCTCTGGAGGTCTGCCCTGACAGGATCGGTCTAGATGGGAGTGAAGGGAGTGACTGACCTCGCACGCCTCGCAAGAGACCACACAAGAAAGATTACGATACAATACACCATTTATTCACACCAACACACACATAGTCACAAATAAGCATTTTAACACACCACAACATGCACAATCACAATTGAATTAAGCCTTTCAACACACACAACATACACATAGTCACAAACAAGCATTTCAACGCACACAACATAACCATAATCATAAATGATCATTTCCGACATCATTCCTTTCCGTGCTTCATGTGGTTCCCCCACACCTCTGTCTCTCCAAAGTCCTCTGAGAGAACCGTGTCGACTCAGGTGCCTCAAACCGGGTCTGTTCCCGAACAGAGTCTTTCAATGCCGACACCCCCGACACCCACACACACCCAAATTGCACGACACAGAGCGAACCACACTGGTGACATGGCTGTAGGAAGTCCGAGGACAGTGGAGAACGCGTCCCGTGGGACGAGGCGTTGTCGCTGAAGGTCTCGACAGGGGTTAGGACCATCCAGCGAAGTCCACACGCTCCCTCCACTGCGCGGCCCCAACAGCGCAAGCTTCGGGTGAAACCCCCGGGAGGAGAGAACACGGAAGGAACTGGAAGGAAAGAAGAAAGGGTACTGGAACCCCGCAGTCAGTACGGTCTGAAATTTGCTGCTTAATCCTAACAGCCACTCGCATGGTGGGCGAGGGGAGGTGTTTGCTGAATACATTAGTAACACCAGCTCAACACAGACCTGAGCATAACACAGTAAACAAACCAAATGAGGAATGTTCGCTAAAGGTCTCCTCACACGAAGCAGGTAAGAGGTTACATTAACAGGCTAAACAAACGATTTATATCTTCATCCTTCCCTCACTCACGTTCACATTTTCCTTTCTTAGGAACTGAACTAATACAGCAACCATTGCTTTATAACTGCCACCACATTTGCAAATAATAATAATTCAATGGCACAATTATCCCCACATTTTATAGCAACATTTCAAAAATAACAATTCTCCAACCACGCATCCAAACGACTAATCATGCGTACGCACGCTCGCAAACATAAAACTCGTTCCCCTTGCACACACAAACAGACGGTGGCCGAAGATAAGAGACCGGTGATTGTGACAGGGCGGACGAGCGAGACCAAGCAAATTCCAACCCTGAATCACCAGGTTCTCCCCCATCCCCACCGACTACCGCATCACCAGATGCATAAAAAGGAGAAAGACTTTTGGATATAATTTTGACTGGCCAGGTTAAAGATTGAATTAACCAGAAAAAATGGTCTCGAACAATATTTCTTTTATAATTTTGAAAACCAAAAGAAATTGCGCAAAAGAGAAGAATTAGCCGGCTAACAACAAAAAAAACCAAACAAACCACGAAACTGATGCTTACCAGCTACCCGTGGTGACCCAAAAGTGGCGGGTCAAGCGACTCTCTGCCCTCTGTCCAGTCGAGAGGACAGCAGAGCAGATGCGGAAAAGAGATGACGTGATGTCCCTCCCCTACAGGCCGACTGTAGGAATGAAGGTACCGACCGTACCTTCGACGAAGTGGTAAAGAACCAGAACCGGAGCGGGCGCTCCCAGGGACATCTTCCGCTCGAGTGAAGAGAAAAACCTGCCTAAACGATGGCAGCCAAGATGCCACGCTACGTCACAGTGAGAATACCTCAAGCCTAAGAGGAATGATGCACGTGCGGCAGGTAAAAAGACAGGTGAGAGGCCGATAGAGACAGCCAGTTCAAGCGAAAGGTACCAGCCACCCGTGAACCTACAGGATGAATTGCACGGCAGTGGAATTAGAGAAGAGAGAGAGAAAGTAAACCTAACCTGAGCTGAACGACATTAAGGTGCAAACGCACCACAAGCCACATTAAGGGACGGATACATGACAACAACAACGACAATAAATAAATGAATAATTCCACCACCCTAGATGGGTCAATCGTCATAGGCCTCGTGATAAACTCGTGACACCTTGAGTGAGGTCTTCTATTGCTTAGAAATGCTTTCACTTTCACAAACCTCATTTTTTAGATCCTTTTCTCATACAGATCACTTCTTTCTCATTATCAGTCCCCTAATTTTGACACACACTCCTTCCTCCTAAAAAAACAACACAAAAAACAACTACCCAGACCATACATGCAAGGCTGTGCAGCCATGTGTTGTTGTTGCATAGGCAGCCATTGTAAATCGGTGACAAGGCTGCAGGATGTAAATGTCTTGAAAGTTCCATACTACTAAAAGCAAATCCAAGCTTGCTCTAAAAGGCATGCCGCGCAGCCCTGCAAGGGGACGCAACTTTCTGAAAGCACATGTCAACATGAATTCCAGCGGAATACAGTAAAATTGTTTGCTTGTGTGTCTTTACTAACGTTTGTACTGTCATTAAGTCTAATGCTTGCATGACCTCTCTCATAATAGGTAGTGAGATTAACTAACATTCAGCTGAGGAGTCTTCAACTGTCATCACGTAAGAACCACCAATTCAAGCATCTGTCCATCCTTGGACGCCGGAGGCAGCATTTCCACAGGCATTGAAAATGGAATGAAACTAAAATCTACATTGTTGTGTCTGCATGGCATGATGGATCACAGAATTTTTGTTTTCTGACTTTAAACAAAAGCCAACAAAAACAGGATGAAAATGATGGTTTATATGGTGTGGATATTTCTTTTACAATGATAGCACAGAAGTGATAGCGTATGCACACACACACACACACACACACACACACACACACACACACATACACACTAAAGTACATAATCAGCATTGTTTGGTGATTTTTTTTCTTATGGTTAAAAAAAACTTTATCAAAAGAACTGATTCTTAAAATCTACACTCTGAATTTCTCACAAAGAGGACAGGTTTCCCGAGATTCAAAAAGGTAAAAGCACAATGTCACTTTGAGACAGCAATTTCTTCTTTATTCAATAAAACTCTGTCATGCTAAAAAGCTAACCAGCGAGCTGATAGTTCACTGACTGAGGAGTCAATGGCTGAATTATCAAAAATTGCATTCTAAGAACTCTTCTGTATCCATGGCTTATCAACCAAACTGGCATTCTACAAAAGGCAGCTGAGGGGACAGTATGATCTCCAAACACTGTTCAGTAAGCCGGATAAATATTTCAGCAGTTAATCAACAAGCACAAAACACACAAGTATGGTATTAAAGACACTTTCACATGAAAAAAAATCCAGTGATATGACGTTCAAATAACAGTACATTTGAGCTGGAATGCCAATTTGGGTTCTTCATCCAGTGAAAAGCGTGACTGAAACGCAAACAGTGAAAAATTAGAGATTCTGTGCACTAAAAAAAGGGACTACAGCTGTATCAAAACACTAAAAATGAAAACTCCACACAAACTAGAAAACTCCACACAAACCACAAGTTACAAGCCAACACATGAATTTCAGGTCACAACAAATCAAATTCGGCTGCTGTTCTGATGGAGGGACAATGGACATGTGGTGTGTGTGTGAGAGAGAGAGAGAGAGAGAGAGAGAGAGTTGTATCACTATGCTGTACTTGTCCTCTTTACATTAGACGTGTGTGTGTATGTGGAGACAGAAAGAGCAAGCAGTGAATGAGATAGAGATTTTTGGGTTGTCTCCCTTCAGAGTGTACACAAAATACAATACTCCATTCCAGCGCCAGCCACTTTTTTCTGTCTTCTTTCCTGCCAACAGAAGGGCACTGGTTTGCCCATCAAGGTAAATGGTGACGCCAAATGTGGTTATTAATAACTCTGTGGTTTCCATTGGCTGTTGAAGGCTTCCACTGAGATAAAGCAACCATCCCTGAAATTCTACAGCAGCTAGAGACATGGTGTCCGAACTGCTACTCCTTTCCCCTTACATAAGATAAGATAATGTTGCTTATAGCCCAGCCAACCGCAAAGGGCCACATCAGGGCTTCCCCTTACATTCAAATTAACACGGTCTCTGACACAAACCTGAAAATCCATTGCCCTTTACAGTTAAGCCATAATCAGCCACTATTTGTACATCTTTTCTTGACGTCTCTCATTTTTTTAAGTATCCCGCCAACACACGACCGCACAGTGTAACATTACTTTGCCTTCAATCCAGAAACAAAATGGTGATGGCCCACTTTTGAGGCAAAGTTAGCACAAGATCCCATGATGTCAACATTGTCTACAAGCATATCAAAAACATGACCAATGCTCAACAGATTCTATTGCCCCCCCCCCCCCACCTCCACCCCTTTCTTTTTCTATCCTTACCCTATGACCTTTTTTTTTCTGCGGAAATTTTGCTCTTATGTGGATTCGCATTTTTATATTTTCAAATCTGCAGTTTCATGGAAGAGTAGGAGCCCTGGGTTTCCTCCCTGTGCTGGGTGCATACAGGGCAAGGGGTCGTGATTCGTTGTTCTGTCTGACGGGCCAACATTACTCACATCATGACTCAAGGTCTGGGGGAGTGGAGAGAAACACACAAAAACAGTCACAAGTGTATGTGAAGAGGAAGGCATGCATATATGTGTTTAGCATGAGCATGTGTGTGTGTGTGTGTGTGTGTTGTGTGTGTGTCTACATTCATGCCGTACTTTCAACAGTGTGGTGAAATATCATTCAACTTTAGTTTCACTTTCGTTTCTCTTGAGCCAACATCAGTAAATGTCTATAAATTGCTCTTCACTCCACGACTGCAGTATTACATTACTCCAACATCGACAGACTTTTTATCACTCAGCCTAGCTAATATTGAATCAAGAGCAACCTAACTACAGCCAAACATGCACACTCTCACATTCAACCCATCGCAGCTTTTGCACTCCCATGCAGACATCCATACCTTCTGGGTTCATGATCAGCTGTACCTTGGGATGAGTTTCGTCTCCATGAGCTGATATGATGCACATGGTGGTTTCACTGCATCAGACAGCTACTTCAGTAGCTGTACCCTGTCAGCGTGGGGATCCTGGGGCCTCTTTCAGTGCAAATAGCCCCCATCCCCATCCCCTCCATCCAGTAATTCTGTTCTTTTTCTGTCACTTTCTTTGACCCGGTGTTTTCTTTCATTTTGGTCTTTTTTCACTATCGTCTACAGTCTTTCTGTCTTTGGTGAATGTTCTCCTGTCTTTGTTCAGGACACTCTTTTGACGCTTCCTTTCTAGTCACAGTTTACAACATGCCAGCTTTTTTGCTGTGGTCTGGTGACTAAAAAGTGAACATTGGAGACAGTGTCCAGACTGGTTGCTTGCTGCTCAATCTGTAGTTTTTTCTCTCCTTCAAGGTTTTGTGTGTAAATTTTGTTACATGTAAATTTCTTATGCTTAATTTCTTACTTTTTTTCTTTCTGTCTGTTTTGGCTTTGAATGTGAAGTCACAAGGAATGACAGGCTCTCAGCAGATCCTAGTCTTCTCCACCTTCAGAATGTTTGCTAATTCTTTCGCTACCATGTCGTTAACTGCTTCTGTCACCTGTTACTCATGTTTGTCTTTGCTGTTTGTTGGTTTTCAAGTTGTGTGGTTTTCAAGTTGTGATCTCTTTCCCCTGCATGTCTTGAGCCCTAAGCAGGCCCTCTGAGTGGTCAGCTGTGCTTTAATGATACATGATTAAAGCTACACCCGTTTGCTGCCATAGTTCCACACATGATCACGTCGGCAGTGTCAGAGCCCAGTCCCATACAGCCAACTCTTCATGATGTTCTTCTCCCTCTCGCGAGCAGCACGCACTCCTCGGGTCCATGGGATTCTGGTTCGTAGGTCGAGGTGGTGAGCTCCGCTGGGGATGATAACGGCATGAGGTAAGGGGAAAGGAGTGCAGGACGCCGCTGCCTGACCAGGGGTCGAGTAGTCCGTTGCTGTACAACAGAACACCGTCATGTTCAGTGACAGTAAATGACACAACATATGAAAGAACAAAAACACTAAACCATCTTTTTCAATGCTATATCATTCTTTACAGTGTATGTCTGTGAACACTGTTGCAATTTCATGCAAGTATACAAATACAAATCTGGTACACATAAACAAACACACTGATCTAAATGTTGTGTTTGTTTTTAAACTGCAAAAAGTAAAAAAAACACATAAAAATAATCCTTCATGTGATTCAAATGAAAAAACGTGATCTCAATGTCAAAGCATTCAAAAAAGAAAAACGGCATTTTCAAAACTCACGAAGGGTTCTCAACCACCCATAATAAAGTATGGTTACTGCCAGACACTGAATATGTAGTTTGGGAAGAATATACTTTGTAGACAATTTTACATTCACTGAAAGGATGCTTTAAAAGAAAGCTTTTCAGGAAACATCAGTGTATAGAGCAATATTCTAAACAATTCTGCAACATCAGTGCCGACTCTTTTCTTATTGTTATTGCCAGAAAATGATTTTGTTGTCTGAGAAGAAATTATTTTGTGTATAATTTTGCTTTCAGTGACACAGACGATGGGTTAAAAGAAAGAATTTTAAACATATCAGTGCTTAATGTAAGACTTAGAAAACACATAACATCAGCACTGGCCTTTCCCCCCCCCCCAATACTTTGAATTATCTATGGCTGCCACTCATTTGATGTCTTCAAACAGCTGCTCTTTGAGAAGCCATGAAAGCAGTCTTCACAGCCAACAGCCAATCACAATATCCAACAGCCAATCACAGTATCCAACAGCCAACAGCCAATCACAATATCCAACAGCCAATCACAATATCCAACAGCCAATCACAATATCCAACAGCCAACAGCCAATCACAATATCCAACAGCCAACAGCCAATCACAGTATCCAACGGAATCCATTTGAGAAGAGAAAACAAGCTGTCATCATGGTGTCTGATTGTTGAAAAAAGTTGTCTTTCAAAAATAAATTTCAGACACCTTGGACTGTATGATTTCATCTTCAATGATTAAACATTTCTTAACAGGACGGGGGAAAAAATGCACTCATTGTGGGCAAAAATTGTTAAAAGTTGAGGAATTTCAAAGGGTGAAAAGATTGCTTCTGTTCTGGAATGCACAATTTGCTCACATAAACACAGCTGCCAGGGCTCTCACATGCACAAAGGGTAGAATTGAAATTCAGAGTATGGTATTCCCAATTCACACACAGCACTCATGTGCAAAATCACATCAATTGCACTTTCAGATGCTTTGCTTCACACATAACATGATAGCAGACTAAGTAGACAGAAATCACCAGCCGCCATAACAAAGTGGTTAGCATCACTGAATCCGTTTGGCAGGTCATGGGTTCAATTTCCATCAGAGCCATGTGGGATTTGTCTGCCCCGTCAGGCTCCTACCCAGAGTTGAGTTTGCTGTGGGCTCAGCTGGGAAGACTGGGTTTCCGAGTTTCAACCTCTTAATCAGCCGAGTTTCAACCTCTTAATCAGTGCGTCTCTGAGTACATATTTTGTTCCTCAAATTTCATGACCAGTGCTGCAGGTGTCTGTATCTCTTAGGCCTGGTTGACGGCAGATATATTATGAAAGTAAGCATACAGCACACCCTGTCATGCAGTCTCAGACCAGAATGGAAATCTGTAGCTCATCTTCATCATCCTCATTCCATCGATCAGCATACCAAAACAAATCTCAAATTCTGTGGCCCTTCATGGTGACCTAGTTTCAGTGTCCTCTCCATGTCTATGACCTTTGTTTGATTTTGTCAGGGTCACCGTATCGGGCTGTCATTGGATGGACGTGGGGCGCCCTCCGAAGGGACAGCTCACTCACGCCAGCTCCCAACTAAAGTAATTATGTCATCAGTAGGGGCTTAGTAAGGTGGTGTCCTGCATAGTTGGATGAGAACACTGAACACCACTGAAGTGCAGCAGCAGTGCAGTGTCTCCTCCGTGGGTTTGCTTCTTGACGACTTGACACTGACTGTTCCATGTGGATTGCCGGCGGGCAGAACCGGCTGTGGTTGTGGTTGTGGTGTCAAAGTGGGCAGAGAGTGCACTGCCACTGAAGTGGCACAGAAGATAGGATAGCAAAACAAAAACAAAAAAGACAGAAATCTTAGTAATCAATGTGTGATTTTGACTTGACCAACGAAAAACAAACAAAAAATGTCTGGAATGAAACTTATCGATAAGGAGGCATAGTCATGATTGTCCTGACTCCCCTTTTTTTCTACCTCCTCACTAAACTTCACCATTTTTTCTTTGATGAAAAAAGTCTACAGCTGAAAGATCTCAGTTGTTTTGGTTCTGTGTAAGCTACTGCTAAGTCAATGAAGTTTTCCTTCTTTTTCTCTTCTTTTTTTTTGGCATGCATTTCATCACAGTGTGTTAACAGCACAGAACTGTTAATGAAATCATATCATGTTACACCAAACACTTAGCTCCTGGTAGCTCTGCAAAACCAGATTGTATTATCAAGACTCTGTTAAGTGGACACTACCGAATATTGAACGGAGTGTTTCCTATTGAAGACATTCAATTTGATTCAAACTTTGCCAAACTGAGCATCCAGACCTCCTCCACCCAGCGCCCACACCTGAAGATGATGTTGGAGGCTGACGCGATGTCTTTGCCCCAGTAGCTGAGGGACATCCAGTCTTTTCGGGGCAGATCCCCCAGGCCGCCTTGCAGCGAGCGGCATACGCATCAAAATCCCAGGCCATCTTGAAGAACATGGTGGTGTTCTTGCAGCACAAGGGCATGACCATCTCCGTGCAGGCCTGTCAACAGGCGTGCATAGCGTCCACAGCCTTGAAGAGACAGTGGAGTGAAAACCTACATATGTGTCTGTCAACAGCAGAGAAAAATATCAGTAGCCTGAGAGACAGGAGAGAGCGAGGAAAAACATCTGTGTCTGCCAATATCCTTTGCCTTCTTCTGGATTTGGTTCTCCCCATGAATCACTTTGGGCTCAGCTTTTTGTCTCTCCTTTCCCTTCCTTCGTCCCTACTTCTGAGGTGGGGGGGGGGGGGGGGGGGGGGGGGGGGGGGGGTGTCGGTCTAACCCAGTCTTCTTATCTCCTTCAAAACTTAACAAAAAATTTTAATCTAATTTTCAAAAAAAAGAAATGAAGAATAGAAAAGGAGAAAAGATGGAGAAAAGGAGATTTAAAATAGAGAGAGAGGGGAGAGAGAGAGAGAAGAGAGAGGAGAGAGAGAGAGAGAGAGAGAGAGAGAGAGAGAGAGAGAGAGAGTAACAAAAGTTGAGAGAATAATAAAAGAGAAGAGAAGAATAAACAAGGAAATAAGCAAAGTGCCCCCCCCCCTTCCCCCCTTCCACCACCACCCTCCCACTGCACTCGTCCCTCCAGTAAGGTTCAGTGCCACATTGGCTCAGGAAGGGGTTTTTCCCTTTCGCTGATACCAGCTCGAGAATTCTTTGTCTTAGCACATGCTGTTTTTCTGTCACTTTGTGCCTTTGGTTTCAAGGAGAAAGTGGACTAAGCCTTTTCACCTCCAGACTAAGCATGGAAACCATGTGTAGGGCCATTTGTGGCCAATGACACCAAGTTCTAGTTGGGGGAAGTGTACAACGACATTCTCATGCGGCATCAATGTCTCTTCCCTGTATCAGGTAAGCTTGTTTCCAAACACCCTTTTTGATATTCTGGCGTTTGTTTGGACAGGTAAGTGTGAGGAAAAGGAATGTGACCACTACAAGAAGTCTTACAATAAACTTACCCAAACAATGCAAAAACTGAGCTAGTGCCAGTATGCCGCAATGAAGCAAACTCTTTTCATACTCATGCAATCATGAACCTGTTTTGCGGTTTAGATTTGTGGGTTGTCATTGCCAAGCATTTCACTTGGGGCATAGTTTATACATGTATGGGTCTGGCATTATCTGCTGACAGCTGTTCTGTTTACTCCTGTCTGAAGAGCTTGTATCTGGACAGCTGTCCAGAAAATGTTTCACCTTCAATCAAAAAAAAAAAAAAAGTGCAGATCCTTTCCATAAATTTGTAGGTTGTGAGCACTGATGTGAAGTCTGCTGAGATCATATCTCTGTTAAAAGTTTTTCACTTTCGTTATGCTTTTTCTGTTCAATCTTCAGTAATTTCACTGTAAAAGTATTGTCTTGGAGTGCTACCTTTTTGTTATTTTCAGAAGTCCGTTTACTTAGATTCTAGTACCTTTTAAACTACATATTTGTGTATGTGTTGAGTATGAGTGTCTGCAGTACACACATTTGTGATGACATTTGTGATACTTAGATTCAAGTACCTTTTAAACTACACATTTATGTATGTGTTGAGTATGGGTGTGTGCAGTGCACACATTTGTGATGACATTTGTGATGGCTTGATGTGTTGATGTGAGGAGGTGCGGCGTGGCAAGAGCAGGTATGTGGAGTGTTGATGTGTTGATGTGTTGGTGTGCATTGGTGGTTCTGAATGCAAACAGGTGTTTGATTTTTTTTTCTTATGTTTTTGTCTTTGTAAACACTCTGAGCTCAGCAGAAAGGAGGTGCATGTTAATCTTCATTATTTTGTATTATCATTACCTACTGCTATTTCTACAGACTGAATTCAGAGTT
>CM031601.1:48412353-48422353 GCA_018398815.1 Conus ventricosus
AAAATTTTCAATTCGACACATACCCTTAAACAAACAGATTTTTTTCACGAAACATAAAACGGGGTGCAGCCCGATTGCCCTTTGCGGCCCCGGCTGGCTTAAGCAACATTATCTTATCTTTTTTCAACAACCTGAATAGCTACAGACCAAATTCAATCAGTTTTTTTCACAGGGTAAATTTTTGAACCTGCATTTTATCTTATTATCTATCAGCTCAAAGTCTTTCTAAATTCTTAAACTTTTTGCACAGGTTTTTACAAGGTTGCAAAAGGGGGTTTAATGCACAGGTTTATTTTCACCCCCTTTTCCTCAAAAAACGGTTCCCTCAAACAAACTTCGAGCGTATGATTTTTGTTTCAAAAAACCCATGTTATTGTTTGTACAACCAGAAAAAAAAATTACCCGAATTTTTTTTCACTTTCAAATCAAAAACTGACCAATTTGATACTAATATAATTTTGTGATATATATACTTTTAAGTTTAAACAAAATTTTAAGATCACGTCCTTCAGTATTTTTAACTCAATGTGATTTACTTTCTTAAACGCCACCACAAAAAATTTTTTAAATTACAGCTAATTAAAAACCGGGTACTTTTGTGGTTTTTCTCCCATTTAAAAAAATCTCTGCTAATTTACTGTAAAGGTATGGTGATAAAAAAAAAAAAATTATAAAAAAAAATCCTTGTAAAAAAACAACAGCCACACATAGACAGACTTCATGCCAAAAGGGCTTATGGCAACAAATAATCATTACCCTGTGTGTTACATTTTAATATAAACCCTGCTTTTCCCACGTCAATTGCTAGGTGAACCGACCCTGAAAAGGCACACACAAATTTCAAATGCATAATTTTGGATTAAAAAATATGCTTCATAAACGCAAGTTATAAATATCAACAATTCCTTTTGAAGACTAAACTTTGGAATAATCGGTTTTGGATTAAAAAAAAAATTGTCACAGACCTTCCAATGGTCGCTGCTTATCACATAGGAGGGAAAATAGGGGTCATATCTACAACATAAAAACACCATCACTTCGGGAATGTTTAGAAAAACCCCACTGGCATTCTCCGGGGCGTACTCACACCACAGTGTCACAACCGGGTTCACCTGTCACTCACCAAAGACATTTTGGCAGGGGGACCAAGGGGGCACCAAAAGTTCCCACCACGCGAGACCCTTTCTGAACCCTCCCCACAATGGGGAAAAAACTGTCACTTCAAACACCCCAAAAAAAAGCCAATGGGGGGAGGCTGCTAGGGCTCGAAAAAACACCCCGGGCTTTAACTCACTTTGGATATCTAAAGTTTGAAAAGACAACCAAATTTTAACATTCATTGTACCTACACATTGAAAAGCACACTCATTTTAACATTTTTTTTGGAATCACAGCATGAAAAGACCCCTCATTTTAACTTCACTTGGTTCCCTACAGCTTTAAAAAGAACACTCCCTTTTAAAGTTTCACTTAGAACCTACACACTGAAAAGAACAAGCTTTTTAACATTACCTAATATCACAGAAATGAAAAACACACAGCACTTAAGTTTCCCTTGGATCCCCACGACTGAAAAACACACGTTTTAACTTTCATTTGGATATTAAAAGCATTGAAAAGACACACTGCACTTTAGATTCACTGGAAACCTACCACGAAAAGACACACGCACTTTAAATTCATTTTACAACCCCCAGGAAATGACCCCGCAATTTAAGATTCACTTAGATCCCTACAACTGAAAAAAACACACTGCCTTTAAATTTATTTCGATATACACACGAAAAGACACATTTTTTTTTAATATTCACTTTACTTACCTACAGTTAAAAACTCCCGCATTTAAGATTATAAAACCCTACAGCATTAAAAAGACATACCGCATTTTAAAATTTATTTAGACCCCTACCACTGAAAAGACACACGCACTTAAGATTCACTAGTACCTGCCATCGAAAAGCACCGCGCTTAAATTCACTTTAATCCCCTACACATCAAAAAGACCACTGCGCGTTAAATTACTTACATACCTCAGCACTAAAAAGACACACGCGCTTAAAATTCACTCAATACCAAGCACAAAAAGACAAACCCCTTTAAGATTCATTTGATACCTACACACTGAAAAGACACACCACATTTTAAATTACTTAAAACCTACACACGAAAAAACACACTCGTTTAACATTCCTTCGATACTTACACACTGAAAAAAACCCCCATTTTTAAATTCACTCAGTACCTACAGCATGAAAAACACACGCACTTTAAGATTCACTTAAACCCTACAGCACTGAAAAACACCCCGGCTGTAAGATTCACTTAATTATACCTGACATGAAAAGATACACCCCCTTTAAGATCATTGATACCTACACACGAAAGACACACAGCCTGAAGATTCCTTAGATGTATCCTAACACTAAAAAGACCACAAAAATTTTAAGATTCACTTAGATACCCTACGCAGAAAACAAAACATGTTTTGAGATCACGTAAAACCCTTGGGCACTGAAAAGACAGGCCCAAAAGTTACTTGAACCCCCAAGGGCAAGAAAAAACACCATTTGATGGGATTTCCTTGAATAAATTTTTTAAAGGACTCTAAAAATGCACAAACATTATAATTCGCCTTGATTCAGGGGCACTGAAAAATCATATGGTTCCATAACACCCATTTGAAACCAACACACGAAAGGCAACATGCACAAGGATCCCCTTCATAAAGGAACGAAAAACGACACCTTACAAGGTTCATTTGAATAAAGGGGGCGCTAAAAACACCACCCATATGGTTCACCATCCAAAGGGGTACAAAAAAGCCCAAAAACCAACTCTAAGTTCCCCTAGACATATCAAGGAACTATTTCTAAACATGCTCCCCTGTGTGAACGCTTTTTACCAAAAATGCAGTCCATTAGAAAACAGTTCACCGAAAGCTCAAAGATTGGGAAATACCAACCGGGTACTAAAGATCACAACCTTCGAAACCATATTCCAAATTTGAAATGAGGTATGCAGGGGAGATCAAAAACAAGTCAAAAAAAGTTTTTTAATAAATCTCCAAACAAAAATAACAAGTCTTGTGATTCATTTGTTCTTGGGGGTTTATTGTGTAAACTTTTAAAGAATATTTTAAAAGTATTTAAAAGGCCCCCCAAAAAACAGGGACAAACGAACACAAACAAAAAACGTTTTCGACCCATAGGTCTTCTTGGCATGAACGCAAACTCGGGACAAAAAAAATACGATCAATCACTTTCTTCATCCTTTTGGCCAAAGAGGGCTTTAATCTTCATTAAATTTGGATGAAAAAGGGATTGCTCTTCATTTTCGTTGCCGTACAACCTGAAAAACCCTAAGGGGTCAAACAATCATTTTTTCTTTGATTCATTTTTCTAACTTTTTTCGGCAGAGTTTTTAAAATATTTTTAAAAAATTTTTTAAGATTTCCCCCTGCTTTCCTCCTTTGAACTGTTTTTTTTTAATACATACATTCCAATAATTAAAAAACAAAAAATGCAGGACAAAGAGGGGCAGGTCCCCATACCCCCAAGAGGTTGGGGTATCTAAACCCGGGCCACATGCCCCCATAGAACCCTCCGTGCAGGTTGGCTGGAGGGGGACCAGGTTCGCTGCCAAACGATCAGCCCCGCAAATCTCCCCTCCCTGCCCCGCTTAAATATCTGCGGGAGCTTCGGGGGAGGAGACATGTATAAAAATCATTTAGAACTGCCCTTGAAAAAAACACCACTACCCGGGCCGACTCAAACTAAAATAGGCTCATAAATAAAATATCTTTTAAAAATGATCACGCACCAAATTTAACAAAAAAAGTTTTTAGAATTGAAAAGAAGAATTAATGTAATCCTTTTAAAACATTTTCTTTTATAAGTACCGATATAAACAGTAAAAAACACCACACACAACACACACACACCCAACTTTAAAAAAAACACACACATTAAAGAAAAACCCAAAACACCCACACCACCCTCTCCCCTCCTGCTGCTTCACGGTCCGACAGACGCGCTACATCACGTCCTAATTTTGGGAATTCTAGTGTTCAGGAATGGAGTGCTTAAATTTTTACCGCTTTTATTCTTTTAGTTCGACTGCACCTCAAAGCGGGGGTTTTCTACTGAGCCCAAAGGACAAAGTGGAAATTCATTACTTGTTGTGATTATTTTGGGGTTCCCTCTTTATTCCCGACCACGCACCCGGGGGCCACCAGCCAACAGCATGTAACGCGCAGAAGGAAAGGGCCACGCACAGCTGAAATTTTTGTACCTACATGTAGTGCCCGAAACTGGCGATGGCGGGGCGTAAGAACTGACTGGTGATACTCTGATTTTTGTTTTTTGTTTTCTAGTGTCTATAAAAACCATGTAAAAAAACCATGTCGCCGCCACGCGGCTCCGACCAGGGGCCCCAACATTCCCATGGACACCCCTCATTCGGGCATACTTTTGACACAGTGACCCATAAAAAAAAATTCAAGTAGCGACAAAGGGCCACTGGAGGCAATGCCCCTACACAAACCCCTGAAATTACCCATGAATCCATAAACAAGTAAAGGGGACTTTGCGAATTCCCATCAACATCATAATTTCCCCCCTTTAACTTGTCTCCCCATACCATTAACTTTGCCAAAACTTTAAGAAATTTTCAGGGCTAGAAAATCGTTTATCACACTTTTTTTAAAAAGGGGGGGGAAGTTTGAGGGAACATGCTATTGCAAGGTCCGGCTTCCTACGTTTGGTGTGGGACGAAATGCCCAAAATTTACCCCAATAAGGTCTCTTTAGCAGTGTTTTAGCACTGAATGAAAAACCCTTTTTACGAAAGAACTCTCCCCTTTCCCCTGATAAAACAGTCCAATCCAAACATCGAAGAAAAATAAATAGATCACCACACAAAGTCAAAAAACCCAAACCAGACCAACATACCCACTCATCAAAGGGCCCCCTCGACAAGCTAAAACAGACATTGCCCCTGTAAAGGGGACCACATCACCAAAATCACCAGGAACTGCACCCCCACAAAAAAGGGGACTAAACACACACCGTTTGTGGGATCAAAAAAATATTGTCCAAACCTTTTTTCAATTTAAAAGAACAGATAAAAAATAACCAAAAGTTTGCCAAAGAAAATTTAGGCCCTTAAAGTCTATGCAAATCACTATCTACCAAATTAAAACATTTAAAAAAGAAAAAAACAAATTAAATCAGATTTGGCGGCAAAAAGAATTTTTACAGATCTCAAAAAGCGGCTTGCCACCATTTTTCCCCCATAGACCCCCATTGAAACCTGCCCTTAACCCCCATCCCTGCCCCTGTTCTTTTTCCAGGTCTTAAAAGGGGCCACCTGCACAACGACGACAACACACAGATCACAATCACCCGACCCGTCAAAACCCACCCCCCCCACCCCAACCCCACCCCCCCGGTCAACCCCTCCCACCCCCTTCCAAATTAAAAACTTCTGCACCCAGCCTCTTTCCACCCCATTCCCCCCTCCTTTTCCCCTACCCAGCTGACACCCTTCTCCATGCCATCCCGCCCCTTTTCAATTAGACATGCTCCTTCTACCATCCCATTTAAATGTTTTTTATCCATACCATCTCACCTGACATCATCCATTCTTTCCATTTCCCCCAAAACCCAAAAACTACTCCCCCCCCCCCTGTGTCTCCATCAAAATCATTGGAAGAACAGACGGCTTTTGTTTTAGGGGATTCCACAAAAAAAACAGGGTGCACACAAAATGAACACATCTTCAAATCATTCAAAAAAAACAGGTGTCTGGGCCCAGGCTTGACATAAAAAAGGCTTAATCCCGCCCCCCAATCCCCAAAAGGGTTAATTATTTGCTTAGGGTCAAAAACTGTAAAGGGGGGGAGATACAAAAAACACCAAAGGGAAAGGGTCTCCTTTACTCGTCAAACGGCCTTCCCCCAAACAAAAGCGTGGCCTCGCCCTCACCCCGCATGTGGAGACTTTTTTTGATCCCCCATTTTCAATCCCCCTAAAGCTTTGGCTATGCAGGGGAAATGTCCATATTTGTAGACAACAAAAATCCCTTTTTTGCTAGGATTCCCCCCCGGAAAGACATTACAAAATTCCCCTACCACAGCCACAAAGGTTTCTAAAACTAGCGGAACATCAAATACTGTGTTAAGGGCCCCGTTACGCACGACTCCCCCCCTCTGCAAGCCCCCAAGTCAATACAAACGCACCCAAACACCCCACCCCATGTTCCCGGCCAGCGCTACTCACCACCCAAACCCACACTTTAGCGGGCGCCCGAAGCAGTACCAAAGGCCCCCCCCCCTTTTGAGAACCCCCGCTTCTCAATTCCCCAGGGCCGGGCCCCTCAGTACTTCAGTGACAACGCCAACCGCAAGCAAGGCACAGGGCCCCCAACCCTGCCCACTTACGGGACCGCTGTTCCCGCCAGGGCTCCCCCCCCCACTAGGCCTAACCTCTCAGGCCTTGGAAGCATGCGATGCTACAGCACCGGGCCTTTCTTTTGGGGAAGACTTAACAGGGAAGAGTCCCCCCTTCCACACACACCCCGCGCCGGTGTGGTTTTTGGTTTTTGTGTGTTTTCTGTGTGTGTTGTGCCGCGCGCGGCGGGTGTGGTTTGTGTGTGGGTGTGGTGTGGTGTGGTGTGTGTTGGTTGTGTTGTGTGTGTGTTGTAAAAATTTTTCCTTTCCTTTTCCAACGAGAATTAAACCCCGGGTAACTTGTGGGGTTTATTATGTTCTTAGGGAAAAAAACTATTTTTTTACATCGGCATCTATTTTGACATGATCACATGGGTGTGCTGAACATCTGTGTTTACTCATTTTCATAAAACCACTCGTGCACAAAACATTTCCCCCCATTTTCAGAAAAGATGAACTGGTGGGTCAAGAATCATATGTGCCTTACTGAATGTTAGACTACTTTGTGTTCAAAAAAAAAAAAAAAAAAAAAATTCTTTTTCCCCCTTCGGGGAGTGATGATTGGAACGCTCCATAAGTGCAACGCATTGTCCAAACAGACTTACCCCAAGACAATTTTTATCTGATTATCACATATAATATAAGTTCGATACAATATTGGGGGATTTTTGCTCAACATACAAATTTTGCTTTTTAGTCCTGCATACTCGTCTGTACAACCTACAGCAAATTTGTTATGCACTTAAATTGCAAGTGCATTCCAGTCACCATTTCCGAACCACCCGTTGTACCCATTACCAGTTTGTTTATTTATTTTTTTTTTTTTTTTCCTTGTTGTTGTTGTTGTTGTTATTGTGCGTTTTTTGTTGTGTTGTTGTTTTCTTATTTATTTTTCTTTTTATACTTCCTTTCTTCCCTTTTTTTTTGTTTTTCCCTTTTTCTTGTGCACTCAGGACATAAAAAAGACCAAAACCAAACTCATCCTCGAGAGTGGAAGAGAATTTGCCCCTTTAAAATCAAAAGGCTCTAAATCCTGATACCGCCCGTATCGAACCACCAAAAACCATTCCTTTTGGGGCTCTCCAATCAAACTAAATCCTACATTTGGATAAAGATTAGCGCCAGGGTTTTAATACTTCAAAAAACCCTATAAAAACAAAGAAAAAGGGCTTCTATGATGTCAGTGAATCTCTAACTTCAAAACACTTTCCCCCAAAACACATGACAAGAAACAGGGGGAACAAATACACTGAACAAATCAGATCCCTTTTAATCGGGGTTTTCTACAACCCACAGAAAGATCACGGGCTGAAAATTTGTTCATTTAAACCGTTTTTTTAAATTAAAAAGATTTTTACTCGGGGACTTTAAGAATCTTTGAAACAAAAACCCCCAAGGACCAACGATAAGTGGTTGAATTTAATCAATTTAAACAAACACCCCCCAAGTAACACCAAATTCAAAGACAATCTTTACCAATCTAACTCAAAAAAATAACAACAGAACTTTTGTACCTCCTCTTTTAGTGATCATTACCCCGTGTGGTTTAAGGGCAAAAAGGGGGGAAAAAACCCAAAACCGGGCCCCAAAACCCCTAACCTATCGTTTCTTCTCAAAATTTAACGAAAAAAACTTTTTGCTTTATTAATGAAAACAAATTTAAAACATAACAATATTTCTGATCCGGAATTCAGCGATTGTTTTTATCGAAATTTTACAGAAACTAAAACGACATGCTCCTTAAAAACAATCAGGGGAAAGCAATTCCAACCACCGTGACCGAAAAAAAATTACAGGGGGCTGCTACCTTAAGACCTTTGAAAGAACAGGCAAAGAAAAAACAAATCACTAAAAACCAATAAACCCTTTAGAACCGGAAAAAACTAAATACTATCGCGAGTTTTTAATCCAAAAAAAACCAAAAATGGTTTGGGAAGCAAAAAACCAGCTTAACAACAACAGTTTTTCTTCAAAAATCAACGTTATCAAAGGTATTTCTGTGAAAAACTTAACACCACTTCTCACCTTTCCCAAAACATTTTTTACTACTGATCATTCAGGCTAAGAAAATTAAAAAAACCCATCAATTTTGTCAACAAAAAAAACCGTCCTGAAAAAAACATTCCATATAACTGTGCACGAGGTGTATCTACCTACTTCACCAAACATCCCGAACACTTTGGGTAAGGCAAAGACAAAATTCTGAAAAATTTCCCGGTCCATTTTTAACTGACACTTAACTATTTTTTAAACGTCATAGTAAAAGTTTTTTCCCCAAGGTTCAAAAAGAAAAATTATACCCCTTCATAAAACTGGTGTATAAGTCCTTCAAACACAAACCCAAAATCAATCTTATCCCCTTTTAAACCCTAGAAAAGCATTTAAATAAAAAATCCTTTATCACTTCAACAAAACGATTTGCTCCCTCCCCCACAGTCGGTTTCAACAGAACATCCCGCCATTCGCATTTTCATCTGTAGATGTGTGCTTAATAAAATTAATAACCCAAATATTTGGGGTCTTTTTCTTATTTTAAAAAAGCATTCGATGTCATTGACCCCAATCCCTTAAACAAAAACTGGAAAAAACGGGCTTTCAAAATCCCCCTTTTCCTTCTAAAAAATCTCCCCAAAAAAACCAAAAAATGCGTCTTTTCGGGGATGCTGCTTCTATAACAACTCTTAAGTATGGGGGTCCCCTCCTTTTAGGCCCTTACTCTTCTCAATCACTTTTTTGACCCACCCCCAAAAAGTGGAAACTACAGCACCTTTTCAGATACACCCCAATTTAAAACCCGCCCAAAAAAAAACCTTCCCGTCTTTCAAAACATTTGAAGAGAACCAAAGACCTTGTAAAATGGGCCGAACAAAAAACATATGTCACTTCACCCCCAAAAAACAAAAAAACTGTACATTTCCAATAGCAAAAAAGACAAAAGCTCACCATGATTTCCTCCCAACACCTCAATAATGCTTTAACAATCACTCACATAAAGTTTTGGAAAAAAATTGACAAAAGCTCGGGAATCCCACATAACTTATATCAAAAAACCCCCCAGAAAGTATCACTCACCAAAAACAAACACTTCTCCTTCACTCACGAAAAATTTTTTTTCCCTCTATATTCATCTCTGTTATTATCACGCTATTGGGGTTCGCAATCAAACACACTAAAACCCTTGTTCACCACATAAACAGCGCTCAAACTAATTCCCTTTTGAAAAAACTAGCCTCGAAACTTGATTATAAACACTTCACATTTTCATCAGCCAAACCAAAAACAACAAAGGGGTAAAGAGACAAGATTCGACCCGGGGAAGCTCCAAAAACTTTAGAGACATTCCAAAAACTCGTCGAAACCCCCCAAACTCCAATCCCAATCCCCAGAACTGACCATTTAAAACAATCTAACTACTCGGGGAAACCCTTTGTGAATCCCCCTTCCCGAAACATCAAAAAAAAACCATTGTACCAAACTTTTAAAAAAATTACCTTTCCCATCTTTTGCGGGAAAAAAAAAATTTAAAAAAAACCCTAAATAAAAATAAAATAAA
>CM031601.1:48427972-48435472 GCA_018398815.1 Conus ventricosus
ATCAGCATACCAAAACAAATCTCAAATTCTGTGGCCCTTCATGGTGACCTAGTTTCAGTGTCCTCTCCATGTCTATGACCTTTGTTTGATTTTGTCAGGGTCACCAGTATCGGGCTGTCATTGGATGGACGTGGTGGCGCCCTCCGAAGGGACAGCTCACTCACGCAGCTCCCAACTAAGTAATTATGTCATCAGTAGGGGCTTAGTAAGGTGGTGTCCTGCATATGTTGGATGAGAACACTGAACACCACTGAAGTGCAGCAGCAGTGCAGTGTCTCCTCCGGTGGGTTGCTTCTTGACGACTTGACACTGACTGTTCCATGTGGATTGCCGGCGGGCAGAACCAGGCTGTGGTTGTGGTTGTGGTGTCAAAGTGGGCAGAGGAGTGCACTGCCACTGAAGTGGCACAGAAGATAGGATAGCAAAACAAAAACAAAAAAGACAAAAATCTTAGTAATCAATGTGTGATTTTGACTTGACCAACGAAAAACAAACAAAAAATGTCTGGAATGAAACTTATCGATAAGGAGGCAAGTCATGATTGTCCTGACTCCCCTTTTTTTCACCTCCTCACTAAACTTCACCATTTTTTCTTTGATGAAAAAAGTCTACAGCTTAAAGATCTCAGTTGTTTTGGTTCTGTGTAAACTACTGCTAAGTCAATGTAGTTTTCCTTCTTTTTCTCTTCTTTTTTTTTGGCATGCATTTCATCACAGTGTGTTAACAGCACAGAACTGTTAATGAAATCATATCATGTTACACCAAACACTTAGCTCCTGGTAGCTCTGCAAAACCAGATTGTATTATCAAGACTCTGTTAAGTGGACACTACCGAATATTGAACGGAGTGTTCCATATTGAAGACATTCAATTTGATTCAAACTTTGCCAAACTGAGCATCCAGACCTCCTCCACCAGCGCCCACACCTGAAGATGATGTTGGAGGCTGACGCGATGTCTTTGCCCCAGTAGCTGAGGGACATCCAGTCTTTTCGGGGCAGGATCCCCCAGGCCGCCTTGCAGCGAGCGGCATACGCATCAAAATCCCAGGCCATCTTGAAGAACATGGTGGTGTTCTTGCAGCACAAGGGCATGACCATCTCCGTGCAGGCCTGTCAACAGGCGTGCATAGCGTCCACAGCCTTGAAGAGACAGTGGAGTGAAAACCTACATATGTGTCTGTCAACAGCAGAGAAAAATATCAGTAGCCTGAGAGACAGGAGAGAGCGAGGGAAAAACATCTGTGTCTGCCAATATCCTTTGCCTTCTTCTGGGATTTGGTTCTCCCCATGATCACTTTGGGCTCAGCTTTTTGTCTCTCCTTTCCCTTCCTTCGTCCCTACTTCTGATGGTGGGGGGGGGGGGGGGGTGTCGGTCTAACCCAGTCTTCTTATCTCCTTCAAAACTTAACAAAAAAATTTTAATCTAATTTTCAAAAAAAAGAAATGAAGAATAGAAAAGGAGAAAAGATGGAGAAAAGGAGATTTAAAATAGAGAGAGAGGGGAGAGGAGAGAGAGAGAGAGAGAGAGAGAGAGAGAGAGAGAGAGAGAGAGAGAGAGAGAGAGAGAGAGAGTTAACAAAAGTTGAGAGAATAATAAAAGAAAGAGAAGAATAAACAAGGAAATAAGCAAAGTGCCCCCCCCCCCTTCCCCCTTCCACCACCACCCTCCCACTGCACTCGTCCCTCCAGTAGGTTCAGTGCCACATTGGCTCAGGAAGGGGTTTTTCCCTTTCGCTGATACCAGCTCGAGAATTCTTTGTCTTTAGCACATTTCTTGTTTTTTTGTCACTTTGTGCCTTTGGTTTCAAGGAGAAAGTGGACTAAGCCTTTTCACCTCCAGACTAAGCATGGAAACCATTGTGTAGGGCCATTTGTGGCCAATGACACCAAGTTCTAGGTTTTGGGGAATGTACAACGACATTCTCATGCGGCATCAATGTCTCTTCCCTGTATCAGGTAAGCTTGTTTCCAAACACCCTTTTTGATATTCTGGCGTTTGTTTGGACAGGTAAGTTGAGGAAAAGGAATGTGACCACTACAAGAAGTCTTACAATAAACTTACCCAAACAATGCAAAAACTGAGCTAGTGCCAGTATGCCGCAATGAAGCAAACTCTTTTCATCTCATGCAATCATGAACCTGTTTTGCGGTTTAGATTTGTGGGTTGTCATTGCCAAGCATTTCACTTGGGGCATAGTTTATACATGTATGGGTCTGGCATTATCTGCTGACAGCTGTTCTGTTTACTCCTGTCTGAAGAGCTTGTATCTGGAGCAGCTGTCCAGAAAATGTTTCACCTTCAATCAAAAAAAAAAAAAAGTGCAGATCCTTTTCCATAAATTTGTAGGTTGTGAGCACTGATGTGAAGTCTGCTGAGATCATATCTCTGTTAAAAGTTTTTCACTTTCGTTATGCTTTTTCTGTTCAATCTTCAGTAATTTCACTGTAAAAAGTATTGTCTTGGAGTGCTACCTTTTTGTTATTTTCAGAGTCCGTTTACTTAGATTCTAGTACACTTTTAAACTACATATTTGTGTATGTGTTGAGTATGAGTGTCTGCAGTACACACCATTTGTGATGACATTTGTGATACTTAGATTCAAGTACCTTTTAAACTACACATTTATGTATGTGTTGAGTATGGGTGTGTGCAGTGCACACATTTGTGATGACATTTGTGATGGCTTGATGTGTTGATGTGAGGAGGTGCGGCGTGGCAAGAGCAGGTATGTGGAGTGTTGATGTGTTGATGTGTTGGTGTGCATTTGGTGGTTCTGAATGCAAACAGGTGTTTGATTTTTTTTTCTTATGTTTTGTCTTTGTAAACACTCTGAGCTCAGCAGAAAGGAGGTGCATGTTAATCTTCATTATTTTGTATTATCATTACCTACTGCTATTTCTACAGACTGAATTCAGGAGTTCTACAAGGGTAGCACATCACCTGGTAATCCCACCCACGGCCACCAAGGTCACCAGTAGCGTCTGGGATATGTTGATGCATGGGGCTTGTACTGTGTAGTTGAAGTACATCTGACTCTTTCGACAGCTGCTGAATCAGCTCTCTGCCTTTGTAAGGTTTCGACAGAAACCGACAGAACTCCTGCACACCACAAACATGGACGACTGATACAGCAGCTCTGTTCTTTGGAAGGCTTTGACAGAAACCAGCAGAGCTCCTGCATTATCACAAACACTGATGACTGATTCAGCAGCTCTCAGCCTTTGTATGGCTCTGGCAAAAAACTAACAGAACTCCGGCACACCACACACATGGGAAGATGATACAGCAGCCTTTTAAATTTGTAAGGCTTCAACAGAAACCATCAGAACTCCTGCACATCACGAACATCAAGATCTGATGCAGCTGCTCTATACCCTCATAAAGGTTTGATAGAAACAAACAGAAATCCTGCACATCACAAACACATATGACTGATACCATTGTTTCACTTAACGGTTGTCTGTATGCAAAAGTCACATTTAGGCAAGCATTCCCTATTCATGTAAGCTTGTATCTAAATGAATACGTTGAGATGGACACAACAATGCTAGCATACACATGCAGAGACACATAAACCTCTCATCCTCCCCAAAACACACACTAACAATCACACACACATGCATGCATGTGCACACACACATATACAAACACACAGAGGCATGCATGTATACACACATACACACAAACACAGACACACACACAAAGGCATAAACGCACACACACACACACACACACACACACACACACACACACACACACATACACAGCCTTGCACTCATGCACACACACATACACAGCCTTGCATTTATGCACACACACACACACCACACACACACACACCACACAACACACACACACAACACACCACACACACACACACCACACACACACACACACACACACACACACACACATACACACACACCACACGCACACACACACACACACACACACACACACACACACATACTTTATTTTTATTAACTTTATATGCGGGGGAGGAGAAAGGATGGGGGTGGATGGATAATATATGGTGGGGATGTGGGGGGGGGGGGGGGGGGGGGGGGGGGGGGGAGCAAGGATCTTTTTTTAACTCCTTTTGGCGTTTTGATTGATTGATTAGTTATTTGTAGTTATAAGTATTTTGTGTTATGTTATTTTCACTATGCTTGTGTAAGATATTCACACACTTACCAAAACCCCCCACACAGGTACACACCCACAAGGTCACACACACACCAACACACACACCACACACACAACCCAACACACACCACAATACACACCACACATTAATTTCGACGGGGTGCACAGCGCACCACATACGTTATACACATACACACATTATTTGGGGTGCACGCTCACAATTACTTTGTACACATTCACCTTTTTTTATTTTTTGGTCTAATAATCACAAATAGTGGATAGACGTTAAATGAAAGACACACACACACATGCACACATACACACAGACACACAAAACACACACACACACACACCACACACACACACACACGCACCTTGACAGGCAGGCCGGCAGGGGCTCCAGAAAGGAGGCAGGGTAGGGGTAGTCCACCATGGCCAGGTTACCATAGATCTCCACCAGCCAGTACACCAAGACTACCAAATCCTTCCCACTCTTCAGAGGCTTACACAGAACTAGAACGTCTGATGATAAAGTCCAGATCTTCCGCTGCACAATAAGCAATGGAGTTTGCTCACAAAACAGTTTGAGTACATCAGCTGTATCACACAAGCATTGCTCAGGCGCCAGTCTGTGGCGCTGTTCAGCTGTGCCCAAGCATTGCTTGGGTGCGGCATTGAAAGATGTTAAATGGCAGACAGATTTCAGTATCCACTTGGGCACAGCAGTGAAAGAGTTAAATTGCAGACAAGGTTTCCGTATTCACGTGGGCACAGGGTTGAATGAGTAAATTGCAGACAAGATTGCAGTGTTCACGCAATATCTGTATCAACTGTATTGACGATTTTAGTGTTCAAAACCAAATAAACTGTAAAGAACCAGTTCAGTATCACACAAACATGTACATTAATTACAGAAATGATGATGATATTTTCATATATCATATATCAACTGTAGACACAAATTCAATATTCATAAAATGCTTAAATCAAACTGTGGAGATAATTTCAGTATTACTATCACATGTACATTAGTTTGCAGAGATGATTTCAGTCTGTACACAACATATGCATTAAACTGTAGAAATATTTTACTGATTATATCAGTATTCTGACAACATGTATGTTAAATTGTAGAGATGACTTCAACATGGGAACAAAATGTACATTAAATTGTAGAGATCATTTCAGAATTCAAAACGTTACACTTTAAAACTGTAGGGATGATTCAATGTTCAGATGATACATATACACAATTGTACAGATGATTTCAGTATCAGACACTATATCCTTTAAACAAACAGAGGTGATTTCACGTAAACATACTTAACGTGGTGACAGCCCTGATGTGGCCCTTTGCGGTCGGCTGGGCTATAAGCAACATTATCTTATCTTATCTTACGTAACATACTCGAATGCTACAGACCAAATTTCAATCAGCTTTTTCATCATGGTCAACTTTGAACTCTGCATGTTTTATCTTTATTATCTATCAGCTCAAAGTCTTTCATCAATCCTTAAACTTTTATGCACAGGTTACATGGTTGCTAAAGGTGGTTCTGAATGCACAGTCTGTTCATTTTCAGCCCCAGTTCCTCAAAATAACTGGTTCCCTCAGAACAAACTTCAGAAGCGTATGACTTTGTTTCGAGGGAAAACCAGTAGTTATTGTTTGTACAACATCAGAAATGAAATTATCCGAAGTTTTCTTTCACATTCAAATCTAAAACTGACCAATTTGATACATAATATATAGTTTGTGATGATATACTACATTTAAGTTTAAAAAATGATATTAATGATCACAGTCCTTACAGTATGTTAACTCAATGACTGATTTACTTTCTTTAGAACGGCCACCACAGAATAAGTGCTATTTAGAATTACAGCATAATTAAAGAAGCTCTGGATACTGTTGTTGGGATTTTTCTCCACAATGTTAAAAAAAATGCATCTGCTAATTTCAACTGTAAAGGTTATAGGTGATGAAAAAAAAACAAATTAGTAAAAAAAATATCCTTGTACAAAAACAACAGCTACACAGCATAGACAGACTTCATGGCCAAAGGCTTATGGCACACATAAGTAATCATTCATCCTGTGTGTCTACAGTTAATATAAAGCCTGCTGTCTCATTCGTCAATTGCTAGTGTGTAGCCGATCACTGAAAAGGCTACACACAAATTTGCAAATGGCATCAATTTTGGGATTAAAAAGATATGCTTCATGAACGCAAGTTATACAATATCAGACAATTGCCAGTTTGAAGACTGAACTTTGAGAATAATCAGGTTTTGGTATTAAAAAAAAAATTGGTCACAGACCTTTCCCAATGGTCAGCTGCTTATCAACATAGAGAGGGAAGGAATGGGGGAGCATGGTCATTATACAAGACATAAAATACACCATCACAGTTCTGGAAATGTTGTGAGAAATACCAGCACTTGGTCATTACTCCAGGCTGTATGCACACCACGTGTCCCACAACTCGGTTGCATCCTGTACACTCCCTGAAGACATGTTGGTCCAGGGTGGACCAAGAGGAAACCAATGTTCTCCACGCACTGCGATGACCCTGTTCTGAACGTCCTTTTCAAATGCGGAAAAAACTGTCACTTCAGACAGCCCATCAAAAAGCCAGATGGGGGCCTGAGGCTGCTAGGCTCTGAAAAGACACACCGTGCTTTAACGTTCACTTGGATATCTAAAGCATTGAAAAGACACACCTAACTTTAACATTCACTTGGATACCTACAGCATTGAAAGACACACTGCACTTTAACATTCACTTGGATATCTACAGCATTGAAAAGACACCCCTCACTTTAACATTCACTTGGTACCTACAGCATTGAAAAGACACACTGCACTTTAAGATTCACTTAGATACCTACAGCACTGAAAAGACACACCACGCTTTTAACATTCACCTGAATATCTACAGCAATGAAAAGACACACAGCACTTTAAGATTCACTTGGATACCCACAGCACGGGAAAAGACACACTGTGCTTTAACATTCACTTGGATACCCTAAAGCATGAAAAGACACACTCCCACTTTAGATTCACTGGATACCTACAGCACTGAAAAGACACCCCGCACTTTAAGATTCACTTTACATACCTACAGCATTGAAAGACACACCGCAATTTAAGATTCACTTAGATACCTACAGTACTGAAAAGACACACTGCACTTTAAGATTCATTTCGATACCTCCCAGCACTGAAAAGACACCCCTGTGCTTTATATTCACTTTACTTACCTACAGCATTGAAAAGACATACCGCACTTTAAGATTCACTTAGATACCTACAGCATTGAAAAGACATACCGCACTTTAAGATTCA
>CM031601.1:48442972-48444794 GCA_018398815.1 Conus ventricosus
ACTAATGCGTTAATTTACGTCACTGCAGTAGGATGAATAAGGATGTGCATACTCCTTGGGAGAGCCACAATCGTTTTGCAAAGCATTTTTCTACGTTTAGGGCTATGTATGTAAAAGCCAAATTTAGGAAAGAAAAAGACTGAGATATGAAACTATGTGGGTTTTATAAGCAAAGTTACAACTTTTCGCCTTTCATCCTGATCTGGCATGAGCTTCTTCTTCTTCCTAAAATACTGGTTCACTCAAAAACGAGTAGGTCACCAGCGCGCAAAGAGCTGGATCAGCCAGAGAGCTGACTGCAGTAGTATTTTACTAACACAAACCAGGAACAAAAAGACATTATTAACCAAAAAAAACAACTGATGGGGGAGAGAGACAACCTACCCCTACCTGCTCTATCAACAGTCTGTCTTGCTCTTAGGTATGTTGCATCCATCTTCTTTCATGGTATACCTGTCATCGTCATTTTGATGGTTCTAATGTGTATCGGGGGGGAGGGAGGGGGGGGGGGGCTCCATCAGTTTGCTAGAACTTGGAGCTCTCTGGCTGATCCAGCTCTTATTGTTCTCAGAAGGGGCTAAGTACTGGCTTGTTTTGGAAGAAACTGTTAGCAGTGTCAGTTCTTGAATGGGAAGCTCCTTTAACACTGCTTAATTAAACACTGAAACCAAGACTGTTATGCTTCATACATGCTGGAAATCATTTATGTGGTGTAAACTAATTAAAACAGCTAACTGGAGGCTGTATGACTATGAATATTGACCACTCTGTCTGGAAATATTGTTTGGATGAGTTGCCAGTTCGATAAGAACATTTCAGTCAGTATAATTCAGTGTCTGATGCCGCACAACTAGATGAATCCTTAGTGAACTAGTATTTTCTGTACAGGATTTTGACAAAATAGATGTTTAGCAATTGCCTCCATTTGCAGAAATCTCAGAATGCAATTTCATCAAATACAAAACCAGCACATCTTTAAATATCTACATATTCTTACAGCAAACCTTGTGATGCTTAAACTTTGTATGGAAAAGGAGCCTGTTCTTCTGCTGTCACTGGTTCAATAGTTGCATTATCTTCACACACACATGCGCACACTCACACACACACACACACACACACACACACACACACACACACACCACACACACACACACACACGCACATACACATGCACACAAGCATGAATACTCACACACACACACTTACACGTACACACACATGCTCGCTCACATGCAAATGTGCACATATACACATACAGTTATATCTTTGAATGACAGGATGTCTTTAAAACAATGTTTGTGTGCTTATTATTTGTTTTCATGTTGGTTTTAATGTATTTGTTTAGTCTTTTGTTTAGTTCATCCACTTCATGCATCATACATAGTGTGATAGTGATGCTTTTTTTTTTCAGGAAAAAAGTGCCTGACTATTCAGCAGACAGAGAACTCAGTGATCTGGGATTTGTGGTGTTTGATTTGTTTGCTGATATCCTTTTTTACTGCCAAGGTCAAGTCAGATGATGTACATAATTGGGGTCAGAAGATTGAAAGATTATCATGCTTAAATCGTGGCTGGACATAATATAGCTGTGTGACAACTTCACATCCAATGATTTAATTATATATCATGTAGTAAATCAGCTGTGTTTCTTTGATTTTTTTCTTTTATATAATATATGTCTAATTAGCTGTGGTTTAGGCTTTAGATAGTATTCTGTAAAGCAAAAGAGTATTATTAGTCCAGCTTTGAAGTGTGTATGAGTATTTATGGGGCTGGAATAGCTGAGTGGTAGAGCGCCTGACTCGTAATCTTGGTGATC
>CM031601.1:48449646-48454646 GCA_018398815.1 Conus ventricosus
TACCTCCACACCCTTTTATAGGAATTTAGAAGATGAGAGAACGTCCTGTCTACTTCCCAAATTTAAAGCCATAAAGTATGGACTAATGCTATGGTGATCTACCTCCACGCCCTTTTATAGGAATTTAGAAGAGGAGAGAATACCCCATCTAAAACTTTGGAAAACGGCCCCCTCCCCACGTACCTTGTCCTCCCCGCCTCTTTTGTAGGAGTTTGGGAGATGAGAAAACGCCCCATCAAAAAATCAGGAAATTGAGAGTGACCCCCTCCCGTCTTTTTTTTTTTTTTCTTAAAAAAATCTAAATTCAAAAAATGCCGTGATTTTTTTTTCATTTATGATCTGACTGCCCCCCTCCCCCTTGCCCTCCACCGACTCTCTCACCCTTCAACCCCCCCCCCCCCCCCCCCCTCCCCATTGCCCCATCATCTCCCTCCTCCCCTGCAAAATATCTTCCGACGCTGTGATTTCTGTGTGATGAGCCAGACATCATGTAATGATCTTTTAAAATCTATGAACCAGACATGATATAATGCTTTCTGTCTGATAAACCAGACATAGTGTAATGCTTTCTATCTGATAAACCCGACATAGTGTAATGCTTTCTATCTGATAAACCAGACATAGTGTAATGTTTTCTATCTTATAAACCAGAATAGAGTAATGTTTTCTTCTGATCAACCAGACATAGTGTAATGTTTTCTATCTGATCAACCAGACATAGTGTAATGTTTTCTATCTGATAAACCAGCCATAGTGTAATGTTTTTCTGTCTGATCAACCAGACATGGTGTAATGTTTTCTGTGATGAACCAGCCATAGTGTAATGTTTTCTGTTCTGATGAACCAACATAGTGTAATGTTTTTCTGTCTGATGAACTAGACATAGTGTAACGTTGTCTGTCTGATTAACCAACATAGTGTAATGTTGTCTATCTGATGAACCAGACATAGTGTAATGTTGTCTGTCTTATGAACCAGACATAGTGTAATATTGTCTGTCTGATGAACCAACATAGTGTAATATTGTCTGTCTGATGAACCAGACACAGTGTAATATTGTCTGTCTGATGAACCAGACATAGTGTAATATTGTCTGATGAACCAGACATAGTGTAATATTGTCTGTCTGATGAACTAGACATAGTGTAATATTGTCTGTCTGATGAACCAGACATAGTGTAATATTGTCTGTCTGATGAACCAGACATAGTGTAATATTGTCTGTCTGATGAACCAGACATAGTGTAATGTTTTCTGTCTGATGAACCAGACATAGTGTAATATTGTCTGTCTGATGAACCAGACATAGTGTAATATTTTCTGTCTGATGAACCAGACATAGTGTAATATTGTCTGTCTGATGAACCAGACGTAGTGTTATGTTGTCTGTCTTATGAACCAGATGTAGTGTAATATTGCTGTCTGATGAACAAGACATAGTGTATATTGTCTGTCTGAAAACCAGACATAGTGTAATGTTTTCTGCCTGAGAACCAGATGTAGTGTAATATTGTCTGCCCTGATGAACCAACGTAGTGTAATATTGCCCAGTCTGATGAACCAGACGTAGTGTAAAAATTGTCTGTCTGATGAACAAGACATAGTGTAATATTGTCTGTCTGATAAACAAGACAAGTGTAATGTTTTCTGCCTGATGAACCAGAGTAAGTGAAAATTTTGTCTGTCTGATGAACCAGATGTAGTGAAATATGTCTGTCGGATGAACCAGACGTAGTGTAATTTTGTCTGCTGATGAAAAAAAACAAGTGTAATATTGTCTGTCTGATGAACAAGACATAGTGAAAAGGGTTTTCTGCCTGATGAACC
This sequence comes from Conus ventricosus, assembly GCA_018398815.1. Classification (NCBI taxonomy): domain Eukaryota; kingdom Metazoa; phylum Mollusca; class Gastropoda; order Neogastropoda; family Conidae; genus Conus; species Conus ventricosus. Next base: position 48,451,474 of record CM031601.1, read on the forward strand.
AGATGTAGTGAAATTTTTTCTCTCTGATAAACCAACCATAGTATAATGTTTTCTGTCTGATGAACCAACAAGTGTAATGTTTCTGTCTGATGAACCAGACATAGTGTAATGTTTCTGTCTGATGAACCAGACATAGGGGTAGTGTTTCTATCTGATAAACCAGACATAGTATAATGTTTTCTGTCTGATAAACCAGACAAGTGTAGTGTTTTCTATCTGGAACCAGACATAGTATGATGTTTTCTAAACCATGAGCCAGATAGAACTTTTTTTCTCTCACTGATGAATGAACATCATACAATTCTTGTTGAACCAGACAACACAAGTTTTCTCTCTGATGAACCAGACATAATATGTTTTTCTCTATGATAAACCAGCCATAATATAATTATTTATCTCGGGTTTTTTATCTCTTCTGAATCAGACATAATACAACGTGTTCTGTCTAATGAACCTGACAAAGTTTAGATTTTCTCTTCCTGATGATTTAAGAGACAGGTACATTGACTTCCATTCATCTCAGTGGCAAACAACTATAATGCTCAAACGCAGCACGGATGAACTGTCCAAGACAGACTTCGGAATTAGTGAAAAGGTTAAAAATTGTCTGTACTGCTACTCATAAAATTTAAGAAAAAGAACTATATTTAAAAAAAAAAAAACAACAACCCCACTTACCTTTTCAACAGCATAAGACTATCAAGATGCAGTCTGACCAAACCAGGCATGATACGTTTTCTTCCTTGTGAAACAGAGGTCGCTGTAATGTTTTCTAATCGTTGAAACGTCCATTGAATATCGAAGTAAGATCGAGATGGTGCTTTGAATGAGAGCACTCATAAACGGTAAGAAACCAGACCAAAAGCAGAAGAAGCTTTCGAACCTTAATGCTATAGGGTTCTGCCCAATACAAGCCTTCATCAGAGGAAACATAGAAGCTGAAGTCTAATGTACTCTTAGTAACGGTTGCTAAAAAAAAAAAAAAAATTGTTGTACAATGTCCGTATCTTAGATCGAGTGATAACCGATTTTGTTTCCCCAGAAATCATTGCGTGTCTAAGATTAGACGACCAGTGACATTTTGCTTTGTGGATCAATACACTGTTCACGTGTTTGGTTTCGATTTTACCACCACATTGGAGAGAAAGATGCACCGACAGGGTAACAGAAGGCACGCAAGTCCCTCAGCCGGTCTGCTGCATACTTGAAATCTTGCTGTGATCCATGCAATCGAGAAGACAAACGCGGATTCTTTGTGTTTGGTAGCGTTTACGTTCTCTCTTCTCTCTCTCTCTCTCTCTCTCTCTCTTCTCTCTCTCTCTCTCTCTCTCTCTCTCTCTCTCTCTCAGTGTGTCTGTCAGTCAGTCTGTCTTTCTCAGTCTCTCTGTCTGACTGTCTCTCTCTATCTCAGTCTCTCTGTCTGACCCTCTCTCTCTCTCTCTCTCTCCTCTCTCTCTCTCTCTCTGTTCTCTCTTTCTCTCTCATTCTATCTCTCTCTCTCTGTTTTTCTGTCCGTCTGTCTATCTGTTTGTCTGTCAGTTTGTCTGTCAGTCAGTCTGTCTGTCCGCCTTGTCTGTCTGTCTCTTTCTGTCCGTCTGTCTGATTGACCCTCTGTGTTTGTGTCTCCGACTCTCCCTATTTGTCTGACTCTCCCCCCCCCCCTCCTCTCTCTCTCTCTCTCTCTCTGACTCTGTCTCTCTTTCTACCTGTCTGACTCTCCTCTCTCTCTCTCTTCTCTCTCTCTCTCTCTCTCTCTCTCTCTCTCTCTCCCTCCCCCCCTTTGTTTTCTTTCTCTCACCCTCCCTCCCACCCTCCTGTCCTCTCTCTTTGTTTTTTCCCCCCCCCCCTCCCTCCCGCCCCCCCCCCCCTCCCTTCCTATTCAAAGCCATTGTTTTTAAACCCTGTGCTTTACCAAGCTGGTCACACTGTACTAACAAACGTATTCATTTCACAGCTAGCTATCAACCCACAGTGTGGAGCTGGGATAGGTTGGCCCACAGCGAGCAGCTGATCTCATGGAACAATGCTTGTTCTCGCCGTATTCAGTGTCTGTTCTGGAAGCCAGCGAGTCTGGCACTCGCTGCCTGGTTTCAACACCTGCTGGGCTTCTCGCTCAGTCAGCTGTCTTCTGAACCCACCACTAAAGAAGAAAAAAAAAATGGAAGGAAAGAAAATGAATCAATAAAAATGATTATTTAAATGAATAGATGAATAAATGTGGAAATGAATGAATAAATAAATAGATAAATGAACAAATAGATAAATAGATGAACAAATAGAAAATGAATATAGAAATGAATAGATGAACGAATGTAGAAATGAATGAATGAATAAATGAATAAATGAATAAATAAGTAAATAAATGAATAAATGAACAAATAGGTAAATGGATAAATAAAACAAATAAATAAATAGATACATTTTTGAAAGGCTGAAAAAGTGCCGGTTTTCTTTCTTTACTTTTAAGGACTGATGTTACCGTTCTTACACTGGAGAGAGAGAGAGAGAGAGAGAGAGAGAGAGAGAGAGAGAGAGAGAGAGAGAGAGAGAGAGAGAGAGTCTTTATTTCAAAGGGTAACAGATAGGCCAGTACATTTTTTTTTCTCATCCAGCTTTTGCCCTGGAAAGGGACTAAGGGTGACTAGCACGCTAAATATTAAGAACATTATAAACAGGCATGCATTCAGTGAGTATGATTTAAGACGTTGCAGCTGATTTATGGTTCTCTATCAATATTGATGCAAAGGTGAATTTGAAAAAAAAAAAAAAAAAAAAAAACGCAAGCTAACAAAAAACTGAGAACAAAGCAAAATAAACTGAACGTGATGATTTGAAATACAAGTTGTTGTTTTTCTTCTCATGAACAATAAAACATTTATGTATGAACAATGCTTTGTAGATAATCAAAACAATGATAACAACATTCTCTGTCTGTCTGTCTGTCTGTCTGTCTGTCTGCCCTCTCTCTCTCTCTCTCTCTCTCTCTCTCTCTCTCTCTCTCTCTCTCTCTCTCTCTACTTCTCTGTCTGTCTCTCTCTGTCTGTCTTTCTCTGTCTCTGTGTGTCTGTCTGTTTTTCTCACTGTCTCTTTCTCTTTTTGTCTCTGTCTGTCTGTCTGTCTGTCTGTCTCTCTAACTCTTTCTCTTTCTGTCTGTCTGTCTGCCTCTCTCTCTC
>CM031601.1:48462146-48472146 GCA_018398815.1 Conus ventricosus
TATCTGGTTGATTGATTTTGTTGTTAATCCAGACGCTCTATCCAGTTGAGCTATCCAGTTAATGTCTTCTCTGTTTTATTTATCCCCTTGACTGATTTCCATCCGGTTGATTTGTTTTGTTCTCTTTCCGTGACTGCATGGAATTGTTCATTCTATTTGGCAGCAGAGCTGAAAGTTACTATAGCGAGGGGACTTAGTCGACTCATCCACCCCACCCCTCACTGTCCATCGCCTCTCTCTTCACACATACACTTACTGACGTGCACGAGCCCCCACATACGTATAAGAAGAGTAAGAAGATTAAGGACATGCAGAAGAGTGAAGAAGAAGGAGGAGAGGAGGAGTAAGAAGAAAACAAAATAAGAACAACAATCACGACAACAACAGCAACGTCAGAATAAACAGTTGTTACAAAATGAAGAGAATGTTGATGACAATAAAGATGGTGATGGTGACGGTGAGGATGTAATCCTCCACCTTTCGCGATCCTTTAAGTTGATTCAGGTAAAATAAGTTAATTCCTTTACTGAGCAGTCCTACAAATGCCTCATAATGTTACTGACCCGCCAGTTTGTACTTTTCTTTCAGCTACGACACCGTAGACAAGGAATCGAACACCAGGTCCATTTCCAGCCAACGAAGTGACCTTCAAGGTCAAGACCATTCAGGTCCATGATCTCTGTCCGCCCGTGAAGCTGTTGCCTTGATGGAGTTGAAGGTCGCAGGAAGACAAGCTGGTGACCTTAAACGTGCCCTGGACCGCCGGACCAAGGTCAAGGTCTCGAACCTTTTATCGCCGGAGAGCCAGAAAGCGATCCTGATGGTACGAGAGGAGAGCTGCGTGAATAGGTGGGTCCAGTCTTCCAGTCACACACACACACACACACACACACACACACACACACACACACACACACACACACACATTTCCATCTCCCATGGGTAATGGAAGAAAAGCTATCTTTATCTTAGTATGATCCATCATCTTCACTGTCTTACAGTTCATCTTTCTCATGAATAAGATCAAAAAGAAAGAAAAAATATAAACAAAAAGAATTTGCCTGTCTACTTCCCGCTACTACTCCCGTCCCCACATCTTTTTCATTTCTCTTTCCCTGCCGCCCCCCCCCCCCCCCCCCCCCCCCCCCCCCCCCCCCCCGCTCCGACAGCTAATAAATACACACGAATTTTTCCCCATCGGGTTGATGCTAGCCATATTCTCACATGCCACACTTATTTCCGTACCGCTTTTTTCACACAACTGTACGTGACGAAATTAAGAGACTGCTCTGTTTTAACCCTTTTTGAGTAAAGCTGACTACATATAATCAGACCACACGTTAACCCTATTGGGTTTTTTTTACACGAGGCTTCCTTCATATCAAATTGTCAATGATCCTTGCAGGAAAGTGACGCAGGAGAAACAAGTGATGCCAATGGTGACGTCACCAGTTCCTGAGCAGTCGTCTGCGCAAAGCCGGTACACCAGTGATGACGTCAGCGAGGCCGATCACGTGGGTTTTGGCGCTTTGCTGGAGAGGATGTGTACGGCGCGTCTCCATGGAGACATCACGGACAAGAATTCTGCGCCCAGATTGTCCAGAAAGGTGGGTTGTATTAAACGTATTAACTGAAACTAGTTTGGTAGGTGAGAGCTGCAACTGTAGGATTCTCGATCTTCAAATCTAGGATTTGAATGCAACGAATGTTGGGTGAAGGCAAGGGTGGAGATGCTTCTGTTCTTTCAGAGGTCCGTTTCGTTAAAGTAGAGGCTTGAAAATTCAGCGACTTTGGCGAGTGGTGGCGTTTCATAGCACAGACCACACGCTGCAGTTAGGACTTCGCTCTTAACACTATATAATCCATGCAAGCGTTTTGAGGCCTACCATGAGTTAGAGCTAGCATTTACTGTTAAACTGATAATTGATCAAAAGAACAACTCTCCACCCATTATTTCCCTTGTTTTAGGGGATTTCCACCGATGGCATAACATACAATCTTCAAATACATGACTGTTGACGTCACATTTCAGGCCTTTGCACTCACCTGTGACGCTATCTTTGCGCCAGCTGGAAGCCCCCCAAATAGCATAATTCATTTGATTTTAATCTGTATACTTGGAACCACCTGGCTTTATCTTGATGGCCGTATGAAAAGAAAATGAAGAGAATTAACTTTCAGACACAATAAAAAAAATCCCCAGAGCAATCTAATTGCGCCAGCTTATGAATACTCGACACCATAAGCAAGGCTTTAGCGCATAAATTTTTGGTGTGCAGCCACACTCTCGCGGCGAATATAATGAGACCACGGCTAGCGATCACTAGAGTATTTTGGGGTTCTCCGGCAAGGAGGAGGAAAAGGATGACTGTGGAAATGTCATGTAACTGGTGTTTCTTTCTCCAACACGCAGATGACCTTGAAGAGGAAGCCATATTGCTCAATTTTTTTAAAAAAATCGCCCAGCGCCCATTCTTTGCTCATCTCACCTCTCGCTTCTCTCGCCGTAAGCAAATGCTAACCATTCGCAATATCCAGCAACTGTGAAAATTTCCAGTGGTTACCAAAATGTACAATAATTACTCCTGAATATCGCCCACCGAAATGACGTAGCAGCAATGCAGTATCTTCTCTATTCTCTAGAACAGTTTTTTCTCTTTAATTGCTGTCTTATCTACCTCCCCACCCCCAACCCCCACCCCCCAGCGACAATGCTCCCGACCTGCTTGTGCCAGCATTCTACTTACACAGCTCCATCCAGTTTTTCTGGTCGTAGTCCCAACACAGTAGTCCACAAAAATAAACATAGGTCATCTTGTGAAATCGTCACCTTCATAGCCCAGCCCCGACCACGGAAGCCATATCAGGGCGCCGGGTGTCATGAAGCAACCTGCAGCAGGAGACCCTGCCTCACGACGACTTCTTATTGACAGCTCCTTGTGGACTACCAGTGCAAATCTGCGACAGTGTCAGTGTGTGTGTGGCCGAGTATTGGGCTGCGGCATTTGAATGATGGCCATTGAGAGGACACAGAATCACAGATAGAGAAAATTAAAAGAATAAATAAATGCAATATGAACAACAACAGTGATATTGATAACAAATGAATGAATATGATTAAGAAATGGTAAAATTATGAGGATAACTATGACAAAATAAATGAACTAATAAATAATTGAATTAACTAGATAGATAAACAGTATCATTGTTGTGATAAAATGATAATGATAACAACAACAGCAGTAGCGGCAGCGGCAACGAATCGGGAAACCACACACACACACACAGATATATATAATATATAGAATTTAGACACTGGTGGACAATAGTAGTCCACGTCTTCTTTCCATTCGTCTCTATTCGTCTTCTTTCCATTATATAAAGTACAAGTATAAAGTACAAAGTATCTTACAGACTTTCAATGGCAATCGATTTTCATTCAGACATGTTGCCTTTAACCAGTATGTAACACCACTGTAATAAAAGAATGTATGAACTTTGAAAATCTCTCTACTTTACCTCACACAAAATCCTTTTTTTTTTGTCCGAATATTTTAATTTAGGAGGAAAAAAAAAAGGGGGGGGGGGGGTAAGCAAACACTTTCAATTTACAGACTTTTTTCTTATGCCCAGAAGTCAGCACGATATTGCGCCACTGGCTGTACCTGCGAATAAACGAAAATTGTATCATGGTACACAAACCTTAGGCTGAGTGTTGTAGAATTAGCAGAGTTCCCAGATATTTATAATGCATCTATTTTAGTGACACGTTCGTTTCCGTAAGGCCACATCTTGTTTCTGGCGCTTTAACAGAGCGAGACAGACAGACAGACAGACAGACAGAGAGGGAGACAGACAGACAGGCAGAGAGAGAGGGGCAGACAGACAGACAAAGAGAGACAGAGACAGACAGACAGGAAGAGAGAGAGAGACGGACAGACAGACAGATAGACAGAGAAAGACAGACAGAACTCCAGTTTGACATCCACCATACTGTCCTGTGCAGCGTGCGCTGAGGTCGGGAGATCGTCTGCACACAGCCATGGAAGTGGTGGAGATCGTACGTCACGACTGTGATGACGACAACCAACACTATGACGACACGGATGACGAGCAGGAGGCAATACAGAGAGCCTCTGAACTCCTCTCTCTGCAGCGCTGCCAGGCCTGGCTGGAGCTGCACTTTGACCCCCAAGACGTCGATGACGCTAGCAGTCTCAGCAGTGCGGATAGATGACGTCACTACCGGCTAGTTGGTGACGGGTGAGGCAATGACAGGCGGTAACTTCAGATTCTGAAGCAGTGGAACTCCACAGATGTAGGACACTACGTTTTGGCCCCCCCCCCCCCCCCCCTCCCCCTCCCCCGCAGGTATGACTCTGTTTCAACGAACTGTTTCCAGTGGACAGCAGTATCTTGGCATGACGCAATCTGTTACTTTGAGATGACCATGAGATGACACTTACGTAATGATATTTGTGTTGCTCTCCCAATACCCCCTTAATCTCCCTCTCCCAGCCGATGTCTGAATTGTGTGTGTGTGTGTGTGCAATTCATTGTGTGTGCATTATTTATTCGATGAAATTTAAAAACAAGTTGCAATTAGAAGTACGAATTTTAAATGTAGTGAAACTGCTTATTTATTGATTGATTGATTTATTCTGTTTTGTGAAACGTTTTAAAGAGAAAAGCAAATGTTTCTTCTTGACATTAATAACTTATTTTTCAGTCAAACTGGGATAATAAAATCTGATTAGACGGCAAAAGAAACTACTGAAAACTGTTTTATGAATGGCGGCGCTATGTGTATACATATGTGTGTGTGTGTGTGTGTGTGTGTGTGTGTGTGTGTGTGTGTGTGTGTGTGTGTGTGTACTCTTTGTCACAGTTGGAATATTACGTCATTTGTAATAGCATGCATGACTACGTTGATATTAATCTCAGACAGAATCGACTTTTGCATTTATCCCATTGATAAAAAGCCTATGAAAAGTCACGTGCCTTGTCATGTGAAAGTTCTGTGTTAGAAACTTCCTGTTTTCTATGACGTTTACAACTCTGCCTTTTTCAAAATGTATTTTTGTCTGTTTTTACTGTTTTCCGCCTGTGTGGATTCTCCCGCCTTTATTATGGAAGCTCTCCTAAAGTTTCACTGATAGTGTGCGACATGCCAGCATTTTTGTTGTTATCTGGCAGTTATTAGGTAGTGAAAGTTGTACTCACTGTCAGCGGTAGATGCTCGCTGCCTATTCTGCAGTGTCTGTTTGCCTGTATGTGTTTTTGTGGCACTGAAATGCTTTTTATATGTATTTCTTTTCTTTTTCTTTCTTTTTTGTTGTTGTTGCTGTCCCATCTTTTGTGCCTTCAGAGGCATAGCACCCACGCCGCTCATTCCGACACCACGTCCACAGACCAGCCCGCCGCGGCCCGCCACAGCCCCGGCACGGGCAATCCACAGGGGCAGTCGATGTCAAGCCGTCAAGAGGCAACCCACCGGAGGAGACACTGCACTGCTGCCGAGTCACTTAGGTGGTGTTCAGCGGCGCCTGTTTTGATCCAACAGGACAGCACCCACTAAACCCCGTACTGGCGACAGTACTTGTTTAGTCGCGGAGCTGGCGTGAGTGACCTCTCCCTCCGGAGGGCGCCACCACGTCCATCCAACGACAGTCCCCATGGACTGGCCGATACATGTGATCCCGAATGTATTTATCACTTTTTTGTAACTGGAAGATAACAACTGAAAGGAAGGCCCCGCATAATCAGCACACCCTGACATGAAACTTTTGGATGTCAGTAGTTTTGCCTCGGTGTCATGAATGCGTGTCTGTCTTGTTTGTTTCTGTGGCAGGACGTTTTGATGGTCTGACTTGCAATGGTGATGTAATTTTTTTCCTCTTTTCTTCGCGAGTTTGGCAGCCCTGAAAAGGTTCAGTGTAGTGAAGTGAAGTCTGGCTGTAAAGTTAAGCACTTTGAACTTGTCACGCGAAATGTGGTAAAAAAAAACAAACCATGGTCACACGGGGATGTGTATTGTCTCTGGGTTGATGTGATTCTACTGTGCAATGATACAGACAGGGTATCTACCAGAGAGGCGAAGAAGTCAGCGCTAAAGTCCCCCCCCCCCCTCCCCCACGTTGGCTAGGCTGTCAACAAGATGAAGTCAAAGGGCCAGACCTCATTGCGACGAAGTGAGGTTGTTTCCCTTGCATCCCACATGCTGTGTGTAAAACAAATCTTTGCCACGCATGGAATCGATGAATCCGTTTTAAAAAAGTTCACTAGATGCGAGTGACAACATTAGATTTGGGTAGAATTGTCGCAGGTTCAGGCCAATCAGAGCAAAAAAGCGTTATTTGGCTTCTGTTAAACAGTCCGAGTCAGTCACTGAATGTGCACGGAACAGTCGCGGTATACACTGGATGTTATGACAGTGTGTACGTCGATGTTATGCCACAGTGTGGCCCAATCGACTATTCACCAAGATCAAGATCAAGACTGGAACTGCCGCATGTGGTGATTGAGCGGAGGGGCCAGAATCCTTGAATCGTTTTGTTGTCCTCAGGTCACTGCAGGGCAGAACACACTGCCACTGCGAAAACCGTTTTTCTCACAGTACACAAGACTTCTCCACGTCAGGGCGGAATTAGTTTCAAGTCAAGGATGATATCTTAAACAGAAAAAAATTGAAATAGTTTTTCTTTGAAAAATGCGAACAGTAATACAAAAAATCCTGCCATCGGTGATAATCATGTTTTAAGAAACATGACCCCACCCCATCCAAAAAAAAGGACAACATTATTAATCTCTCTCTCTGTCTCTGTCTGTGTGTGTCTCTCTCTCTCTCTCTCTCTCTCTCTCTCTCACACACACACACACACACACACGCACACGCTCGCACGCACACGTACGCCCTCCTGCAGTTGTAATGGTGTATCAAAATGACATCGTTTTCATTTTGTACTTCTCTAAAACAGAACACTAAATATTCGGAACTGGTCCGTAACAAGAAATTCGGAAGCTTCCCTTGAAAGCATCATATCAGTTTGACAGGAGCATAAACTTCGTATCAGAATTAATATCTCTGTGAAATCAACTGATGACGAAATTTTGGCGTGTCGTCAACACTATTTTGAGGAAGGCACGAGACGGTTGTGTGCAGTTTCTTGTTTCGGTTTTGACAACCAATGACAAGTACTCTTTTGTAGAATCAATTGTTTATTGCCCCTTCAGTTCCGGATCATTTGTATAGTACTCTCACATCTATAGGTCCTCTAACCTTTGAAATGCATTTAATCGGGAGTGTTCTCAGTTTCTCAGATGATTGACTAACTTTTCGTTCAGATGATTGAACAGTGTAATTCATTTGTTTGTGTACTAATATCTATTTATTTATTGATTTACATTTCAAAGAAATGTTTTCAGTTCATATTCATTTCTTTGGATTGGTTTGCTTTTATAAAGTGTCTAAAATGAGAAAGCATGTTATTGTATGTATTGTATTTGGTAACAAATAAACAAAGTACAAATCTTGAGAGAAAAAAATCAAATAAGAATCAACATAAATAATGCCGTGTGTTTATTCATCTCTAGGCTTTTCTTAAGTTCTCCGTCGAACTTACTTTCCCTATTTTCCCTCACGCTGTTGTTGTTATATGTACTTTTCGCATTCCACATAATGACAAATTAAGCACTGTTGTCTTGGTATTCAGAACTTTTTACAAACGTAGGAACAAACACTTATTGAAATATATTGGAGCTGATGGCCCGTGCTGATCAGTCAAATGCAGTCATCGCCCTTTCCCACCCTGATGCCCCAGGGTGTTTGCATACCAAACTGGCTGCCAAATGAAATCAGACCTCAAACTGATGAGCAACTTGAAGCAAAGATTGATTTAACCGATTAAACAAGACGTTTGTTTGTTCATTTGTTTCAGTTTTTATTGATGTCCTTATCAAGCAGCTAAGAGTCCCGGATGTGCAAACATTAAAAAAAAACATATGAGAATGAAGGGAATGTGAATTTCATGAATTTTATTCAAAAACCAAGGCCAGTAGTCGAAAGCCAGATGCGTTATGTAGGCAAGGGAGAGAACTCTCGTGTTCACAGTTAATGCAAGTAAACGAGGTTCCTTGTCTTAGCTTTCGTGATCGTCCGTACTTCAGCGTGTGATCGACTTCTCACGAATAAAAGAAATAAAGACTTTGAGAACTGAGTTCATCACATAAGTAACAGTTCTGTGAACGTACGCTTTGCTGCTCAGAAAAAAGGCAATAAAAGTGCATACACATGCGCATGCATCGCCTTTCTCTTATGTAATTAGAGAATTCACTTTAATACTTCATACAGCTTTTGGTATGTCTTTCATAATTGTGACGAAAATGGCCATTGATTGATGTTCATGTGTGTGTGTGTGTTTTATTTTCATTTGCAGTGTGGAGTTAATTCTAGCTAGAGACGGTATTAGATGATGATGGAATACTTATTTTTATTCCCGAGGATCTGAGTGACAGAACCAAGTCACAAATTGTCATTGTGGATATTCCTCGAATAAATTGCAAAATGTGAAGCTCTGTGTGTAAGATATGTAAGTGTGAGACTTGAGCTCGTTATATTGACCTGTTGCTTCATTGTCAGTTATTCAGTCTCAAACTTCTGTCATTTATTCTCCCACGCCTTGATGTTTGGCTCCATATTGTTGTGTGAGTCCAGCTGTCGTCTGAACTGGTTCATTTGTTATCACTGTGCAGTTTTCGTCTAAATGTTTTGCTCCGTATAGGTTGTCCCTGTTCTGTTGTTGTATGGAATTTGTGCACCCTCTTAGCTTTGTTGTTGTTGTTGTTGTTGTTGTTGGTCACGGTCCATATGTTGCTGACTGGATGTGTTGCTCCATACTGGTCAATTTGTTGCCATTGTCCATTTGTCGTCAACAAATAAAGGCACAACACGAGGTGCAAAGCATCACTTATTTGATACACAATACGGAACAGAATGTGAGTTTTTGATAAGCATTTCGTTTCCAGACGTTATATACAATTAACAGTTTCAGTTTTGGTATCATCAAGGAGGTGTCACTGCGTGCGGAGTAGTCCATATACGCTACACCGTATCTACTAAATATCGAGACCACACTGCGCACGATTTAAAGCTGCTGGATAGATCAATTAATGAATGAGATAAGAGAATTAAGAAGAGGGTGTCAAGGCTGCGACTTAGGAGATGTCTGACTAGAGCACTATAGCCCGGTGGTCAGACCTTGGGTACTCCCATAGCATTGTGCCATTATTATCATTGTATGTGTTTGTGATGAGAATACACGTGTGTGTGTATATGTCTGTTCATGGATAAGTGGGCCCGGGCCCACGTGTGTGGGTGCCTATGTCTGCGGTGCTGTGTGTGTGCGCGCGCGCGCGCGCGCGCGCGTGTGTGTGTGTGTGTGTGTGTGTGTGTGTGTGTGTGTGTGTGTTTCCCGTCGCACCCCCCCCCCCTACCCTGCAACCCCCCCCCCCCCCCCCCCTCCCCCCATCTTCCTACCTTTTCCCTACCGTCCCGAGGTATCTTTTTCACTCATAAATCCCAGCGTAACATCAGTGTTGCAATTTTTTTTCTCCAAATAATGGAGACCTTCCAAATAGTTAATTTAAAAAAAAGGAATATTTCACGTGTAGTTTCATTTTAAAAAAAATGGCTGAAGAATTCGAAAATACACAAACAAAAAACAAAAAAAACATGCAAACACTTGACATTCAAAAAGCTACTGGAGAGCAATTCAGTTTGTTTAAATGAAGAGTTTTAGTCCTAAAACTGCACACATGTAAAGTTTGGTTTCTATCTGTTATAATGATAAAAGTATTGGTTAAGAACACATTTGAAAATCCGATCGACCTGTTTGTGGGTTGCGAGCGCGTGCGCGCTGTGTGTGTGTGTGGTTCTACAGAGAATATGTCAATTTTGGGTTGTTTCTATTTTAGGTGTACTGGGAAAATACATAAAGGCAAT
>CM031601.1:48479646-48484646 GCA_018398815.1 Conus ventricosus
AATTCTTAAAAGGCAAACCTGGAGTTTAGGGCACCCGTCTACTTTTGACATTCACTGGCCTTCAGAGATGTTTTCTGTCGGTCGTGTTTTCTCTCCTCAAAAGATTATATGGATTTGTTTAGAAAACACCCTACATGTTCAGAAAATGCCGAGAAAAAAAATATCAGTTTGAATATTTTAACTAGAGTATAACAATCGAAGGAAAAAGGAAAAGCTATCATTCAAAGGCAAGTTATATAGAGTGGACATTTGAATACGGCAGGGTAGGATGGAACTCCAGTTTCAGCTGCGATGTAATAGTCCACCCGATCAGCCCTTTAAAATCCAGGATTGCCAGAATATGTGTCTGCTTTACATTGTACATGAAGTTATTTTGAAACAAAAAATTAAATTGGATTTCAAAGACTGCATAATTGGATTTCAAGGACTCCGTGCATAATAAAAACATATGCGCTGATTAGTTTGCAGTGAATGAAAAAGTGAGATAACTTACCAATAAGGTTCAAAAGTGATATTGTTTAATGAAATAATGAAGCGTGCATACACTGCAGAAAGCTCTTCACAAACATTTTGTGACCCACTCATTCAATTTTATATGTCCCTTTCTCCCTCTCAGGTCCATTCACACTTTGATTGTATTAAGTGTGTGTGTGTCTCTCTCTCTCTCTCTCTCTCTCTCTCTCTCTCTCTCTCTCTCTCTCTCACTCACACTCACTCACTCACTCACTCACTCACTCACACACACACACACACACACACACACACACACACACACACACACACACACGCGCGCGCGCGCGCGCGCGCGCGCGCGCGCACACACACAGAGCGAGCTAGTTTTAATGTTCACTTACACCCTAGGATAGGGCGAGAAGAGGCATTGGAGAGGGTTGTCAAAATTTTCGATCTCTGTCTCCGCACCCCCCCCCCCCCCCCCCTCCCATCTCCACTCTCTGTCTCCCCCCTCTCCACACATCTACCTCACCTCTCTCTCTCTCTCTCTCTCTCTCTCTCTCTCTCTCTCTCTCCTCTCACACACACACACACACACAAACAAACACACACACACACACACACACACACACACACACACACACACACACACACACGCGCGCGCGCGCACTTTTAATGATTATAATTATCATCCATAACTGATGTTCTATAAATATGGTAACCAGGTATTGGAAATATAACCTTGTCAGCACAGTGACATCATAGGCCGTTAGCGAACGATGACCTGCCTTTGTTGTTTTTTCCCCAGCGTTTCATTTCTTTGTCCCTGTCGCTGAGTATTCTCAAACTTACTGCTTTTACGCTTCCCTCTCTTTGCTCGATTGTGATCACCGTCTTCACGCTGTCACGTCTGTCTGTCTGTCTGTCTGTCTGTCTCTCTCTCTCTCTCTCTCTCTCTCCTCTCTCTCTCTCTCTCTCTCTCTCTCTCTCTCTCTCTCTTTCCGCGTGTGCTTGACCTGTATGTTAATCTTGTTCCCACTGCCACACGTCTATCACCCTGTTGTCTGTGTAATTCTCTTCCAGTTCTGTGTGTTCCCTCTCTTCCTCTTCTGTGAGTTCCCTCTCTTCCCTCAATCACACTTCCCTCTCTCTATCGTTTTTGTGTTCACTCTCTTCTCACTGTAACACCATTCTCCCTGTTGTGTCACTCTCTTCCTTCTCTCTCTTCCCGTTGTCACACTTTTCTCCTGTTCTGTTTTTTTTTTTTTTTTTTTTCTTTCTTTTTTTTAACTCTCTTTACATTGCCACACTTCTTTCTTAGAATGTTCATCCTCTTCCCGTGATAACATTTCTCTCTGTTGTTGTCTGTATGTCCACTCTCTTTTTCGGTGTCGCACTTCTATCTCCATGTGTGTTCACTCGCTCCCCACTGTCACATTTCTCCCGTTCCTGTCGTCCGTCTTCATTCTCTTCCCGCTGTGGGTTCACTCAAATCCTACTCTCACACTTCTCTCTCTTGTCGTTTGTGTTCACTCCACTTCCCACCGCCACGCTCACTTCTGACCCCTGTGTGCTCACTCTCTCGCCACTGTCACTCTTCTCTCTCCTGTCATCTGTGTTCACTCTCTTACCACTGTCATCCCATATGTGCTCAGTCTTTCCCACCGTCACATCTCTCGCCCCTGTGTTTCACTCTCTTCCTACTGTTCACACTTCTCCCCATTTGTGTTCACCCCGTCCCAACTGTCACACTTCTGTCTCCTCTCTGTGTTTACTCTGTTCCCACTGCAACACCCCTCACCCCCTGTGTGATCACTTTCTCCCTACTGCCACACTTCACCCATGTGTGTTCACCCCGTCCCCACTGTCACACTTCTGTCTCCTCTCTGTGTTTACTCTGTTCCCACTGCAACACCCCTCACCCCCTGTGTGATCACTTTCTCCCTTCTGCCACACTTCACCCATGTGTGTTCACCGTGTCCCCACTGTCACACTTCTCCCCATGTGAGTTTACCCTGTTCACACTGTTATTCCTCTCTCTCTCTTGTCTGTGTTAACTCTCTCCCTCTGTCACACTTCTGTCTTTCTGTTGTCTGTTATACCAAGGGAAGCTAAGGTCAGTCGGTGAAAGCTAAACACGTTCTAGCGATCTCACGAGACCGAAGTGTCCAAACTGTATTTTAAGGGAAGAAGGACGACAATCTATATCTCTTTCAAGTGGCGGCGCAGCAGACCTCTTCAAGTCTGTTGGTTGAGACCTCGGGTTCCTGGCTAGATGTTTCTCACAAATCATGTTGCAAAGCTATGGTAATTACTTCACACGGAAAAAAAAAGCTGAAAAAAAAAAAAAAGGAAACAAGTCTGATGCAACCATTGAGATCACTGGAACATAGAACTGAACACTAAAAAAACACATATTTCCAAAACCATCAATATTGAAACACTGCGGACATATTTCATTGTTTATATCATCACCGCAATACCCCAAAATATGAGTAGCTAGCAAACCGGGCGCATTTAAGAATCAAATCAAGGGATCACACACACACACACACACACACACACACACACTCACTCTAACACTAACACACTTGCGGGTCCACATCCGTCCGAACCTGCACACAAACACAAGAGCTTGTATGGGCAGAATGACCAGCGATCCACAGATTCAGTATGGCCTTTGTTATTAATACACGCTAATGATATGCTTAAGAACTAAATGAATGGGTAAATATAATATGATCACACACACACACACACACACACACACACACACACACACGCATACACACACATACACACGCACACTGTTTATTTGAAAATATATAAAGCACAGGTATGTAACACTTTCGCAAGGACTGTCTGTCGCTCTCTATTTCAACCCCTTTAGCAAACGATTTCTGACAAAGGACATCTAATTCAGAACTAGTCCCGTCTGTACCGCCTTTCAATTTCTTTTCACCGAAGGCTATACTTCAGCAATTAAAAGAAAATATGTTGCTGGGGGAAAACTACACAGCACTCTATACGTAAAGTTCGGCCAATGCTTCCTTTCAGTGATCTGACATTCCCGGTCATAGGATTCATCGCACATTGTCACCTAAGGCAGGAAGAGTTTGTAGTAGTGAGAGGGGAAGAGAGTGTATGTGAAGGGAAGAGTAAGGGGAGTGTCCTGGGGGGGGGGGGGGGGGGGGGGGAGGGGAGAAGATGGAGGTGGGAGGGCGGAGAAGGAAGAGAAAAGAGGGTATTGGGGTTAGGGCATTTGTTTTTCATTCGAGCTCGGTGCGGGGTTTTTTTTTCAAGTCGTGAAATATTCAAGATGTGGAATTTATAATTAACCAGAACTCACCTCACAGCGTGTGGAGTGGCGGTCGATGCAAGGTCTCCATTCTTTGCCATCAGCATACCCGCGCCCAACAACAACTGTTGAAGACGCCTTGAGGATGGTGTCTCTGCTACATAGGTTTTAAGTGATCCGTGAGAAGTGGAGACACTACCGAGGATTATTTGTTTTTGTTATTGTCTTTTTTTTGTTTTGTTGATGACGTTGTTGTCTTTGTATATCTTTTCTTCTTTCTTCTTGTCTGTTTTTACTATTGCTCGGACGACCGTAGTTCTTCGGTGGTTGTTTCTGCGCTCTCTCTCTCTCTCTCTCTCTCTCTCTCTCTCTCTCTCTCTCTCTCTCTCTCTCTCTCTTCTCTCTCTCTCTCTCTCTCTCTCTCTCTCTCTCTCTCTCTCTCTCTCTCTCTCTCCTGTGTTCCTTTTCCCTCCAACCTCCAGCATCCTTGCCTTGTGTGTGTGTGTGTGTGTGTGTGTGTGTGTGTGTGTTTGTGTTTGTGTGTGTAGTGATGTGTGTGTGTTGTGAATATATGTGTGTGTTGTGAATGTGTGCGTGTGTGTGTGTGTGAGTGTGTGTGTGTGTGTGTGTGTGTGTGTGCGCGCGCGCGCGCGCGTCTGTGACACAGCTTGCGTCAGGATATTCCCTTTAGCTACAGGTTAACCCATTCTTCTTACTTGGAATGCGGACAGTAACCCCTGTCCCTCGACAGCCGTGAACTGGACTGCCATGCCTTCCACACTAGTAGTCAGTACCGGTCAGAAGCTGGCACACTTGACAGACGGCCGGGGTGTCGAGGCTCACCCGGGGTGTGTTTCAGTAACTTGAGCCAACTACTATTTGACTTTAACAGCCAAATTAGAATGCGTGTCGGTTGGAGGCGAGTTTTTAAGAACCTTGCCCACATCCTATGGGAAGGTGGGAATAAGCAGAGGAACCTTATCCCTGACTCCTTCAGACATCTGTGGGGAGACAAGTTACTGTGGGAAATATTCTTAACGGAGGTCAAATCGCCTAGAAATTTGCCTGTGGTGAAACCAAGGATTAGAATGCCTTTTGGAAACTTTTCTTCCGTAGTCCTACTTCTAAGGAAGCCCATTTCTTTTCGTGTAACTCTGTCAGTGGACCAATCCCATTCTCTTTTTGTCAAGTAATTTTGGTTTCAGGAAACTTGCCACCAATATCTCTTCTCCCAATCCCCTTGACAATA
>CM031601.1:48489646-48494646 GCA_018398815.1 Conus ventricosus
GGGGGGGGGGGGGGGTTGTCTGTGTGTATGTCTGTGTGTGTGTGTGTGTGTGTGTGTGTGTGTCTTAAGGACACGACCAGCTCTCTTGCATATAACTCCTTTTTTGCAGAACTTTGTTCCAAATTCCCTTCATTCCACAAGATATTTACCGATGGTTCCAAGTCCGAGGAGGGAGTCGCTTGTACCGCTTACTGCTCAACGGCTCCCTCCCGAAATGTGTCAGAACATATTCCTTCAGACAGCTCTGTATACACCGCTGAACTCCCAGCACTGGTCTTGGCTCTGAAAATGATCTCGGAGTCAAATCACAAAGACTTTCTTATCCTCTCAGATTCCCTTTCTGCTTTGGAGGCCATTGCTGGCCGCAACCTCAAAAACCCTCAACTATTGAATGTATTTGAGCAGTACACTACTCTAAAAAACCACGGGTACAACATAGTTTTCGCTTGGGTCCCTGGTCACGTCGGCATTCGAGGCAACGAGAAGGCAGACCAACTTGCCAAGGATGCCACACACCTTGAAACGTGCAGATTGTCCATCCCGCACACGGACGTGAAACCCAAAGTTGAAACTTACGTTAGAAACCATTGGCAAGAGGAATGGAACACTCAGATGGACAACAAACTTTTCCAGATCCGTCCGAAATTAAAAGAGTTTTTACCGTCTGCTACAGGTGGCCGTAAGGAAGAGACTGTTTTGTGCAGGTTGCACACAGGCCACTCCTTTTATACCCACTCTTATCTTTTAAAAGGTGAAGAAGCTCCGTGGTGTATTCCATGTCACTCACAGTGAAACATATTCTTTTAGATTGTTGGGACTTGCACGATGTGAGACATGAACACTTTACAGCAGAGTCCATGAAAACCCTGACATGATCTTTGAGTTTCTGAAAGAGATTAACATTTTTCATCTGATCTCAGATTTAACGGAAGAAAGATTTTTAACGAAGTTTCTGGTACGTTTTTAGAAGATGCATTTTAAAGAGATGTGTGAAAGTTTTTTATTTTATATTTTTTAGATGACTTGTGAGTTGATTTTAACATGGTGACAGCCCAGATATGGCCCTTTGCGGTCGGCTGGGCTGTAGGCAACATTACCAATATTACCGTGTGTGTGTCTATGTGTGTGCGCGCGCACAACACACAAAAAGTAATGGTCACTTTTAACCACTGCGCATTATAAAATCTCAATGCCCATGTATGTCAAACTATAACACCCATAAAATTCTAGTTTTCTGTTATTATTATCCCAACAACAACAATTACAACAAGAATACTGCCACTACTACAACTATTACGACTAGTGCTACTATTTTTTTTACGAGAAAGATGATGATAATGATAATGATGATGATGTTGGTGTTGATAATAATGATCATGATAATACAAATAATAGTAATTACTACTACTATTATTATTATTTCTTTCTTTCTTTCTGCGTACGCAGGCTGATACTCCTGCGGACACTCCCTGTATAGCCAGGCAGTGGAGTTTTGTGTGTATGACCCTTTTTTATCCCGATTATTATTATTATTATCATTATTATTATTATTATTATCATTACCATAGTAATGGTAAGGACAACAACCCTACTACTACAGCTACTACTAATACTGCTACTACTGCTGCCGCTGCTGCTGCTGCCGATGATATTGATGACAATGCTGCTGCTGCTGCTGCTAATGGTGTTGATGAAATACAATATTAGAACAGTCATATGACTTATGGAGTTTTAACCGTCTCATAGAACGACAAAAGAAAAATATCAACACGCATGTGAGTGCGCGCTAGGGCACACGCACGCTCGCACGCACGCACGCACGCACGCACGCACGCACGCACACACAAACACACACACACACACACACACACACACACACACACACACACACACACACACACGCACACACACACACACACACACACTGGCACCCATACCACACACACACACACACACACACACACACACACTTGCACCCCTACCTGTTGCACAATTACAAGGGTTTTGAGAGGAAAGAATGCATAACAAGGAAGGTGAAAAAATATGTGACCGGATACTGACTATAACACCTGTTTCCCCACAAATGCTTGGTCATTTCAAAGTCTATGATTGTCCTGATGTCAGCAATGTACAGTACACACTACGACGACAACTACCCCATCATGGAGGTAATGGTGATGGGGCCACTTGATGACAAGAACGGCAGTGACACCAACAATGATAATGCCCCCTCTCACCAGTGGGTTCACGTGGTGCCACAGCCGAAGCTGACCAATGACACGGAGGTGGGTCTTTTAGTCTTACTGTCTGTTCGCCACTGTGTGTGTGTGTTGGGGGGAGGGGTGCGTGCGCACGCGTGCGTCTCGCCTGCGCGCACACACATCTCGCGTGCGTACGCCCGTTTGTGTGTGTGTATGTGCGTGTGTGTGAGGGCGCACGCGAATGTTTGTCGGTTTCTTGAGTGTCTGTATGTATGTCTGTCTTTCTCTCCTACACACTCAGCCTGTCTCCCTTGGTCTCTGTGCCTTTCTTCCTCTGTCTGTCTGTTTCTCCTTCTGTCTCTGTCTCTCCCTCTCTCTCTATCTTTCTCTCTCTCTGTCTCCGCGTATGTGTTTGCGCACGCATCTTGTTGTATGTGTATCCTCTGTCTCTTGCCTCCTCCCCTCTCCACCCTTTCCGCTCTCCACACCAACTCTCTGCCCTCCATACATCCTTCTCCCTGCCCTTCCCCTCTCTTTCCATGTATTTCTATTCACTCTCTGTCTGTCTGTCTGTAGGTGTGTCCGTTCGTCCGTCCGTCCGTCCGTCTGACTGACTGACTGACTGACTGTCTGTCTGTCTCTGTTTCTTTCCCCTCTCCTCCCTCTTTCTCTTCACTCCTTTCTTTCGTTCTCTGTAGGTCCGTACGCGCATAGTTCTATGTGTGTCTGTCAGACTGTCTCTCTCACCTCTTGTCTACCTCTTCTTCCTTCTTCTTGTCTTCACATTGATATGTCTGCACATTACGAAGCATGTTTCACACTGTCCCATACTTACCCTACAATGTATTTTAATAACCTGATTATATGTTCTCGTATTTCCATTTCTTTGCAAGTCAGTACATGAATTCATATCTACTTTCCCTGTCTTTTGTCTCAAATTATTACGAGCGTATTTGTTAGGTCTGGGACATGCGTAAGCAGCATAACGAAGTTTCACGTTTCTCGTTCATGGAAAAAAGATAAGGAAGAAAAGAAGGAAGGAAAGGAGAAGAGTGAAGAACAGAAACAAAGAATTTTTTTTTTTTTCACTTTTCAGGAAGTAGAATGTCCAGAGCAAAAGGCATGCCGACTACCGTATGATTTTATTGTCATCAGTAACGTGTAATAGCTGCTCAATGTTGATCTGGATTTTCACACCGCAGGTACCCGGCACTGGCCCAGGTGCGACGGGAGGCAAGTGCGTAGAGTGTTAGTCACTGCGGGGGATTCCTCTGCAGAATTGTTGGCTTAAGATACTGACACAATGTTCTCTTCCAGATCGGTCTTGACACAGACTGTTTGCACGAAGCACGAACATTTGTACTAGTCTGTGTCGTAAGCTGGCGCTTCAAAACTCTTATTGCTGGTGGATCTGTCAGCAGTATCGCCAGTCACACATTTGGATAAGTCTATGCATGTACTCGTCTCTTGTTGCTTTGCAAGGGTACTAAAACAACTGATAAGGAGACGTAGTCGGCACCTGCCCGACAACCATCTCGTACACGAAGATAAGCCGCAGCTGGTTCCCTTGTTCTTGCAGGGGTGAGACGTTGAATCTTTCAAGCGTGGCGGAGATGCATCCCGGTTCTCTAGAACGGTAGTCTTGGCTGATTAATTAAACAGGCCGCTCTATTCTACGCACCTTCTAGCTTGTCTATATCGTTCTGGAACTGACATTCCCACACAATGGCGCCACACTCTGTCATACTCTGAACAAAGGATAGTCAGGCTGTGTGACAATATTCTTTAGAGCAGTGTTCCACGTTTTGCCGTAGGAAGCTCAGTGTGGAATTAGCTCCCTAGGTGATGCCACAGGTGTGACCATGCCACTGGAGGCCGTCAGAGATCTGGAGACCAAGGTATGGATTAAAAAATGTACGCCACCCAGACAGTAGAGATGACTTGTTTTGTTTCTTATGCTCATAATATGGCATTTTCCGAAGGTGGGGGTGGGGTGGGGGTCCCATTCAACCGCATGACTGTCTGTCTGCCCAGTGTTCCAGCTGGTTAGGATCTTCTTGCAGTTTCAAATGATGATGATGATAAATTTGGACTGTGGATTCTCGTGTATGATAAGCAGTCGTCTGCAAACTATCTAACGTGCGAGTTCGCTGATGTGAAGAGGTGTGTGTGTGTGTGTGTGTGTGTGTGTGTGTGTGTGTGTGTGTGTGTGTGTGTGTGTGTGTGTGTGCGCGTGTGTGTGCGTGCTCATTTTAATGACACGGGAACAGTAACAGTCTCAGAATAGCCCCTTGTGGGACTACAGATTCCAATACAACTTCTTCTGACACTCTCCCCTTCCCCTTCACCGGTGTGGACACTCTTGAGTCATCCGTTAATAGGGCTGCCGATACCGTACTTTCTCAGCTTACTGAGCGGCTTCTGAAGTCAAGTATGGCGATGTGCACGTGCTTCTCTTCTTCTTGTAAGATGTGAAGAAATTATAGACAGCGGCAAGCAGCTGGGTTTCAAAGGAGGAACCTTGGCGGAGTCCATGGTTTAGACTGGTGAGGATTTCATTTCACTCCCGAGATGTCGGCAGACTATACGGTTCAAGAGGTTACAGCATACCAGAGCCAGTGAGACAGGTCTGTAATTTGCTGGGTGCTTATCACCTTTCCTAAAGTTGCATTTTGTATTTTGCAGTGGACATTACGAGTGAACGCGACAATGCTGTCCTCACGGAAAATGGTGGAGAGTCGCCATCAGTTTCGTTGTGCCGGGTAAGTACGAGACATAATCGAGCGGAAATGGGATGGT
>CM031601.1:48497146-48557146 GCA_018398815.1 Conus ventricosus
GATCGGCTTAAACGATATCATGTCATGAGTCATTTTTCTTTGTTTATTTTTCCGGTTGTAACTTTTTTTCTGGATTTGGTGCTTTATTTTTCCTGTTTGAGTTTGACAGCCCTGAAAAGGCACTGTTTGGCCGGCTGGACTATAATCATAAAAAAAAGAACGGCACCATAACGTTCCTTACAATTTTCCAAATGCGTAAGGGAGGCCATTTTCTTTTTCTTCCTCTTCTCGCACGACGGTGTGGTGAGTCATTTCGGGCACCACTCTGAAAAGTTCACCAGATTCCTCCACAACGCCTGGATTTCTGCAAGTGTTTTCCTTGTCCGCTCTGTCCATCGATTTTGTTTTCTTTTTTTCTTTTTTTACGGTAAGGGGAGGTCAGAACCTAAGAAGAGCTCTATACTTTAACACCTGATCTGTAAAGGAGGTCACAGTATGAAAAAAAGTCTGCCGAAATAGAACTCAGTCCTGCTCTCTAACTATTATAATTTGGAACCTGTTGAAAACAAGATGTTTTTCCTTCATTGATAGTTAGCTCACAAGCCATTTCTGTTTAGAAAATAGAAGTCTGGTCAGATTCTTAGTGCATTAGAACAGAAAAAGACAGGCCTTTGGTAAGTTTGTTAATAGTGCAATAGAGATCCTATCAGACACGCTTAGGGTGCATGCAGTTCACAACAGGTCCCGTTAATGTCGACATTTGCAGTACAATGCAATATCGGATAAGCCACGTTTAACGTTTACAAAAGATCTAGCTCAAAGAATTTTGAAAATTCGTTTGAAGATAAGATGCCACGTGGGGAGGGTTTTTGTTTTGTTTTGTTTTGTTTGTTTGTTTTTAGGTGCTGGAACAGTGGTGGCCATGGGCAGGGGAGGTGAAGAGGGAGGGGCGGGGGGTTGTGTGGCACTCTTGTAGCATGACTTCCAAAGCTCGCATTCCGGTTGTCCGTTCCACTGCCACACTAAGCCTCGTCCTGTCCCAGCCTAAACATAGGCAAGTGAACGGTTCTACTAAGCTGAGCCTCATGAGAACAGTCTGCTCCTATACCAAAGTCTGTACTGAGTCCAGCCAGACTGTACTTGCGTGGCAGAGCAGAATGGATATATCAGGTCGTCAGGAGGCCCCTCACTGAAGGAGACACTGCACCGCTGCCGAGTCATTTGGTGGTGGTCAGCGACGGCTTTTCTGATCCAGTCCACGCTGAGGACACCGCATGCTAAACTCCTTGGTGTTAGCAGTAGGTCCTCACTTGCCAAGGCACGATAGGCGACTCCTCTGGAAGGAGACCGCCCCCGACAAGCGTCCAACGACTGTGACCTCTCACCTTGCAAGTTCAAAGGACCCCACTGCAGGTAGAGAGGTTGACCGATCAACAAAAGTTAGAGCAAGCCGTGGAGGGGCACAGAATGCGAGACATTGTATTATGACCCGTGAAAAAGATGTTCCGGGTTCCACTTCGAGTTGACACCACAGACACGGATGTTCTCCGTGTTTGTTTGGTTTTTTCAAAACATACCGACCCGCAAAAGACACGAAAAGTAGGCTTTGGATACATTTCATTTAAACATGTTAGCGACTTGAATATATCCACGAAGCGAAATGAACATAGAAAACTTATTTGGGAAAATGTAGGGTATCTGCGTCGATCTCATGAATTTTGTTTTTTTAATCCTTTTACCGGAGTGATCCGCCCTGCATACAGTCAGTCGTGGGTGTGTTCACCCTGGGCATTGATTGATAACAGTCCCAGAGTGGTGTGGTATGGACCTGCTTGATCGCTTGACGCAGGAGAAGCAGTTGTGATTGGTCTTGAGGAGGGGGTTGGTGAGATAACGTTCTGTCAGAAGATAATCCCCGTAGTGCTGCAGGCTGGGAGAGAGTGAGGACCAGGCCGTTGAAGCGATGCACTGTGTTTGTCGAAACAGTCCGCCAGCGTCTGTCGTGCCATCCACTATAATCCTTTGCAAACGATCTTGACAGCGTGGCTGGATGAGAACAGGACAACGCGCGAGGCGTCCGTTGTGCAGGTCCTCACCCAGTAAGTCTTCGACGCTCTGTGTCTCCTCTTATCAGAAGCCTCTGGGGAGAGTCGGTCGTGTTAATGCCCGTTCCTTCAGCTGACAGAAAGTGGTTTCTTCTGCGCTCTCGGTAAATCACACATACTCGTCACGCGCTGTGATGCCCGCCGCACGGAAGGCTAAATATACTGCCTGGAATCCATTCCTTGACTGATATTGTCATTAAGTTCACGTTAAAGATTCAAGCGACGGCCTGTCGATCGTCCCACGGTCAGTCGATTTCTGACGATCAGTCACTGGTGTCTTGGCATGGCTGTTTCTTCAGTTTACAGAATGAGATGAATTGGTATGATCGTTGATTTAACTGTCCATGAGCCAGTGAAAAATACTTCGTGGGTGAGTAACGCACAAGCGGGGGCCGGACAGGATGCAGTTGTTAAGATCGACAAACACACAACGTAACACTAATCAGTCACAACATAACACTAATCAGTCACACACTTGACACAGTCAGAAAAAAAACAAGGGATTTTTGTTTACACCCTGTTCATGAAATTATCTTCTCTTGGTTATATTTGCGGTATATGAAATAACCAACCTGGCGTCGACCACGACCGAGAGATACGGTACCGAGGAGAAATTACAGTGGCCCTCCGAGGCGAAGAAATTCAACCGCGCATGTTTTGAATATTTTCATTTCATCCCAGCGCGCACTCGATAGGAGCTAACCAGCCGTGAACATTCCAAGGAAATCCGTGGCTCCAGTCTATATATCTGTCTATATCTATCTGTCGATCTGTCTGTCAATCTATCTATCTATATTATATATTTATATGAGAGAGAGAGAGAGAGAGAGAGAGAGAGAGAGAGAGATATTATAAATTTGATTGCTATCCAGACTGCGCATTAACATTTTTTATTTCTTGATCGTGGAATCTCCGATCACATTAAAGTATGAAGTGTGTATTGCAACATAAGTAGATACTCGTGCTGCTGCCAGAAATGTGAGAATAGCACACAAAAGACGTGCAGAATACGTTAATTAGCAACGACATACACACTGTGTATACGTTAGTGGACGAAGACTTAAACCAAACATACCTTTCAGCTGGTCCACAGAACCCTGGCCGCCATGTTGGGAGCCCTGGCAGCCTTGGCCGTACTGTCTGCCATCAACCAGGTAAACTCTAGACATGCCAGGCTACATCAATCCTTACCTTTATCATGTTCCATACCAGGTGTGTGCTGTCATCGATTTTCTTTTCTTTTACCAAATCCCATGTGTCTGCTTTTCATTGATTCAGTTTTCTATCATCATATCCTGTGTGTCTGCTTCCATTGATTCCGTATACCTTCATCATATCCTATGGGTATACTTTCATTGTTTCTATTTATCTTTATCAGACACCACGTCAACTTTCACTGACACTAATTTCATGGTATACCATGCGTCTGCTTTCACTTATTGTATCTATCTTTATCATATGTTTTCATTAATTATTGTCCACCCTCATCATGTTCCACATTTCCCTTTTCATTAATTCTATCGTTATTACGTGTTTTCATTTGTTCTCTCTACTTCTGTTATACACTTCATGTCAGCTTTCATCAATTCTGTCTACCTTTTGTCACGTAGTATTTGCCTGTTTAGATCGGTACAACTAACAAGATCATACACCATGTCTCAGCCTTCACTTACTTTGTCGACCTTCATCATGTACCACGTATCTACTGTAATTAGTTCTGTCTACTTTCATCACATGCTTTTTATTAACTCCGTCAGTTTTTATCTCGTGTCAGGTGTCTGCTTTCACCGAGTACTGCTATCTTTATCACATTGTTTCATTGATTCTGTCTTCGTCACATATCACACGCTGGCTTTCATTAATTTTCTCTACCTTTATCATATAGCACGTGTCGTCTTTTGTTGATTCTTACTACCTTTGATATACCACGTTTCTGTTTTCATTAATACGAAAGCATCTTTATCACACGTGTCTGCTTTCATCAATTCCTCGTTTTCATTAATTCAAATTATATCCATGTACACAAGAACTCCTGTTGACTGTAATCTGGATGGTATTGTTTTGTGCATTTTTATGTCTGTTGTTTGTAGCGAGTAAAGAAGACATAGGCCTGTGTGTCGTAAATATAGTTGTCCGTTCCGTCTAAAGAAGACATATTTGTCGTAAATTTGCTCGTCTGTTCCGTCTAAAGAAGATATATTTGTCGTAAATTGACTCGTCTGTTCCGTCTAAAGAAGATACATTTGTCGTAAATTTGCTCGCCTGTTCCGTCTAAAGAAGACATGTTTGACGTAAATTTATTCATCTGTTCCGTCTAAATAAGACATATTTGTCGTAAATTTATTCATCTGTCCCGTCTAAAGAAGATATATTTGTCGTAAATTGACTCATCTGTTTCGTCTAAAGAAGATATATTTGTCGTTAATTTGCTCGTCTGTTCCGTCTAAAGAAGACACGTTTGACGTAAATTTATTCATCTGTCCCGTCTAAAATAAGACATATTTGTCGTAAATTTATTCATCTGTCCCGTCTAAAATAAGACATATTTGTCGTAAATTTATTCATCTGTCCCGTCTAAAGAAGACATAATTTGTTGTAAATGTACTCGTCTGTTTCGTCTAAAGAAGATATATTTGTCGTAAATTTGCTCGTCTGTTCCGTCTAAAGAAGACACGTTTGACGTAAATTTATTCATCTGTCCCGTCTAAAGAAGACATATTTGTCGTAAATTTATTCATCTGTCCCGGCTAAAGAAGACATATTTGTCGTAAATTTATTCATCTGTCCCGTCTAAAGAAGACATATTTGTCGTAAGTTGACTCGTCTGTTCCGTCTAAAGAAGACATAATTGTCGTAAATTTATTCATCTGTCCTGTCTAAAGAAGACATATTTGTCGTAAATTGACTCGTCTGTTCCGTCTAAAGAAGACATAATTGTCCCAAATTGACTCGTCTGTTCCCTCAAAAGACGACATATTTGTCGTAAATTGACTCGTCTGTTCCGTTTAAAGAAGACATATTTGTCTTAAATTTATTCATCTGTCCTGTCTAAATAAGACATATAAGACATTTGTCGTAAATTGACTCGTCTCTTCCGTCTAAAGAAGACATATTTGCCTTACCCTTTTTTTTAACTCCCTTATACCCCAGTATGCATTGACCGTTCTTTGCCGGATGGTTC
This sequence comes from Conus ventricosus, assembly GCA_018398815.1. NCBI lineage: Eukaryota > Metazoa > Mollusca > Gastropoda > Neogastropoda > Conidae > Conus > Conus ventricosus. The sequence goes on from CM031601.1 coordinate 48,502,373, forward strand.
TGCTTAACGTCCTCCGGCCTGCACAAACAGGACATATTGGGACATGTATTTTTGCTTTATATGAGGGGGAAGGGGGGGGGATAAAAGGAAATTTAAGATTGAATGACAATAGATAGTTATAGAAGGAAAAGGATGAATGATGATAGAAAATGATTTTAACGAGATATATGTGTTTATCTATGCGCGTACACATACATGCACACACACATACATACACACGCACACGTATTTCTTGATTTGTTTATATTTATTTTATTTATTTTTTAATCATTATTTTATAATGGTAGATGAAGTTTAAGATGGCAAAATTGATGTAGATTGATGATAGCCGCCTGGTATTTCTTGCAAAGCCACAAAAATTGTCAATTATTGTTATCGTGTCCCATCGTGTACCAGTGGAAATGGAGGACACGTATAAACAACGTATGCATCCTATGTGAGAAACTGGAGGAATAAATGAGATAAATGAAAATGAGTGACTGATATTTGAATGGTACGGGAAACGACTGAATGAGCGCCAGTAGGCTGCTCTTCGGCCGGTTCTACCTGGGTAGGCAGCCCGTTGAATAAGTGAGGTAGTGTGTTTATTGTAAAGCGCTTAGAGCTTGGTTTGTGACTGAGGATAGGCGCTATATAAATACCCTATATAATAATATCAATAAAATATATAAAATTGGTGTTTTCCATTCATTAGGTCGCCGCGTCGTCTGCTTGTCTTGGGTGGGTAGGGACAGCCTTAGTAGGGAGGGGCCAGTAAAATCAACCTTTAATTGAAACACTTTATTTAAAAATAATAAAATTTCAGGGCCACCGGTGTAAAAAATGTGACGATCAATGAAATTTAAACAGCATATTAAACATATAAGATAATGCTGTACATATTTTATAACATTTACGGTTTAAAATATTAAATTTATAGTAAATTGAGTTTCGAGCTAAAACCAGATGACAGTCAAGACATTTACAAAACATAAAATAAAACACAATATATTTCACAAAGAGTGTACAATATAAGACGGTAATCATGATAATAGTTTTGAAATGTATTTTTAAAGTAAGTTGGTATATTTCCTTCCCGGTGATGTCACGGTAATGTCACGGGGTTATTTTGTGGTCACCTGACGGCACTCAGTTGACCAGAGGGGAAACCAATGGGCGTCGTGCCGCCAGGCGACAGCCCGCGCGTGAGATTAGCGCTGATAAAAGTGAGGGCGGGCTGCGCTCGGATTCTTTTCGCGCTGAGCGACAGGTGTGGCGACGGGTGTGGCGGCCGCGCGCCGTGTGACGTTGAGGCGGGATCGCTGCGGGACTGGCACGTGGGTATTCATTATTTTACAGGTAGAAAGAGGGAGAAGGGGGAGGGGGGCGCTGCTCAGTCACCGACGACCAACCGCCGACCGCAGGGGACATTTTTTTAAAAAAGATATCCAAAACTAGACTTATGGACAGCCTCTGCAAAAGAAGTCAGTAAAGACCAAGGTGTGCAGTCGCCATCCAAAACATTCTCTTGGTTAAAAATGATGTTAAGACTGGTACATTTATTAATAAAAGGTTCTAATTCGGCTTTTATGGTGTCACATGGGTTGAACACATGGGTCAGGTTAAACATTTGTCCACAGGGGCAGGTGATATCAGCGAATTTCCCCCTGTAGCCGTGTGTTCTTAGCCTAAAAATCAGATTTTGTATTGGTCGGGGGACTGCCAGGTCCCCCTTTCACTAATCTGCCGTCAGACTGGTGCGTGCTGGCGTATTCCTTCAGTTCGGTGGACCAAGCCTGCACAGCAGCCACTCTGGGGGCGTTCTTGCATTCCTGGACTGATAACCCGAGATCAACGGGTTGGCCGGACTGGCCCATTGCGGCCAGTTTGGCCGCTCTGTCGGCCAAGTCATTGCCGTGGATCCCACAGTGGGAAGGGATCCAGGTCACCGTGACCTGGGTGCCAGAAATAATTATTTGATGAATTAAAATACTGATTTCGTATAAAATCTGTGTTCGATTATGAGTCTTGTTTTTTAAAGCTAAAACAGCGGATAAGGAATCAGTAAATATAATTATGCTGTGTGGGCTGCGCGGCAGGTCATTCTTTGCCATCAGTATGTCTTTTGCTTCGTTTCGTGTTCTCAGGCGCGCTAGTGTATAGATCCATTTTTGTTTCATTGTCTTTCTCTGCCTCTCTGTGTGTCTTTTCCTGACTATCAGCCGGTCGGTCGGTCGGCCGAGTGGTCTCTCTGTCTCTCTGACTGTCTGTCTGTCTGACTGTCTGTCTGTCTGTCTCTCTCTCTCTCTCTCTCTCTCTCTCTCTCTCTCTCTCTCTCTCTCTCTCTCCCCCTCCTCTAGCCCAGTTCATTTTTTGTTTATTGGTATCTTTCTATTCAAATGTACTCATTCATTCATCAATGCATTTTTTTTCATATGATTTCATTTTCCGCTAATTATTTATAATAATGTGCATGCTCAGAGGGCTGAATGTAAACAAGTATTTATGATTAATCCATTTCCTTCTAAAAATAGAATTCGTTCTCTCTCTCTCTCTCTCTCTCTCTCTCTCTGGCTCTCTCTCGGAGCGTGTATGTGTGTGTGTACGCGCGCGCTTGCGCGTATGTGTGTGTGCTCACACATTTGTGTGTGTGTGTGTGTGTGTGTGTGTGTGTGTGTTCCTTGGTTTTGCTCGTCATCACCCTGACTTCACGAAAGCGACGTTACTCTTACGCCAGCTGTCCCGCGTACAGCCAATATAATGCACAAACTGTTTATAGTAAACGATAAAACAGTCTGAAGTTGAAACGATAAGAATGAGAATGTCGATGATCTGACTGACAACAGAGACCAACGACGGAGACGATCGTGGGCTGGATGGACATGGAGACACTGATGCTGCTGTTTGGCATGATGATCATCGTGGCCATCGTCTCCGAAACTGGAATCTTCGACTACTCCGCCTTCAAAGTAAGATATGGCTTTTTTTTTTCTTTCTTTTTTGTTGTTGCTTGAAATGTGCTGGTGGGTTTGTTGCTACTGACTTTCGTACTGACCTAGTGCGGTGCATGCCTGTGTGTGTGTGTGTGTGTTGTGTGTGTGTGTGCGTGTGCCTGCGTGCGCGCAGGCGAGCGCGCGCGCGCGCGCGCGCGTGTGTGTGTGTGCGTTTTTGTTGCTCCTGCCGTTAGACATGGTGATTCTGGCTGTAATCAGTGTATGACATTTTGAATCATCATTGTCATTACTGTGCTCTGTTCAAATTACTTTACCTACCAGTATATCTTTATTTCATACCTGTTAATCTGTCAGTCTATCAAGTAGGAAGAAACCCCAGGCAGATCTTGACAGCAGAAGGTCTTCAGAGAAGAAATCTCCCGTAGACAAGTGTTTCGGCCCTGAACTCCTCACATTCCAAGGGAGGCGAGCCGCATTCAGGTCATGACTCCTGGATACCCGTCTGTTTTCAGAATTTTTTTTTCCTGGCGCCGTCGGGATTCGAGCCCGCACCCCCCAGAACGGGTGGGCGCCTGTGTAAGCGGCCGTCTTGGCCACAATGCTATCATACACCTGTTCTATGCTGGTACGATTAGGTCAAATAGTAACATTCTAAGCTGGGAAATTCTAAGCCTTGTGAAGCTCAATTTTGGTCTGTTCCACTTGGACAGATCCGGCTGGAACTCTTTTCAGCTGCCTCTCCTGTTGCTTCGAGGGGTTTGATCACCTTCATCTCTCCCTCGCTCTCCTCTCTGTCTCTCTCTCTGTATCTCTCTCTCTCTCATACACACACACTCAGTCACTCTCTCTTGTTTGGTTTTGTTTTTACTGAAGACAGAGCTGTGCATATTTCCTTTAGCGTCCATCACAGTTTTTGCTGTCATGGGATAATGATGACGACGATGATGACAACTACGATAATGATGATAATAATCGCGATGATGGTGACGACGCTATGATGATGACGACAGTGATGATGATGGCGACGATGATGATGACGACGATGACGATGACGAAGATGATAATGATGATGATCACGACGTCGAAGATGATGACGTTGAGGATGATAATGATGTTGATGATGATGATGATGGTGACGATGATGATGCTATTAATATGAAGAAACCTGGTGTAAGACCACGCTACAGGCCACCCCACTGTGTATGCCCTCAGGCCTACAAGCTAGCCAAGGGCAAGGTGTGGCCCCTGGTGACTCTGCTGTGTTTGTTCAGCGCCGTGGTGTCCGCCTTCCTCGACAACGTCACCACCATACTGTTGATGGCCCCTGTCACCATTAGGTGAGACCAAAGACTGTACGATCTTTGGTGAGACTCTGACCTGGGACGAGTTTATTACAAACAGATCGACTTCACTTAGACCTATCACTCATGATTTATGCCTGAGCGTATGCGTTTTGCTTTAGATAGATTTCACTCCTCGTGACGTTAATTTACAGATGACGTAAACACAGACGACGTACAACGTCCAGTAGGTTCTGTGGAGTCACAAAATCATCCCAGAAGTGCAAGAAACTTCCAGAAGCTTCCGCCAACTTTTTTCTATTAGCCTATGTTCCATGCACTTTCATTGCCTGAACGACGTCACTGCACTCGAGATTTCATGACTGAACCGAGTATTTTAACTGATTATACAACAGTTCCCGAACTTTCAGCAAAGTTCCGCGTATATTGATCGGTTGTGTCACGACATGACCTCAAACCTTGTAGAAAATTCCATGTTTGTTGACAGGCTGTGGTTCGTCATGTTTCTTGAACTTTGGATTCCATGAACTATATATAATCGGGTTTGGGAATGTTTTGGATAGAGTGATCTAAGAATACTGTTACTTGAAGGACGTGTCTCCCCTTCGGGCATCGTTGTATCGGCCACATAGATAATATACTATTCTTAAAGAAACTAATGCTGCAAAATATTTAGGCGTGATTATAGATAGTCGTCTCAAATGGAAAGAACATTACAATTTAGTATGTAAGAAAGCAAATAACATCTTAGCTTTCTTATACAGGAATATCAATGACTGCCCCCAAAAGGTTAAAGACGACTAGAGAACAGTAAAACACGGGTTCAAGCTCAACCGCTCTCAACCGGTCTTAACCGGTTTCGAGCGGCCAGTAGTAAGGTGGGGGACTTCTCACCCCTCAAATGCGGAGGAGCATGCGGAGGAGCACATGACGACAACGCCTCAGAACCCGTGTTTTACTGTTCTCTCCTAGTAAACCCTACAAACAAACATACTGTGTAGGGTTATCCGTTTTCAATACTAATTTACTAAACCTTTCAGATTTTAGTTTTGTTTAATCCTGCGTTTTTCCTGATCATTTTCAATAACATCATTTTCGCGCAAACATTCTTCAAATGAGTTTCTGTCTTTCATGTGAAATAAAACTACAGTCTTTAACTGTTCTCTAAAGTCTTTTAAAACTGAGTTATATTTTTGACATAAAATCCACACACTTATTCCAGCATGTCTTCCACTGAAAGCCAGTTTTGACAAAGCGTTTCTTTTTTTCACTATGTCTCTTTCTGCCGAACAGTCATCTATAATAAATAGTGTCTGCGTTCCTTCAAACAGTTTATAAAAGCGGTCTAAACACTCACTCAGTTTATTGCTAGGATCAACTAAATATATTTCATCATCTGTCCATATAAACCTTCTATCATGATATGCTTTGTTCCATTTAAGTGTTGGACAGAAAATTACTATATGATCAAAAGTATAGCGATAAACTGTTTGTAATAGGTCTAGGATAAATATTGTTTTTCCACAACCAGTCTGTCCACAAATCAGTGAACAATGAGGGGTTTTTATCATAAAGTTTAACATCGGCATTGACACCAAAGTCGTCTGCTCCATAGTTTTATAACAGAATTTAATCTAATCCAGTTATTGTTTTTATTAAACTTTCTGTCAAAACTTGTTCAGTATAATAAAATCCTATGGGGCCCAAATGTGTAAGATTAATCCTTTTCAGTTCTGAAAGTTGTTTCTATTAAGTCAATTTTGTTTTTGTGTTGTTGTTATACCTTAATTCCTCCCATTGTAAAACGACGTGGTAATTTAAGACGTTTAACGCTAAGTTTTCCGCTAATATTAATTCCTTTTTAAGGACGTCGCTAACCCCCCCAAAACCCCATCCCTCCCACATCTTTTAAGACAAAAATTTTAAAATATCTTTGGAACGGCCCCCTAATTTCCTGCGTGGAATGAACTGTAATTTTGTAAACTTCCTTTAAAACCGTTTCTCTCGTGGAGAATGTACTTTTTTTTCCCAAAAGGGGGGTTTATTTCAATCCTTTCCGACATTATCCCGGGCCTAAGATTAATGTAAAGGACCTGAGTTGAGTCTTTTTAAAAATTTTTTTTAGGGAAAAAAATGAAAAAGGGGGCTTGAATTAAAATTTTAGTCCCTTTTAAAATTTGGGTTCTAAGTCCATTTGCTGTCGGGTTTTCTAACTTTTTTATATTCTATGGCCGGCATTATTGCTTCTACATTGCGCAGTTGCTCTGTTTAGAAACTTTTGTTGTCGCCAACCTCTTTGGTTTTAATCACCTTCTTTAGTGTACTCAAAACCAAACAAACGCCTATTTCACCCGTTGTTCAAAGTCCGAAACGTCTGCAAGGTCTTTTAATTCAAAAATTTATCACCTCACAGCGCTAATTTTTAACCCCGGATTCTCTGGTCCACGCGACATGTTTTATACAACTATTATTTTTTTTCCAAAAAAATGTCATTTTTCCCTTTCCGATTCCCCTGTTTTGTCTCATTTTTATTTTAAAGACCCGCCCTTTCCCACAAACAAATCTTTTAAACGAAAAATTGGGGAATTTGTAAAATTTTCTAATCGCAATACAGCTTTCCCTGAAGGAAGAGCTTTTAAAAACAGTTGGGCCTTTCCCCTCATATAAGTTTTCTCAGTGCTCAGCTCACCCAAAATTACAAGAGAATAAAATTGTAATCAAGATCGAGCGTTTTTTCCCCCTCAAAAGTAGTTTCGTCGGGCCAACACTAAAACATGAGGGGGTAGATTGGCGTTGTAAAGCCTAACTTTTAGCTCTCTTTAAAATAGTAAGCTACTTTTCAGGTTAAAATTTTAAATTTTTTAGTTTTGTTGTTAATTTTGAAGTAATGTCAAAGTTACTCATTGCTTCTTTTGTGAGAAAAACCCATAATAACCACGGGTATTGTTAATGGCAAAATTTTGGTCCTTGTTTGTTAATTTTTAAAACCTATATTCTTTTTTGGATTTACTTTAAAAAAACCATACAACTTTTAAAAAATTTCTAAGTGCAACCTTTCGGTTCCGCAATTGTTTCAATAGCATGTTCTAAAAACGAAGACGGTTTTGATTTGTTATTGTTACAAACTTTTTTTAAACAAAATAAAAATACGCTTTAAATATACTAATGCAAAAATTCGTGGCCGCCACAATCTTAAAAAAATAACACGATACTCTTGACATTTCTGTTACCGTCTGACACCCTTTCAAGTAAAGGTAGTCTCCTTAAACAGATATCTAACCCCCCTTTTAAAAAAAACTACATCGGAAAGTGGGGGTTTATTCATCCGATGCAGTTTTCCCAAAACCCCTTTTAAATTTTGCTGTTTTTTTGTGCTAAACTGGGTGTGGGTGTCGTTTTGATCACTTAAATCCCCCTGATTTTTTGGGTGAGTCCTGTTGGGTTTCTTTTTTTTACACTTTCAGACATTTTGACGAACTGCAACACCATTAAAAAATGATAAAACGTTTAATCCATTCACAACAAAATGACTGAAGGTTTTTTAAAAAGATCTGTAACGAATTCTTTTATTTTAAGACAGACTTTAGAAAAAAGTTGGTTTTAAATCATGGTCTAGACCCCTTTTTTTTGGGGCTGCACGAAATAAACTATGCCGGGAATCCTCCTTACACATCTTTTCTTCAGACCGGGGGTTCACCTCGGGCCAATGGGGCAAGAGCAAAAAAACAGCAGGGACAACTTTTATCTAAGACATTTCTAAGGGCCTAACTAAAGCGGAAAAGAACGAATAACGACCGTTTGTACTTATTTTGTTTTTGCTGGGTTCGCAAGCACAAACGAGATCGAGCAAAACTGATCCTTTCTACGGCTTTGACGCACAAAAAATACTTAGAAAATTTAGAGGCGCCTTTAATTCTACAGTTGTTTTTACCTTCAGTTTTAAAAAAGGAAACAAAATGTTTCAATACGAAATCGAAATAGATTTTGTTTTGGGACTGGTTTATACATGCGCCTTCTGACCTCAGACTCCAAAGGGAAAACAAAAATCTACAATATTAAATCCTTGTGGCGGTGAAAAAAAGGGTGGGGAAAAACGATAAATTCTGAGCCTGTATTTTGAAAGCAGAAAAAAAAAACAAGATGCCCCCCCCAAGAAAAAAATCATCAAACCCCCCGTGGTCCAAAGCCCGAAGCCTTTAAGAAGTAAAAAAAAATAATGCCTAATATGAAAAGACAGCGCTTGTTCTTTTATTAACTCCCCTGGGATTCTTGGCTTTATCTTACTAAAAATTAAACCCCAACTTTTAAGAAAACAAATGTCCATAATGCCGCCATAAAGCCAACCTTTGCTTGCAGTAACAAAAGCCAGCTACACACCCCCCTAATATACCTGGTAAAGCGTCCAGGGCTTTACTGGTTTTTTTTTTTTTAAAAAAACCCCAAAGAGACAACTGTTTTTTTACCCACGTTTTATCAGGGGTGGGGGGCGGGGGCGGCGGAGGCACCGGGATTTGACCCCCGCCGCCTGAATAGCCTACCATGTACTTTTTGAAAATCCAAAGGGGCCGTTATAAGTTACTAATGGACCTTTTGCTCCCTAAAAGTTTTGTATTCGTTCGAGCTTTGGGGTCTTCTTTAAAAATTCTTTGGTATTTTCTTATTCGCCCCTTTGGGTTCGAATTGTTCACGCTAGTAGGGGCGCTTCTTGTATTGCTGACTTCGTTCTTCAAAAATTTGTCTTTGGGTTATTTTTCTTTACCCTCAGGCCCTAAGTTAGCATCTCAGCCTCACGAGTTTTTTTTTTTTCCCTTTTTTTTATATGCTCATCTATTTCCCCAGTTCAACCTTTTTTGCTAAATTGTTTTTAAATTCACCTCTAAGGGTTCTGAAAAAATGTCTATTTTCTCGATGGCAATGGGGGATCTTAAAATTGTTTCAAATGCTGTTTTTCGAAAGACTGGTTTCTGCTTTTTTCTTTATTATTTCCCTGCTTTTTGTTTTTTCTTTAAAAGTTCCATTTTTGTATTTGGTTATCTTTTGGAGTTCTTGTTGTGTTTGAATTTGACTGCCTCCCCCCTTAATTTTGGTTTAGTAATCCAAGGCGTTTTTCGTTTTTTCCCCCCAAGTCTTTGTCAAATTTGTTTCTGTCTACAAATTTTTGGGGGTTTCGTTATCGTAAGCTGACAAGTTTTCTGCCGGGGGGCCGTTTTTCACAAAAAAAAGGGCCCCAATCTTTACTTCAAAATCAGGGTCTAAATTGGGGGGGTTCTAGTCCTAAATTTTGTAAAATGCCCGGCCGTACTTTTGTTAATTCACGCCGCAATGAGAGCGTGACAGCTTATCAAAGGACCTTTTTACTATTCGTCTCCAGAAAAAAACACAAATCTTTTTCCCCAATGCCTGCCTTTTTCTTTAATAATTAACTTTTTATTTGTTTTTAAAAAATGTCAAAAAAATGGCCCCGTTCTTGACCCGCAAGAAGCCTAAAAGCCCTTTTCGTGAAGGGAAATAAAAAGGGAAAATTAAAAGTCCAAATAATCCCTACTTTTGTGCGGAACCCAAAATTTTTACGTCAATTTCCAGACCTGGAGCGGGTGAAGTGATTTGGGCCCGGTCTGCGCAACTTACTTTAAAATAAAACTCGAATCAGCACAGACCCAAACAGGAAAATTGCCAGAAACTGGGCGGGGAACTTAAAAAAATTTTAAAAACGAGGGGCAAGAATATTTTCTTTACACAATGCGAATTTTTTTAACCCATTTTGACTATGGCAACCGGGGAAAAAAGGGTGACTTTTCGTTCAAGGGAAACGAAAATGAAGAAGCACTAAAAAAATAGAATAGGCGCCGGATGTTAAGACGGAAAATAGTACGGGAAATTTTGGTATGGAAATCACTTTTTTATTCCCCCTTTAATTTTATTGTTAAAAGGCTCGCCATACTTTCAAGGACATTAAAAGAAGATTGTCATATAACTAACTTTTTAAGAATACAAAACTTTTATCAGATCATCAGAAACCGAAGCAAATCAGCTTTCGGGGATCTGTTAGAGTTTTTACGTTGTTTTCAACCCTAATTTAGCAAAGGGTAATTGAGCAACTTCATAAAATTACAAAAATTTTTACGAAAGAGTTTCACTCAACAAACCTAGAACAGGGGAACACTAAAGGAATTTAGTTTTAGTGCCGCGCAAGATGCTTAAGGTTTTTTATTGCTGTGCGAAATGAAGCCATTCAAGAGGAAAATGAAAAGTTTATTAATCCTAAAAACGAAAGACAAAGTTCGATTTGGGTTTGTCCAACCAAATTTTTAAAGCAGGGGCTTAGACTATCAGCTTTTGACGAAATAAGAAAAATTGTTTTGGGGGGGGGAGGTGTAAAGTCCCCCATAACCTTTTGTCAAAAAATCTCACCTTCACGTGTTAGGCTCGATGTTATTTAACAAAAAAATACGGGGTTTTGGGTTTACCTAAACACAGAGGGTAATCAGTTTCATGGAATGGGGGAGAAGTTTAAAAAGGGAAAAAACTTCAAATTGTAAAGAAAAAGATGGGGATAAACCTTAATGTCATTTGTTTTTATTATGTGCGCAGCTGAATATTTAGTTTAAAAATTAAAAAAAATCAAACTAAATTTTTTTTTATTTTTAAAAAACAGTCCCTTTGGTTTATCCCAAAAGCGCCTAACGCCCCGGTCCCAAAAAAGGGATGTAGAAACCCCCGACATAAAACCTTTTTTAAAAAAACATTACACAAAAGCAACAAAAAATGCAGGGGCCTTTCAAAATACAGCAAAACCAAAAGTGGGTTTTTGCTGCCTTTAAATGCTGTTACATAGTTTTTCGGAGATCGACGTTAGTGCCTATCGGCGGGAAAGAGTGTAGGGCCCCTTAGCAAGGGGTAGGGCACCCGCGGCTTTTCCCTAGGCGGTTTGTCTTTTCCTTGGCCTGTTTTTATTACTTAAGTGCTGCTGGCAAAAAATTAAAAAATAAACCCAAAAGCACCCGCTTGGTTCAACTAATAACACTAAACTTAGTTCGTTCAAACTGACAATAAATAAAGCGCTATTGACTCAAACTCACAGATGAAGAATTTAGTTTTACGGCCGATTTTATACTTAAAAGACAAAAATTTGATCTTTAAAAAAAGGCAAGGGGAAATTTTTTCAAAAGCCGACAACCCAGCAGATAAAAAAAGGAATGTTTAAAAAAAGTAACGAGACATTAACTCGTTCTAAAAAGCTCCATTAAACAACCCAAAGGGGGTTTATACTTTTGTTTATGAGTCCAAGCAAAAAAACCGGTTAATTGATTCTGATTAAGACGACTTTGGGGTCGTTGTATTTTTTTAATTTTTTAAAAAATATTTGAGTTAAAAAAAAAACTCAACATGGCTGAGATTATGAAGGGGCGGACGAATTGTTTGAAGGGAAAGCTTAAGGGAAGCGTTTGTCAAAAGCTTTAAATGATATTAATCTAGAAGTCATTGATCCGCAAGTACAGGCGTGTTGTTTTTCTATTTTTCAAGTTCCCGGTAAAAAAATAGACCCCCATTAAATGATGTTTCTGTTTAATCGATATATAACAATAAAAGAAAAAAATCTAGAAGTCTGGGGCTCGATCAACAACAGGTTATTCTTTTTTCATAATGATTTAAACCGGTTGGGGGACCAACCTTTTCACAGTTTGTGCGGGCCGCTGAAGAAACCAAAAATGAGAGGCTCTGGTTGGGCAAGGGGGGAAGTTTAAAATCAGTAAAACAGGTGTAGCACCATTGTAGGGAAGGGTTTAAATTTCCCCTGCCCCCACATTGGTAGCGAAAAGAGCAGTTCTAAACATAAAAATTCCAAAAAAATTTTTTTTTTGGGGTGTTCTTCAAGGTGCACATGTCCCAAAAACGCAGGAGATGGGTAACTACGGCCTTTCACAATATCTTAACTTTTTGGAAAATTTCCCTTTCCTGTTAGTGAGATCAAAATTTATCGTTTTAAGAACAAAACAAAACCCAAAAACTGTTAATATTAAAGGGGGAGGGGAAAAGAATTACTGCCCCTCAGAGGTCCAAAAACAGTCCCTCAATTGGCAACCAACAAAATTTGATTTACTGATGTTTTTTCCCCGCAGGGGTACCACATTACACATTGAACGAGCAATGAGTAGATTATGGGGCAACTTCAAAACAAAAAAAAAAAAAGAATTCTTAAAAATTTTTAACAAGAATTCCATTTTGTTCAAGCCGCGGTGAACATAAAAACATTTTATCAGCCCCCTTAACTGTAAAAACGAAAATTACACCGAAGGGAAAGGGAGTAAAGTTGTTTTTAATAAAAGGAAAAAACTCAAAATAGTCCCTACTTTTTTACCAGACTTTGATCGCTTTTGTTCCCTATGAAGGGGCCCGCACCACAAAAAATCCAAAAACAGTCTTTAAAATTCATCAGATTTGTTCATTTGCTTTCATCGTTGTCAGGTCGGATGGCGTCCATTCAGAGCCAGAATTATATAGAGGCCAGATGCTGCAAAATACTTCTTAGAACGCATGCAGCAAGTGCGTAATGACTGTTTAATAATCTAAACTTATCTGAAATCATAATGACGCCTGAAGACCAAGAACAGTATAAATCAGCCACACATTGTTGGATTTGCGGTTTAGAACTAATGTCTAACAGTGAGGACGCGACAGCAGAGGAAGCCAATCCAACAGTAAGAGACCATAAACACATTAGCGGAAAGTTCAGAGGGCAGCGCACAGTAAATGCAATCTTCAACTAAAGTTTAAACCCAAAGAATGGAGCTGCCTCTATCTTCATAACTTGCGAGGTTACGACTCTCACCTTATAATGCAAGCAGTAACCAGCGACTTCAGGGTAACATGCATTGCACAGTCATCAGAAAAGTACATGTGTTTCACTTTAAATAACATGTCTTTTTATGACTCTATGCAACACCTGATGGGATCGTTAGAGTCACTAGCTATGTCCTTAAAGGCCTGCCCAATAACAAGAATATTTTGACCCAACTCTTGTTAGAAAGGGCGTTTACCCTTATGAGTACATGAACATTTGGGGAAAGGGTTTGATGAAGATACACTTCCACCTAAAGACGCGTTCTTTTCTAGTCTTAGAGGAAAGGGCATTAGTGATTCTGATTACCAGCATGCTCAAGAAGCATGGCAGAAGTTAGATTCTAAATGATGGGAGACTATCATGATGCATACTTGAGGGCTGACGTTTGTTTGTTGGCGGACGTCTTTGAAAATTACAGAAAGACCTGCATGAAACATTATAGCCTGGATCCCGCGCATTACATTTCTGTGCCCGGGATGAGCTGGGATGCTTTCTTAAAGTTTACTGGAGTACAGATTGATTTATTGTCTAACCTGCCAATGATTCAGATGATTAAAACGGATTGGGGGGAGGAATTAGTATGGCGTCGCATCATTACTGTAAAGCAAACAACAAATACTTGAGACGATTATGATCCAAGTAAAAGGTCTAACTATCTAAATGTATTTAGATGCAAACAATCTGTATGGTTGGGCTATGGCGCAATCACTTCCATTACGCAACTTTAAAATGCACGCAGACGGCGGTACGAATAATATTCAAGGAGCATTAAAGTGGTTGAGCATTTAACGCCAGATCAACAGCGTGGATACATTCTAGAAGTTGACTTAGAATATCCTCAGGAACTCCATGACCTGCATAATGACTACCCCTTAGCAGCAGAAAGCTAAAGATGGCAAAAACAGAGCCGCCTAAACTTGTGCCTAATCTTCGAGACAAAAAAAATTATGTCTGTCATTACAGACTCTACAATTTTATTTAAGCATGGTTTGAAGTTGACAGCAGTTCATCGTATAATTGCTTTTGATCAAGAACAGTTCATGAAACTATACATCATGAAGAACACTGATCTTAGAACTAAATCCGCAGATGCTTCAGAAAAAGACTTTTTCAAGCTGATGAACAACAGCTGTTTCGGAAAGACTATGGAAAATCCACACAAGCGTAAAGATGTCAGATTGGTCACCAAAGAGAACGAAGCAATTAAGCTGACTTCAAAACCTAATTATCAGGACTTTAGAAGATTTCATGATCAGCTTTTTGGCATAATGATGAAAAAAAAGAAAGTCAAATTAGACAAGCCTGTATTTATTGGGTTTACTGTTTTAGAATTATCAAAGCTTTTGATGTTAGAATTTCTTTATGACTACTTTAAACCCTCGTATCCAGAGTCCAGAGTACTTTACACAGATACAGATAGTTTTGTTATAGATATCCCTACTGAAGACATCTATAAAGACATGGAATTAGAAGTAGCTAAAGGGCATGCGGGATGGTATGACATCTGATTATCCTAAAGATTCACCTTTGCATTCAACTGTTAACAAGAAGGTTTTAGGAAAGATGAAGGACGAATTATCTGGAGGGGTGATTATAAGGAGTTTGTTGGGTTAAGGTCAAAAATGTACAGTCTTTCGAGCCAGGAGAAAACCATTAAGAAAGCAAAGGGAATATCTCGCAGTGTTGTGCAGTCAAACATATCACATGACAACTACAAAGAAGCATTGTTAAATTTAAACATACTTTCATCATGACAACGTAAAACTACGATCTAATCTACATGAGATCAACAAAAACTGTTGTAACAAAGAAGTCATTAGATAAACAAACACAAAACGAGTATTTGTTGATCCAGAGTTTTCATATGCAATTGGGCACTGGAGAACAGTATAATTACATATCTTCCTCAAGTTTTGTTATAAGTCATTATATCATATTTTCCTCATAATTTTGTTAAAAGCTCAATCATATCATTATCCAATTCAGCCAAATTATTTTTCATGTTTGCTTGATGCCTCGAATTTTTTTATTATTTCAAGATATTCTTTTCCCCATATTTGATAATCAAAATTTGGATTTGGGCTGTAGGTGATCTGGATGCTTTGCCATGTGCCGATAAATCCACGTAATATTTCCTTAAAAATAGAACACATAGCATATGATTCCCGGATCAATTTCAAGGCCTCTTCCTTTATCATTTTTGTTTCCATTTTAGTTTCATGTAGTTTCTTTGTTCTGAGCTTCCATTTTAAACTCAAATATATTTTTGTAAATTAATTAAACAAATATTTGTTAATCTAGAGGTTTCAAATGCAATTGGGCATTGGAGAACAGCATGGCCTCAAATATATCCCCTTCCAATTTACCCAAATTATTACCCATTACTGCTAAATGTTTTCGAATTTCTTTTATCATGTCAAGACCTGCCAGAAAACTATAATATTGGGTTTTGTCTGGCTGTTCTAGCGTAAAATTATTATTCTTCTTAAATATTTTATTAATAAGGGTAATATAACTAGATAAGTCTTGCTTTAAATTTTTGAGGCCTCTTTCTCTGCCATTGTTACTTCCTTCTGTGCTTCAATACGTAAGGTTTCTTCCTTTTGAGCTTCCATTTTAACTCAAATATATTTACGTAAATCAGTTAAAGCGGAACTGTATCTGGTGGGATTATCTGCAGTTCTTCCTTCACAAAAGATCTTTGAGGAGCCGGTTGTTTTGTTGTGTCAGTTTCTCGTAAATAATACACAGGCGGATTCATTTTTACAATTCTATTTATTTCATACGATCAACACTCCAAACTGGATCGGTTGCCCTGATGCGAGTGTCCCCTTCTGCTTTCCCCGGTAAATAAAGGTACCTTACTTTTAAACCAAACGGTAATAGTTTGCTGGTTGTATTGGAGTCTTCAGCAACATTTATTGATTGTTTTTTGATTGCTTGTACTGGTTTTAGCCCTGTTAATTTAAATTCTTCATTATTCTTGCGCGCAAAACTGAGGGCAGTCTTCTAACCCATTCTGTGTTGCGAGAATTGTCAATCAGCTCTCTGTGATACTGGTAGGAGAAAAGTCTTTCAGATAACTGTTTGTTAAGTTTTCAACTAAAGCCTGTGATCTGTGAACTCCGGGGATGCCTCTTTTAATGGTAACTCTATGTTTTTAACAATAATTGATTCACTTGCCTTTAAATTCTTTCCATCGTCGACTTGAATCATGCGAGGATAAGTTAGCGGGCCTCGTTGGTATATCAGTTGTATGGCAACAGCAACAGCAGAAGCACTCTTTTGTGTTAATGGTTCCGCATCTTTGTATCTTGAAGCTATGTCAATGACTGTGAGTGCGTACTTAAATCTTTTTCGTCTAATCGTATCATGGGGTAAATATAGAAGATCCATTTGATGGGTGTCATTCGGTTTTGTATTCACAAAGTGTGGTCTCTGTATTCGTCTAGGTGCAGGTAAATAAATTTGCCAAATCGCTTGTTTAGATAGCCATTCCTTTGCTGTTTGTTCACTGACTCCCGCTGTTTGGGCTTAGCTTTTTTATTGCCGTGATTCCCTTCCAATATCCTTTTGGCGAATAATAAATTTTGTTCATTTTTATTCAGCCAATATTATGGGCAACAAAATACACGACGGTCATGCCAAAGACAATAAACACGATTTCTTGCATCTTTTGTTTTTCTGATGGCTGATAAAAGTCACTGAATTTTGGGGGGGGCAATGTCTTGATTGGTTTGCCTGTTACAAGATAATATTCTTTTATTGCCTGGTCAACATCTTTAAATGTGTAAGCCGCATGTCCCTGTTTTTTCAGTTTGTCGTTAATAAAATCTAACTGCCCAATTCTCTGCTTTTCATAGTTATTTTTTTGCAGCTGCTAGTTGCTCCATAGCTTTGTTATGTCTTTTTCTCTCGCCGTCATCCCGCAGTTTACTAAATGCGAAAATTTACTTCCGCTAAAAAGCAAGCGCATTAACCACAGCGCCGCCTATCATCATTACGAGTGAAGCCATTTTTATAAATGTATTTTATTTAATTTTACATATTGATACTGTCAGGAATTATTCCTTGCTTAACTAGAAAATCTTTCGTAGCAAATGAAGCTGTAATAACAGCAATTAGCTTTGCTGAGTCTTTCAAAGTCTAGTTTGCCAAGATCTGCCGGTTTTATTTTTAACAGGCTTTTACCAAGCATTGTGTATCCTACACTTAGGCCTCCAATAACAGCAGAATGGTATACAAGGTTGGCAACAGTTTTTTCGGTGCTCTTTTTTAAAAAAAAATAATTATAATTAATAAAAAACATGAACGGCGATGATCTACTACAGCAACTGGGCAGCCTAAACCTTCCCGAACTTATGATTACAAATGATCAAGTTGATGACCAAGCTGATATGTCAAAAAAGAAAGACTGTATTCTTTGGCAGCATGCGGAAAAGCAAAACAGTTCCTCGGAAATGAATTCAGCATAGAACAGATTCAACAGATGTCGCCGCAAGACATTGTAAAGTATCATAACAGGTATGAAGCGCAACTAGGATCAAGAATGGTAAAAAGTGTTGGGCAAACGGTTCTTTTGTTTGTACACTAAAAATAGTTAGTAGATTTGCGCCTATTGATTCTGAACAAGACTTTATGTATGATTTAACGCAGGATCCAGTTTTAACAAAGTCATTAGAGTCTCTAGGATGTGATCTGTATTACAGATTTGGAACATTTTTTGTCGCCGCTAATCATGGGATTAATTACTTTTAATCATATAGATTTTGTTTCCCTAAAAAATGACCGAGCCAGAAAATCAGCAGAATCAGAAAACATTGAATCAGGTGGAGAAAGTGAGCAGTAAAAAACCTCCTCATCCTGGGCGCGTTGCGGCAGGAAAAAAAATTAGCAGAGTGGAACAAAAAAACAAAAGTGCTAGAGCCGCAGCCAGTTGTTTCAACGCCAGCTATAAAAACACCAGAACAAGATGATTCAAGACCTGCGCCGCCAAAGTCTTCATGGAATATTGTACTTAAAGCATTTGTCATTTTTGGCGGCATTGCTGCTGGGGGTGGTTATTACGGTTATAAAATATATAAACAACGACAGCAAAACCGAAACAGTCAAAAAAATCTCAACCACTAAATACAGAAGCCGAACACAAAAGCATGCCAAACCCGCCAACAACAAAAGTTCATTTTGATCCATTTCAGATGCAATAATACTTTAAGAACTTAATAAATAATTATAAGTTAACTTGAATAAGAACTTGGCTGTACTTAGGGGATGACTTAAGTAAGAACTTAGGGCGACTTAAGGGGGCTTAATCAAGAACTTGTTAGAACTTGAGGAGACTTGATTAAGAACTTAATTAAAGAACTTGTGGGACTTGATTAAAAACTTAACTAAGAACTTGAGGTGACTTAAGGTGACTTAATCAAGAACTTGAGGGACTTGATTAAGAACTTAATTAAAGAACTTGTGGTGACTTAATTAAAAACTTAGAGGTTACTTGATTAAGAACTTGAGAATAACTTGAGATGACTTAAGTTAAGAACTTAGAAGTGACTTGAGTAGGAACTTAAAAGTTACTTGATTAAGAACTTGAGTTAAGAACTTAGAAGCGACTTAATTAAGAACTTGGTGTGGTAGGGGGGGGGGGGGGGGGGCGGTGGGTAAGAGGGGCGGTGAGTAAGAGGGGCGGTGGGTAAGAGGGGCCGCAAGCCCCCTGTTATCTACTCCCTTTACATGTTCTTACTGTGGGCACTTGGCTTAATGCCAAGTTGCTCCTTCGAGAGCGGGTTTGAAGTGCGGCCAATGAACGTTTTCTTTCACGACTCCAAACTGAGTTTGACAGCACAGTGTGTTCTCTGATCGAGTGGGGAGAAGGTGGTTAAGTTTTTGTGTCTACAAATTGTTATAGAAAGTGTACAATCAGATGGAATCAAAAGATGAATGAATCCGAGAGTTCCCAGGAGTCTGACTTAATTAGAAAATAAAATCAGAGCAATCAACAGGACTTAGCCAAGTATAGAAACAATTGTGATCATGATGAAGCCACTGGTGAACCTATAGGCGAATACAACAATAGAATCAACAGCACCTTGACTATTATGCTGCTATTCAACAACATTGGAAAAAAAGTGCAATCTGTTTTGAAGCAAAGAGGGAAATTAAAGAGGCGGAAGTTACAACAAAGAACATAAAAATCAGTTGCCAAAGCACCCTGCTGCTGTCTTTCAGACAAGAAGGAAAAGAAAACGTGAAAAGCTTATACACTTATCAGGAAAAAATCTGTTAGAAAAACTAAGATTTTCAAAGGTTGAAGACAGGCTGTTAGTTGAAAACACCCTGAATGCAATTCCGGAGTATGATGAAAACAAAAAATGTTGAAGAAGTAGAAACAATCGTCACCACAAGTCAAACAAAACCTTGAATTGAAGGAAAATCAAAATCTAAGAAGCTATCTAGCATATGGCAAGTGGTTAGAAAGGCTGTGGGAATTGAACAGAAGAAATTTTTGTAACTTTGTAGAATCCCACTTGCAGCATTCTCTCGGATGGATAAATAAACTGAGGAGAACTACCCGTCTGTTTGGAAAGTACAAGCAACTTTCAAAACTAGCAATAACAATTTCAGAAGCCATCTCTCTAACCGCCAAAATAAAATCTGCACTTCGAGAGAATCCCGCTATGAAGCCGGCTTGGAAGTGAATAACCCTGCTCGACTGGAGGCGAAGAAGGTATGTGGCATTGTTTGGCTGTTGGCATTGACAACTAATTGACTGTGTGCCATGTTCTGTGTAAACGAAGACCTCTTGTCTGTGTCAAGTCGTAAGCCCCTAGCATAGAAGAGCATAAATTAAGTGATCGGGTGTCGGCTTAATGGCGGGTCTCTTTCGCCCCGTCGCCGCCTCGCGTCTGTCTGTCTGTTATGCAAAGTTTTGTATAACTCAGTTTTAAAAGACTTTAGAGAACAGTTAAAGACTGTAGTTTTATTTCACATGAAAGACAGAGACTCATTTGAAGAATGTTTGCGCGAAAATGATGTTATTGAAAATGATCAGGAAAAACGCAGGATTAAACAAAAACTAAAATCTGAAAGGTTTAGTAAATTAGTATTGAAAACGGATAACCCTACACAGTATGTTTGTTTGTAGGGTTTACTAGGAGAGAACAGTAAAACACGGGTTCAAGGTCGGCCGCTCGAAACCGGTTAAGACCGGTTGAGAGCGGTTGAGCTTGAACCCGTGTTTTACTGTTCTCTCGACTGCTACAAAACACTGGTTAGACCAGTACTGGAATATGGTTGCTCAGTTTGGGATCCTTACCATCTAAAGGACATTGATAACCTCGAAAAGATTCAGAAGAGAGCAGCACGGTTCGTAACAGGGAACCACATCAGAGAAAAGGGGAATACTAGGAAGAACATGAGGAAATTAGAATGGAAACCCTTAGCAGAGAGAAGAGCTTTTGTCAAACTTAACATCTTCTTCAAAGGCAGAGCTAAAGTAATTGATATTCCAATGGAACAACTAGTATTGAATAAAAGTAGCACCAGGAGTGGCGGTCAATGTTATACCATACCTGCATCAAATATTGACAGCCACTTACATTCTTTTTATCCCAGTTCTGTACGGCTGTGGAACTCACTGCCGGGTGCCATCAAGATTGCCACAAATGCAATCTCATTAAAAAAAAAAATTGATACGACAGTTTTGAGATCTGCATATTGACGATTTTCTATTTTTACTTCCCCAGATATTTTACTGTTACCTGGGCCTGAACCTGGCCATTGCTTTTAACTTCTTGAATATCGAGTGCGACCCCTTGTTGCCAAATTTGCTCCAGGGGCCAACAGTCTGAGTTGCACTATTTTATGTTATTTCATTTTAATTTTTAACATGCGCGCTGGTGACCTACTCGTTTTTGAGTGAACCAGTATTTTAGGAAGAAGAAGAGAAGGAAACTATGAATCACCTGCTGGAAGTACAGATTTCAAATTTGCTGCCAGAGTCGACGATCCCTCAGGATCTGGTTCCACGAGAGATTAAAACCAGCTCTTGTTGTTCACCTCAACTAGCGTTCTATCTCCACTAAAATTTTGAAGAAAAGTATAATTCTTCGGCGTAGCATAGGTGAAGGAGCTTTGGTTGGATATGGGTAATGATGTCCATCACCGTCAGCTGGGGGAGGGGAGGGGGGGGGGCTGAGTGGGGTAAGGTAAGGTAAGGTAATGTTGCTATATAGCCCAGCCGACCGCAAAGGGCCATATGGAGTGAGGAACCTTGGGTTGAGGGTGGGGCCGTTAGGTGGGACACTGCCTGCAGGGCTCCGGGAAGTAAATTTTAGGTAGGAAGTGGGTTTGGTTAGTTCCCTTTGTCGTCTCGTCTATGTGTGTGTGTGTGTGTGTGTGTGTGTGTGTGTGTGTGTGCGCGCGCGCGCGCGCGTGTGTGTGTGTAAGTGTGATTCCAGGTTGTTTTCTTTCTTTCTGTTATGTTTTCCTTCCCTTCTTTTCTTTCTTTTATTCCTTTTTTTCCCCGTCTTTTTATTATTTTTTTTGGTCTTTGTTTCTTTTTCCGCTCCTCATTTTTTTTTGGTCTTCCCTTCCTTCTTCGTTTTCTGACTCTTTCTTCATTTTCTTTATCAGGTCTTTTTTCCAGTGTCTGTCGTACCCTTGCTTTCTTTCTCACCATCCCAGTCTTTGCTTTTTCTTTGTTTTTTAAATGCTCTCTTGTGATTGTAACTTGTTATGCTCCTTTTCTTTCTGTTTCAACACAAAACGACGACTGACTGATTAAGGGAATGGGTATTTCAAAGCCCATTAGACTTCATCTACAACACACACACACACACACACACACACACACACACACACACACACACACACACAGCACATGCACATGTACACGAACACATCCGCTTACCACCACCACCCCTCCAACCTCCTCTCCCTCTCTCTCTTTCTCTCTCTCTTACTTCTCTTACACTCCTGTTCTTTCTCTTTTACTCTCTTTCTGTCTTACTCCACCCTCCCACCTAGCATTTTCATCCTCCCCTCCTTTCTCTTTTTGTCCATTTCGTCCTATCTCACCTCATATTCAAAATGCTATCTTTCTGTAGACTTTGTGAGGTTTTGAACCTCGAACCCCGTGTCATCCTGATCGCCGAAGTGCTCTTCTCGAACATCGGTGGTGCCGCCACTGCTATCGGAGATCCCCCCAACGTCATCATTGTTGGTGCTCTTGAAAATGAGGTCAGCAGAACGTGAACATTTGGAGTGTGATGGGAACTGAACTTTGTGATGTTGTTTTGATGGATGTTGGGAACTTGATTGTGGTTTCTCTACACCTCTTTTTCTCTGTATTTGTGTCTAAGCCATTGTTTCTGTCTGTCTGTCTCTCCTTTTGTCTTTCTGTCTGTCTGCCGGGATCCCTTCTCTCTCTCTCTCCTCTCTCTCTCTCTCTCTCTCTCTCCTCTCTCTCTCTCTCTCTCTCTCTCTCTCAAATGAATGAATGAATGAATGAAATGATGAACAATGGTATAAACGAATATATGAACTAATAGATGAGGAAACGAGCGATGGGGGTGATCGAAAAAAAATTTTTTTTAACCCACCACCCTCCCTCAAAAAAATTATTTAAAAAAAACGCATGGATAAAGTAAAGGGCGAATACGCAAATCAGCTGAAGCAACCCTTTAAACGGTAATTAGATGGACACACCTAGAAAAACCGTCTTGAGAATTCACCGTTGTCTGTGCTCTGTCTCAGGGAGTGACGTTCTCTGTGTTCACACTTCATATGTTCGTGGGCATTGTGTTCACCACTGTGGTTGCCTATGGCTTCCTTCGCCTGTACTACTGGAACATGAGACAACTGGCCAACTCGGACCCTCCTGAGATTGCTGGTCAGTAAGTGTGTGTGTGTGTGTGTGTGTGTTGGTATGTGTGCATGTGCGTGCGTATGTGTGTGTGTGTGTATGTGTGCGAGTATAAAGGATGCCAATTCCTCCTTTAGTACGTTCTTGGCTATGTCATCGGCTGCACTGGCGTGTTTGTTCACTCTGTTGGTTGACTGCATTGTTCAGTTATTTGTTGGTTGACCGCTTTATTTATTTATTTGTTGCTTGACTACTTTGCTTGTTTACTTCACGAGTACTCCGGCTTATCAGTTTATTATGTTGGTTGACTGCTTTGGTAATATGCTTGGAGTGTATGCTGATTTATTAGTCTATCATGTTGGTTGACTGCTACTTTGTTCGATAATTTCGAGTACGCTGAACTATTTATTATGTAGATTGAATGCTTTGTTCGTTTCCTTCGTGAGTACGTTGGCTTATCAGTTTATCATGTTGGTTGACTGACTTGTTAGTTTGCTTGGTGAGTTTGCTAATTTATTGATTTACTATATTGATTAACTAGTTTATCATGTTGGTTGACTGACTTGTTAGTTTGCTTGGTGAGTATGCTAATTTATTGATTTACTATATTGATTAACTTCTTTGTTGACTTATTATGTCGGTTGACTTCTTCGTTAGTTAATTATTGTTGATTGACTGGTTCATTACTGTCAAGTTGGTTGAATGGTATCAGCGTTGGTTTATTGGAATAATTGACTGGTTTGTTTAATCGTTATGTTACTTGACTGATTCGATGGTTTATTATGCTAACTGGTTTGTTTGTTTATTTCTTTTGTTAAATTTACTGGTTTGCTACTTGGTTGGCTGACTTATTTGTTAGTTTATTACGTCAATTATATAATAAGTTTGTTAGTGTGTAGGCTATAGGATTGGCTGGTTTATTCAATTTTTCGATTGACTACTTTGATATATTTTTTTATTGTTGATTGACGGTGTCGTTAATTTATTATGTTAACTGAGAGCTTTGTTAGTTTTTTTATTATGTTGATTGACGATGTCGTTAATTTATCATGTTAACTGACTGCTTTGTCAGTTTATGTTGGTCTGCTAGTCTATAATGTTGGTTGACTGGTTTGTTATTTCTTTTATGTTGTTTCAATTTTTAACGTTTATTATGTCAATTGACAGTTGAGTTACTTTATTGTGTTGATTGACTGAATTGGCAGTTTATTTTGTCGATTGACTGGTTGCTGTTGTGTTTTGTTGGTGCACTGCTTTGTTACTGTATTTTGTTGGTTGACTGGCTGATTAGCAGGTTGCTTGATTAATGAATGAATGGATTGATGAATGGACTGACTGAGTGACTGACTATCATTGAACGATTAATTGAATGATTAGTTGATGGTTTAATCATTGAATGATTGTTCCTGTGCATGACTGATTTTCAATCAATTGATCAGACCTGAAACACGAGATAGAGATGTGGCGTCGTGCCGCCTCACGGCAGGTGGTGGTGACAAGGGAGGAAACTCTGATGAGGGCCCTGTTCCTGAAGAAATCTGTGGAGCTTGAAAACGACCTGAACAGAATCCTGCATAGACGACGGTATGAGACCCCCACCCCCCCCCCCTCCTCTCTCCACCCATCCCTCTCTGTCTCTCTCCCAAGAAAAGTGATGCTTAATTTGACACACATCGAACGAACTATGTACGAGATGGGTTAACACTAATCACGATTTAATGACAAAAACAAACAAACAGAACACTGTTGAAAATATGGGCAGTGAAACATGGGGACAGGAGGAAAAAGGACAGAAGTCTAGAGAGAGCTAAAAGAGGCTTAAACAGCGCAACAGAGAGACAGAGAAGGAAATAGAAAGAGGGGAAATAGGAAGACAACACAAGATATAGAAAGAGGGGAAATAGGAAGACAACACAAGACAAGACAATGTTCTTTATTTACGATGATGATAGATAAGCACAAACTTGCTTTTTTACATTCAGTCCTCGTCCCAATTTCGGGTCACAATATATATATATATATATATATATATATATATATATATATATATATATATATATATATATATATATATATGTATACATGGAAAGCGAGAGAGAGGGGGGGGGGGGGTGGAGAAAAGAGAAAGGGAGAGAAAAAAGGGCATACAAGCAGGCAGGCAGACAGAGATAAAGATGACGACAGGGATGGTGGTGGGCTTTAAGCGGGAAACATTCACATTTGACAGCAGAAAGGAAGCGTGTGTGTGGGAGAGGGGCTAGATGGGAGTATGGTGGAAGGGGAGGGGCGGGGGAGAGGGTGGTGGTGGTGGGAGACAAAGAAGTACATAAACAGGTAGTTTTAGGAGTGGTTGAAGCGGAGAGAAGGGTTAGTGCATGTGTGTGTGTGTGTGTGTGTGTGTGTAGACAGAGTAGGTAAGTAGAAGTACGTTTATAAGCACACAATTGATTTTTTTTGTTTCAGAAAGGCGGAAATGAGAGACTTGAATGAGCAATTTCGTCAGTTGGAGAGAGATGTAAGTCGCACCAGACCCCTCCCTCACTTCCCTTCATTTCCTCCATTCCATCGATCTATCCATCTATCTATCTGTCTAATAAATCAACCCATAGGTCAATCCAGTAAGAAGTGCCCAAGGTGATAAGATAAGATAAGATAATGTTGCTTATAGCCCAGCCGACCGCAAAGGGCCACATCAGGGCTGTCACCACGTTAAAATCAACTCACAAGTCCTTTAAAAAAAATTTTTAAAAAAAACAAAAAAAACACCTTTCACAAATCTCTTTAAATGACATCTTCTAGAAACGCACCAGAAACTTCGTTAAAAATCTTTCTTCCGTAAAATCTTAAATCAGAGAGAAAATGTTAATCTCTCTCAAAAACTCAAGGATCACGTCAGGCGGACATCCCTGAACAGGATCTTCATGGACTCCGCTGTAAAATGTTTGTGTCTCACATCGTGAAAGTCCCAACACTCTAAAAGAACATGTTTCATTGTGAGTGGCACATGACATGGAATGCACCACGGAGGTTCTTCACTCTTTAAAAGGTAGGAATGAGTAAAATACGAATGCGGTGTGCAGCCGGCACAGAACCCAAGGTGACCACTAGTATATCAGAAACTGATATGTAAAACATTAGTGCAAAAATGGAAAAAGAATGGAATGACAAAGAATTGGCAATATAATGGAAATGTTCTTTCCTTTTGAAAGACATATATTTATTTTGTGCTGCTAATCGCATTAACCGGTTACATTCAGTAAAATACTTTTTGCTATGATTCCTAATTCTTGTTTTTTTTTCTTTTTTTTTCTTTTTGCTGTCGGTCCCAGGGGCCGGTTTTATTTTGCTGGTCCCGGCAGCTATAAAAGTCATGTCATAATGAAAGTCAAGTAGCTTAAATGCTTCGTAGTAAAATCAGATTATGAACCCATTGTGTTGCTTGCAGTTGCATTAAAAAAAAAATCAAATTATGAACCCATTGCGTTACTTGCAGTTGCATTAAAAAAAAGATCGAATTATGAACCCATTGCGTTGTTTGCAGTTGCATTTTTTTTTCAATCAAATTATGAACCCATTGCAAATTATGAACCCATTTGCAACAAAAAATGAACATACTATAAACATAAACATTGAACACAAAGCACATTTGCCAGGACAACAAGAGGACTCTTATATACAGCCCTGGCAGTGAGACTTGCAGAATAAACATGTGACTGATGGCGGCCTCGCTAAAATGTATAATGCAACATATTACAATAAGAGACAAATTTAAACATGACAAAAAAGGTAACAATACCGGTATAGTATAGTGTTATACTTGTAAACAAAAGAAGAGCCAACATTTAGAATTGGCATTTAGAATTAAAAGTGAAACTATGGAAAGTTAACAAATAAGAGAAAATGGTGACAGGGTGTTGCCCGTTTTGGTGTGGCTGCCTAAGGCAGTCTTGCACATGGTAGAATGTGTGCAACACTGGTCGTCTGCAGTGTACAGTGATCAAATATGTCATATTCCTGTGCATGGATAAAGACATAATCAGTACATCGATGTAAGCACTGCAGCCCCTCTGACATCCATAACTAGGTTGATATAGATGAAAGCATCGTTAATTGAAGAGGTGAAATATAAGTATACCTAGGAAACTGTAAACCTTTAGGCTGTTGGTTTTGTTTTCAAAACGCTTTGTGAGAAGAATAAACCTTTGAACGATTTCAAATATCTTAGCATTTGTTTCTACATTAAAGGAATTGTTTCCATGCAGGAGATTTCGGATAGAAATCTGATTTGCCGGGAGGTAACCTCTCTCTCTCTCTCTGTGTTTATCTCTGTCTCTGTCTCTTTCTCTCTCTGTCTCTATGTTTGTCTCTGTCTCTGTCTCTTTCTCTCTCTGTCTCTATGTTTGTCTCTGTCTCTTTCTCTCTCTCTCTGTGTCTCCATCTCTCTCGCTCCCTCCTTCCCTCCCCACCTCTCTCTCTCCTTTGCATATGAGAGAGAGAGGGAGAGAGAGACACAGACAGACAGACAGACAGGCAGACTGTGTGGGTGTGAAGAGTTTAATGAAATTTGTTTTTCTTCTCTCATTTCATTTCCTACATCGGATTACGTTACATGTATTCTATTGTATATGTTACTTTTTTTGTTTTGAATTCATTTCTTTTAAAGTGAGTCATTGAAGTGTGTGTGTGTTGTGTGTGTGTGTGTGCGCGTGCTTGCGTGTGTCCGTGCGCACGCGTGTGTGTGAAACTTTAACATGAGGTTTTTCTAGGCTATCAGAAATTCTAACATTACCAAACTTGGCAGAACAATAAACATCAGTAAAACGGTTCCATCCAGCCCGACATGAAGATGTTGCTAAATGGTTAAGACCGCAGATCTGCATTTAATGTGTTCAGCAACATTTTCAGTATTACAAATAAAATCATAAGTTGTGATCAGTTACAGTTATTGTTTTAATACTGATGTCAAATGTGTTGAATGATATACACAAAGCATGTAACAAATATGGAGTTACATTTTTATCAAGATCATGCCATTTGTATTCCTCCCCTCCTACCGACCCACGCACCTGTCTCATCACCAACCATTCTAAAGCCCGTTAGTACTCACATTTGCCCTCCTTACTTTGGTATCCTTGGCTGATAGCCGATGTGTTGACGTTGAGATATTCCATCTGTGCATTATCGACAAACTGTGTCCCCCCCCCCCCCCCCCCCAAAAAAAAACAAAAAAAGAAAGAAAGAAAAAAATAAAAGAAAGAAAAACATGACGTCTTATTCCCTGTGGGCATCGACTGAAGATTTTCTCACGATTACAACCTAGTTTCTATCCTTTCGGTAATGACGTAAAATTTGTGCTGTATTTCTGACGTTTCTGTAAAGGTATAGTTGAAACAAGCAAGACCTTTTCATTGATTACTTTGATGTGGCTTTGCATGTGACATGCTTCTTTTCATTATGAATGATAAACTGACTTACATTTAAATGTGATCTCTCGTAGCTCAATATTTAGTTTCTTCATTTATTTCTACATCTCTGTTCAGTAAATATCGTGTTTAATGGTATGGTTTTGACGGAATGTAGCAGTATCTGTGCTCCAAAGTTCCCATCTGTTTGTTTTCTACATTGAATATGTGTCATGTTGTTCTATTTGAATTGCTAGTGCTTACAATTTCCGCGAAAGAGTCGATGTTAAAGTGCTAATGGGCGCATACACACACGCTCACACACGCACACACGCACACACGTGCATGCATGCATGCATGCACGCACTCACGCACGCATGCATGCACGCACACACACACACACACGCACACACGCACACACACTCATACATTATGTATGTATGTGTATGTATTTATATATGTGTATGTGTGTATATATATGTGTGTGTGTATCTCTCTCTCTCTCTCTCTATAAGTATATTTATCCGGCAGGGGTGTCTAGATGGGGGAGAGGGTTGAGGGGAGGCAGGTTGGTAGTGGAGGATGGATGTTAGTATTCATGGTGAGTTCTTCCCTGCTTATTAACAAAACATGAATCTGTTTCTGACTGAACAGGAATTCTGTACTCTGCGTATGTGTGTGTGTGTGTGTGTGTGTGTGTGTGTGTGTGTGTGTGTGTGTGTGTGTGTGTGTGCATGCACGCGGGCGCGCACGTCCGCATGTGTGTGTATGTGTGTGTGTGTGTGTGTGTGTGTGTGTGTGTGTGTGTGTGTGTGTGTGTGCAGTACCAAATCAAGGACAAAGTACTACTGCTGAAGTGTGGCTTCGTACTTACCGTCGTTCTTCTGTTCTTCTTCTTGTACTCCTTTGTTACCAGCATTCACATCGGCCTAGGTGAGTTGTTTATCGTGTACTCCATGCGTCTTCTCTTATTTTTGTGCAAACATTTGGTGTGCTGACACTTTCATTCTGCTTCAAACAAAAGACCGAAAGAAACACACAAATAATGATAATAATAATAAAAATGATAATGAAAATAATTATAACAACAACAACAACCGTGATAATAATAATAATAACAAAGCATTTATAAAGCACCTTGCCAAAGGTTCTAGGCGCTGGCAATCCACACTCTCGTGTACACAACGGGCTGCCTACCTGGGTAGTGCCGACTGAAGAGTTGCCTGCTGGCGCTTCATTCAGTCGTTTCCCGTGTCATCCAGCCAATATTGTTCACACAATTTCCTTACTTCCTTCATTCTTTCAATTTCTCGTGCAGGATGCATGCTATGTGTAACGTATTATCCATACCAGTGGCCAAACTGGCCTTATGTTCTGAAAGTTGGTGATGAGATTTCACGTGTGTGCAAGATATTATGCATGCGTTCATACACAGAACTAAGAAATAAGAAAATAAAAGAAAGGAATAACGCCTGAGTATTGACGTGTTTTAATGAAGAGCAGTGGTGCAAATATGTTTCATGAATACATTGAAGATATGTCTATTCTGATTACCACGTGGTTTGTGTGTTCTGTGGTGGATTGCTATTCTGACTACACGATTGCTGTGACGTGTGTTCAAGGGTGGATTGCCGTTCTTGGAGCCATGTGGTTGCTTGTGATTGCCGACGTGTCCGATGTGGACAGCATTCTCCATAAAGTGGAGTGGTCCACCCTGCTCTTCTTCGCCGCCCTGTTCATACTCATGGAGGTAACAGTCCACCCATATTGCTTCAGTGATCAGCTTGCCAACAAGCTTTACACACATAGACGGACACACACACACACACACACACACACACACACACACACCATGCACGCATGCACGCACGCATGCACGCACTTATGATCAAGAGCACATTGGCAACTTTCCCCCGAAAGCCTCCTGTGTGTATGGATGAATTCAACTGCGAGCATTTTTGGAAGTTGTATGTGATGAAATGAAGATTAGTATAGAACAGGACAGACAGTAATGTCCGGCAAGTTGGGTTTCTGTTACCTTTCATTTTCAGTTTTGGACAATTCCATATACTCTACACCACTTGTGCGAAGTTTCAAAACCACTTTGGGCACGATTTAAAAGCTGATGGGTTAATGAATTGATGACTAAGGTGAGATAATCTAAGAAGGGGGTGTCATGGCTACGACTTAGCAGATGGTTGACCTGCGCATTAGCCCAACGCGCTGGTCAGACCTTGTGTCAGACAGGCACAGACAGCACCCCGAATAGTACATTTTTTTACCCAAAACTTAAAAATATGTCCTTCACCGCACCGCTCCGTCCAACTTCTCTGGTTTCATTTCTCCCGTTATTCTTTCCTTCTTCCCTTCTTCCCATCCTTCTTTTCCTTCCTGCCTTTCTTCTTCCATTCCAGACTTCGGTTTACACTTACTACCTTATCTCTTCCTCATTCGACTTTCTTCTTCCCTTCATGCTTTCCTTATAGCTTTCTTCCCTTCTTGCCCTCCTCCCACCCCTCTTTCCTTCATTCCTTCCTTCTTGGCTTCCTTCTTTCAGTCCAGCCTTCCTTCTCCTCTTCTTCCGTTCCTCACTTCTTTCTCATCTGTCTTCCTCCTTCACCTCCCGACTTCTTTCAACCCTTCCTACCTTCTTCCATTCCATTCCTATCTTTCTTCTTCCCGTGCTGCCTTTTGTTCCTCCCTTCTTTCTCATTATATCTTCCTTTTCCCCATTTTGACTTCTGTTTTCCCTTCCTTGTCTCTTCCGTTCCCTCCCTTCTCTTTGTTTTATTCCTTCCTCCCGATATTTTTTCGCTCTTCTCTTCCTACCTTTCTCCCTCCCTTCTTCCCCTTCTGACTTGCGTTTTCCCGTCGTTTTTCTCCCTCCCTTCTTCCCCTTCTGAGTTTCGTTTTGCCGTCGTTTTTCTCCCTCCCTTCTTCCCCTTCTGACTTTCGTTTTCCTGTCGTTGTTTCCATCCTAGGTTCCTTCTTTCCTTCCCAACTTCCCTGTTTACTTCCTTCTTCCCTTCCTGACTTGTTCCCTCCCTTCGTACCTTCCTTCTTATCCTTCTGTCTTCTTTCTTCCCCTGCTACTCCCTTCCCATCCTGGCTGTTTCTGCTTTTGAGACGGGAATACAATAAAACCACAAGATTTCAGCTCCGGAATCCATGATCTTGACCCTGACCTTCACATTAACCAGACCCTAACCCTCGCCACAACCTCACCTTAGCTCAAACTAAGACCCAAGTCTTGCCCTACCTGTATAAAATCTTATAGGGACCATCACTGACAAACAAAACGTCCACCATGCTTTCCTTCCTTGCACAGGCTGTACACCAAAAGTTCATGTGCCAAGGCCTTGCTTAAGGAGTCGAGCATTTATAGACTGGCACAGTCGGATTGTTTTGAGATTTTTTTTATTCTGTCTGAAAGTTGATTCTCCTCATTTTCTTTCATACGGCCATCAAGGTACAAGCCAGATGGATCCAAGCTGACAGATTAAAATCAAAGGAATGGGATTATGTTGTTTCTTGGAGATGGCTCAAAGATAGGGTCACGGGCGAGTGCAAATGGCCTGAAATGTTTGTCAGCTAAGATTGTTTGTGATTTCATTGGTGAAGATCCCCAAAACAAGTGAAATGATTGGCGGGGAGTTGTTCTTTTGACCAGTTATCAGTTTAACATGAAATGCTGGCACAAATTTATGGTAGGCCTCAAAACGCTTACATGGATTGTACAGTGTTTTAGTGCAAAATCCTAATTGTGGCGTGTGGCCACAGCGGTGAGTGAGCTATGAAGAATGCGGACTGACCTCTTTCTGTCCGTGCAGGCGCTGGCGGAGTTGAAGCTGATGGACTGGATCGGACAGAGGATGAAGGACTTCATCGGCACAGTGGACGACGGGTCAAGACTGACGGCGGCCATTGTCATCATCGTGTGGATTTCTGCCCTGGCCTCCTCCTTCATCGACAACATCCCTTTCACCACCGCCATGGTGAGTTAGTCACTCACTACCTGGAGGTTATCTTTACTACCATAGTGAACTACTCAGTACCTGGAGCTGTTTGTCACTGTCATGGAGAGTCACTCACTACGTTGACTGTGCTGCACTTTGCCTTACAACCTCTATCCTCGTGTTATCTTCATGTGTCTCCAAGTTGGTAGTGACGAGGACTCTGCCACTTTTGGTACTAGTATGCTTTCAAATCTGTTGTCTTAGAGTCATTTTTTTGTACTCCCAGTTCTTATAGAACAGGGAGTACTTTACAATGGGAACGAAGAAGTGCTGTTTGTATGTCTGTCTATTTGTCTGTCTGTGTGTCAGTCCATGGTCAAAATGTGTTCCACTCGCTACAGACAAAACTTCTGGGCCGATTTTTCTGAAAATTTGTACGTATGTTCATTATGGGTCACGAATGATGTCCAATGTTTTATTTTACCAGAATAGCTGTTACTAATGGCTATAATGGCCCCAAACGGTTTTTCTTCTCTATGGAATATCTCAGAAAGTACTTGTATTCAAGATAAACTGGGAGTACGTTTATATGCTTTGCATCTTGTTTTCCTTTCGTCAAAGATTAGAATGAGTTTGATGGGAAAACATCCTAATGTTATACAGTGTCAAATAAGACATGCACTGTGACATAATTCATCAACTCAACCTCAAGACGTGAGAGGAAAAGCTCTTTTGAAAACGGAAGTTACTTGAGGTGTGTTTGCATGTGTGTGTGTGTGTATGTGTGTGTTTGTGTGTGTGTGTGTGTGTGTGTGTGTGTGCATGCGAACGTGCCTGCGTGGGCATACGTGCGCACATGCTTGCATGCGGGCGTGTGTGTGTGTGTTTAACTGAACAAAATTTGGTACGATTTGCACGTAAAAGGTATCTACTCCTCGCTGCGGATTTATGACACGCAGAATCTTATGACTGAAAATGGGTTTCATAGTGATTTAAATAAGTTTTCAGTGTAAGTCCTTTAATTTTTAAAAACGAAAATGATTCATTCCAACAAAAATACGAGGATGAATGGTGTGATGGTCTTGAAAATAGCAGCAAATATGCACTCTACGGAAAAAGTATGATCCATTTTTGGACAAAAAAGTGCATATCACATTAATACATGTGTTTTGTGTATTTTTGTCCATCAGTTTGTCTGTGTGTCTGCCAGCCTACTTATGTGTACATTCGTTAAACACAAATACGCATCTCTTTCTCTCTCTCACACACACGCATGCACGCACACACACGCGCACACACACACACACACACACACACACACACACACACACACACACACGCACGCACGCACGCATGCACACAAAGCAAGAAACAGAGAAGTGACGTTGATCTGTGTGTCTTCGTCAGATCCCAGTGCTCAAACAGCTGTGTGCGGATAAAGCCATGAACCTGGATCTTCTGCCCATGATCATTGCTTTGGCCTTCGGCACCTGTCTGGGAGGTCAGTCTCTGTCCTTCACCGATAGCCCGTAGCCAAAATCTGTTTGGATCATAGTTTTGCCTTGCTTTGAAAGCAGTCATGCCCTGCTCAGACTATAGTCACGGCACATTTAGACTTAGCCGCTCTCATTGGTCTATAACCATGCACTGTTTTTGTTTGTTGTGTGTTTTGTCATTACAGTCTGTGTTTTCTATTGCTTTGCTCTTTCTTTCATAGCCATTGTGCCCTGTCTTGTTTTTGTTTTTTGGTGACCACACCCTGTCTTTTACTGTAGTCACCCCCCATCTTTTTCATTTCATCCACGCCTGTTTTTTTGTAGCCATATTCTGTCTCTTATTATAACCAAACCGTCTTTTGTTCTAACCACGCCTTGTGACTTATCCTAGCCATAGGCACGTCCTTCCTTTTGTTGTAGCCACGCTCTTTCTTGGATTCCAACCACGCCCTGTTATTTATTATAACCATAGGCACAGACTGTCTTTTGTTATAGCCACGCCCAGTCTTATATTCCAACCATGCCCTGTCATTTATTACAGCCATAGGCATGTCCTATATTTTGTTGTAGCCACGGCCCTGTCATTGATTCCAACCACACCTTGTCATTTATCATAGCCCTAGGCACGGCCTGTATTTTGTTGTAGCCACGCCCTGTCATGGATTACAACCACGCCCTGTCATTTATTATAGCCATAGGCACGGCCTGTATTTTGTTGTAGCCACGCCCTGTCATGGATTCCAACCATGCCCTGTCATTTATTATAGCCATAGGCACAGCCTGTATTTTGTTGTAGCCATGCCCTGTCATGGATTCTAACCATGCCCTGTCATTTATTATAGCCCTAGGCACGGCCTGTATTTTGTTGTAGCCACGCCTTGTCTTGGATTCTTACCGTGCCATATCATTTATTATAGCCATAGGCATGTCCTGCCTTTTGTTGTAGCCACACCCTGTCTTGGATTCTAACCATGCATGTCATTCATTATAGCCATGGGCACGGCCTGTATTTTGTTGTAGCCATGCCCTGTCATGGATTCTAACCATGCCTTGTCATTTATCATAGCCATAGGCACGGCCTGTATTTTGTTGTAGCCACGCCCTGTCTTGGATTCTTACCATGCCATATCATTTATTATAGCCATAGGCACGTCCTGCCTTTTGTTGTAGCCACACCCTGTCTTGGATTCTAACCACGCCCTGTCATTTATTAAAGCTAGAGCCACGTCCTGTCTTTTGCTGGATCCACGCCTTAACTTTTATTCTGACATTTTAGCTATGACCTGTCTTTTATTGTAGCCACGATGAGTCTTTGGTGTTGCCTCGCCTTGTTCATATATTGCCATGCCCTTCTTTCATTGAAGCCGTGCCATGTTTGTATAAAAGCCACGCACTGTCTATTATTGTAGCCACTTCTTGTTTGTATACAGCCACTTCCTGTGTATTATCATAGCCACACTTTGTTTATATACAGCCATTTGATTGTAGCCATACCAGGTTTCTCGGTAGCCCTGTCTTTCTTTCAGTGTAGCTATGCAGCATCTAAGGAAAATATGTTCCGACTCACAGAGCGCACCGACCACTTGAAATACAGGGCTTGTTGCATCCTGCAGTGCCAGAGAAAAAGTTCAGTGACAGGCCACCTGCACTGGATGAGATTAAAAAAAAAATTGTTTAAGAAAGCCAGAGCGAAATATTGGCCTGGACCTGATGGAATCCCATATGTGCTGCGTAACAAATGTCCCAGTGTACTTGAGCGACTCCATAAAATGATGAGATCAGCGTGGAGAAACTTGAAGATCAGCAACCAATGGATTATGGCTAATGGAGTGTACATTGTAGTCACGCCTTGCCTACAGTCACGCCCTGTCTTATATTGTAGCCATTCCTTCCTGTCATTTATTGTGACTATATCTTGATGGTCTGTAGGCTTGCCCTGTCTTTTATAAATGACATGCCTTCTTTATCTGTAGTCACTTACTGTCTTTTACTGAAGCCGTGCCTTGTGTGTTCGTAGCCACACCCTCCTTTTATCATAGTCATGTCTTGATTGCCTATCGTCATGGATTGTCTTATAATATAGCTATACTTTGTTTTCTTTTACTATAGCCATGCCTTATTTGTCCACAGCGATACGGTGTGTTTTACTATAGCCATGCCTTGTTTGTCTGTGGCCACACCCTTATTGTTTTAGCTAATCCTTGTTTGTCTAGCAACCATTTTAATGACAGGCTGGTCTGTTTTACCCCTATATCAGGGAATTTGAAAAAGAGAACTCCTTAGAGACACACGCCGAATGAAGCAAGAATTCATATGGTTAGTGATCAGCACAAGCTTGGGGTACATTTCCTTTTGAGTTTTAAAATGCAGAAAATACTACTAAAATGCAAAGTTATCACGGAAGGGGGAGGTTGTGGAGGGGGCGTTGAATGGATGAACCAGACTATTGACTGTGTGTCTTCGGTCCTGTGCTAAAGGTAACGGGACACTTATCGGAGCCTCAGCCAACGTGGTGTGTGCTGGCATTGCGGAGCAGCATGGCTATGCCATCAATTTCAAGCAATTCTTCAAGTGAGTGACAGTTGACCTTTAATTGGAGCTTATAAATTAATCTAACCCCCGTTTAGGGATGGTATGTTACATGTAATGTTTGTGTTTGTCGCCTTCTGGCAATTCATCTTTCTTGTTCATGTTGTGTCATTTTAGGTTTGTTCGATGTTTTCTAGAACTAAACAAATAAAGAGATAAATAAACAAAACTGACAGGCCTTAATATCCAACAGGTTTCAGAAGGCCACAAGATTTGCAAAGATGCTTATCTCAAAACTGTGTTCATTGTGTGAATTTTCAATTTACAGAGGTTCTTGTAATATTTGGGGTTGAGGAAAACACTATAACTGACAGAGTTCTCAACTTGATAATACTTTTGGCAAAGCAATACATCTACAAATATAAATGGAAGAAAGTAGCACCAATTGTCAATATCTTTATTAAATATACTCAAAGATAAATTCAGAACAGAAAGGTATCTGAGTGTTGTGACTAATAAATTAGACACTTTTTTGATGGATTGGCTTCCTTATCAGGACTTGGTTAAATGAGGCTTCATCAGGACTTGGTTAAATGAGGTTATAGTCTGTGATTAATAACATAGTTAACACTATACCATCTAAAAGAACTTAAGGCTATCCACTTGTTTATTCACTCACTGTGGATGCTGACTTATTGCTTAACTTCCTGTTTGACTGTTATGTTTTGGTTACTCTGTTTGGGCAGCATCCCTTTTCTTTCCCCCCTCTGTTGTTCACTTTTCCTCTCTTTCCTCTCTCTCGCTTCTTTTCTCTTCCTCTACCTTTTGGTCTTACTTCTCCTGACAACACTTTTGTTTCATGCATGTGATGTAGTTCTGGTTGTATTGTTTGTTTTTTTGTGCATGTGTTTGTATGTACAGAAATATGACAGTTGTTCTTTTGAGTGAATGTGAATCATAATGATGTAACTTGCTTTTTTCTTCAAAGAAAAGAACCTTCATAGAAGGTGAAAAAAAAAAAAAGGTTTCAGAAGGCCATTTGGGAGTCATGGTCTGCGATCGGCCTGGTCCACTTGCAGTGCTCGCAGACGTGGGGGTTCCAATCACACAATGTATTTTATGTGCTCAAACACGTTGAGCAATCAAAACAGTGAATCGCGTTAGTAAAGCTGAGACGCATCCGAATATATGTTCCCAGCTTTGTGGAATGATGTGGAGCAACTGATTTTGTCGAGTGTGTGCGTGTGTGAGAGGGGGGGATGATCCAACATGCTGACGGGAAAAATAAGTCTGTCAGTATTAAAGCGTCATTCTTACTGCTTTCGACCCATAGCTACCAACGTTTATAATATATCTCTCAATGACTTCAGTTTCTTCATTCAAATCACGGGCATTCTTATGTCTTGAGAACAGTGCACATGCATAAAGCAAGACGAAAGGTCAGGAATACTAAAGGCTTCGCACGTCTTTTGTGTTGATTGGCAATATTGGCTCAACAATGTCTCCATTCTGTTGATTCGTCCTTCATCTGCGGACCTCCCGAGAGTGTTAGGAGTTTAGGACCAACACGGGGGTCTTCTCTACAAGATCTTCTGCTGTCAAGTTCTCCCGAGTTGTGAATGAGAAAAAATGTTGTAACTCTCTTTACGTGAAAGGTACATAGCCTTACATGGTTGGCCTATTTTTAACCTTGACAACCACAGACTCTTTGAATGTGGTGTTGGCTAAAAAAGTGATCAGTCTGTCTGCCCTTAGTATTCAGTAACCTTTGAGTGTTGGCTCTACCAGTGTTCTACAGCTTTTTGATAACAGGCTAAGGTTATCACTGTATGCCCTGTATTGCATGGACATTGTCTCACTGCTAACCTTCGACAGCCTATTAGTGTTGGATAAATTGATCAGCTCCTGTCTTGCTCGTGAATATTGACAGTCCCAGTGTTCTGTGGTCTGTCCATGGTGGCGACACACTATCCAGCTTGATCATGTTCTTTGATTCAAAAGATTTACAGTATAAAGATGTGATCCAACCTTGTTAATCATTTGGATTTCTTTTTTTTTTTTTTTTTGGTTCCAATGTAGATTTACCTTCATATTTTGAATTAATCTAATTTTCAGCTGCTCTTGACGCGCAGTAAGAGTGCTCTGACAAGGATTCCTCTGTTCATTGTAGTACCTTTTTTAATAGGGGACTTTGTGTTTAGACTTGGACTGTTTTGTCAATTGTATTTTCTTTTCAATGAGGACTTTGTGTTCTGACAAGGATTTTTCTGTCAATTTTCTTTCTTTTTTTTTAAAGGATGCTTCACACAGTGTTCTGACTAGTTTTTCCAGTCAGTTGTCACTTTTTCTTTGAAGGATACTTTACATAGTGTTCTGACCAGTATTTCTCCGTCACATTTTGCCATCTTTAAAAAGGGGACAGACTTGAAGCAGTGTTATGACCAGGATTTCTCTGAATAGTTTCCACTTTTTGAAAGGGCGCTTTATAGTGTTTTGACCTGGATTTCTTCTCCTTCTTCCTGCTAGCCTGGTTCACTCAAAAACGAGTAGGTCACCAGCGTGCATGTTAAAAAGTAAAATAAAATAAAATAAAGTGCGACTCAGCCTGTTGGCCCCTGGAGCAAAATTTGACAAGGGGTCACACACGATATTCAAAAAGTATAAAGCAATGGCCAGATTCTGTGTGTGTTGTGGCCACATTTTAAAAAGTGGTTGTCAGTGTTCTGATCAGGATTTTTCCCCCATCTGTTGTTGCTTCTTTCTTAAAGGTGACATTAGTTGTTGCTACCTTTTGATAGCTATATTTTCATGATGTTTCGACCAGGATTTTTCTGTCAATTATTGCCACCTTTTGAAAGAAGACTTTACACAAGGTGATTTTTTTTTTGTTTTTTTTTTTCAGGGTGGGCTTTCCTATGATGCTGGTGACGACAGTGGTGGCCACGATTTATCTTCTCATCTGTCACAGTGCAATCAAATGGAACAGCTATTGACACAGGTCAATGAACTGTACTAAGCTATTTGCGCCATGGCGAACAGTTTGACTCGTCTGGAATCAGAGGATCAACGAATTGCAATGAGTTACCAGGGATATATTTCTTAATGAGTTACAAAAATAGGGAAGTTAAGAAAGAGTTAAGTCATCATTTTAAAAAGTATCTACATTGTCTTTTTCGTGGTGAGTTTCACCAACCAGCAGTTTACTGCGAGCAGCTAAGTCATTCCAAGTTTTCCATGTCCGATGTCTTTCAGGCAGAGGCTATGATGTTTTGAATGCACATCTATATACATTTGAGATGATTGTGATTGTAATAATATATTGTTTTTACTATCATTTTACATGTTGGTGTGTTTCAAGTTTGACACATTTTGAGCATATTGATAAAGCAGCATGCTCGTGAGCACTTCATCTAACAGTGAAAAGTTCTGTTGTTCATCTACTTTTAGCAAGCTCCGATATAACAGATGTGAGGACCATTCAAACACAATAAAACTAATCATGATTAAGCATACATACACATTAATAGGTGTGCATCAGGACTGCATTCCTTCTCCTATCCTGTCTGCAAGTCCCATCGAATCATTGATTAGTATGAAAGACAGGAACTGTCAGACTGGACATGGTGGAAGACGTTGCAGCCACGTCAGACAGCCCAGAGTCGGTAAGGTCCAGTGTATTTTAGCACTGAGGCTGTGGGAGGACCCAGCCTGTCTGTCAGCGCAAAGGAAACGAAGAACGTCATGTCAGGGGACCATCACCCACAAAGAGACGCATTCATAGTGCATAATCAGATCGATGTCATCAAAGATTGTGTGTGTACCTGGGAAACTTCATCAACAGCAAAGTGAAACGGCCCACAAGCTAACAGTAGAATTGTTCGAGCCTCAGCTGTTTTTTTTTTTTTTTCTACGACTTTTTTTTTTTTCCTTTTTTTTATTAATCCTTTTCCAAACAATACATTACAAATGAATATCATAACATTTAAAAAAAAAAAAAAAAAAAATGGGGGGGGGGGGGCCGCACACAGACGCACAAAAAAAAAGGCCATTAAACAATCAAACATCCTTGTACACACAGAAAAAGGGGGGCGAGGGTAAGGGACAGGGGAGGTCCATTGACATTTTCATGTCAAACACAAATCAAAATTGATTATATACAGGTATTCAACCATTTTTGAAAAAATACAGCTGAAATAGATCTTGCGCCTCAGCTGTTTTTAACCGACTCAACAAAATCTATTCACATAAGAAGTTTTCAACAAAAAAATCAAGCTGAAGTATTATAACTCAATTGCAGAGTTGACCATATTGTACGGCTGTGAAACATAGCATCCGAAAGCTGCCCAAGAAAAGAAGCTTGGTGCCTTTGATTCAAGTTGCCTTAGAAAGATCCTGACATATGTAGGAGTGACTTCATTACAAATGAGGAAGCACTGAAAATCCAAATATACCCCATCTTATGCAAAAGGCGCCTGAACTGGCTGGGCCATGTAGCTTGTCTTCTCTCTCCTCTGGTGAACCAAGCTTTTGGTTGATGGACACCCGTAGGAAGAAGGCAAAGAGGAAGGCCAGAACTGACCTGGCAACAGACCACTCTGTATGAACTCCAGATCATGCACAGAACTAAACGACATCTGAACGCTGACTGGTCACGAACCCTGCAGGAGACCGATGACTGCCTCCCACATCGGATCATGTCAGAGGTCATCAGAGAAGCTCCCCTGACACAAGTGTTTCAGCCCTAAGCTTCTTACAAGGGAGCGGGAGCACATTCGTAGTGATTCCTGTTGCCCTTCTGCTGTCATCGTTATTTCCCTCATGGTACTCCCACGATTTGCACCTTCAACTCCTGCATGATTGGGCACCTCCAAGCCAAGGTGCCTCGACGCAAGTCTTTCCCATGTAGCTATTGAACACCCATGTTAAATGGGAAATCCAAGCGTCATGAAGCCACATCAGGATTCTTGTCAATTGTCCAAGTAACACATAGGGCTCACAAATTTGGTGCTTGATCATTGTAACATATGGGTCATTTCTATGCGAGATTATTTTCACTTAAAACCTGACATTTCTCTGTGGTATTTGCTATGTATCATTATATGTCATCTAACATTTTGTGATATTAGTGTTGATGTTGTATTTGATAATTTGTGTTGCACATGTGTTTCTTCTTGTTGTACAACAATTATTTGTGGATTCTTTCTTTTACAGAAAGAAAACAAAAAGCAAGTGTGATATTGTATATACAAGTTTTTCTTTGGTGGGAACAAAAGCAATGAGCAAAAGGTAATTTCGTCTAATATTTTATGGAGGAGGTGTTGCTGCATTGGTATAGCTATACTTGCTGTTTTACATTTGAAAAGCCATGATGCTGAAACGTGCATGGATTACTGCTGTGTAAATAACTAAAGCAATGATCAAACGTGGAAAAAGTTTGAAAGAGCGGCTCATGGGTAAGGCTAGAAGATGCTCGACTTACCCATTGACCCAGTCAGGCCCTGAATGCTCTTGTGTTAGCGCATGTGTTTGTGTGCGTGTG
The DNA here is from genome assembly GCA_018398815.1 of Conus ventricosus. Lineage (NCBI taxonomy): Eukaryota > Metazoa > Mollusca > Gastropoda > Neogastropoda > Conidae > Conus > Conus ventricosus. The sequence goes on from CM031601.1 coordinate 48,544,236, forward strand.
CATGCAAGCACATGTATATGCGTACGTGCAAGCACCTGCCAGTCTGAAAGCAGCGTTCTTGCTTTCATGTGCGTTGCTGTGAAATGTAAATCAAATTTTGTGATGAGATGTCAATAATGAAACTTGTTGAATGGCGATAGAACAAACCGACTACCCAACAATGTCTTCTTTGATTCTGTGCGCACAAATGCAGTTCTTTCTTGAGAGCTGCAGATTGTAAAATGTATCAGAAGTATTTTGCTTTTTTTTTATGAAATTGTTGCAAATCTGTTCCAAAAATAAGACAAAAACTTTCATTTACACATAAAGCAGATTTTGTAATATTCTTTTGAAAAATGGAGATTCTAATGAGGGAATTGATTTGGCGAGTGAGCATGCATGCACGTGTGCGTGCACGTATGTGAATAGTGTATCATTACAGCCCAAATGTCAGTCTTTAAACTGTCTTGAACCATGCACCTTGCCTGAAGGTCAAACAGATTATTCAGTGTTATGATGTATTTATTTGTTGTTGTTTTTTTTAGTTGGAATTACATGTATACGGCTTTTTCATAATGTTTATTCTCAACTGTGCAATAGATTCAAGTAATATACATTTTTGAGCACCACATTGTGTGTGTGTGTGCGTGTGTGTGATTTCTTTATTTCTTTCATGCAACTTGTTTATCTTATACAGGCTAGCTGTTTTAGGGAAACACTCTTCATTCGACACTCATACTCAGTTCATCGAGTATGTATGAAACAGAGCTTAATCTAGAGCGCGGGATTGGTACAATCCCCCGAAAATCTGTTCCTTCCCGCAATTATCGAGTCTTAACGCGGGCAGACTCCCGCACATTTGCAGAACTGCCCGCCCTGTTGACTGATTGTTGCCGGCGCTCGTTTGTCGTCTGCTTGAAAAACTGAAACTAGGACTGAGCAGGAGTGAACGATTTCATGATATTTCATTGGCTGTTAGTGCAAATCAACCAATCGGCGGCGTTTATCTCCTCCTTCTCGATCACTGACGAGAAGTTGCGAGAGTTTAAGGCGCCATATTGGATATTTTCCAAAATGAAGCGTGCACCCACCCTATTCGACTTCGACTTTCGTGGAGGAAAAGTGGAAAAAAAAAAAGATTCTCTGCCATGCGAGGGTGAAGAAGATCATGAAGAAACCGCGACTACATCCAAAAGCTCGGAGAAGCAGCCCGAAATTAGTGCCAGTGCAAGGGAACACTGGTTTCAAGACGACTGGCTGAAGAAGTGGCCCTGGATACCTAAGCTGAAGACCGGTGTGATGCGATGTGAATTGTGTTTGAAACACAAGAAACAAAACGTATTTACGTCGCCCCAAGGTGGTTGTTTAATCTAGATGATTTGATCAAGGTGTGTTGAAGTCTGTGTACAAAGGTGGAGGAGGTATATAACGTGGGGTTGTAGGGGGGGGGGGGGGGGGGGGGAGTGCCCCCCCTTTTTTGATATGAGGGGGGGACTGCCCCCCTTTTTCAAAAATCCTAGATTAAGCTCTGATGAAAGAAGTTCTTTCTTTCATTTAACTTGTGTACTGTTTCCCTTTCTCTTCCTCTTTCTCTCCATTTCTCACACATATACATACACACTTCCACCCATGCACTCTCATGCCAAGACACACACAAACACAGAGACAGTCAAACTGCGCCAGTAAATATAACAAGTTTAATGAAGAACAAACTGGTCATCTTTTTTAACCAGTTTCTGACCTCTGAAGATGGAGAACATTCAAATGACAAGCATAATTAAGTACAAATAAAATGAATAAATAACTCACTTAAGAATGAACAAACGATGGTGTATGAGCAACGCAGATTGTATTAAATAACATTTTCTCCATTTACAGAGAATAAGACGAGCGAGCAATGTGTAAGCTGTATCCTAAATCTCATCTGCGTAACAAGCATATATATCTGAACATAATGTTCAAGTCATCCTTTCAAGGTATGAAATTCAGAAAGGTTTATCTTGAAAGCTACTCTTTTTTTTCTATTTCTATCTCTTTTTCTGTTCATTCCACACATGCTCAAACAATTCTGTAAAGTTTTATTTATCTGTCAGTGTCTCAAAATAACTACATAAACAAAGATACACATGACACAAAAATGCCAAATAATCTCCCAACAAACAGCTTAAAGACAGCAGCTTTAACATTGTTCCTTCCGTTTTGAAGAGCATGTTAGAATGCAGGTCACAGGCTACAGACAAATGAATGGCAGCCAACAAATCCAAACAGAAGGAGAGCAACATAAAACAAAGCATCATGTTATTCAATTTGTTCAGACAGCCAGTCAATGAAGGTCAATCCAGTCAGCAGATGATAAGATGTTTACAAACACCCACGACACATCACCACCTCAATAGTGAACCATGATGAAAACTGAACTTTCAGCAGCTAATGCAAACGATCCACACTAACCTGCCTGTCTACAACTGCTTGTGAACTACCAATCCACTCCATTCTGACCGTCAAGAACTCGGCCTACTTTCCACGACCATACCAGTTACTTGGGAACAGTTGAGTTCTAAAATACTGTACTCTGATTGGTAAGCTACAGAACTTGGCCTGATGCTGTGAGGGTGCATGCTTTTTCTCAGATGATTATTGTCTTCACTTCTGTGCTCATGCTCACAGGTATGCGCCCTTGTGCGTCTGCATGCGTATATGGTGATGTCTTCAATTTGTATGAGTATGTGAACAGCTGGGCAGATTATTCTTTGCTTGTTCTAATCTATGATGTGTTCTAAGTTCACTGTTTGTTTATAATGAGTTTTATATTGTGAAGTGTTTATAATGAAACTGTGAAGTTACAAATGAATTTCCATGCGGACTGATTATCACCAAGCTGAACTGAACTGAAGAAAACTAACCTCATTTCAGAGATGAGACAGTGTGACAGAAGACAACAAGGAAGAGACCAGTTAGCTTCCTGTCTAACAGTTTTCACTGCCTTCAGAAAAACATTTTCTGAGTAATATACCATCAAATTTTAATTCTATTGCTTCACCAATTTCTGCCATTACCACTAGGCTTATGAGCTGTGAAATGCGAGGCCTACAGGAACTGAGACTGAAAAGTAGACACTAATACTGAGCAATAATGTTGTACTTCAGTCAGGCTTGTAATGCAACTATTCCAAACTCGGTTTGCCATCTGCTTTTGCCATGGACATTTTGTCACATGATATGCTCTGCATCCCCTCCCCCAACCCTTTCTCTTCCCTAACTCATCTCCCCTCCTCTGAAACAACCTGAATTTCACACACACACACACAAATTTCTAATTACAGAGATGTATGGGAATATTTCTGAGGTAAGGAAAAAAAAAAAAGAACAGTACTAACAACCAACATGATGGCAAACCTATTCCATAAGACCCTTTTTTTCTGTTTTTGGCAGTATGCAAGGAGTTTCTGACACTACAGAAGAGCACATCAATTACACACACACACATACAACACACAGACACACACTCACGTGACTCCTGAGAAGAGCTGCATAAACAGAATCTGACCACTAAACCCATCATCTTCCACACTGTAAGAAGCATTTCAGTATGTGCAATTTTCAACAAGCCCACATCTTAAACAAGGGCAGTGACCTTCTCAAAACAGGTTAGCAGTTGACTGTCAGACAGTGCCGACCCCTACTGAGACAGGCAATGTGGCCAAACTCACAGGGATCATCTTCACCTTCAATCAGCAGTCTTCATTCATTAATGCCAAGCACACTAGGTAACGTTAAAAAAAATCGGCCAGAATCTACTGCGCATTTTCATTGGGTCTGCTTTGAAACAAACATTTTTTTTCCAACAAGTTAATGTTGAACAGCATACGACTGAGGCAGGAACTTCATGTTCCAAACTGAAAATATCAATCTTACTCGAAAATAAGAGCAGGAAATTTCTAACTGGGGTCAATAATTTGAACATGTGACAGTTGTCCAGTGAAGTATTTTGTTTACAAATACTAACTGGAAACTGGGGTGTATGGGAAGTCAAACTTCAGGCTGAAGATTTATCCTGGTTACTGACTTACAACCAAACCTGAAAAAGGAAAGAAGGACTGCAGGGCGTCTTAATATCATGTAAGCCATGGAAAGTTTGCTCAACAGAGCTTGCAAAGTGGCTGCAGCTTGAAAGTGTTTGATGTCATGAAGCACATGACAGCAAATAATCATTTCATCTGTTGATCAGCTACATACATACTAATCCTTGCCTCAACAAAAGGAAACACACACACACACTGTTGATCTACCACATATATACTAATCCTTGCCTCAATAAAAGGAAACACGCGTGCACACACACACACACACACACACACACCTCTGCTGATCTACCCACATACATACTGATCCTTACGTCAATAAAAGGAAACACACACACAACATATAAACGCACACGTCATGAGTACCACTCGCCCACGTATCTACATTGTACAAACTTTTTCACCAGACACACCTTTGTAAACAGAACAGAACAATTCCCTTAAATATTCGTAAATCTTGGCTGTAGACATTTAACTTGGCCATCTAGCCATCATTCTCTTATGCTCAAACATAAATCCACCTGTTCAAAATGCTGACACCTGCATTTATCACTGAACAACATCCAATCCACTGAATCCGTATAATTAAACTGAACATGTGTCCAGTGGAATAATTTGTTAAATATATCAATTGGAAACTAACTCGCTCTAACTGCTATAAAATTTCAACAGAAGAGCAGCCAAGATGGCTCTTGCAATGGCTGCTCCCTACTCAGAGATACTTACTCTTGCACAAAATACTTTTATTTCTCCATTTGTAGTTTCTGTAAGCAAGAGGAAGACAATTTTTCATTTGTTATATGACTGTGACATTGTTAATAGGTTTTGGAGACGTTTTCAACAGTTGGTGAATGAAAAGTATGAACCGCAAAAAAATTTCCGATAGTTAAAGAATTAATTTTACTTGGAGTTAAACAAAACATAAAGACAGATGAAGTGATTGACTTTTGCGCTTCTGGCTAAACTCTACTATTCTAATGTAAGCTGTATGCTCACCCAGTTCTACAAGCTTTTGTTGCTTTTCTTAGAACGGATAAAATTTGTAGAACAGCGCTTGTTAGAAATATGTTTCAAAAGAGAATCTCAAGAGAGCTGGTTTCATTACCTTGCACTAATGGTAGACCATTCTTTCTCCTCCCGTTGCACAGTTTGTACTGAAAAGTTTGAAAATGTTGACTTGTTACAAGCATGTGCTGTTCAATTTAGGCATGCTTGATAAATACACTGGCTTTGAGGGTCGTACTGCAAGGACATAGCCTGCTATACTTTCTGCTCTATCATGTGGTTATTTTGTGAATGACATTAGGTTAGGGGGAAGTGAGGGAAATTCTTGCTGAAAGATGGAATTATCACAGTTTCAGGCATTGGCTTAGGAAATTTTGACTTGAACATCATGATCACAACAGAAGGGCCAAAATTACTCCCAAGTGATCTACCTTGCAAACTGTAAGTTTTAGTGCGTTTCGCACTTCTAAGTCTCTTCAACAAACACCAGGGTTGATTCAAAAATGCCTTCTGGTTCAATATAAGGCAGCTATCATAAGCCTCTCAGATTCTGTTTTCTTCTCTCTCAATTTGCCATAGCCTCTCAGTCTGTGCTGTCCATCCAGCAGTTTTTCATCCCAGTTTTCCACCTCTGAGGGTTTCCATCTTCAAAACCTTTCCTGCTTTATCATCTTTTGGTCATTTTCTCGAAAGTCAATGCAAAGCTCACTGTGTGTACAGTTTGCTACGTAGATCATTCTGGGTAATTTTGGCTCTTCTGTCGTGATCATGATGTTCAAGTCAAAATATCCTTTGCTGTTGCCAAAAACTGTGACAATTCTTCTTCTTCTTTTGCATGCACAGGCTGATACTCCTGCGGACACCCCCTGTATAGAAAGGCAAGGATTAATCCCATCTTCAACAAAGGGAGTGGAGTTTTGTGTGCTGACCGTTTTTTTCATCCCGCATTAAGGCAGCTATGCTCCAACTTCAGGGAAACTGTGACAATTCAATGTGTTTGGTGGCGTATAAAGACATCAATATACTAATATTTTCTGTCATGACAGGAAAAATAAAATCTACAGATGGATGGTGCTAGAATTATTGCAATAATCAAGGAATTCCTATTCTTGCATATCCACACAAAGCCATGGAAACAGATCAGAAGATGGCAGATGACTGAAACTGTGTTGTCTGTCAGATTAATTAATTAAACAGACCTAAATTATCTTCAAAACAAAGTACTAGCCAAATCCCTTCATCAATGCTTTCTCATGTACCGTTTTCTCCCCAAACGCTAAACGATCACCATTCAGGCCCTAGCAGACTTACCTTCACCACTATCACATTCACGAATTGCCAACATACATACACACTTACAATATATATACACACACACACACACACAAACATTAATCAAACCTCTTCTCTTTGGCGAGCATTCCTCGTGCTGGATGCCACTTTCCTCTTCTTGAAGCCCACTGTGGCCCCCGAGGAGGGCCCCAAGCTGCTGACTGTCTTTTCCTTAAATCTGTCTTTCTTCACAGGCTCTGGGGGTGAACTGGTGTGCTGCTGTCTGGGTGAGGGTCTGGCAGAGGGATATCTGCAGGCAGAGGAATATCTGTGGGAAGAGTAATCTCTCCAGGCAAGGGGATGTCTTCCAGGGCAGGGGGGTCTGCCGGAGGATCTGGTTCTGGTTCAGGGGCTGGGTCTGGGTCAGGTGCTTGGAATATGTTACCATGCAAAGCTCACTCTACAAATTAATTATCATCTCCTTATAATTTCCCTGCCTCCCCCTTTTTGTACATAAAGTTTTCCATGTATCTGCAGATCAACAGGCATTTTGTTATAAAGGTGTCTTTAAATTGTCCATTGTGCAGTTTTTCTTCAAATCATTTCATGACCTACAATCAAAAGGTTACAAGAAAAAATCATGCACACACACACACACACACATACAAACCAGATACAACAAGAGAAGCAATTTGCCTATTTTGACTCACAAGTGTTATGTCCTTATTGTACCCACTGCCTATATGGAAAGAAGCCTTTCCACTGGCCCCAGAGACACTGTGTGATCCATCAATAAATTGTTGAGTACAAGAGCAGTGAACAAGCTTCCAAACATGTCAAACTGCAATATTTGGTAACGGCATAAAAAAAAAGATGCTTTTTGACCGTTCCTTACAGAGTGGTAACACCTTTTGATTGATTGGTATTGGGTTTTATAATGAATAGTCCAACCAAAAGAGAAAAGGCGATGCATATTACAGACAAATTTTTAAAGAACTGCACAAGATGCTTTCCGTACAGACAGTGTGATGACTTTGTGACCGACCACGCTCACACCAAAGAAACATGCACAGAAGAGATCTTTGTTCTAACCTACAACATACAAAAACCAGACGACGGCTTTAAATCCCGAGTGGTAACACAGTCAAAGAAGAGACACACTGTGCCACTTACGGTTCTTGGCGGATGGTTTCCCAGGCCCCATAAGCAGCGCCCCTTGTCCCCACAGGGTCAACACGGATATTTTCTTTGGTGGCTCTTCTGGCTGTACCCCCTCTTCCTCTGTTCCTGACTGTTTAGCATCTGCTGACTCCGATGTCTGTGAGGGACATGGAAGGGAATATCATTTCTACTCAAATCAACCATGTCTTATTAAACCGTTCACTGCCTGAAAATGTTACAAACAAAGGCTTTCCAGTGCCAGGGAAATCTAATGATTTGGGGGAATAATTAAACAAAAATTCTAGCTCAGAAACTACAAAGATATAAAAATGAAATATATATGACTTTTGAAGGAAATTGAATGAAGATTTTGAATCTGGGCTTTTTGTTTTAATTTGATAATAAAAAAATATTTAGGCATTTAGATTTAGATAGATTTTTTGCACGATCAAAAACATATGCATTTACCCCTACAGCTTCACATCCAAAAAAGAACACCCAAAGCAAAACGTTGAAAATAAAGTTTCTATTGTCATATTACACCTGTAAATGAAAGTAAACAGGTTAGAAGTCTATCAAGACGCTCACACTCTATGCAGACAGGTCAGTCCACGACCACGCCCCCTCCCTTCCTGGACTTCAACCCTCTCTTTCACTCCTCCTCTTCCCCTACCTTTCCCTCTGCCCCGTGTCACGCCGCGAGCAGGCCGCGCTCCCCTCTCGCGCTGACTATCACATCACTGGCCACTGGCAAACAGTGCAGAGTACACACTAGGCTAGCTCGTTCGACGCTGGCAAGCCGTCAGCTGAACACACACTGAGGTCATACAGCCCGACTCAATAACTGACGAATATGGTCGGCTATTCCATCACTATCATCATTCACCTTCATGCTCGAGTAAGTCATTGAATAAAAGATTATTGTCTTTGTCAAAAAAGATTAGCAGAGCCTGCTCAGCTGTGTAAATACGTTGATTTGGTCGCTACGCTTGTCGAAGGTTGCGCCGCCATCTTTGCAAGCGAGACGAAGTGCTGGCTGGTCATCCAGTCAGTGATGAGAATAAATGGTCTTTCCCATCATGTGTGGTCATTTGCATATCATTTTAATACTACAGGACATATAAGGCTTACTACGCACACTCTATTTAAGTCTGTTAATAGAAACAGTAACGAATGAAAATTCAAGAAAAATGCATGACATCAGTGGATGGCCCATAGGCACTGGGAAAGCATTTTTACTTCGGCGTTCAGCTGACAGCTTATAGGCACTCTTCGGGTGTTAACAACACACGCACCCTCCAATACCAAAAGACACCTTCCAATACTACAAAGACACCTCCAATACTACAAAGACACCCTCCAATACTACAAAGACACCCTCCAATACTACAAAGACACCCTCCAATACCACAAAGACACCTTCCAATACCACAAAGACACCCTCCAATACCCCAAAGACACCCTCAATACCACAAAGACACCCTCCAATACCACAAAGACACCCTCCAATACCACAGACACCCTCCAATACTACAAAGACACCCTCCAATACTCTGACACCTTTCAATACCTCAAGAGGTCCTGCTACGCCTGATGCAGATCAATACTCCAGCACCCCAAAGACACCTTCCAATACCCAAAAGACACACTCCAGTACCTCAAAGACGCCCTTTAATACCAAAAAGGCACCCTTCAATATCCCTCAGATGCCTTCCAATACCCCTCAGATGCCCTCCAATACCCTAAAGATGCCTTCCTACACATCCCAAAGATGCCCTTCAATACCCTAAAGATGCCTTCCTACACACCCAAAGATGTCCTCCAATACCACTAAGAAACTCTTCAAAACGCCAAAGATGCCCTCCAATACCTCAAAGATGACCCCCAATACACCAAAGAAACCCCCAATAGGCCAAATATGCCCTCCAATACCACTAAGAAATCCTTCAATATGCCAAAGATGCCCTCCAATACCTCAAAGATGACCCCCAATACCCTAAAGATGCTCTCCAATACCCCTATGAAACGCTCCAATACCTTAAAGATGACCCCCAAACCCCAAAGATGCTCTTCAATACCCCCCAAATGCTCACCAATATCCAAAAATGCTCTCCAATAACTCAAAGATGCTCTCCAATAACTCAAAGATGCTCTCCAATAACTCAAAGATACTCTCCAGTACCCCAAAATGCCTTCCAATATCCATCAGATGCCCACCAATACCCAAAGATGCCTTCCAATATCTCAAAGATGTCATCAAATACCCCAAAGATACCCTCCCCTATCCCAAAGATGCTCTCCAGTACCTCAAAGATGCCCTCCAATACATCAAAGTTGCCTTCTAATAACCCAAAGATGCCCTCCAATTCCTCACAGATGTTTTCCAATACCTCAAAGGTGCCTCCAATACTCCAAAGACACTCTCAGAACTGACCTCTTGTGTGTCTTCCGTGGTTTGTTCCTCCAGGCTCTCCTGTTCAGCCAGAGACACATAGTCCTCTGGAGGCTCCCATACACTTTCTGGACACACCAATTGGCAACGTATTATGTAAACAACTGTCTTTTCCGCAACAAAACCATAGGTACCTCACGTACCTTTTCCAGGGTTTGGGGGTGACCCATTTAACGCTCCTGATAACCACAGGCCTTTGTTTCTTTTTACGTAGCTACACTGACACTGAACTTGCGTTTGTGAAACCATTGTAATAACACAGAAAAAAAAGGACTGAAATTGCAATCAGAGCTGCAGTGAAGGTTACAGTGAATGATACCAAGAGTGAAATGAGGTCAAAGTATGCTCTACCACAGATCGGTATCAATAAAAAAAATTCAGACACTTGGATCATACACTCAGAGTGTGTCCTGATGTGCCATGCACCACTGGGTCTCATTGTTCTGTAATACTCTCTCTGATCAGCCAATGACTGATGCTCGTGCAGCTTGCACTATGGAAACCCTGACACTTTCAACACAACTGATTAAAATGATAAAGAGAACCTATACATTAAGCAGTAACAACTTTTTTTTTTAAGGCTTTGAAAACTGTGCCTTTAACTAATTCATTCCTATCTTCTGCCTTCTTACCTTTTTAAAAAAACTTGAATGAAAGTAGAAGGCATTTGTGGTAGAATTTTACATGTTTATATCCGACATGCAAACAAAATCCAAGGCAAGGTTTAATTAGCCTGTGATCCATGTTGAGGTACAGAGGATTTCAGACAAGACCATTGAATAATTTGATTCTGCTTCATGAATGTACTATGTGAACGCGCTGCAATATCTGATGACTTGACCTGAACAGTGTCTTGTTGTTAAAAGAAAATATAAGAACACAGACCTTGAACACAAATATTTACAAAGTAACTTTCCTTTCTGCATATCACAGTATTTGGGACAATCCATAACAACATAAGAACACAGATCTTGAACACAAATATTTACAAAGTAACTTTTTTCCCCGCATATTACAGTATTTGGGACAATCCATAACAACATAAAAACATAGACCCTGAACACAAATATTTACAAAGTAACTTTTATTTTCAGCATATCACATTATTTGCGATAATCCATAACAACATAAGAACACAGACCTTGAATACGAATACTTACAAAGTAACTTTCTTTTCTGAAAATCACAGTATTTGGGACAATCCATAACAAAATGAAATTCATTCTCCTCAGAATTCTTTTTTTTTTCCTTTTCAAGTATGGCATTTGTGTGGAATAGCATCAACTCACACTGTCTCAATAAGCAGGTGATATTTGTTAATCTACACCTGAATTATGAAATCATACAAATGCATGAAAATATATGCATACAAAATCATATAAATGAAACACACACACACACACACACACACACACACACCTTTGGTGGTGATGTTCCAATAATAGGAATACCCCTCTGGGGACTTGGCTTCAAACCATTCTCTGACTTTGGCAGAGGTGGCTGTGTCCGGCTCGGAAGATTCTGAATTCTCCATCGTCTTCTTCTTTTTCTTCTTTGCCTCCTTCTCGCTGCCATCTGCTGCTTAGAAAGAGATCACACGTAAGTCAACAACATTCGATTAGTTATACCTGTGTACAAGGCCCTAGTAAAGCAACAGTCAATGTACACACGTATATTAACTTGGACTTTGCAAGAACCATTGTCAAAATTGAATACAAGCTGTACCCTGAATGTTCACGTATGCTCTTTATTATGTTAGTGTCTGATACAAGCTGGACCCTGAGGTCTACCTTAACACATGCCTGATTGGATGAGACTCGAGTCATGGCAGTTGAACATCACTCACAGTCAGCTCCTGTTCAGAGCTGTTTTAGTGGTGCTTCAGAATTCACTTTCAGTGTACATAGAGACATTTGGCTGCAGCAGAGTAAGTTCTCTTGCCACAATTTCTTTTTTTTTTTTTTTAGCAAAATCAAACTGTTTACTATCAGTGTTTAATGCAAGACTTTGGGGTCTACATTAAACAGTTATGTCGGTCTGTTATACAAGCTGGACCCTAGGGCCTACATTACACTGTTTGTTATGTCAGAGTGTAATACATGCAAGAGCATGAGGTCTACATTACACTGTTTGTTATGTGAGCGTGTAATTCAAGCTGGACCCTGGGGTCTACATTAAACTGTTTGTTATGTCAGAGTGTACTACACACTGGACCCTGAGGTCTACAGTAAACTGTTTATGTCCGAGTATAATACACACTGGACCCTGAGGTCTACAGTAAACTGTTTATGTCAGAGTGTAATACACACTGGACCCTGAGGTCTACAGTAAACTGTTTATGTCAGAGTATAATACACACTGGACCCTGAGGTCTACATCACACTGTTTGTTTTGTCTGAGTACAATTTACACTGGACCCTGAGGTCCTCATCATACTGTTTCTGTCAGAGTATAATACACACTGGACCCTGAGGCTTACATTACACAGTTTGTTAAGTCAGTGCGTACTGCAAGCTGAACCCTGGAGTCTACATTACACTGTTTGTTATGTCAGCACATGATACAAGCTGGACCCCGAGGACTACACTAAACCGTTGTTTACATGATGCAGCATGATGTTGGGATTGCCCTCAGGCGTAGTGAGCTTCTCACATAATACTTTCTTGTCCTACAAAGAACAGCAATCCTCCAAAGACTGAGCATGGCAGACTATATACAGAGACCTGGGCACACTTAATTTTCTGCTGGAATATTACTTCTGAGGATCAGGAATTTGGGGGGAGAACTGGAGAATGCTGAGAGTATCATAGGTGAATATTATCAAAAAGCAAAAAAGTTGGCAATTCTGATCAGCCACAGCACCATTTCAGATTCATGTGCTGTCAAACATCAACTTCATCTTCGACCAGTCTGAGTGGAATTTTGAAGTACGCGCACTGTGCATCAGCCATTCAAGTAGCT